>CM038143.1:486995555-487595555 GCA_021437245.1 Aegilops speltoides | reverse complement strand
TGGTTCAAACTTGATTTTGGTCAGAGAGGGTTTTGAGGCACTTTGACCAAGATTTACTCTTCTCCAACCTGTGCCATTTGGTCAAGATGCATCATTAGACCAATGAAGCATGTCTACCAAGTTTGAGCACATTTGGACATACTTGGCAATGTAAAGTTGATCAAACTTTAGATTGGACAGAAATGGTTTTGAGGGGTTTTGATGGTGTTATCTTGTTCTCCAAGTCATGAGACTTGGCAAGATCATCAGATATGTCATATGTGACATGATAGAATTTTCCTGGAAATTTTGGAGAATATTTCCTTTGTAAATATTTCAAAAGCTTGAAATATCCAGAAAGGGTTTTAGAGGGATTTGACCAATATTTTGAACATGACCATGTGTTGAAACTCTTATATATGGACAATATATGTCCTATGAGCTTTCTAAATTTTGTCAAATATTTTTGAAACAGAAAAATAATTATTTCCTATTAAAGACCATTTCTGGCCTTAAGAAAAGCCTTTAAATAAAATAGAACAGTAACTTTTAAAATTATATTTTTGTGGTTCCTGGGCATCCTATATCTAATAGGAGTCAAATATATTTTTGAAAGATTTTACTGCCCTTAATCAAGTACTTGCAAAGGCAAACCTCAATTCAGGGTTTTTGAAAACTAATTTTTAAAAATACTTTCTCGCCAAATTATTTTTGTAAGAAAATTCTATGTAGCACTATTCACATGGCATGATCATTGGTCGGGAGCTTGGGGTAAGGAGATGGAATATAGAGGGTAGAGTAGTTGACTTCAAGAAGCACTTGAAAAGAAGCATAGAAAACCAACTTCAAATAAAAGCCAAATAATGCAAAAGTTTTTGTTGGTCCAAATTTTTCATGCTTTATTGATGAAAATGAGATGTTACAAAATGCAGGTGTGACAACAAACGGGACAAAGAGGGCATTGGTCCGGTTGCAGCCCCTGAACGGGACAAAGAGGGCATTGGTCCCGGTTGGAGCCACCAACCGACCAATGGACCCGCCTAACTACTTTTTGTCTCTGCCGCTGTTTTTTGTTGATTCTTCCAAAGACTTTCGTTTTAGTCCCACCTCGCCAAGCGAGAGGCACTCGCAGCTGTTTATAAGCCCCGAGTGCAGATACAATGACGAAGAGGCTCAATGCTCAAGACGTTGGTTGGCTTGACCCTTGCGGGATAGGGTAGACCGCATGAGCTATGTGCGGCAATTGACACTATCCGAAAGGGTTGAAGCAGATTAACTAGCATTGCGTCTCTTTTTATTTGTAATGACTTATTATAACTCGAAAAAATAATATAGCAGAAAAAGAAAAAGAAAAAATAAATATAGCGAAAAAGAAAAACTATATAAATATAGCGTAAAAAGAAAAACTATATAAAAACTACTCGTAAATGAATAGAAGCAAAAAATAGTTGTGATTAACTACACTAAAAAGGAGCATATATGCTTATTTTTAATGGCTTATTACAACACGTAAATAAAAAGAAAAAATAAATATAGCGTAAAAAGAAAAAACTATATAAAAACTACTCGTAAATGAATAGAAGCAAAAATAGTTGTGATTAACTACACTAAAAAGGAGCATATATGCTTATTTTTAATGGCTTATTACAACACGAAATAAAAAGAAAAAATAAATATAGCAGAAAAAGAAAAAACTATATAAAAACTACTCGAAATGAATAGAAGCAAAAATAGTTGTGATTAACTACACTAAAAAGGAGCATATATGCTTATTTTTAATGGCTTATTACAACACGTAAATAAAAAGAAAAAATAAATATAGCAGAAAAAGAAAAAACTATATAAAAACTACTCGAAATGAATAGAAGAAAAATAGTTGTGATTAACTACACTAAAAAGGAGCATATATGCTTATTTTAATGGCTTATTACAACTCGTAAATAAAAAGAAAAAATAAATATAGCGAGAAAAAGAAAAAACTATATAAAAACTACTCGTAAATGAATAGAAGAAAAAATAGTTGTGATTAACTACACTAAAAAGGAGCATATATGCTTATTTTTAATGGCTTATTACAACTCGTAAATAAAAAGGAAAAATAAATATAGCGTAAAAAGAAAAAACTATATAAAAACTACTCTTAAATGAATAGAAGAAAAATAGTTGTGATTAACTACACTAAAAAAGGAGCATATATGCTTATTTTTAATGGCTTATTACAACTCGAAATAAAAAGAAAAATAAATATAGCAGAAAAAAAAAAAACTACTCGAAATGAGATAGATGCGCTTATAGAGGAATTAACTTAAATTCATAACTAATTTCAAGAGAAACCGTATGAATTTATGCTAAATTACCTATATAAGCGCATCTATTTTCATTATCGGAGGAGCTCAATAAAGTAGAGAGGGAGGGGCTTATAAACCAGTCCCGTTCTCCTTCGGTTGGCGAGGTGGGACTAAACTCTGGTTGCAACGGGCGCCAACCGGGACTAATGGGAGCACATTGGTCCCGGTTCAAGCCACCAACCGGGACCAATGGGTTTGGGCCTGGAGCAAGGACCAATGGTCCCGGTTCGTCCCACAAACCGGGACCAATAGGTCCAGATGAACCGGGACCAATGGCCCACGTGGCCCGGCCGCCCGAGGGCTCACTGAACCGGTCCGATGCCCCCATTGGTCCCGGTTCTGGGTTGAACCGGGACTAATGGGCCGGACCGGCCTGGACCATTGCCCCCTTTTCTACTAGTGCACCATCAGTCATGAGATATCTAGGGAATCCAAACCTCGGAAAAATAACTTCTTTAAGCATCTTAATAGAGGTGTTATGATCATCACTACTAGTTGGAATAGCTTCTACCCACTTAGTAACGTAATCAACAACAACTAAAATATGTGTGTATCCATTAGAGGCAGGAAAAGGTCCCATATAATCAAAGCCCCAAACATCAAATGGTTCAATAACAAGAGAATAATTCATAGGCATTTCTTGACGTCTACTAATATTACCTATTCTTTGATATTCATCACAAGACAAGACAAACTTACGAGCATCTTTGAAGAGAGTAGGCCAATAAAAACCGGATTGCAATACCTTATGTGCAGTTCTATCTCCAGCGTGGTGTCCTCCATATGGTTTGGAGTGACACTTGCATAGGATCTGTTCCTGTTCATGCTCAGGTACACAACATCTAATAACACAATCTACTCCTTCTTTATAAAGGTGTGGGTCATCCCAGAAGTAATGTCTTAAATCATAAAATAACTTTTTCTTTTGCTGGTATGTGAAACTAGGTGGTATAAATTTAGCAACAATGTAATTAGCATAATCAGCATACCATGGAGCAGTACGAGAAGCATTAATGACCGCTAATTGTTCATCAGGAAAGCTATTATCAATAGGTAGTGGGTCATCAAGAACATTCTCTAACCTAGACAAGTTGTCTGCAACGGGGTTCTCAGCTCCCTTTCTATCAATAATATGCAAATCAAATTCTTGGAGTAGGAGGACCCATCTAATAAGTCTAGGCTTAGCATCTTTCTTTTCCATAAGATATTTAATAGCAGCATGATCAGTGTGAATAGTAACTTTAGAATCAACAATATAAGGTCTAAACTTATCACAAGCAAATACAACTGCTAAGAATTCTTTTTCAGTAGTAGCATAATTTCTCTGGGCAGTATCAAGAGTTTTACTAGCATACTGGATAACATTTAATTTCTTATACTCTTTGCCCTAGAACAACACCTACAACATAATCACTAGCATCACACATAATTTCAAAGGGTAAATTCCAATCAGGTGGCTGAACAATAGGTGCAGTGATCAAACTTTCTTAAGTATTTCAAATGCTTCTACACAATCATCATCAAAGACAAAAGGAATATCTTTTTGCAATAAATTAGTCAGAGGCCTAGAGATTTTAGAAAAGTCCTTAATGAACCTCCTATAAAAACCAGCATGACCAAGGAAACTTCTTATACCTTTAATGTCCTTGGGACATGGCATCTTTTCAATAGCATCAACTTTAGCTTTATCAACTTCAATACCTCTTTCAGAAATTTTATGCCCCAAGACAATGCCTTCATTAACCATAAAGTGGCACTTTTCCCAATTCAAGATGAGACTAGTGTCTTCACATCTCTGCAAAACTCGATCAAGTTTGCTCAAGCAATCATCGAAAGAGGATCCATAAACGAAGAAAATCATTCATGAATACCTCACAAATCTTTTCAAAAAGTCAGATAATATAGCCATCGTACATCTTTGAAAGGTAGCAGGTGCATTACATAAACCAAAAGGCATACGTCTATAAGCAAAAGTACCAAAAGGGCAAGTAAAAGTACTTTTTGATTGATCGTCCGCTGACACAGGTATTTGAGAGAAACCAGAATAACCATCTAGGAAGCAGAAATGTGTATGTTTGGATAGTCTTTCTAGCATTTGATCAATAAAAGGTAAAGGGTAATGATCTTTCTTAGTAGCTTTATTTAATTTACGAAAATTAATGACCATCCTATAACCTGTAATAATTTTTGCAGGATCAATTCATTTTTATCATTAGGAACGGCAGTAATACCTCCCTTCTTAGGGATGCAATGGATAGGACTTACCCAATCACTATCAGCAACGGGATAAATTATACCTGCCTCAAGGAGCTTTAGTATCTCCTTTCTTACCACTTCTTTCATCTTAGGATTCAACCATTGTTGATGATCTCTAACTGGTTTGGAGCCTTCGTCCAATTTAATTTTATGTTGGCATAGAGTGGGACTAATGCCCTTATGATCATCCAGAGTATATCCAATAGCAGCACAGTGCTTCTTCAGAGTTTTCAATAATCTTTCCTCTTCTTGCTCTAAAAGGTTAGCATTAATAATAACATGATATATCTTCTTTTCATCAAGATAAGCATATTTAAGATTATCAGGTAAAGGTTCGATCTCAAACACGGGATCACCCTTGGGTGGAGGGGAATCCCCTAGGATTTCAACATGCAAGTTGTGTTTCAGAATGGGACCCTGTTGAAGCAATACTTCATCTATTTCCCTTCTTTCATTCATAAACATATCACTTTCATGGTCTAGCAAATATTGTTCTAACGGATCAGTAGGAGGCACGGCAATAGAAGCAAGACCAATAATTTCATCCTTACTAGGCAATTCTTTATCATGGGGTTGTCTACAAAACTTAGCAAAATTAAACTCATGAGACATATCCCCTAAGCCAATTGTAACAACATCCTTTTTGCAATCAATCTTAGCATTAACAGTATTCAAGAAGGGTCTACCAAATATAATGGGACAAAAGCTATCTTGTGGGGAACTGAGAACAAGAAAATCAACAGGGTATTTAACTTTCCCACACAAGACTTTGACATCTCTAACAATCCCAACTGGTGAAATAGTATCTCTATTGGCAACCTTAATAGTAACATCAATATCCTCTATTTCAGCAGGTGCAGTATCATGCATAATTTCTTCATATAAGGAATGAGGTATTGCACTAGCACTAGCACCCATATCACATAAGCCATGATAACAATGATCTCCTTTTTTAACAGAAAATAAGAGGCATGCCTACAACAGGTCTATGTATCTTAGCATCAGGTCTAGCAATATTAGCAGCTTCATCACATAAGTAAATAACATGCCCATCTATATTATCATCCAAGAGATCTTTAACCATAGCAATACTAGGTTCAACTTTAATTTGCTCAGGAGGTGTATATGTTCTAGTATTACTCTTACGAACCACAGTTGAAGCTTTAGCATGATCCTTTATCCTAACAGGAAAAGGTGGTTTCTCAACATAAGTAGTAGGAACAATAGGATCATTATAAGTGATAGTCTTTTCTTCAACCGTAACAGGTGCAACTACTTTTACTTCAATGGGAGGATTATATTTAAACTACTTCTCCTTAGGGAGATCAACGTGAGTAGCAAAAGGTTCACAGAAAGAAGCTACTATCTCAGAGTCAAGTCCATATTTAGTGCTAAATCCACGAAAAGCATCGGTATCCATAAAAGATTTAACACAATCAAACTTAGGTGTCATACCTGACTCCTTACCATCGTCGAACCCCAATCTTCAGAGTTGCGTTTAATTCTTTCCAATAAATCCCACTTGAATTCAATAGTCTTCAACATATAAGAACCAACACAGGAAGTATCGAGCATGGTGCGATCATTGAGAGAAACTCGAGCATAATTTTTTTGAATAATCATATATCTTGAAAGCTCATGATTGGGGCATGAATATAACATTGACTTAAGCCTCCCCCAAGCTTGAGCGATGCTTTCTCCTTCGCGAGGCCAGAAATTATATATGTAATTACGATCACGATGAACAAGATGCATAGGATAGAACTTCTGGTGAAATTCTAACTTCAATCGTTTATAGTTCCAAGATCCCATATCATCACATAACCTATACCATGTCAATGCGTCTCCCTTCAAAGATAAAGGAAAGACCTTCCTCTTAACAACATCATCGGGAAGATCCAACTACAATAGCAAAGCTCGGGATACATCAAGATCGTGCCATCGAGGAACACGAGAGAAAACACGAGAGAGAGAGATCAAACACATAGCTACTGGTACATACCCTCAGCCCCGAGGGTGAACTACTCCCTCCTCGTCATGGATAGCGCCGGGATGATGAAGATGGCTACCGGTGATGGGATCCCCCTCCGGCAGGGTGCCGGAAAAGGGTCCCGATTGGTTTTTGGTGGTTACAGAGGCTTGCGGCGGCGGAACTCCCGATCTATCTTCTGTTCTAGAAGTTTTAGGGTACGTAGGTATATATGGGTGCAAGGGGTACGTCGGTGGACCCCCATGGTGCTCACGAGGTAGGGGGCGCGCCCACGGGGGTGGGCACGCCCCCACCCTCGTGGGCAGCCGGGACTCCTCTGACGTTTACTCCAAGTCTATCAGGTTGCTTTCCTTCCAAAAATAACTTCTCCAGTTGATTTCGTTCCGTTTTGACTTCGTCTGATATTCCTTTTCCTCGAAACACTGAAATAGGCATAAAACAGCAAATCTGGGCTAGGCCTCCAGTTAATAGGTTAGTCCCAAAAATAATATAAAAGTGGATAATAAAGCCCAATATTGCCTAAAATAGTAGATAAAGTAGCATGGAGCAATCAAAAATTATAGATACGTTGGAGACGTATCAACATACAATAAACAGCCGCACAGGAAGAACATATGTTCAAACAAAACATGCAATATATAATAAAAATGCCATTATCCCATATTAGAAAAAGCGGCACGAATGCCCTCAGGGAAATATAATGCCTTTGACACACTTATCCGCCGCAAGGCGGGCCCCTTTCAGTACACCTTCATAGTACAGCTCGGGCTTGCGGTGCTCCTTACCCTCCGGCGGCCCCTCAGTCATCAGCTTCTCCGCGTCAAGCCTCCCCCAATGCACTTTTGCACGGGCAAACGCCATGCGCGCGCCTTCTATACAGACTGATCGCTTGATAGCATCAAGCCAAGGACAGATGCCCACAATCCGCTTGACGAGTCCAAGTAATCGCTTGAATTGGCTCAGAGGCCACAGCCGGACAACTAAGTCCTTCATGGCTAGTTCGGCCGCCTGGTGCAGTTCGACCAGCTATTTCAGCTGATCGATAAATGGCACCGGATAGTTCGGAGCCAAATACTGCGACCAGAAATCCCTCTCCGCAGGCTTCTTCTCCTCGGTTCGGTAGAATTGGGCAACATCTGATATGCTGCGAGGAAGATCCGCAAAAGCCCCTAGAAAAATAAGAATTCAGCTTGTCGCTTAGGATTCTTCCCCTTATCATGTACAAAGGGCTAAGAATACAGAAGGCCTTACCAGCCGCAACTTTCCGGGCCTCCTGAATGTCCCGCGCAGCACCTCGGGCTTCTTCTCGAGCACCTTCCGCAGTCTCGAGAGCTTGGGCGAGTTCGGATTCTTTCCCTATTAGACTCTTCTCCAAGCCCTCGCTTTTCCTCATAGCTTCCTGGAGCTCTCGCTCAGCTGCGATGACCCTGGCCTCGTGCTTTTCATGAAGCGCCTGTTCGGCCTCAGCCTTCTTATTGGCATCAGCCACAGCCTTCTTTAGTGCCTCGTATTCGGCACTCGCTCCTAGAGCATACGATACAAATACTTCTCACTATGCACAACTATTCATTTGTGCCAACTTCAAGACAAACGTTTTCAACATACCTTGCTTGTCTTCCAGTTGCTTCTTCACACGGCGGAGTTCTTCCTCGGCCCGTGCAAGGCTCTGCTTCAGTTCGGACACTTCTGCATTATAAGCGGTCGTCCTCTCAGTAGAAGCCTGTTTTTCACATAAAGGGGTATACGTCATTCACATAAGCTCCTGCGAAAGCAGAAGATTTGATCCCCTGCCCAGCTCCGTCTTCTCCGCCGGACAGTGTATCAGGGGCTACTATGACAATTCCTCAAAGGATTCTTAGGAAACATACCTCAATGGCCTTTATAAGGCCAAAGCAGGACTCGTTCAGCCCGCTCTCGGCGGACTGAATCTTCTCAACCACCGCGCCCATGAGAGTGCGGTGCTCATCGATGATAGATGCGTTCTTCAACGCTATCGATAGACCACCGGACAGCTCTGCTTGAACAGAGGATGCCGGCGGGGTAGGCAGGCCTCCCACCATCAAAGGTGGCTGTTCGCTCGAATTTGGAACCTTAGAGGTCCCGGGGGCCTTATCCGCCCCCGTGTGTCCGGCAACAGGGATAAGACCTCCCTGGTTCGGGTCCTATCGGGATGACACCTCAGTGTCACGCCTGGACTTTGGGGAAGGGGCATGCGGAGGCGTCTCGCTCGCCAAGGCGTTTGAGCCCAGCGAATCCTCCGATGAGGACTGGCCGGCATGAGACCTCGCCGGGCTGTGCAAAATACGACAACGGTTAAAGCTATATCCAAAAACAATCCCGGACGCATATGCGTGTTCGGATTCCGTATACTTATGACTTCCCCAGGGGCTGGGCCCTGGGATCCCACTCTGGGCTGCTGTCGGCAACCGTGGTGGATGTCTCTGGGAGGGAACCTTTTCCCCTCTTGGGCAATTCGGCCTCCAGGGATGGGGAAGCTGCACGCTTCCTCCCACCTTCAGAGTGAGGCTCGTCCTCCTCTGCTTCTTCCTCTTCGCCTTCTGAAGAAAGAGCATCACTTGAGTCTCCAGATTTTGCGTCCGAAGCCTCGCGGCGACGGAGGCCAGTCCAGGTCTTCTTGACCTTCTTGGAGGCCTCCTTCTTTGACGCCATGTAAGGCGCGGGGACCAGCATCTTTGACAGAAGAGGTCCGGCCGGTTCCTCTGGCAGCGGGGCCGGATAATGTATCCGATCCACTTTCTTTATCCATCCCTGAGGTCACAATGAAACATGATTAGGATGTCTCCCTCATGACATTCCAGCTGAAGCATGAATGGACAGAGCGTGGTTGTAACTTACTGAGCTTGCAGAATGGGATAATTGATACCCACGGTCCTCGGCGGGGCCCGGCCATGATTTGCCGGACTTGAAGAGCACCTTCCAGATATCCTTGTGGGAGGAATCATAAAGCTCCTGAAGGGTTTGGTGCTCGGTTGGGTCGAACTCCCACAGAGTGCAAGCTCGGCACTAGCAGGGGAGAACCAGGCGAACTAGCATCACCTGGACTACGTCGACGAGTTTGACATCCCTGTCAACCACACTCTGAATGCGCGTCTGGAGCAGTGATAGCTCATCAGACGAGGACCAGTTCGGGCCCTTCTTGGGCCAAGACGTGAGCCGCAGTGGAGCTCCGGATCTGAACTCTGGGGCTGCCACCCACTTTTTGCTGCGTGGTTCGGTGATATAGAACCATTGCTGCTGCCACTCCTTGACGGAGTCGTTGAAAGCACCCTTCGGCCAAGCGGCCTTGGGTATCTTGCTTACCATGGCGCCGCCGCACTCGGCGTGTTTGCCACTCACCACCTTGGGTTTCACATTGAAAATCTTCAGCCACAGGCCAAAGTGAGGTGGGATCCGGAGAAAGCCTCGCACACGATGATGAACGTCGAGACATTGAGGAAGGAGTTGGGGGAAAGATCATGAAAATCGATCCCATAGTAATACATGACTCCCCGAACAAACGGGTGAAGGGGAAACCCGAGCCCAAGGACAAAATGGGGAAGGAACACGATTCTCTCGTGAGATTTTGGAGTGGGGATGACCTGTCCCGCCGGTGGGAGACGGTGGCTGATCTTCTGGGCCAGATACCCGGCTCCCCGGAGCTTCTTGATGTCCTTCTCCTGGACGGTCAAGGCCATCCATCTGCCTCCTGCTCCGGATCCGGACATCTTTGGAAAGCCTCTCTTTGATGGGGAAGAAGAGTGCTTGGGTGTTAGGGCTCGAATAGAGGGGAATGAGCTAACAGAAGGAGAAGGCGTGTGTAAAGAGAAAGAAACCTAACCTCTTTATAGGGGCGGTAAATGCTTTTTGCGCCTCCCCACTTGCCTGGTGGAACCCGTCTGCCTCCCACTCGCCGCGATTAGCGGCGCGGTGGGATTACCCATACCCGTATTGATGAGAATCCCATAATAAGGGGACACGATCTCTGCTTTGACAAGACGTGTAAAGGAAACTGCTTCACAATGTGCGCTATGGCTGGTTGCAAGAAAACGGTTTGAATAATGACCCGACCGTAATGACACGTCGCGTTGCCTAACAAAGTTGTCAGCATATTACGTTTGTGAAATATCATTCTCTCTACGGTGGCATGAAAAGATCATTTTGTGGATCCGGGCACGATTCAAGTGTTCGATAATTACTTTGGAGTATTCGGAGAAGGAACCCGCCTTGCAATGCCGAAGACAACACTGCGTGCCGGACTCATCGCCATTGAAGCCTGGTTCAGGGGCTGCTGAGGGAGTCCTGGATTAGGGGGTATCCGGACAGCCGGACTGTGTACAACGTCCGGACTATTGAAGCGTGAAGATACAAGACTCAAATTTCGGCGCGTGTCCGGATGGGACTCTCCTTGGCGTGGAAGGCCAGCTTGGCGATCCGGATATTGTGTTTCCTTTCTTGTGGCCGACTCCATGTAAACCCTAGCCCTCTCCGGTGTCTATATAAACCGGAGAGGTTGGTCCTTAGAAAGCCGATCACAATTACAATCATACCATCATAGGCTAGCTTCTAGGGTTTAGCCTCAACGATCTCGTGGTAGATCTACTCTTGTACTACCCATACCTTCAATATTAATCAAGCAGGAAGTAGGGTTTTAACTCCATCGATAGGGCCCGAACCTGGGTAAACATCTGTGTCCCTTACTTCCTGTTACCATCAGCCTTGACGCACAGATCGGGACCCCTACCTGAGATCCGCCGGTTTTGACACCGACAGTCCTCCTGTACGATCACTTTTGATCGAAGGGACCATCCGACTAGTATCCGTCATGGCGGTTTAGCCGCACTGGTGCTAGACCCTATCATTGACGGATTCCACCTCACACGCATCCTCATGGACGGTGGTAGCAGCCTGAACCTGCTCTATCAGGAATGGGTATTGATCCTTCAAGGATCAAGCCCACCAAAACTACCTTTAAAGGTGTCATACCAGGTGTAGAGGCCTGCTGTACGGGCTCAATCACACTGGAAGTGGTCTTCGGATCCCCGGATAATCTCTGAAGCGAAGAATTAATCTCGATATCGTCCCCTTCCGCAGTGGTTATCATGCACTGCTCGGACGAACCACATTTGCTCGTTTCAAAGCGGTGCCGCACTATGCCTACCTTAAGCTCAAGATGCCCGGACCTCGCGGTGTTATAACAGCCAATGGAAATATGGAGCGCTCCCTACGTACCGAGGGACACACCACGACCCTTGCAACAGAAGTACAACATAGCCTTCTTAGGAAAAATCTCAATTCGGCAATAAAAACCCCGGACACCGTCAAGAGAGTTTGAGCTACTCTGCAATAGGACCGTCCGGCTCGTCCAGAGCTCAGCTAGCAATCCGGCCTTCGTCCCAGCCCTAATAAAGCGGTGAAATTCGTGCCGCGCATACACAACTATGCACTTAAAATACCATGGGCATGGATGGAGGCACAGTTAGACCGCGGTCCACACTGCGGCTCAACCGCTCCTGGATCCACATACCTTCAATTTTTCTCTTTCTTTCAGGTTTTTTCTCTTCTCGAGGCCCTTTCTGATAAACCTGCTCATCGGACCCATAGCGGGACAGATACACCAAGAAAGCTAGGGGCTTGGACGTACAAGGGAATACTCAGGTGGTCTCTGCTAATGATCATCATACCTATTTTAAATACCTGCACGCAGCTTGCTCTTGGTCGTGGCATGTTAAATAGCCTTATTTGCTTATTGCATCACTTGTACACATACACCTTGACATATTAATCAAATTACAATGAAAAATAATCTCCAACGTCTGCTTATTACTTAATTTTTTCCTTGTCTATTTATTTCAATTGCACCTGTACATTCTGGTACGCCTTAATTCGCCAGGGGCTTCATTGTACCCCATAACACGGCAAGAAAGTCCGAACACTTTCATAGTACAGTTCGGCACCCCGAACTTATAACATTATATGCATCGGCTCCGAATCATGTCTTTCATCAATAGTTGGGTTACCCGGCTCCTATCCTTGCTACCTTACGTTCCGCTATATCGGCTAGGGTAGTAAAGGGAGAACTACTTCGATTGTGTCGCTGTTCTTCTGGATGAGCACCTTAGTAGAGAAAGCCGAAAACTGACTGTCATGGTGCGGCGAGAGCTGTCGAGAGGTTTTCAAATCCTAAGAGATTTTTTCTGTTTTATGCGAGAAACCGATTTTTATCCGATTAGACGTGTATAGAGCCCCAACTTCGGCCTTCCGAATACCAGGGGCTACGCCAAAATTTAAAATTATAGAACTCCTATGACTACGTGAGGGTGATAATGCTATATAGTCTGATTGCCTTGTTCGTTGCGCTAAACACCTCCTTAAAGGACCAAAAATTTGGATAAAGAGTGTGTAGATTTATCCCGAACACCCCTGTACTAGCTACGTGGGGACAGAAGTCGACGACTGGCCAACTCTTAGATTTCATAAACGGCCGCACAGGAGGTAAAATTTTAAATAACAAGCACTATATTACATAAAGACCTTGTTCCATATTATAGGATAGGATAAAATAATGCTTTCATGGGAAAATGATATCATTGGCACATTGCTCCGCCACAAGGCGGGATCCCTCCATAACATTGTCATAGTACATCTTGGGCTTGCGATGCTCCTTGCCCACGGGCGGACCCTCAGTCATCAACTTCGTGGCATCCATCTTCGCACAGTGCATCTTGGCGCGGGCAAAAGCCATCTGTGCACCTTCAATGCAGACCGATCGCTTGACGGCATCAAGCTAAGGGCAGGCATTGACCAGCCGCTTCAAGAGTCCGAAGTAGCTACTGGGCATGGGCTCGACAGGCCATAGCTGGCTATTAGGTCCTTCGTGGCTAGTTTGGCCGCCTTGTGCAGCTCGACCAACTGTTTTAGCTGGTCGCTAAAGGGCACAGGATGTTCTGTTCCAAGGTATTGAGACCAAAACGGCTTCTTTGTAGAGCTCCCTTGTTCGACTCGAAAGAACTCTCTAGCATCTGATATGCTGCGTGGCAGATCCACAAATGCTCCTGGAGAACTCCAAATTTGGGTAAGTAAAAGGAATGTTTCCTTCGCATACTTGCTTTGCATAATAAAAGCCTTACCCGCCGCGTTCTTCTTGGCCGCCTGGATTTCCTGGAGGGCGCTCTGGCTTCGGCTCGGGCATCTTGCACGCTCTAGTGGGCCTTGGAAAGTTCAGACTCTTGAGTCTTAGAATCACGCTCCAAGGACTCGTAATTTTTGACGGCGTCCTGGAGCTCTTGCTGGACCTCGTTGACCCGGGCCTCCTGCTTCTCGCGCGCGGTGTGTTCCTTAGCCGCTTTGTCCTCGGCCTCGGCCAACGCCTTCTCGAGGGGCGCTACTTCGGTCGCAGCCCCTAATAAAGTTCATGACACTTTAGTTAGTATTATCCTTTCATCCTTCCTAAATATAAAGCACCGGTTAGTGCATACCTTGGCTGTCCTCCAGCTGCTTCTTCATGAGGCCGAGTTCTTCCTCGGCCCACTCTAGATTCTGCTTCAAGCCGGAGACCTCTGCAGTATGAGCTGCAGCAGCCAGCAGCGATGTCTGCTTATTCACATAGGCATCTTATGTTAGACTCCTGCGAAAATTATTTTGATCCTTTGTTCGGTTTTTCTTTCCGAACACCGGACAGAGCATTAGGGGCTACTGTCTACAAGGTGATATTCTTTTACAACTATATTACTTACCTCAAAGCCTGTTAGAAGGCTAATGCAGGTTTCGGTCAGTCCGTTTTTGGCGGATTGGACTTTCTCAATCACCGTACTCATAAGAGTATGGTTTTCTTCCACAATGGAAGCGCCTTGTAGCGCTTGCAGCAATCTATCCAGTGCCTCTGGATGGACAGAGGTCACCGGTGGAGGCGGCTTGCCCCCCTCGTTCGGGAGAGGCTGCCTTCCTGAATCCGGAGCCACTTGGGTCTCTGGAGCTGTATTCGGCTAAGGGCCTAACTGAATGCGGCCCCCATCGTCGGGGTTCATAGGGGTCTTTCCCCCCATGTGTTCGGCAACTGTGGTTTTACCCTCCGGCATCACCAGAACGGTCTCCCCTTGGCCTGGCATCCTTCGAGACAACACCTCGGTGTTGTCCGCGGCCTTGGGGGAGGAGGCCGTCGGAAGGGACCCGCTGTTCATCGCCGATGGGTCCAGCGACCCCTCCAAAGAGGAGGATAGCTTGATGTTGGACTGGGTCGGACTGCAGATGCATGGTCTAGCACATTAAAAAATGATAAATTGAAAAGGCCGGAAATATTACCGTGTCCGGATACTTTATTTGGCCAAGGGCTTGACCCTGGGCTCCCACTCCCCGCCGCTGTTGGTGGCTGCGGCAGAGTAGTCCGGAAGGGAGATTTTTCTCTTCTTGGATGCCTCGTCCTCCCCATGTGTGGATGCCTTCCTCTTCTTTCTCCCCCTGTAAGGGGGGAATGGATTTTCTCCTCCTCCTCTTCGTCTTCGATGGAGGATCATGTCTCGGCATCTTCGGACGTCACGTCCGAAGCACCCTTGCGTCGGAGACCATCTCTAGTCCCCTTGGCCGCCTTCTTGGCTTTGTTCTCCGGCACCTCATAAGGCACCGGAAATAGCATCTTTGTCAGAAGAGGCATTTCTGGATCTTCGGGTAGCGGAGCCGGACAATTAATCTGCTCCGCTATCAATACCCATGCCTGGAAGATTGGCATGGAGGCTTAGGTTCCTCCCGCAGATATGCCGGTAAAAGGTATACCTTGCAAACATAAAAGAACTTACCGGATTAGCCCGACGTTCTGCACTAAGCCTGAGATCTTCGGTCGTGGGCGGTGGCACCTCGCTGGCATTAAAGAGCACCTTCCAGATGTCTTTGTGTGTCATACCGAAGAACTCCAGCAGCGTCTGGTGCTTGGCCGGGTCACACTCCCACAAATTACAAGTCCGACTCTAGCACGGAAGAATCCGGTGGAAGAGCATAACCTGGACCACATTGACAAGCTAGATTTTCTTGCTTATCATGTTCTGGACACATGTCTGGAGCCTAGTCAGTTCTTCCGCTGAGCCCTAGGCTAAACCCTTCTCTTGCCAGGTGGTGAGCCGCATGGGGACTCCAGATCGAAATTTAGGGGTCGCCTCCCAGTTGGTGCCGCGCGGCTCGGTGATGTAGAACCACCCCGATTGCCACCCCTTTATAGTCTCCACAAAGGAGCCTTCAGGCCAGGTGACAGTGGGCATTTTGCCCACCATGGCGGCTCCACACTCCGCTTGTTGGCCGCTCACCACCTTTAGCTTCACATTGAAGGTCTTCAGCCATAGGCCAAAGTGAGGTGGGATGCGGAGGAAAGCCTCGCACACGACAATAAATGCCGAGATGTTGAGGATGGAGTTGGGGCCAAGTCATGGAAGTCCAGCCCGTAGTAGAGCATCAGTCCGTGGACCAACGGGTGGGGGGGGGGGAATCCCAGCCTGCGGACGAAGTGGGAGAGAAACACCACCCTTTCTTGGGGCACCGGGGTATGGATGATCTGCCCCTTGGTCAGAAGACGATGAGCGATGTCTTTGGACAAGTACCCGGCCTCTCGGAGCTTCTTGATGTCCTCCTTCTTGACGGAGGAGGCCATCCACTTGCCTCCAGCTCTAGATCCGGACATGATTGGAGTGCATTTTCGGGCGGAGAAGGTGAGAGCTTGGGCGTTGGAGCTCAAGAATGAATGGGTAGAGGAAGGATAAGGCGTGGGTGAACGAGGAGGAATCCTTATCCCCTTATAAAGACAATCAAGGTCGCGCGCCTCCCCCTCGCCTTAAAATCTGCCTATTCACCAAGCACCGTGCAGATGGCATGGTTGAGTTACCCATGCCTACATTAATGAGAATCCCGTGATAAGGGGACACAATCTCTGTTTTGACAAGATGTGCCAATGAAACCGCGCCACGAAATATAGAGGGGCAGAATAAAAATGGTTCGAATAAAGACTGGGCCGTGGCGTGATGTTATGCTATGAGTTGTCAGCAGATTGGACTCGTGGGATATTATACTCTCTATAGTGGTATGTGGAATTTGTTTTGCAGAGCCGGACACGATTCTTATGTTCAAGATCTACTTTGGAGTATTCGGAAGAGGAACCCGCCTTGCAATGCCGAAGACAATTTGTGCGTCGGACTCATCGTCATTGAAGCCTGGTTCAGGGGCTACTGAGGGTGTCCCGGATTAAGGGGTCCTCGGATAGCCGGACTATATGCATATGCCGGACTGTTGGGCTATGAAGATACAAGATAGAAGACTTCGTCCCGTGTCTGGATGGGACTCTCCTCTGCGTGGAAGGCAAGCTTGGCGATTCGGATATGAAGATTCCTTCCTTTGTTACCGACTCTGTGTAATCCTAGCCCCCTTTGATGTCTATATAAACCGGAGGGTTTAGTCCGTAGGACAAGAACAATCATAATTATAGGCTAGCTTCTAGGGTTTAGCCTTTACGATCTCGTGGTAGATCAACCCTTGTAATACTCATATCATCAAGATCAATCAAGCAGGAAGTAGGGTATTACCTCCATCGAGAGGGCCCGAACCTGGGTAAACATTGTGTCCCCCGCCTCCTGTTACCATTAGCCATAGACGCACATTTCGGGACCCACTACCCAAGATATGCCGGTTTTGACACCGACAATGGCCCATGGGCAGCATGGGCCATTCCCAGGCCGAAAGAAACACCGGGCTAGAATGGGCCCATGTCTACATCGGGCCTCTAACAGGCCATAATGTCACTGGGCCGTAATTGGGCCCAAATATTCGGTGAATAATTAACGGGCCAGATCTGGCTACGGGCCGTAAACGGGCCATGTTTAAGCAGGCTGTTATTGGGCTGGCCCACTAGTACATGAGTAAATACTACAAGCCTTTGACTGGGTCGGCCTTTTAACCTATATGGGCCTCTGTTGGGCCGTGCCACGTGTCGACGTATCATAGGCGCCTTCAGTCCAATGAGTGAATGACATCTGTCCTAATGGTGAGCCGACACGTGGTTCCTCCGGCCAATGAGAAATTTACACGTGGAAAATCCGCATTGGTCGTGGCTGTTAGTGGGTTCGGATCCAAAACTGAACCCGATAGCTTAACAGCGACCCGTTACGGTGGATGCCACATGTCGGTCACCCTTGACGGAAGCACTTCCATGAAACGCAATTTATCATCATGGAAGTGGACACTTCCGTGATGATAATTTTGGTAGTGTCATGGAACACTTCCATGACAGCACATGTATGATTATCTTGATTCTGTCCTAAAATCGTCATGAATGTACATGCATGACAAAAAACGTGACCTACTGTGACAAACACGTATCATCATGGAAGTGTATTTCTTTATAGTGTCACATAAACCAGTTTTGACATAGTTTCTTTTAATTGAGCATGGTATAGTTGGTACTCCTGAATCTCTAGGTTTCTTTGGTATTCCACCCTTAAAAGTATAATTAGCAAGCTTGGTGGAAATTTCAGCTTCCAATATCTTTCTTTTATTAGTAGCAATATCTTTCATATACTTAGCATAAGGAGGCATTTTAAGCATATCAGTCAAACGCATATGCAAAAAGATAGGTCTAATCATTTCAGCAAAGCGCTCAAAATCCTCATCATCCTTTTTCTTGGATGGTTTATGTCACGACCGGTTTTCCGGGTAATAAATTTCCAGAAAAGACCGTCGTGCTCATCAGCCCCAGGATTACTGTTAGCTGATGAGGCTCCAACTTGATACAGAAATTCCAAGCAAAAATACAAAATATGCAAAGACAAGACCATTCTCGCCTCGTGAGTACAACAAATGGTTTCTAGTGGTTGATGGCGGAAGCGGTTTGTGGATCATCGCTGTCTATGGGACTCCAATTCCCACAGAACAGTGACCAGGTTAACTCCTATGTTCGCGAGGCTACTATCTCCATTGCTTAGGTTCCGGTTGTCATCGCGTCGCTCCTCTCCGCAAGAAAATCTGCCAAGACAATAGCGAGGACAAGCCAGTGAGTACTTTGAATGTACTCGCAAACATTATGAACACAGGTATAATATAACAATGATGTGCTGACAATATTTTATGCTCATGACGTCAGTCACAAAGATAAATATAACTCTGATGCGTGCAAGCAAGTTAATTATAAAAATGCAATAACATAGCACTATTAAAATTTATGAAATATATAACAAGCAATGCCACAGTCGGGTGTCTTAGTGACACCACATAAAGGGCTTTAAAAGAAACGCCACAGTCGGGCATCTGAGCGACACCACATAAAGGGCTTTAAAAGAAGTGCCACAGTCGGGTGTCTGAGCGACACCACATAAAGGGCTTTAAAAGAAATGCCACAGTCGGGCTTCTGAGCGACACCACACAAAGGGCTTTAAAGGAAATGCCACAGTCGGGCGTCTGAGCGACACCACATAAAGGGCTTTAAAAGAAATGCCACAGTCGGGCGTCTGCGCGACACCACATAAAGGGCTTTAAAATAACAATCATAGCGAATATCCCGGAGGTAGAACCGTCCTAGAGATACTCGATAATAACAATAATATCACAGGTTAGTCAACAATAATAATAATCATAATTTTCACAAGTCACAAGTAGTAATTCCATTTCTGGTTTAACAGTTTCACCTCCGAAGACCGACACTAAGACCGACACTTAACCCATCCCAAACTGTAGTCCTTAACCATGGACACGGCTATTCGAATAGGTTTAATCTCTGCAGAGGGTGTACTCTTTACCCACGAGTAACGGATTTCTTTAGTCCATCGGGACTAATTCCGTCTACGACCTTTTTGTTGAAAACACACCTAACTTGCACACACCAGCTTAACTCACACGTGTCCGAATCACCCACACACACCGCCAAGCAAACTCTAAGTGGGAGGCTACAACCTCGCGTAACATGGGATCAAATTTATATCGCGCTCTAAGGGTGCCCCCTCTCGTCCCAACCGAAACACCCATGCCCCCGACCGGATGATCGGCTTTAATCCACGGCCGTGGAACCCTCATCCCGCCCCTCATGCACGGTGTGTGCTAGAAAGGGTTGACAACTTATCGAACTGCACCCTACCTATGGCGGGGACAAGTGGTAGTACTAAACAAGTGTGGGGTTACTGAACAAGACTCGATCTATGGTCGACTCAGAGGTTTAAGTATTCCTGCATGATTAGCATAACGAATATGTTTCAACCAACAGAGTCATCATCATATCACCTTGTCATGCCATACTGACATAACTGTCCCGACGGAGACCGGCGACAAACTCATGCCTACCCAAGGCAGAGGTTTTCCCGGATTCCTTCTGGTATGCATGCAAGGCACATGAGGATGATTATCATCACAAGTGTGTTCATTTCCAACAGCATGGAAATCACTAATATGCACCCATGCATATGATCATATCACATGAAATAACAATCTTCTCCAAAGTGAGGTGGTGTTATAAACGTGTCATCGAACACACAAAAAATATTATGCCGGGGTTCAGAATGCTTGCCTTCAATGAGTGGTAAGGCAGGGTGCACTTCAAAACTTTTGAAAGTTTTCTTCTCTCTCTTCAAGGTCCTATTTAAATAAATTTGAATCAACACACAAATTCAAAACAGCACAAAAAGTTGTTTTGAAAAATTATCAAATAAATCTTAAAATAAACTAGATCAAATTTGAGAGAGGTGGGAAAAAGAATCATTTCATTTGGAGTTGTATTTTAAAAGATAAAGTCAGTCAAAGATTTGGTCAAAATCTGTTTTTTAAAAAAATAGAAAAAGAAAACGTTTCAAACGAAAATACGTTTCGGTCATGGGAGGCGTACTTGGGGTTTTACGCCTCCACTTATCCAGCGTGGACTGCGCGGGGAGTCGCTGACAGTGGGTCCAGGGGGCCCACTAGTCTTGTTTGACTGGTCTCCCCTCCGTCAGCTTCTTCCACCCGAGCAGAGGCGGGACTCCGGCAACCGTCGCCGGCGAATGGTGGTTCCTCGCGGGGAGCTGAGGACGGGGATGGATCCGCGGATCAGCGGAGGTCCTCCCGGTGGTCGTAGGGTCGTCGGAGGTGGAGGGAGTCGCCGGCGGCGAGCTCCGCGGCGGAGGGGAGGCTTCGGTGGAGTTGGGGATTCGGGCTAGGGTGATGCTCCGCCGCTGTTTGGGGTTGGGGTGGCTCGACAAGACGGTGAGGAGCCAAGTGGTGGTGATTGAAGGGTGGGGGAGGCCCTGTTGGCGCCGGAGTGAACCGGAACGAGGCGGCGGCCGGGCTGACCGGAGAGGTTGAAGACGGCTTGCTCCCCTTCAATTGACGGCAACTGGGCACTAGGGAGACGGCGTGAGGCTACCTGAGTGCTCGGGGGAGCTCGGGGCTTCCTTATAAAGGCGAGTCGAGTCGGTTCGGCGGCGGCCGCGGATAAGGGCGCGGCGATCGTCTTCTCGAAGTTGCAGGGCAACGTGGCGCGGCTGGGGATGGCGGCAGGAGCTAGCGGACGAGCGGCTACTGCTCCAAGGGCGAGCTGGCGAGCGGGGATGGCTTGGGCGGCGCTGGCTAGCGCAGGAGCTGTCGGGCGGCGGTGGCGGCTAGCGGCTGGCCTGCCGGAGACGTGGCGAGGGCTGCGGGCTCGTGGGGTGCAGAAAGGGACACGACGTGCTGGCTGCGGTCGGTCACGGACCGGAGTGAGTGCGGGGCGAGACGCGGCGGTTCGGGCGCGACACGTGCAAAATGCGTGCTCCGCTCGCGCTCTGGGCGTGCCCAGTGCACGCACGGAACGTGCTCGACGAAATGCCATTGCAAGCTAGGGGGCTTTAAACCACAAGAGGGATAGCAGGGTGGGGTAATAGACTAGGGCAAAACCACTGGACATGCTGGTTTGGTCAGGGGATCAAGTCCACAGTGCAAACAAAAACTCATGTCAAAACTGATCATGCCCAAAAGTTGTTTGACAAAATGCCAGGGGCACTTAGGCATTTCTTGGAGTGGCCAAAACTTCCAGTGGGGTCTCTTTAGATGCATGAGAGGGTGGTGAGGTTAGTTTGTTAAAGGAGAAACTTGCTAGTGCAAGTTTTGCAAAACCTCAATTCTCGACAGAGACAAATGGCATCACTTCATGAACCAAAATGATCCAATGGGTGCGTGCTCTGGACATAGGGGTTTAGTAAGGTGTACTACAAGTAGGAAAAGGAATCACAGCAAAAGGAGCAAGTTAAAATATAGTTGTAGTACAGAACCTCAAGTTGGACCAGAATGGAAATGAGGATGATTCACTCAAAATTCTCAAAGAACAACCCTGGATTTTTGCATATAATGGAATGATATGCTCCTACTGACATCCCATAATTTTGGTGGAGTCTAGAAAGAATTATTTAAAAGGGTTGTAGTGCAAACTTGCTCTCTGGACCAGAGAAGATAATTGGGTGTAGAGCTCAAAATATGCAATGAATTAAATATATTATTGCACAAAAGTGATTTAGAGACATCACATGATATCTCCAAATTTTGGCGGGATTTTTAGATAAATATATCAAATGGTTGTAGTTCAAATATGGCCATATAACCTTGAAAAACCATTTTTCAAGAAAATAAAGATCAAGAAAATTAGTTATGTAATTAGTTCTACTAATAAAAGAAAAGTTTTTCTTGAGAGGTTAAACAAGTCCAATAACATATTTGAAAAGTTTTCTCTATGGGGAAAATTCCATAATAGCAAGGGAGAAAAAGTTTCAAAAATCAAAAGGGAGCCCATAAAATAAAAGTTTTAATTTCCTGGAAAATTTTTAATTAATAAAACAAGGTCAAAATTTTGGGGTGTCACAACACTACCCCCCTTAAAAGAAAATCTCGTCCTCGAGATTTGTTAGGAGTTGTTTTGAAAATATCTTTCCTGTGAGCTGGAACCAAAAGATTTATTCATAGCACAAACTTGCGTCGTCGAGGTTGGCAGCTACGCCCGGGATAAAAAAAATGCAACCGCACATCAACATACTCATGCATGGCTACTTTTAAAACGGAGTGCACAAGGCATAACATCTAATTATGGTGACACAGGGTCACAAGATTACAAGGCGAGGTCATTCTAAGACTCGGTATTATTCGAGCGATTTTAGTCTACCTCGTTCATATCTAAGCGGGCTTGCCTCGCGGACGCCAAGGTTTCTCCACGGTTTTCACTGTCGGAATTAGCTGGAGAGGGTCGAGGTGCTGCAGGCTCGAGGTAGCGATAATGACCATCGTGGGGATTGTTGGCCACAATCCCATTGGAGTGTGCTCCCCAAAGACGACGAAGTACTTCTGGGGTCATCAAGGTATTTTGGTTGATGGCTGGGGCTGTGCTGTGTTGAGGCTAGCGTGCCCTTTTTATAGAAAAAGGGAACGAAGTTTTCCCTCGCATGCTTGCGAATAAGACAGATTATTGGCGCGCGACCGACAGGCTAGGCTGATAGGTTGGGCACCAACGCCAAAAGTGTCGGGTCTCGTGTGGCTATCTTGCATGGGAAGCTTATGGGGTTTTTGGTTAGGGTCCGTGGGTTGGTTTGCCTAAGTTTTTCGACCTGGCTAAGATAGGATTAGCCAATGGTCAGCCTGGCTCTGATACCAAGTCTGTCACGACCGGTTTTCCGGGTAATAAATTTCAGTAAAGACCGTCGTGCTCATCAGCCCCGTGATTATTGTTAATGATGAGGCTCCAACTTGATACTGAAATTCCAAGCAAAAATACGAAATATGCAAGACAAGACCATTCGGCTGTGAGTACAACAAATGGTTTCTAGTGGTTGATGGCGGAAGCGGTTTGTGGATCATCGGTGTCTATGGGACTCCAATTCCCACAGAACAGCTAACCAGGTTAACTCCTATCTTCGCGAGGCTACTATCTCCATTGCTTAGGTTCCGGTTGTCATCGTCGCTCCTCTCCGTGCAAGAAAATCTGGCCAAGACAATAGCCAGGGACAAGCCAGTGAGTACTTTGAATGTACTCGCAAACATTATGAACACAAGTATAATATAACAATGATGTGATGACAATATTTTATGCTCATGACGGCAGTCACAAAGATAAATATATCTCTGATGCGTGCAAGCAAGTTAATTATAAAAATGCAATAACATAGCAGTATTAAAATTAATGAAATATATAACAAGCAATGCCATAGTCGGGTGTCTTAGCGACACCACATAAAGGGCTTTAAAAGAACGCATACAGTCAGGCGTCCGAGCGACACCACATAAAGGGCTTTAAAGAAGTGCCACAATCAAGGCCCGAGCGACACCACATAAAGGGCTTTAAAAGAAATGCCATAATCAAGCGCCCGAGCGACACCACACAAAGGGCTTTAAAGGAAATGCCACCAAGGCCTCGAGCGACACCACATAAAGGGCTTTAAAAGAAATGCCACAGTCGGGCGTCTGAGCGACACCACATAAAGGGCTTTAAAATAACAATCATAGCGAATATCCCGGAGGTAGAACCGTCCTAGAGATACTCGATAATAACAATAATATCACGGGTTAGTCAACAATAATAATAATCATAATTTTCACAAGTCACAAGTAGTAATTCCATTTCTGGTTTAACAGTTTCACCTCTGAAGACCGACACTAAGACCGACACTTGACCCATCCCAGACTGTAGTCCTTAACCATGGACACGGCTATTCGAATAGGTTTAATCTCTGCAGAGGGTGTACTCTTTACCCACGAGTAACGGATTTCTTTAGTCCATTGGGACTAATTCCGTCTACGGCCTTTTTGTTGAAAACACACCTAACTTGCACACAGCAGCTTAACTCACACTTGTCCGAATCACCCACGACACCGCCAAGCAAACTCTAAGTGGGAGGCTACAACCTCGCGTAGCATGGGATCAAATTTATATCGCGCCTAAGGGTGCCCTGCCTCGGTCCCAACCGAAACACCCATGCCCCCGACCAGATGGTGGCTTTAATCCACGGCCGTGGAACCTCATCCCGCCCCTCCATGCACGGTGTGTGCTAGAAAGGGTTGACAACTTATCAGACTGCACCTACCTATGGCAGGGACAAGTGGTAGTACGAAACAAGTGTGGGGGTTACCGGAACAAGACTCGATCTATGGTCGACTCAGGAGGTTTAAGTATTCCGTGCATGATTAGCATAACGAATATGTTTCAACCAACAGAGTCACCACTCATATCACCTTGTCATGCCATACCAGACATAACTGTCCCGACGGAGACCGGCGAAAAACTCATGCCTACCCAAGGCAGAGGTTTTCCCGGATTCCTTCCGGTATGCATGCAAGACACATGAGGATGATTATCATCACAAGTGTGTTCATTTCCAACAGCATGGAAATCACTGATATGCACCCATGCATATGATCATATCACATGAAATAACAATCTTCTCCAAAGTGAGGTGGTGTTAAAAACGTGTCATCGAACACACAAAAAATATTATGCCGGGGTTCAGAATGCTTGCCTTCAATGAGTGGTAAGGCAGGGTGCACTTCAAAACTTTTGAAAGTTTTCTTCTCTCTCTTCAAGGTCCTATTTTAAATAAATTTGAATCAACACACAAATTCAAAACAGCACAAAAAGTTGTTTTGAAAAATTATCAAATAAATCTTAAAATAAACTAGATAAATTTGAGAGAGGTGAGAAAAAGAATCATTTCATTTGGAGTTGTATTTTAAAAGATAAAGCCAGTCAAAGATTTGGTCAAAATCTATTTAAAAAAAACAGAAAAAGAAAACGTTTCAAACGAAAATACGTTTTCGGTCAGGGGAGGCGTACTTGGGGTTTTACGCCTCCACTTATCCAGCGTGGACTGCGCGGGGAGTCGCTGACAGTGGGTCTAGGAGGCCCACTAGTCATGTTTGACTGGTCTCCCCTCCGTCAGCTTCTTCCACCCGAGCAGAGGCGGGACTCCGGCAACCGTCGCCGGCGAACGGTGGTTCCTCGCGGGGAGCTGAGGACGGAGATGGATACGCGGATCAGCGGAGGTCCTCCCGGTGGTCGTAGGGTCGTCGAAGGTGGAGGGAGTCGCCGGCGGCGAGCTCCGCGGCGGAGGGGAGGCTTCGGTGGAGTTGGGGATTCGGGCTAGGGTGATGCTCCGCCGCTGTTTGGGGTCGGGGTGGCTCGGCAAGACGATGAGGAGCCGAGTGGTGGTGATTGAAGGGTGGGGGAGGCCCTGGTGGCGCCGGAGTGAACTGAACGAGGCGGGCGGGCTGACCGGAGAGGTTGAAGACGGCTTGCTCCCCTTCAATTGACGGCAACGGGGCACTAGGGAGACGGCGTGTGGCTACCTGAGTGCTCGGGGGAGCTCGGGGCTTCCTTATAAAGGCGAGTCGAGTCGGTTCGGCGGCGGCCGCGGATAAGGGTGTCGGCGAACGTCTTCTGTAGTTGCAGGGCAACGTGGCGCGGCTGGGGATGGCGGCAGGAGCTAGCGGACGAGCTGCCATCGCCGCAAGGGCGAAGCCGGGCGAGCGGGATGGCTTTGGCGACAAGCTAGCGCAGAGCTGTCGGGCGGCGGTGGCGATTAGCGGCTGGCCTGCGGAGACATGGCGAGGGCTGCGGGCTCGTGGGTGCGAAAGGACACGGCGGTTGGCTGCGGTCGGTCACGGACCGGAGGAGTGCGGGCGAGATGCGGTGGTTCGGTGCGGCATGTGTAAACGCGCGTGCTCGCTCGCGCCTGGCGTGCCAGTGCACGCATTTTAACGTGTTTCGATTTAAATGCCATTGCAAGCTAGGGGCTTTAAACCACAAGAGGGATAGCAGGGTGGGGTAATAGACTAGGGCAAAACCACTGGACATGCTGGTTTGGTCAGGGATCAAGTCCACAAGGCAAACAAAAACTCATGTCAAACCGATCATGCCCAAAGGTGTTTGACAAAATGCCAGGGGCACTTAGGCATTTCTTGGAGTGGCCAAAACTTCCAGAGTGGGGTCTCTTTAGATGCATGAGAGGGTGGTGAGGTTAGTTTGTTAAAAGGATAAACTTGCTAGTGCAAGTTTTGCAAAAACTCAATTCTGGACAGGAGACAAATGGCATCACTTCATGAACCAAAAATGATCCAATGGGTGCGTGCTCCTGGACATAGGGGTTTAGTAAGGTGTACTACAAGTAGGAAAAGGAATCACAGCAAAAGGAGCAAGTTAAAATATAGTTGTAGTACAAAACCTCAAGTTGGACCAGAATGGAAATGAGGATGATTCACTCAAAATTCTCAAAGAACAACCCTGGATTTTTGCATATAATGGAATGATATGCTCCTACTGACATCCCATAATTTTGGTGGAGTCTAGAAAGAATTATTTAAAAGGGTTGTAGTGCAAACTTGCTCTCTGGACCAGAGAAGAAAATTGGGTGTAGAGCTCAAAATATGCAATGAATTAAATATATTATTGCACAAAAGTGATTTAGAGACATCACATGATATCTCCAAATTTTCGTGGGATTTTTAGATAAATATATCAAATGGTTGTAGTTCAAATATAGCCATATAACCTTGAAAAACCATTTTTCAAGAAAATAAAGATCAAGCAAAGTAATTATGTAATTAGTTCTACTAATAAAAGAAAAGTTTTTCTTGAGAGGTTAAACAAGTCCAATAACATATTTGAAAAGTTTTCTCTATGGGGAAAATTCCATAATAGCAAGGGAGAAAAAGTTTCAAAAATCAAAAGGGAGCCCATAAAATAAAAGTTTTAATTTCCTGGAAAAATTTTAATTAATAAAACAAGGTCAAAATTTTGGGGTGTCACAGTTTAGGAGGAAAGGGCATGGGTTTCTGAACCCGTGGTTCCCTTTCTTTACCATGTTTCCTAGCAACAAAGTATCTCTTATCATAACGTTGATTCTTTGATTGTGGGTTATCAAGATCAGCAGCAGGTTCAATCTCTACATCATTATCATTCCTAGGTAGAGCATCAACATGAACATCATTATTAACATTATCACTAGGTTCATGTTCATCACCAGATTGTGTCTCAGCATCAGAAATAGAAATATCATTGGGATTCTCAGGTGTATCGATAACAGGTTCACTAGAAGCATGCAAAGTCCTCTCAGATTTCTTTTTCTTTTTGTTAGAAGGACTAGGTGCATCAGTATCAATACTCTGAGAATCTTGCTCAACTCTCTTAGGATGACCTTCAGGATACAAAGGTTCCTGCGTCATTTTACCACCTCTAGTCATAACCCTAATAGCATTATCATTATTCTTACTATTCAACTCATTGAGCAAATCATCCTGAGCCTTAAGTACTTGTTCTACTTGAGTTGTAACCATGGAAGCATGTTTACTAATAAGCTTAAGATCATTAATAGTTCTACTCATATAATCACCCAAGTGGTCAAGCATGTAAGCATTATGTTTCAATTGTCTACTACATACATAAGCATTGAAGTTTTCTTGTTTAACAATGAAATTATCAAACTCATCCAATCATTGACTAGCAGACTTATTATGACGAATATCACCTTCATCAAATCTATGGAGAGAGTTTACCTCTACTATCTATGTCTGGTTAGCAAGACCATGTATTTCTTCAATAGGCGGTAAATTCTTAACATCTTCAGCTTTAATACCTTTTTCTTTCATAGATTTCTTTGCCTCTTGCATATCTTCAGGACTAAGAAATATAGTACCTCTTTTCTTCGAAGTTGGCTTAGGAGTTGGTTCAGGAAGTGTCTAATCATTATCATTACTCAATAGCAATTTAGCTTGCTCAACAGTTCTTTCCCTGAAAACAGAACCAGCACAACTATCCACGTGGTCTATGAAAGAATCGGCTAGTCCATTATAAAAGATATCATGTATTTCATTTTTCTTTAGAGGATGATCAGGCAAAGCATTAAGTAATTGGAGAAGCCTCACCAAAGCTTGTGGGAGACTCTCTTCTTCAATTTGCACAAAGTTAAATATTTCCTTTAAAGCAGCTTGTTTCTTATGAGCAGGGAAGTAGTTTTCAGAGAAGTAGTACATCATATCCTGGGGACTACACACACAACCAGGAGCAAGTGAATTAAACGATAACTTAGCATCACCCTTTAATGAGAAAGGAAACAACTTAAGAATATAGTAATAGAGATTTTTTTCCTCATGAGCAAATAGGGTGGCTATATCATTCAATTTAGTAAGATGTGTCGCAACAGTTTCAGATTCAAAACCATAGCAAGGATCAGACTCAACCAAAGTGATTAACTCAGGTTCGACAAAGAATTCATAATCCTTATCAGTAACAAAGATAGGTGAAGTAGAAAACTTATGATCATATTGCATTCTAGCATTCAAAGACTTTTCTTTTAGCGTAGCTAACTATTTCTTAAGATCATCTCTATCATTACAAGCAAGAAAGTCTCTAGAACATTCCTCATCCATAATATAACCTTCAGGTACTATAGGCAATTCATATCTAGGGGGAGAATCATAATCTTCAGTTTCAATAATATCATGAGTTTCAGTAATTTTATGCTCTCTAACCCTGGCAAGTTTTTCATCAAGAAATTCAACAAGTGGCACAGCATTATCAAGCAGAGAAGTAGTTTCCTCATAAGCATCATGCATAGCAGAAGTGGCATCATCAATAACATGCGACATATCAGAATCAATAGCAGGTGTAGGTGTCACAAGTTTACTCAAAACAGAAGGTGAATCAAGTGCAGAGCTAGATGGCAGTTCCTTACCTCACCTCGTAGTTGAGGGAAAAATCTTGGTTCTTTGATCTTTCAAATTCCTCATAGTGATGAACAGATATAAATCCCAAGTGACTTAGAGAATAGAGCTGATCGCAACAATTTTCAAGGGTAGAGTATTCAACCCAAATTTATTGATTCGACACAAGGGGAGCCAAACAATATTCTCAAGTATTAGTAGACGAGTTTTCAATTCAACCACACCTGAAAGATTTAATATATGTAGGAAAATATTTAGTAGCAAAGTAGTATGGCAGTAACAGTAACGGTGGCAAAAGTAACGGTAGCAGTTTTGTAGAAATCATAACAGTGGCAATGGAAAAGTAATGAAGCAAAGATCAATATGAAACGAACTTGTAGGCAATGGATCAATGATGGATAATTATATTGGATGGCATTCATCATGCAACAGTTATAACCTAGGGTGACATAGAACTAGCTCCAATTTCATCAATATAATGTAGGCATGTATTATGAATATAGTAATACGTGCTTATGGAAAAGAACTTGCATAACATCTTTTTTCCTATCCTCCCGTGGCATCGGGGTCCTATTGGAAACTAAGGTATATTAAGGCCTCCTTTTAATAGAGTACCGGGCCAAAGAATTAGCACTTAGTGAATACATGAACTCCTCAAACTACAGTCATCACCGGGAAGTGTCCCGACTATTGTCACTCCGGGGTTGCCGGATCATAACACGTAGTAGGTGACTATAACTTGCAAGATAGGATCAAGAACACAAATATATTCATGAAAACATAATAGGTTTAGATCTGAAATCATGGCACTCGGGCTCTAGTGACAAGCATTAAGCATAGCAAAGTCATAGCAACATCAATCTTAGAACATAGTGGATACCAGGGATCAAACCCTAACAAAACTAACTCGATTACATGGTAAATATCATCCAACCCATCACTGTCCAGCAAGCCTATGATGGGATTACTCACGCACATCGGTGACCATAATGAAATTGGTGACGGAGGATGGTTGATGATGACGATGGTGACGATTTCCCCTCTCTGGAGGCCAAAACGGACTCTTGATCTATCCTCCCAAGGAAGAACAGGAGGTGGCGGCGGCTCCGTATCGTAAAACGCAATGAATCCTTCTCTCTGATTATTTTCTCCCCGAACGCGAATATATGGAGTTGGAGTTGAGGTTGTCAGCGTTCTGGGAACGGGGGTCCCCAGACTTGCCTGCCTGCATCCTGCGGCGTGGCTCAAGTAGTGGCCCAGTATGGCCCTTATTCATCAACCCAAGCTCAAGACCCTCACGAGGGGCCAAGCCTCACGGGGCGGATGATGCAAGGCTTCCTCAGGGGCGGCCTCACCAGGCAGGCTCGCGAGGAGGCGGAGAGATCAAGGCAAGGGGTACCTCGCGAGGTGCTCGTGACGCAAGCCATGATGATCGAGACCAGGCGGGCGCTAGCCGGTGCAGTGTCCTTGTTTCCTCTTTGGTGCAAAGGGAGCAAGCGCAGGCACGGAGTACTGAGGCATCAAGCAAAGGTTTCCATATTGGTGCAACGATACAAAGGCCAGTAGGACGACAGGACGGAGATCACCGTGGAGCCCAAGACAACGTCATCACCAGTGCCTTTGGCAGTCGAAGACCAACTTTAGTCAGGATAGCTTGTACTATCTGTCCCCCTTCAAAATGGCCGTTGTTGTCTCCCTTCCCGCTCAATATTTGGGAAGAGGAACATGGCCTCTATATATAGAGATAGCCACCACAGTAGAAAGAGGGATCATCGGGACCTCACCTAGAGCCAACAGGGATCGTAATCCATCCGGGTAGAACACCGCACCGGCTCAAGAACACCCCTCACGGGGCTGTTCTTCCCCTGTACTGTTCATCATCAGCCCCAGAGGCAATCCACCACACCACACACTGGATTAGGGTATTACACCACAACGGTGGCCCGAACCAGTATAAACCTTGTGTCCCCTGTGTTGTTCATCGTGTAGCTTAGATTCACGGCGAGGTTTTGGGGCGTGGATCGGTAGGGAGTAGATCTTCGTGCGCACCCCAGAGTTTGAACCTTAAGGGTTTTGCCAGAACCCGATATCCGACATTTGGCGCGCCAGCTGGGGAGGCATTGGAATCTTCCTTCCACTGTTCCGTGCTCTATCGTTTCGTCGCATCCATGGCAGATGCTCGCCGAGGTCGCGCCGAGCGTCGGGCTGCTCTCGCCGCCCGCATTGCCTAGATGGCTCCCATCGGTGGGCCTCCTCGTTGTTCCTCATCGCCTGCCGCCAACGCCGCCACCGGCCCAGCGGGGAATGAGCAGCAAGCGTCATCACTGCATCCCTCGGTGCGGCGGGAAGGCCGCACCACCACTCCATCGCTAACTCCAGTTGGTTCGTCGTCTCACGCTCATCGCGCTCCCACAAACGCGCAGGCCGCATTGCTCCTGGCACGTGAGCTCCTGCACTACCGCCCCATCGACGACCTCTACGCGGAGTGGCTCGCTCGCATCACCGAGCTCGTCAGTGCCGCAGGGGGCTCTCTTGCACCGTCCCTCTCGCTGCCTCGCCCTCCGTCTTGCGTGGGCGATGCAGCTCAGGAGGTGCCTCCACCACCTCCTCCCCAAGAAGGTGCCCTCGCACCAAGGCACGCGGCCCCTGGACGAGACCCACCGCATCCAGCGCCCTCGCGATAAGAAAGGCCAAGAAATCCCCCGTCCCCAGGAAGGCGCTCGCATGCTCCCCGCTCCGGTGCGTCAAGACCGCATCCCTGTGCCAGCACGTCAAGACCCCGTGCTGCCCCTGGTGGCGGGACGCGGGAACCATCAAGAGAAGGCCCCGCGTCTACAAAGGGCTCCAGTGACCACTGCAGGCTGCCGCGCCTTCAGCACCAAGCTATGCAGTGTCGCCTGGCTAGGCAAGTTCAAGCCGGATCTGCCTCCCCGCTATGACGGCACGGCAGACCCCGCGGGGTTCCTGCAGCTCTACGAGCTGGGCATCGAGGCGGCCAACAGAGACGAAAAGGTCAAGGCGAACTGGTTTCCTACGGCGCTCAAGGATGGTGCCCGCACCTGGCTCCTGAAGCTTCCTCATGACTCGATCTCCTCCTAGGATGAGATGCGCAGCTGCTTCATCGCCAACTTCCAGGGCACTCGCGACCGTTCGGTCGTGGGTGACTCTTGCCGCATCAAGCAAAGAATCGAGAGACCTGCAGAAGTACATCCCGTGCTTCAACAGCGCATGCCTCAAGATTCCCAAGGTGACTGAGGAGGCCATCATCTCAGCGTTCTCTAATAGCGTCCATGATGTCAAGATGAAGGAGGAGCTTGCCATCCACGAGGATCTGTGCACGTCCCTGGAGCTGTTCAACCTGGCGACCAAGTGCGCAAGAGCTGAGGAGGGGCGCCTCTCCCTCCTCGAGCTTCCATCTGCTGACCTAGAAGAGAAGAAAGCCAAGGCCAATGACGTGAAGCGCAAAGGAGCAGTTGAGCTCGCAGCAGAACCAGACACGAAGCACGACAGGGGCCAGCCAGAGTCGTCCAAGGTGGCCGATTCTGCGCCTAACACAACCTCTACACGCACAACACCAACGAATGCCAGGAGCTCAGAGCCGTTCGAGAAGGATGCATCGGTCGACGCCCCGAGCACAACGACCGGGGCTACGGCCGAGGAGGAGGAAGAGGTGGAGGACGATGGGACGACTGAGGCCCTCGCCAGGAGTGGCATGATCGCCCTCGCGAGGATCGCTGGCAGGACCAGCCTCACGAGGGGCTTGGAGGGATCAGCCTCGTGAGGATCGCCTGCAAGGCAACACAGGCCTTCCTCCTCTTCCGCCACCGCCAAGAAGGAATGACGACCATCACTAGGATGAGGGGGCTGGGGACTTCCAAGAGCCACGTTCTATCGCTTGTATCTTGGGCGGTGCCCAGGCCCCAGCCTCTCAGCGCATCTTCAAGCAGTTTACTCGCTAGGTGAATGCAGTCCTTCCCAAGCTCGAGGCCACACGCCCACTCAGCTGGTCCACGTGTGCCATCACTTTGAGCTCAGCAGATCAACTCAAGTGCGCGGCTACAACTGGCATCCTCCCAATGCTTTGCTCCCCATTCATCAGCAATGTGCAAGTTACCAGGACTGTCATCGATGGAGGAGCAGGGCTCAATGTTCTGTCAGTCGAAACGTTCAACAACCTCCAAGTGCCTTATAATCAGCTTTAGCCAACGAAGCCTTTATCGGGGGTCACTGACGGCTCCACCACTCCGATAGGGCAGGTTCGCCTCCCTGTCACCTTTGGACAGTGCAAGAACTACTGTACCGAGCTCATCAACTTTGACGTCGCTCACATTCGCCTGCCATACAATGCCATCCTCGGGTACCCAGCCCTGGCCAAGTTCGTGGCGGTAACTCACCATGGTTACAATGTCCTCAAGATGCCGGGAAGTGGTGGAATCATCACAGTCCCTTGCAAAGAGAAGGATGCGGTGTGCTCTCTCGAGCATGCCTTCCAAGCTGCATCCGTCGAGGACCGAGACAGCAAGAGCGAGAACCCTCCCGAGGCAGTTCCCTAGAATAAGAAGACATCACCCAGCTCAAGGCCTCAGGAGGTTGGCATCTCCGGAGGCACCGGGTCAGGATCTGCGCCCGCGCAAGGGGCGCCTCCCTCCGTCGCATAGGAAGGCGCGCCTGGCGCCTCCTCAGGCCAGGCTCGGGGGCTCTCTCCTGGAGGGCCTCAGACTTTTCTAGGATCACGAGGGAGGCGCTCGGGCACCACTTGGAGGCGTGCTTTGTGGCACATTTCCCTCAGGAAGGCACGAGGCAAGGAGGGCCCAATCCTCAGGAGTTCATCACCAATGCCACTCGGGAGCTTCAAGAATCAAGAGTCATACGCGGCGATTGCCGCCTACCTGGCGTAGCTCCCCATCCAGGAGAGGATGGCGGGCTGCACGTCTGCATCGACTACCCAGGGCTCAGCCTAGTCGCGTCTCAGGAGCGCATCTGGCCTTCGCGCCTGGGACGCTGTGAGGGTCCGCCGCACAGCTACGTTTGCATGCCTTTCGGCCTGCCGAACACGGTTGCCGCTCACCAGCGTCTTCTGTGTATCATTCTGGCAGCTCAGGAGGCCAGGCATCACGCGGTCCTGGCAGAGATGGAGATGGTCCTTGAGGAATCGCCTGGACCCCCAGAGCCTCCCGAGGCTCAGGGCCTCGGTGGCTCGTAAGGATCGGCCTCTTCACCGTGCATCGTCAACTACTCCAACATCCACTCTACAACGATATCAGGTGACATCTTTTCGAGTTCATTTCAGCTGGGAGCGCCCTCAGGGCTGCATTATTCCCAGGTCATGTGGATCTGTCCCTGCGTCATGTATCCTTTTGCTTATGCTTTTAGTTTACATTGCTGGGGGCGCCCCTCGGGCTGCATCATCCCCAAGCTGCTCGGGGCTGACTTGGTGGCGTGTATCCTTCCTGCATCTACCTAAGCTGATTTGCCTTTCATGCTTAACCTGCTTGTGATAATCTCCTGCTCGATTGACACCTACCTTTGGAGCCGCTCGCGCTGGCACGGTGCTTGTGCATGGGTCCGTACCTACAACGTCGAGAAATCTGAGTGGTCGAGCTCTGGCCTGCGGCAGCCCCGCAAGCGTCACCTCAACAGGCCCTCAGTGCCCTCACCACTCTCTCAGAGCAACCAATGGCCGGCCAACAATTGTAATGGCAACCCGTGCTCTTCTCGTGTTGGATTACAGGAACTTCCCGAGGAATAATGTGGGGGGCGTCACGAGCTCTCTCTCTCCCTTACTAGTGCAATCCTCTTGCGCGTTAAAAGGGGGGCTCCTGAGCATCGCGACTCAGGAGCTCTTACTGGCTCTCCAGCCCTCACCCCCTGGCCTTGTCCACGGCATTGCGACCTGGCATACCAGCGGCGGCTGAGCTCGCTCGAAGGCCGGGACCTGAGGACGTAGAGCACAAAGGAGAGTGAAGAGAAGGGAGGAGAATCTCACGAAGGCCTAACCCAGCTACATCCCAGCTGCAGACATGCAAGTTCGGCGCTTCGTGAAATGCGCAACTCCACGCACTCGAGATAAGTTCCCCCCTGGGATAGCTAATTGATGCGACACAAAACCTCCACTCAATGCGGCTCTGTGACGGTGACGTTGCCTTCCTTTCTCACCTTTTGGTGGTTGCTTGAGCGCTAAAGGGGACCTCCTGAGCATCGTGCCTCAGGAGCTCTTACTGGACCTCGGGCCGATCACCTCCTGGCCTTGACCACAGCATCGCGACCTGGCATACCAGCGATGGCTGAAGCCTGCCGGGGGACCAGGACCTGTCAGCGTAGAGCACCAAGTCGTCGCGAGGTTAGAAAGGGGGAACCAAGCCAGAACAAGACGAGCATTTGCACCACTTCATAATAAGGATAGTATCAACAAAAGGCATTGCAGACACTTCACATGCCCCCACGGGGTACTTTCTCAATTCCTCACAGGGAACAAAAGGTGCTAATCCTAAGGAGCCCTAACTACACGTGCCCCCATGGCCGACGCCATCATCAACAGTGGGACACGGGAGGCAGGTGCCAACCCCATCCAGATCAGTTGCGGCGATGGCCTGATGCAGCCGCCTTGCTCCGGGCACGACGCGAGCTCGGGGGCATGTAGCTGTCGTCGCTCGTCTCTGGAGTCGTGAGGAGCTCGGGAGAGCCACTGGACTCCCAAGAATTGCCACTGCTGCCGGAGGAGCCGCTAGGGAAGCGGGTGGCAGGCCTAGCCCTTGCCACATCGACGTCCCGACTGCCTCCTTTGGGGCAGCACTCTAGCCGGCGGCCTTTCGCATCGAATACCCTGAAGAGCATCAAGGAGGCGCCATCGTATTCAAAATGAATCACGAGGGCACCCCCTGTTCGGCAGACCCGGGCGATCTCGCCCCAGCCTCAGGTCATGAAGACCTTGCCCGGAGCGACGACTTCAACCTCCGCTCCGGTCGCCGGGGTACCGCAGTCGGCGTGCTGCAGCCAAAGCTTGAGAGGCCCCCTCGGCGGCATCTCGAAGGCGAAGAAGGGAGGAAAGCAGATCCAGGAGCTTGGAGGCATCGCAGCATGGAGCACGAGGTTGCGAGAGGAGTCCGTGGCATGAACTCCAGGAGCAACGGCGCGCACCACCATGGCTCGTCGGCATCGCAGACGGCTTGGGCGGAGCCGCTCGGTGTCTCCTTCTCCAGGGCCCTCAGCCCGGGCGTACAGAGGGAGCGGGAACCCAGGAGGTGGCCGCTCGTACCAAGCCATCAACGTCTTTGGCCTTGCGACCCCGTTGCGGCGGCCGGGGACCGGCCGTTTCTTTGGCGGGAGCGGGTCGGGCCCCTCCCGGGGGGCCTTTCCTTTCTCCTCGGCTGAGAACCTGCGGATTGCTGCCATTGGCGACAAGATGGAGAAGGAGCAAGGAAGAAGAAGCGAAGAGCAAGAAGCAATGGACAACGGGTGACGCCCCGCGTTTTATAGTCCGAGAGGAGGCCAACCGTCCGCCTCCACGATCGCAGTAATCATGACTCTTTTGCATGCGCAGGACTCACAAATCGAGCAGCTTGCCGAGGCAGCGTGGGGAAGCGAAGATGCCCACGTCCAATCAACCGCCACACAGCGACCAAGGCCGCAGGCTGATTGGGGCCCGTGGCGCTCCGCACTTGCCCTTTGGCTTTGCTGCTAAGCCAAGTCCGAGCGCGCCTTGGGCCCGGGGCTATCATATGCTACGGGAACGGGTCCCTAGACTTGCTCCGCTCGCAGCCTCACGGTGTGGCTCAAGCAATGGCCCAATACGGCCCGTCTTCATCAACCCAAGCTCAAGACCCTCGCGAGGGGCCAAACCTCGCGGGACGGACGACGCAAGGCTTCCTCACGGGCTGCCTCACCAGGCAGGCTCACGAGGAGGCGGAAAGGTCAAGGCAAGGGGTACCTCGCGAGGTGCTCGTGACGCAAGCCATGACGATTGAGACCAGGCAAGCGCCAGCCGGTGCAGTGTCCTTGTTTCCTCTTTGGTGCAAAGGGAGCAAGCGCAGGCGTGGAGTACCGAGGCATCAAGCAAAGGTTTCCATATTAGTGCAATGAGACCAAGACCAGCAGGACGACAGGACGGAGATCACCGTGGAGCCCAAGACGGCGTCATCACTAGTGCCTTTGGCAGTCGAAGACCAACTTTAGTCAGGATAGCTTGTACTAGCTGTCCCCCTTCAAAATGGCCGTTGTTGGCTCCCTTCCCGCTCAATATTTGGGAAGAGGACCAGGGCCTCTATATATAGAGATAGCCACCACAACAGAAAGAGGGATCATCGCCTAGAGCCAACAGGGCTCGGAATCCATCCGAGTAGAACACCGCACCAGCTCAAGAACACCCCTTGCGGGCTGTTCTTCCACTGTACTTGTTGGGGAATGTAGTAATTTCAAAAAATTTCCTACGCACACGCAAGATCATGGTGATGCATAGCAACGAGAGGGGAGAGTGTTGTCCACGTACCATCGTGAGATCAGAAGCGAAGCGTTATGACAACGCGGTTTATGTAGTCGTATCGCCTTCATGATCTCGACCAATCCAAGTACCGAACGTCACGGCACCTCCGAGTTCAGCACACGCTCAGCTCGATGACGATCCCGGACCAACCAGCAGGGTGTCGGGATGAGTTCCGTCAAGATGACGGGCGTGGTGACGATGATGATGTTTCATCGACGCAGGCTTCGCCTAAGCACCGCAATGATATTCTTGAGGTGGAATATGGTGGAGGGGGCACCGCACACGGCTAAGGAACAATCACGAAGATCAACTTGTGTGTCATGGGGTGCCCCTACCCCGTGATATAAAGGAGCAAGGGGGGGGGCGGCGGCCAAGGGAGGCGCGGCCAGGAGGAGTCCTACTCCCACCGGGAGTAGGACTCTCCTTTCCTAGTCCAACTAGGAGAGGGGAAGGAAGGGAAGGAGAAGGAGAAGGAAGAGATGGAGGAAAAGGAGGAAAGGGGGGCCGACCCCCTAGTCCAATTCGGTTTGGACTAGGGGGGGGGGCGCGCCCTGCCTCCTCTCTTCCACGACTTGGCCCATGAGGCCCATTGCTTCTTCTTCGTATTCCCGTAACTCCCCGGTACCCCCGAAAATACCCGAATCACTCGGAACCTTCCGAAGTCCGAATATAGTCGCCCAATATATCGATCTTTACGCTGGACCATTTCGAGACTCCTCGTCATGTCCCCGATCTCATCCGGGACTCCGAACTCCTTCGGTACATCAAAACTCATAAACTCATAATATAACTATTGTCGAAACCTTAAGCGTGCGGACCCTACGGGTTCAAGAACTATGTAGACATGACCGAGACACGTTTCCGGTCAATAAACAATAGCGTAACCTAGATGCTCATATTGGTTCCTACATATTCTACGAAGATCTTTATCGGTCAAACCGCATAACAACATACGTTGTTCCCTTTGCCATCGGTATGTTACTTGCCCAAGATTCGATCATCGGTATCTCAATACCTAGTTCAATCTCATTACCGGAAAGTCTCTTTACTCGTTACATAATGCATCATCCCGCAACTAACTCATTAGTCACATTGCTTGCAAGGCTTATAGTGATGTGCATTACCGAGAGGGCCCAGAGATACCTCTCCGACAGTCGGAGTGACAAATCCTAATCTCGAAATATGCCAACCCAACATGTACCTTCGGAGACACCTGTAGAGCTCCTTTATAATCACCCAGTTACGTTGTGACATTTTGTCGGAGTAATGGGCCATGGGTAGGCTGACCCAGGACCCGAGATCTTTCAAGACATCGGGGCGGCTCGCGCCCCTCAGCCGAGTCCCAGCGGGGCGACCTTCGAGAAGGCCGAGTCCCAGCTGGCGACCTTCGGAAGGCCGAGTCCCAAATGGGCGACCTTCCGTAAGGCCGAGTCCCAGCTGGCGACCTTTGAAGAAGCAGTCCTCAGACGCGACTCTGGAACAAGCCGACTCCGGGCTTGCGACCTCTCACGGGACCTTTCACGAAGACCGATGCGGGGTACAGCCCCATCGTGGCTGTCCCCTCGGACCCACGGGAAGAAGGCATGGCTACTGATGAGCCGCGCCACCAGGAGATCTCCGTGAGGCGCGACATGTTGCCATGCCTCCTGATTCTCAGCCACACAAGTGCACAAGGCACTGCCCACTGGGCGGCGCCAGACGCCGGAGATCGCCGGCCCCCGTCGCTGAGATAGAAGAAGACGGCCGGAGAGTCCGAAGACGGTTTCACGGAGTCGGCCTCCCGTAGTCGTGGCCGCCTCGCCAGGCCCCACAAGCCATAAACCAGATTGGACAGGAGGGCGACAAGTGATCACTTGACAGACGGCGGCACTGTTCCCACGACCCCATGACCGAGCTCACATCGAGCGGGCCAGACAAGAAATTGCTGTTGCCACAGGCCCGCCAATGGCGGCCCCGTGGCCGGCAGGAGGACGGCTGCAGAAGAGAGATCGACGGCTGGGGCCACGCTTGATCGGATTACCATTGTACCTTCGGGTAGGCCTATATAAACCCCCCGGGCACCCATGCAAAGGGTTCGCCCTCGATAGGTTTTAGACACATAGCAAGAGGAAAGAGCTAGCCTCGCTCCTTCTCGCTTCCACACAGCTCGAGGAGCCATTGTACTATCACCCCATAGTGATCATGCGGAGACCCCGCAGAGCAATAGTAGGGGTGTTATCTCCGGAGAGCCCCGGCCGGGTAAGATTCGGCATGCGTGCATGTCTTCGCTTTATCCTGCTTCTGTGCACCGCGACGTTTCTACTCGCCCCCACCATGATAAGCCACCCGCTGGCATATGTCGCACCCAACCTCGACATTTGGCGCCCACCTTGGGGCCAGGTGCACCGCCGTCCGGAGATCTGTTCGGACGGAACCTCTTCCTCCCGGCGAAGCGCAGCCAGCCCGCTCGCCAGATGGAGTTCAGATCGACGCGATGCACAGGCGCCGGCCGCATGTGCGAAGAAGCGGCTCGCCAACTCATCGGGCGAGGTGCGCCTCCCGACGAACGCTGCCGAGCGCAGCGCGTGGCCCCGAGAACCTTCGCGGCCTCCTCGACCAACTTCAAGTCGCCGGCGAGCCCGCCGTAGACTTGGAGTCCGTAGGCTCCTCCGACCCGATGCTGGTCGACTCCGACGCCGTATCGCTTGATACCTTCCCCACCAACGTGGTGGTTTACGACGAGCCGCTTCCGTATGAGGAGAGCGACGGAAGCGCCGTCACGGAGGTGCTCGTCATCGGCCACGGCGAGCACTCCGTGAAAACGCCAGACTCCGCCTGCATGCCTCAGACTCTGCCCGCGCCTCCTGCAGGACGCGGACGCAGAGATGTTGGAAGAGCGCCGCCTTCAGCTCATTGAAGGCGCCAAAGTTGGCAAGCATGAGACGCTTGTCCGGGCGCATATCAACGCGAGATGGACCGTGCTGCGGGCGCTGCCCGGACCGGGCCGAGCCGCCTTGGCGCGTCCGAGAGGGCGCGCTATCGCCGATCTATTCGAGCGGCACCCCTGCACGCCACCCCGGAGAACATCCGCGCGCCTAAGCGGGCATCAAGAGCTGAGGAACCTCGACGGTGAAGAGCGCCTGGTGATGACGCGAGCGAGTCCAGCAGCTCAACGCGGTTGCTGCGCAAAACGCTGGCGGCGGCGCTACGCACGACGCGCGAGCAACAGAAGAATGACGACTTACCTCGCCGAGATCAAGGCGCGACCTCCGGACGCCGACCGCGGGTCCGCGGGAGGAGAGAGAAGGAGCCGGCTGCGAGCCACAGCCGACTCGATTCCATCGAGCGCGACCAAGATGGTCGCCCAGAGCAAAGGGAGCGGCGAGATGATTATCTGCCTCCCCACCTCAAGAGAACGGCGAAGTCTCCCCCGCCGCCGTTGAGCATCCGACTTCGGAGATCGCCTCGGCCGAGAGGGAGTCGAGAGAACGACGCCCGCCACCGGATCGACCGACTCCACAGATCCTCGGGCGCTAGAAGAAGAAGACGAGCTGGTCCGCTTTGCTTCGGGCCCCGTGATTAGAGACGAGCCTTCCCCAAAGGGTTCACGCCCTCGAGATACGCCCTGGTACACCGCCCGGTGAAGCCGGAGGATTGGCTGATAGACTACTCCACAGCCGTCAATATCGCTTAACGGCAACAAGCGAAGTCGCCGTGAAGTATGTTCCTCTCATGCCCGTGGCACGGCCCGGACGTGGCTGAACAGCTCAAGCCCCGCAAAGATCAACAGCTGGGTCGACTTCATCGAAGCCTTCATTCGCAACTTCACCAAAGACGCATAAGCGACCTCCCAAGCCGCCAGCTCTCCTTGTGCGCAAGGCCCCGAGGAATCGACGCTACGATTATCTCACGCTACTGGGCGAGCTCAAAACTCCCGCGAGGGCGCACGAGGTGCAGGCTATTGAGTACTTTACGGGCGGGTGCCGAGGGCATCGTCCTCAAGCATAAGCTCCTCCGCGACGAGCCCGAACCTCGACGAACCGCTAATCATAGCGCATAAGTACACCACGGCCGACTCTATGAAGACGGAGATCCAAGTCAACGCTGGCCGCAAGGTGACTCCTCAGTTCCCTGCACGGCCGGAGACGCCACCAGCGCAGCAAGCAGAACAACAACAAGCGCCAAAGCCCCCAGCCGACTACCAACAATGGGTGTCGCAGAAGAAGGAAGATCAGCAACCGAGGGGCAGCCTCCAGCCAAGCGCGTAAAGGCGGCAAGTCCAACTGTTGCCGGCTTTCTTATGAGCGAGACTGGATGGTCCTTGCAAGTTTCACAGCCGCGCCGAAGCCGCCAAACCATACCACCACAAAGTGCCACCGCTCGTGAGGATCGCCAAGGAGACGGCCTCGCCCTCCGCCGCCAGCAGGTCACGCCGCCTCCGCCGCCCGCAGGTCGGCAGCAGCCAGCCCGGCGCGGTCCAAGACGAGTTCCCGTAAGAGCACGGAGCATACGAGTGTTCACCACCTGGCAGATGATCGGTGCAAAGAAAGCGCCAACAAAGAAGCAAGAAGTCAACGCAGATGGCAGCAGGCTCCGAGTTCATGCATTGGTCCGAGAAGCCTATCAGCTGGAGCCGGGCAGATCACCCAGAGGTGATGCCTAGTCCGGGCTCTTATGCCCTGGTTCTTGGAGCAACCTTGGCCACTGATAGGCGGGCCGCCCGTTTCTCGCGGGTCCTAATAGACGGAGGCAGCAGCATAAACATCCTGTACAAGGATACCATGGAGAAGCTCGAATCAGGCGGACGCCAGCAGCAGAGCAACCGCCGTGTTCCATGGAATCGCACTCGGCCTCCTGCTCGCCGATTGGTAAGATCCTCGATAGACGCCCTCTTCGGAGACAAAGATCACTTCCGAGAGCCGATCTGGTTCGAGGTGGTGGATTTGGAGAGCCTGCACCACGCGCTGCTAGGCCGGCCTGCTCTGGCCAAATTCATGGCGGTTCCCCACTACGCCTACCTCAAGATGAAGATGCCGACTTCCAAGGGGATCCTGACTGTTGCCGGCGACTACAAGAAGTCGCCCACCAGGCGTCGAGAGAAGTCGGGTTGGCCGAGTCTTTGGTGATCGCGACGAGAAGCTGCTCCTTGATCGCCATGGCGATGGCTGGGAAGCAGCCGAGATGTCGCCCACCCCAAGGAGTCGGAGGCGGAAGGATCATTTAAGCCGGCCAAAGAAACCAAGAAGATACCTTTGGACCCGGAGCACCCAGAGAGGTACGCTGTCATGGGCAATTGCCTAGACAGCAAATAGGAAGGCGAGCTCGTCGATTTCCTCCGTGAGAATCGGGACATCTTCGCATGGTCCCCCAAGGACATGCCAGGTGTACCGACGGAATTGGCCGAGCACAAGTTACATGTCCGGCCAGATGTGAAGCTCGTCAGGCAGCCCTTGCGCCGCCTGTCAGAAGAGAAAAGAAGAGTAGTGGGAGAAGAGATAGCCCGGCTCCTGGCAGCCGGCTTCATCATGGAGGTGTTTTTTACGGAATGGTTGGCCAACCCCGTACTAGTGCTGAAGAAAAACAAGCAGTGGCGGATGTGCATCGACTACACCAGCCTCAACAAAGCCTGCCCGAAGGATCCGTTTGCTCTGCCAAGGATCGATCAGTGATAGACTCCTACCGGATGCGAGCTGTTGAGCTTGGATGCATACTCAGGATATCACCAGATCAAGCTGAATCCAGCGACAGATCAAGACCGCATTCATCACGCCGCTTGGAGCCTTCGCTACCTAACGATGACGCTCGCTTGAGGAATGCCGGCGCCACCTTCGCCGTTGCATGCGTAAATGCCTCCTCAAGCAGCTCGGCAGAATGCCCATGTTTATGTGGATGATGTGGTGGTGAAGACGGAGAAGCGTGGACGCTGCTAGAGGATCTTAAAGAGACCTTTGAGAATCTGCACGATTCCGCATCAAGCTCAACCCAGAGAAATGCGTGTTCGAGTCCCACCGCCAGCTCCTTGGTTTTCTCGGGTCTCCTAACGCGCATAGAGTGCAACCTCGTGAAGATCAAGGCCATTGAGAGGATGGAGGTACCCAGCCGACCGTTGGATGCGAAGTTCACCGGCTGCTATTTCCATAAGCCGATTCATCACCGGTTAGGCAGAAAGCTCGCCATTGTATCAACTGATGAACAAGACCACTTTTTTCGAGTGGAACCACAAGGCGATGAGGCATTTCTCCAATCGAAGAAAATGTCGGGCGATTTCGTGGTTGGCGGTTCGACTCCAAAGAGCCCATGCTTTGTACATCGCCGCCACCACCGGTAGTCAAGACAGCTATTGTAGTCGAGCGCAGGAGGAAGGCAAGGCGCCCCGTCCAGAGACCAAGATATTACCCGAGCGAGGTAATCGCCGACCTTCCAAGCGTAACTACCTCACTACCGTAAGATGTGCTACGCGCACTTTGCCGCCAAGAAGTGAAGCCCTACTTTCAAGAGCATCCTATCACCATGGTCTGCACCGCCCCACTCGCCGAGATCATCGGAAGTCGAGATGCTTCCGCCGAGTGGCCAAGTGGGCTATCGATCCGCTCCCTACACCATCTACTACCAACCCGCGACCGCCATCAAGTCGCAGCGCTTAGCCGACTTCCTCGCCGACCGGGCCGAGACTCAATACTTTACCGCTACCGACTCTACTCATTGGCGATCGTGACTTCGACGGCTCCAAGATGCGCCCGCCTCCAACAACGCCGCCAATCACGCGTCTGCAGATCCACCTCACCTCCCCAAAGGCGCTTACAAGCTCAAATACGCGCGGCAGATCCACTTCGCCGCTTCCAACAACGCCAATATGAAGCGCCATCCATGGGCTCGCTTGCCAAAGAGTCGCATTCGCCGGATCCTCGTGCTATGGCGACTCCGACTTGGTGGTGCAAGAGCTTATCCCGCGATCGGGACGCCAAGGACGCAAACATGGCAAGCTACCGCTTTGGTGCAGCAGCTCAGCGGATATTTTAAAGGATGCGAATTCCTCCACGCATCAAGAAACGATAATGATCAAGCAGATGCATTGGCGCTGAAGTCGGCTACACTCGCCAGCGATACCTTCCGCGCCGCCTTCGCCGCCTCGCCGCCTATCAAGCCTTCACCAGAGTCCGACTCCATTTTCGTGCTAGCCCCAGAGATAGTCGGACCCGACTCCAAGACCCCAAAGAAGCGACCTCAAGAAAGCTGATCTGCCGTCTGGGACTGCGCCGGCCGGTCTGGGATCAAGGCCACTGCTCGGGACTGCGCCACTGCCTAGAGATTCCCTCAATCTCTAAAGCGGCAGCAGAATCCAACCCACCGCCTCCCAGCCCAGCCACCCTTGTCCAAGTCGCTGTGGTGGCAATCGAAGAGATAGCTGCACCTTCATGGGCGCAGCCCATCCTCAAGTTCCTAGTCAACAAGGAGTTGCCTGCAGATGAGACTCTAGCTCGGCAAGTACAACGCCGAGCGGCAGCCTACACCATAGTCAACAGAGAGTTAGTCAGACGCAGTGTCACTGGTGTCCACCAGCGCTGCGTAGAATCAGAGCAAGGCCAAGCGATCCTCAAAGACATCCATCAGGGCGAGTGTGGTCACCATGCAGCCTCAAGGGCGCTCGTGGCCAAAGCCTTCCGGCACGGTTTCTTTTGGCCGACTGCCCCGAAGAAGCTAAAGAACTAGTCAAGAAGTGCAAGGTGCCAGTGTTCCGCCTCCAAGCCCTTCAGCCGGCTTCAGATCAAGACAATCCCCATCGCCTCGCCCTTCGCAGCTTTGGGGCTTGGACATGGTGGGATCTTTTCAAGATGGCCCGAGGCGGCCTCGACTCATTTGCTTGTCGCAGCGGGACAAGTTCACCAAGTGGGTAGAAGCAAAGCCCATCAAGAAATTAAATGGACCCACAAAGAAGGACCTCATTGTCGACATCACGGTGCGGTACGGCATACCGCGACAGCATCATCACCGACAACGGCACCAATTTCGCCAAAGGCGCCTTGGCTCGTTTCTGCGCGACGCAGGGCATCCGACTGGACCTAGCGTCCGTTGCCCATCCGCAGTCAAACGGCCAGGTGGAACGGACCAACGGCCTCATCCTGTCCGGCATCAAGCCTCGATTGGTCGAACCACTCGAGCGCCGGCCGGGCTGTTGTGGAAGAGCTGCCGCCGCCCTCGAGTCCGCGACAACACCGAACAGATCAACCGCCACGCCGCTTCTTCCTCGCTCACGGTGCCGGCCGCCATCCCGACGGATATGCACCGACTCCGCGAAGTCTCCATGTACATCAAGAGGAGGCTGAAGAAGCACGCCAATACGGCGCCGACCTTGTTGGAAGAGGGCCGGCTGTTGGCACTTCACCGGTCCAAGATCTACCAGCAGAGTCTGCGGCGATACTACAACCGCAAGGTCAAGCCAAGATCATTCCAAGAGGGCGATTTGTGCTCCGCTGATTCGTGAGAACAGCCGCCAGCACAAGTTGTTGGGCGCTTTGGGAGGGTCCTTCATCATCAGCAAGGTGCTAGGGAACGACGCTTACTACTTGATCGACGCCGTAAGCCTCGAAAGCACGCAAGAGAGACGACTCGCAAGGAAACAGAGCGCTTTGAACGCAAATCTTCTTCAAGATTTTACGCTTGATGCAGTATGTATCACGCTACCCCCTTTCTCAGATAAGTACTAAGATTTAGGCCTTTTGAGACGAGCTCTGGGACTGCCTTTTTGATTATCTCGTATGATATGGACCCTGCCCAAAGTGCATTCTCCTTGTTAATCATATCGTTCGCACCGGTCCGATTAGTCGCCCCGGGACTCGCCGCTTTGTGCTATGAAATGCTCCTCGAGGTCGACAAGTAATGTGGTGCGCCAAAGCCGCTCTCCTACGGAAGTCAGAGCCGCAGAGCGACTGCCCAGAAGCGGGGCGGAAAGAGCGAGCGCACACATGAAAAAACGGCTAAGGACTTAAGAGCTACGACAGCCCAGGCCGGGCTCCCGCTTTCATCGAGCCGACTCACGAGCAAATGCTCATAGTTTCAACTTTATCAAGGACGCATCGACTTTCGAGAGTCGGCCTGTCGATCCCCAGCCAAACTTGCTACGGCGTCCTAAACGACTAAGTACTTGCCTCCTAAAGTAGCTGAGCGCTTGACCCAGCGGCAATCCGCAGAGCAGCTGCCCAGTCGGCAAGGCGGCAACCGAAGGAAGGCGGCAAAGGAAAAAGTCTAAAGAGCCAAAGCAAGGAAAGGCGGAAATTTGATAAAAATGTACATAAGGCCCTTGGCCGAATACACCCCGCGGGTGTTTGAAACTAACAAGTTTTTCAAAGTACAAAGAGACAGATAAAGCTGATGCACTCCAGGGGGCGGCCTCCGAAGCCGGAGGGCCGGCGGCGGGCGGGCGTCCGACGCCGGGCACCGGGCGGGCGGTCTCGGCCTGGTCGCCTGAGCGACGGCCGCCTGTCCTTTCGAGGCCTTCTTCGGAGGCGCGATCAGCCGAGGCTGGCCGCTCGCTTGTGTTTCTAGCTCTCCTCCTCCTCGCCTCCGCCCTCCGACTCGCCTCCCCTCGATGCTGGAGCCGACATCTCCTGAAGTCTTCCTCGCACTCGGTGCATCTCGAACCACTGGCGGAAACTCCTCGCCGCCGGGCGGTCCGCCGGCACAAAGACACTGTGTCCGTGGTACTCGGCGATGGCCGCCAAGGCCGACAAGGGCGCTTCCACGCCCCCAACTCGCCCGGGCCTTCGACCGAACGCTGCCAGCGGTCCGTGTTCAGCCTGTGGTACCACCCCTGACGAACTCAGGCTCGGCGTGTTTCCGCTGGCCGAGGAGCCCCTCCAAGCTTCGGCGACCGACGGCGACCTCCAGCCACGGCCGTCCGACCGGCGGGCGCAGAGCGGCACCTCCGCCGTATGGCGGTGATGACTTAAGCGCCGCGTGTTGAAGGCGACGATCAAACGGTGAGCAGGGCGGCGAGCCCCGATGCTCAAGATCTGCTCGTCAACGGTTCGGGAGCGCGGCGGCGATTACTTCGCCCTGCCTCTGGCCTCCCGATCCGCCTCGATGGTCGGAGGGACGGCTCGCGAGTGGTCGGGAAGAAGTCTGCCAAAGACAAGGAAAAGAAATAGTCGTAAAAACTAGAAGACAGCTCGGCTACGAGTCGAGGGACCAAAGACGAAGCCAGGAGTTACCATCGACGATGTCCTCGAGCACGTGATAGCCGGAGGTCAGATCGCCACGGCCGGGTCCAGCGGCTCGCTTCCATCGCTAACTCGCCAGGAGGGCCTCCTCCCGCCTTGGCGCCCTCCCCGCGCTTCCAAAGCAGATCCTTCGCCGCCAGCTGCGCTGCCAGAAGGTCACGCTTGGACGAGCTTGTCGACTCCTCCTCCTTAGCGCGACGGGCGGCATTGGCTCATCCAGCTGCCCTTGAAGGGCGGCATTGGCGCTCAAGCCCAAAGAACGATAAAACATCATCAACAAGGAAGAAATGCCGGAGATCCGCCCGATCGCCAGCAGCCGCCCCAATCTGGGATTATAGCAAGGGAGAAGCGCTACTTCAAGGAGAAGAAAGAAGGAACGTTGCCGAGAGCTCCGCCCGATCGCCAGCAGCTGGGTCCAATCCGGCATAGTGCCATGGAAAGCGCTAACTACTTCGCCAAGAAGGAAGAATCGCCACTCGACTTCCCGCCAGATCGGGCGGTCCGCTTCTCAGCTCTTCAACGCTGGCGGTTGAAGGCAGAGCGCGGAGGTTTTGGTACTCGCAAGGCCGCAAAGCAATGTCAGCCCTTGAGTCATAGAAGGAGTTCCGAGCCGCCGCCAGCAGACGACTCAACTCGGGATTACACTCCAGCGAGGCCTGGCGCCCTCACGTAAAAAAACAAGAGAACGAAAAGGAAAACGGCATACCCGGACGGAGGTCCGCAGGGCCGATGCGCCTTTGGTGTAGAGTTGAGGGCTTCGCTTTCTTATGCGCAACTTGGACTGAACGCCCGTTAGCGCCGTTCAGCGGGTCGGTGCCGCCACAGACGCAATGGTGGGCGGTAAAGATCGGAGGCCTCGCGCCTGTGTTCGCCATGTCGGGCGACGCCGCCTCCCGAAGCCGCGGGCGCGAGCTCGCCCTCTAGACTCCGGGGCGGTCGGCACGGGCGACTCTAGAGAAGTAGCTGCGTTGCCGGCTGCCCCTCAGCCGGGCGGATCTCGCGGGTCCACTGGCTGCTTGCCGTGGCGGCTCGAGAGACGGAGGCGGCGGAGGTGGCGGAGGCGGGCGCTGGGTGTCCGAGCCCGGTTGCCGCCACCTTCCTCTACGAGAGGGTTGGCGTGCCGACCTCCCGGTCCTGCCCCTGGGTGAATTGGGGGGCGGTGGCGCTGACGACAGTGGAGAGACGAGCATCGCCACTGGGCGCACGAACGGCCGCCAAAGATCCTGCTTTGCCACGGTGCCACGCCGCCGCCACGGCCTCATCCAGATGGCGCTGGGCTGGCGGCCTCCTTCGCCTGGCGCCTTCTCCGCGGGGCTGCCTCCTCCGCCGGCATCGCTGCTCCGCTGCCGCCTGAGGTCGGCGGCGGGATCAACCCGCCACAGTTGAGGACGCCGCCTCAACCCCATGATGGAGGGCGCGCGACTCTCTCAAGGGAGAGGGGGCGCTGGAGAAGAAAGGGGGAAAGTCGAGCAATTCAAGCAAAGTCAAAAAGAAACAAAGAGTAAGGATTTACGAAGAAACAAGTGGCGGCCTTTTCACTTCATTCCGAAGCGGTTGAGCGCGCCGCTTCTCCCCGCATGGTCGCGCGGCGGTTCCCCTGGCTTTTGACTCGCCACGGGCGATTTCGCCCGGCGAGACGCTTCTTTGCGCTGCCTGGTTGAGGGGCCGCTTTTGGCTGGCGGCGCGGACGACTTCCGCCGATGTCGCCTCGGCCGGCCGGCGCGGTCGCCGACGGTCCGAGGACGCCGTTTTTCCTTCCGCCGCCGGCGCGTTGGCTCAGCGCCGCTGCCCCCAAATCAGGGTCGCCGATGTCGCTAACCTCGCGGTCGGGGACATACTCACGCGGCTCTCTCAAGGCGCCGGCAGCGGGCGCCATGAGAGGATTCTGCTCAAAGGTGCCAACAAGATCAGAGCTCGGAGTCGGATACAAGCGAGATCGAAGTACAGACGGAAACAACTTACCACTGGCGGAGGGTTGTCGCGCGAGTACGGCTCCCGTCAACTGCCACTCGCCGATGAACTTGCAAGGGCATGGCGAGGTTCACCATGTTCGCCACTTCTCCACGCTGCATGTCTTTGGTGCACAGCCGGTTATCGCCGCCGCCATCCGGATGATGAGGTGGGGCCGGCCTTGAGTGGAAGTACCGGCGCCACCACGGCGCCAGAGATCGGAGGCGACGAGCCCTCCGATCAAGGCCATGACTCTGAGGCGCGCCACGGCGCCGACTCCGGAGGGCGAAGTGACTTCGACCGATGGGACCAGCTAGGCGGCCGGCCAGCCAGCGGCTTGGGGTCGAAGGGCGGCAAGTTGACCCAGTCGCCGTCGGTCGCGACGTTCTTCACGTAGAAATATGTCTTCTGCCACATCTTCACCTACTTCACCAGCGGGATGGGTGGAAAGGGGTTGTCACCGTCAGGCGCCGCGGACGCGATGAACGTGCCAGATCAGGCCGCGCGTGCCAAGCAGCCCGAGCGCCGAAGCCAAGAGAAGAACCCCCACAGCTCGAGGGTGGGGAGAACGCCGATGTAGCCTCGCACAGGTGGCGGCGAGAGGAGCACCACCGCTGGGGGTGAGGCAGTGCGGCTGCAAGTTGTACAACTCGAGGAACGAGCGGAGGAACCCCGCCGGGAGCCCCATCCTGCGCATGAGGTGCGAAGCGAAGATGACCCGCCGCCACGGGCGCGGGGCCGGATTTTCCCGGCCGGCGCAGGGCGGGTTTGCACCAACCAAGGCCGAGGCGGCGGGTCCGGCGAAGGAACTCGATGTCCTCCAGATTCACGCCCGAAGCCATCCCACTCGGCCTGAGCGCGAGGCGGAGGCGCGGCGGAGGAAGAACTCATCGCCGCAAGGAAGAAGAAAGCGACGGAGCGGGCGAAGGAAGAAGAAAGGCAAGAGGGCAGGGAGGGAGGCGCGCGTATGCCGCCACTCCTCAGCCTATTTATAGCCCCTGCGGCTGAGAAGCCGAGGGGCAACGGGGATTAATTGCGCCACGACCCCACGACGCTTCACGATTAAACCCCCACGGTTATCGCCCGCAGAACCGCAGATGCCAACCGCCGCCGCAGCCGATCCGCGGGAGCCGAGGCGCGTAATGGCGGGCCCCACTGGCGTTCGCCCCTGCCACGCCGCGGCAGGCAGTGCTATCGCCCCACGTGGCGCCACGCGACAGACCATCTCAGATGGCAGGGAAGCGAGCCGATACGCCGCAGGTTTCCGCCACGACGAGAGCGGCGGTTCGGCGATGGGCCAGCCGACTCAGCGAGGCGTTCAAGACGCGGCAACAATCTCGAGTCGGCACCGCAGAAGTCTCGAATCGCCGGTCTTCACGAGGCGGCGCCACGGCTTTGCTACCAGGACTACTGTCGGAGTAATGGGCCATGGGTAGGTCGACCCAGACCCGAGAACTTTCAAGACATCGGGCGGCTCGCGCCACCGAAGTCCCAGCTGGGCGACCTTCGAGAAGGCCGAGTCCCACTGGCGGCCTTCGAAGGCCGAGTCTCAGCGGGCGACCTTCCGTAAGGCCGAGTCCCACCGGCGACCAAGAAGCAGCCTCGACGCGACTGAACAAGCCGACCCGGCTTATGACTCTCAAGGGGCCGACCGTGAGAGTTGGCCCGACCTTTCACGAAGATCGATGCGGGTACAGCCCCATCGTGGCTGTCCCTTGACCCACGGAAGAAGGCATGGCTACAGTGGAGCAAGGCCACCAGAGATCTCCGTGAGGCGCGCACGCTGCTATGCCTCCTTGACTTCTCAGCCACAAAGGCACAAGGCACCGTGGCCCACGACGACGGGCGCGCCAGACGTCTGGAGATCGCTGGCCCCCGCCGCCGAGATAGAAGAAGACGGCCGGAGAGTCCAAAGACGGTTCCCACGGAGTCGGCCTCCCCAGTCGGCCGCCTCTCGGCCAGGCCCCACAAGCCATAAACCAGATTGACGGGAGTGGCGACAAGGATCACCGACAGACGGCGGCAGATCGCTCCCACGACTCCCATGACCGAGCTCATGGCCATCGAGCGCAAGACAAGTTGTTCGTTGCTCCATCAAGCCGCCACCATGCGGGCCCCGTAAGCCGGGCAGGAGGACGGCTGCAAGAGAGATCGACGGGTCAATACGCCAATGGATTACCATTGTACTTCGGGTAGGCCTATATAAACCCCCCGGGGCACCCATGCAAAGGGTTCGGCCCTGGATAGGTTTTAGACACATAGCAAGAGGGAAAGAGCAAGCCTCGCTCCTTCCTGCCTCCACATAGCTCGAGGAGCGCCATTGTACTATCACCCCATAGTGGTCATGCGGAGACCCCGCAGAGCAGCAGTAGGGGTGTTATCTCCTCGGAGAGCCCCGGCCGGGTAAGATTCGCCAAGCGCATGTTCGCCTTTATCCCGCTTTCTGTGCACCGCGACGTTCTACTCGCCCCCACCATGATAAGCCACCCGTTGGCATATGTCGCACCCAACCCCCGACACATTTGGTAGCACACAAAGTGTTCCTCTGGTAAACGGGAATTGCATAATCTCATAGTCATAGGAACATGTATAAGTCATGAAGAAAGCAATAGCAACATACTAAACGATCAAGTGCTAAGCTAACGGAATGGGTCAAGTCAATCACATCATTCTCCTAATGATGTGATCCCGTGAATCAAATGACAACTCATGTCTATGGTTAGGAAACTTTAACCATCTTTGATTAACGAGCTAGTCAAGTAGAGGCATACTAGTGACACTATGTTTGTCTATGTATTCACACATGTATTATGTATTCCGGTTAATACAATTCTAGCATGAATAATAAACATTTATCATGAAATAAGGAAATAAATAATAACTTTATTATTGCCTCTAGGGCATATTTCCTTCAGTCTCCCACTTGCACTAGAGTCAATAATCTAGTTCACATCGCCATGTGATTTAACATCAATATTCATATCTGTATATGATTAACACCCATAGTTCACATTGTCATGTGACCAACACCAAAAGGGTTCACTAGAGTCAATAATCTAGTTCACGTCGCTATATGATTAACACCCAAAGAGTACTAAGGTGTGATCATGTTTTGCTCGTGAGAGAAGTTTAGTCAACGGGTCTGTCACATTCAGAGCCGTATGTATTTTGCAAATATTCTATGTCTACGATGATCTGCACGGAGCTACTCTAGCTAGTTGCTCCCACTTTCAATATGTATCCAGATTGAGACTTAGAGTCATCTGGATCAATGCCAAAACTTGTATCGACGTAACCCTTTACTTATTTAACCTTTTGTCACCTCCATAATTGAGAAACATATCCTTATTCCACTAAGGATAATTTTGACCAATGTCCAAAGGATCTACTCCAAGATCACTATTGTACCCTTGCCAAACCAGGCAGAGTATACAATAGGTCTGGTCCATAGCATGGCATACTTTTATAGAACCTATGACTGATGCATAGGGAATGACTTTCATTCTCTTTCTATTTTCTCGTCGTGGTCGATTTGAGTCTTACTTAATTTCATATCTTTGCAACATGTGCAAGAACTCTTTCTTTGACTGCTCCATTTTGAACTATTTCAAAATCTTGACAAGGTATGTACTCATTGAAAAATCTTATCAAGCGCCTTGATCTATCTCAATAGATCTTGATGCTCAATGTGTAAGTAGCTTTACTGAGGTCTTTCTTTTAAAGAACTCCTTTCAAACACTCCTTTATGCTTTGCAGAATAATTCTACATTATTTCCGATCAACAATATGTCATTCACATATACTTATCGAAATGTTGTAGTGCTCCCACTCACTTTCTTGTAAATACATGTGCTTCACCACAAGTTTAGAGAAACTATATGCTTTGATCAACTTATCAAAGCATATATTCCAACTCCGAGATGCTTGCATCAGCCCATAGATGGATTGCTGGAGTTTGCACATTTTGTTAGCACCTTTAGGATTGACAAAACCTTCGTTGCATCATATACAACTCTTCTTTAAGAAAACCATTAAGGAATGCAGTTTTGACATCCATTTGCCGATTTCATAAAATGTGGCAATTGCTAACATGATATTGGACAGACTTGCTGCCGATACGAGTGAGAAAATCTCATTGTATTCAACACCTTGAACTTGTTGAAAACCTTTTGCTACAAGTCGAGCTTTGTAGATAGTAACACTACTATCAACGTCTGCCTTTCCTCTTGAAGATCCATTTATTTTCCGTGGCTTGCCGATCATCGAGCAAGTCCACCAAAGTCCACACTTTGTTCTCATACATGGATCCTATCTCAGATTTGATTTCTCCAGCCATTTTGCGAATATGTTCTCATCATCGCCTCATAGTTCGTAGGTTTATCATGGTCTAGTAACATGACTTTCGAACAGGATTACCATACCATTCTCGTGCGGACTGCACTCTAGAAGACCCACGAGGTTCTCAGAGTAACTTGATCTCAAGTTTCATGATCATCATCATTAGCTTCCTCACTAATTGGTGTAGGAATCATCGAACTGATTTCAGTGATGAACTATTTTCCAATTCGGGAGAAGGCACAGCTTACCTCATCAAGTTCTACTTTTCTCCCACTCCTTTCGAGAGAAACTCCTTTCTAGAAAGGATCCATTTTAGCAACAAATATCTTGCCTTCGGATCTGTGATAGAAGGTGTACCCCACAATTTCCTTTGGGTATTCTATGAAGACACATTCTCCGACGGTTTGAGCTTATCAGATGAAACTTTTTCAAATAAGCATCACAGCCCCAAACTTTAAGAAACGACAACTTGGGTTTCTTGCTAAACCACAGTTCATATGGTGTCGCCTCAACGGATTTAGATGGTGCCCTTTTAAGGTGAATGCAGCTGTCTCTAATGCGTAACCCCAAAACAATAATGGTAAATCAATAAGAGACATCATAAATCGCACCATATCCAATAAAGTGCGGTTACGACGTTCGGACACACCATAATGTTGTGGTGTTCCGTGTGGCGTGAGCTGTGAAACTATTCCACATTGTTTTAATTGAAGACCAAGCTCAGAATACAAATATTCGCTCTCGCGATCAGATTGCGTAAACTTTATTTTCTTGTTACGATGATTTTTCCATTTCACTGAAATTCTTTTGAACCTTCCAATAATTTCAGACTTATGTTTCATCAAGTAGATATACCCATATCTGCTCAAATCATCTTGTGAAGGTCAGAAAAGAATGATACTTGCCATGAGCATCAACACTCATTGGACCGCATACATCGATATGTATTATTTCCAATAAGTCAGTAGCTTGTTCCATTATTCCAGAGAACGGAGTTTTAGTCATCTTGCCCAAAAGGCATGGTTCGCAAGCATCAAATGATTCATAACCAAGTGATTCTGAAGATCCATCTTTATGGAGTTTCTTCATGCGCTTTACACCGATATGACCCAAACGGCAGTGTCACAAATAAGTTGCACTATCATTATTAACTTTGCATCTTTTGTCATCAATATTATGAATATGTGTATCACTACGATCGAGATCCAATAACTATTTCCATTGGGTGTATGACCATTTGAAGGTTTTATTCATGTAAACAGAACAACAATTATTCTCTGACTTTAAATGAATAACCGTATTGCAATAAACATGATCAAATCATATTCATGCTCAACGCAAACGCCAAATAACATCTATTTAGGTTTAACATTAATCCCGAAAGTAGCTTTATTCAATTTACGGAAATTAATGACCATCCTATAACCTGTAATAATTCTTTGCAGGATCAATTCATCTTTATCATTAGGAACGGCAATAATACCTCCCTTCTTAGGGATGCAATGGACAGGACTTACCCAATCACTATCAGCAACGAGATAAATTATACCTGCCTCAAGGAGCTTTAGTATCTCCTTTCTTACCACTTCTTTCATCTTAGGATTCAACCATTGTTGATGATCTCTAACTGGTTTAGAGCCTTCATTCAATTTAATTTTATGTTGGCATAGAGGACTAATGCCCTTATGATCATCCGAGTATATCCAATAGCAGCAGAGTTGCTTCTTCGTAGTTTTCAATAATCTTTCCTCTTCTTGCTCGAAAGGTTAGCACTAATAATAACATGATATATCTTCTTTTCATCAAGATAAGCATATTTAAGATTATCAGGTAAAGGTTCGATCTCAAACACGGTATCACCCTTGGGTGGAGGGGAATCCCCTAGGATTTCAACATGCAAGTTGTGTTTCAGAATGGGACCCTGTTGAAGCAATATTTCATCTATTTCCCTTCTTTCATTCATAAACATATCACTTTCATGGTCTAGCAAATATTGTTCTAACGGATCAGTAGGAGGCACGGCAATAGAAGCAAGACCAATAATTTCATCCTTACTAGGCAATTCTTTATCATGGGGTTGTCTACAAAACTTAGCAAAATTAAACTCATGAGACATATCCCCTAAGCCAATTGTAACAACATCCTTTTTGCAATCAATCTTAGCATTAACAGTATTCAAGAAGGGTCTACCAAATATAATGGGACAAAAGCTATCTTGTGGGGAACTGAGAACAAGAAAATCAACAGGGTATTTAACTTTCCCACACAAGACTTTGACATCTCTAACAATCCCAACTGGTGAAATAGTATCTCTATTGGCAACCTTAATAGTAACATCAATATCCTCTATTTCAGCAGGTGCAATATCATGCATAATTTCTTCATATATGAATGAGGTATTGCACTAGCACTAGCACCCATATCACATAAGCCATGATAACAATGATCTCCTTTTTAATGTAAAATAAGAGTCATGCCTACAACAGGTCTATGTATCTTAGCATCAGGTCTAGCAATATTAGCAGCTTCATCACATAAGTAAATAACATGCCCATCTATATTATCATCCAAGAGATCTTTAACCATAGCAATACTAGGTTCAACTTTAATTTGCTCAGGAGGTGTATATGTTCTAGTATTACTCTACGAACCACAGCTTGAAGCTTTAGCATGATCCTTTATCCTAACAGAAAAGGTGGTTTCTCAACATAAGTAGTAGGAACAATAGGATCATTATAAGTGATAGTCTTTTCTTCAACCGTAACAGGTGCAACTACTTTTACTTCAATGGGAGGATTATATTTAAACTACTTCTCCTTAGGGAGATCAACGTGAGTAGCAAAAGGTTCACAGAAAGAAGCTACTATCTCAGAGTCAAGTCCATATTTAGTGCTAAATCCACGAAAAGCATCGGTATCCATAAAAGATTTAACACAATCAAACTTAGGTGTCATACCTGACTCCTTACCATTGTCGAACCCCAATCTTCAGAGTTGCATTTAATTCTTTCCAATAAATCCCACTTGAATTCAATAGTCTTCAACATATAAGAACCAACACAGGAAGTATCGAGCATGGTGCGATCATTGAGAGAAAGTCGAGCATAATTTTTTTGAATAATCATATCTCTTGAAAGCTCATGATTGGGGCATGAATATAACATTGACTTAAGCCTCCCCCAAGATTGAGCGATGCTTTCTCCTTCGCGAGGCCAGAAATTTATATATGTAATTACGATCACGATGAACAAGATGCATAGGATAGAACTTCCGTGAAATTCTAACTTCAATCGCTTATAGTTCCAAGATCCCATATCATCACATAGCCTATACCATGTCAATGCGCCTCCTTCAAAGATAAAGGAAAGACCTTCCTCTTAACAACATCATCGGAAGATCCAACTACAATAGCAAAGCTCAGATACATCAAGATCGTGCCATCGAGGAACACGAGAGAAAACACGAGAGAGAGAGAGATCAAACACATAGCTACTGGTACATACCCTCAGCCCCGAGGGTGAACTACTCCCTCCTCGTCATGGATAGTGCCGGGATGATGAAGATGGCCACCGGTGATGGTATCCCCCTACGGCAGGGTGCCAGAACAGGGTCCCGATTGGTTTTTGGTGGTTACAGAGGCTTGTGGCGGCGGAAGTCCCGATCTATCTTCTGTTCTGGAAGTTTTAGGGCATGTAGGTATATATGGGTGCAAGGGGTATGTCGGTGGACCCCCAAGGTGCTCACGAGGCAAGGGGCGCGCCCACAGGGGTGGGCACGCCCCCCACCCTTGTGGGCAGCCCGGGACTCCTCCGACGTGCACCCAAGGCTATCGTGTTGCTTTCCTTCCAAAAATAACTTCTCCAGCTTGATTTCGTTCGCTTTGACTCGTCTCGATATTCCTTTTCCTCAAACACCTAAATAGGCATAAAACAAGAATCTGGGTTGGGCCTCCCTAATAGGTTAGTCCCAAAATAATATAAAAGTGGATAATAAAGCCCAATATTGCCTAAAACAGTAGATAAAGTAGCATGGAGCAATCAAAAATTATAGATATGTTGGAGACGTATCAACATACAATAAACAGCTGCACAGGAAGAACATATGTTCAAACAAAACATGCAATATATAATAAAAATGCCATTATCCCATATTACAAAAAGTGGCACGAATGCCCTCAGGGAAATATAATGTCTTTGGCACACTTATCCGCCTCAAGGCGGGCCCCTTTCAGTACACCTTCATAGTACAGCTCGGGCTTGCGGTGCTCCTTACCCTACGGCGGCCCCTCAGTCATCAGCTTCTCCATGTCAAGCCTCCCCCAATGCACTTTTGCACGGGCAAACGCCATGCGCGCGCCTTCTATACAGACTGATCGCTTGATAGCATCAAGCCAAGGACAGGTGCCCACAATCCGCTTGACGAGTCCGAAGTAACTGCTTGGAATTGGCTCCGCAGGCCAGAGCCGGACAACTAAGTCCTTCATGGCTAGTTCGGCCGCCTGGTGCAGTTCGACCAGCTATTTCAGCTGATCGACAAATGGCACTGGATAGTTTGGCGCCAAATACTGCGACCAGAAATCCCTCTCCGCAGGCTTCTTCTCCTCGGTTCAGTAGAATTGGGCGACATCTAATATGCTGCGAGGAAGATCCGCAAAAGCCCCTCGAAAAATAAGAATTCAGCTTGTCGCTTAGGATTTTCCCCTTATCATGTACAAAGGGCTAAGAATACGTAAGGCCTTACCAGCCGCAACTCCTTCGGGCCTCCGAATGTCCCGAAGATTCCCTGGCTTCTTCTCGAGCACCTTCCGCAGCCTCGAGAGCTTGGGCGAGTTCGGATTCTTTCCCTATTAGACTCGCCCAAGCCCTTGCTTTTCCTCACAGCCTCGAGCTCTCGCCACCTGCGATGACCCCGGCCTCGTGCTTTCATGAAGCACCTGCTCGGCCTCACTTCTTATTGGCATCAGCCACAGCCTTCTTTAGTGCCTCAGATTCGCACTCGCTTCCTAGCGATACGATACAAATACTTCTCACTATGCACAATTATTCATTCGTACAACTTCAAGACAAACGCTTTCAACATACCTTGCTTGTCTTCCAGCTTGCTTCTTCAAGACGGCGGAGTTCTTCCTGGCTGGGTGAAGGCTCGCTTCAGCCAACACTTCAAGATTATAAGTGGCCGCCCTCTTAGTAGAAGCCCGCTTTTCACATAAAGGGGTATACGCTATTCACATAAGCCCTGTGAAAGCAGAAGATTTGATCCTCCCCAGCTCCGCCTCCTCCACGGACAAAGGTATCAGGCTACTACTCATATTATGACAAATCCTCAAAGGTTTTTAATAAACATACCTCAATGGCCTTTATAAGGCCAGCAGACTGCTCAGCCCGCTTCTCGGGATCGAATCTTCTCAACCATCGCGCCCATGAGAGTGCGGTGCTCATCGATGATAGATGCTTCTTCAACGCTATTGATAGACCAACGGACAGCTCTGCTTTAACAGAGGATGCCGGCTGGGTAGGCAGGCCTCCCACCATCAAAGGTGGCTGTTCGCTCGACTCTGGAACCTTAGAGGTCCCGGGGGCCTTATCCGCCTCGTGTCCGCAACACAGGATAAGACCTCCCTGGTTCGGGTCTCTGCCGGGATGACACCTCGTCACACCGAACTTTGGGGAAGGCTCATGCGGAGGCATCTCGCTGGTTAGGCGCTTGAGCTCAGCCGAATCCTCCGGCGAGGATCGACCGCATGAGACCTCGCCTGGCCGTGGCAAAATACGGCAACGGTTAAAGGCAATATATATCCAAAACAATCCCTTGACGATATGCGTGTTCGACTTCCCTAGGGGCTGGGACTGGGATCCCACTCCTGCCGCCGCAGCAACCGTGGTGGATGTCTCTGCGAGGGAACCTTTCCCCCTCTTGGGCAATTCGGCCTCCAGGGATGGGGAAGCTGCACGCTTCCTCCCACCTTCAGAGTGAGGCTAGTCCTCCTCTTCTTATTCCTCTTCTCCTTCTGAAGAAAGAGCGTCGCTTGAGTCTCCAGATTTTGCGTCCGAAGCCTCGTGGCGACGGAGGCCAGTCCGGTCTTTGACCTTCTTGGAGGCCTCCCTTCTTGGCGCCACGTAAGGTGGGGACCAGATCTTTGACAGAGGAGGTCCGCTGGTTCCTCCGGCAAGGGGCCGGATAATGTATCCGATCCACTTTCTTTATCCATCCCTGAGGTCACAATGAAACACGATTCGGATGTCTCCCTCATGACATGCCAGCTGAAGCATGAATGGACAGAGCGTGGTTGTAACTTACTGAGCTTGCAGAATGGGATAATTGATACCCATGGTCCTCGCCGGGGCCCGGCCATGATTTGTCGGACTTGAAGAGCACCTTCCAAATATCCTTGTGGGAGGAATCATAAAGCTCTTGAAGGGTTTGGTGCTTGGTTGGGTCGAACTCCCACAGAGTGCAAGCTCGGCGCTAGCAGGGGAGAACCAGGCGAACTAGCATCACCTGGACTACGTCGACGAGTTTGACATCCCTGTCAACCACACTCTGAATGCGCGTCTGGAGCAGTGATAGCTCATCGGACGAGGACCAGTTCGGGCCCTTCTTAGGCCAGGACGTGAGCCGCAGTGGAGCTCTGGATCTGAACTCTGGGGCTGCCACCCACTTTTTGCTGCGTGGTTCGGTGATATAGAACCACTGCTGTTGCCACTCCATGACGGAGTCGTTGAAAGCACCCTTCGGCCAAGCGGCCTTGGGCATCTTGTTTACTATGGCGCCGCCAAGACTGGGCGTGTTTGCCACTCACCACCTTGGGTTTCACATTGAAAATCTTCAGCCACAGGCCAAAGTGAGGTGGGATCCGGAGAAAAGCCTCGCACACGATGATGAACGTCGAGATATTGAGGAAGGAGTTGGGGGAAAGATCATGAAAATCGATCCCGTAGTAATACATGACTCCCCGAACAAACGGGTGAAGGGGAAACCCGAGCCCAAGGACAAAATGGGAAGGAACACGACTCTCTCATGAGATTCCGGAGTGGGGATGACCTGTCCTGCCGGTGGGAGACGGTGGCTGATCTTCGGGCCGACACCCGGCCTCGAAGCTTGATGTCCTTCTCGACGGTCAAGGCCATCCATCTGCCTCCCGCCGAATCCGACATCTTTGGAAAGCCTCTTTGATGGGGAAGAAGAGTGCTTGGGTGTTAGGGCTCAATAGAGGGGAATGAGCTAACGGAAGAAGGCGCGGGTAAAGAGAAAGAAACCTAACCTCTTTATAGGGCGGTAAATGCTTTTTGCGCCCCCACTTGCCCGGTGGAACCCGTCGCATTTCCCACTCGCCACAATTAGCGCGCTGGGATTACCCATACCCGTATTGATGAGAATCCCATAATAAGGGACACGATCTCGCTTGACAAGACGTAAAGGAAACCGCTTCACAATGTGCGCTATGGCTGGTTGCGTGAAAACGGTTTGAATAATGACCCGATCAGAATGACACGTCTGCTGCTCAAAAAAGTTGTCAGATATTACGCCAGAAATATCATTCTCTACGGTGGCATGAAAAGATCATTTTGTGGATCCGGACACGATACAAGTGTTCGATAATTACTTTGGAGTATTCGGAGAAGGAACCCGCCTTGCAATGCCGAAGACAACACTGCATGCCGGACTCATCGCCATTGAAGCCTGGTTCAGGGGCTACTGAGGGAGTCCTGGATTAGGAGGTATCCGGACAGCCGGACTGTGTACAACGTCCGGACTATTGAAGCGTGAAGATATAATACTCAAATTTCGGCCATTGTCCGGATGGGACTCTCCTTGGCGTGGAAGGCCAGCTTGGCGATCCGGATATTGTGTTTCCTTTCTTGTAACCGACTCCATGTAAACCCTAGCCCTCTCCAGTGTCTATATAAACCGGAGAGGTTGGTCCTTAGAAAGCCGATCACAATTACAATCATACCATCATAGGCTAGCTTCTAGGGTTTAGCCTCAACGATCTCGTGATAGATCTACTCTTGTACTACCCATACCTTCAATATTAATCAAGCAGGTAGTAGGGTTTTAACTCCATCGAGAGGGCCCGAACCTGGGTAAACATCTGTGTCCCTTGCTTCCTGTCACCATCAGCCTTGACGCACAGATCGGGACCCCTACCCGAGATCCGCCGGTTTTGACAACGACAGTCCTACTGTCCGATCACTTTTGATCGAAGGGACCATCCGACTAGTATCCGTCATGGCAGTTCAGCTGCACTGGTGCTAGACCCTATCATTGACGGATTCCACCTCACACGCGTCCTCATGGACAGTGGTAGCAGCCTGAACCTGCTCTATTAGGAATGGGTATTGATCCCTCAAGGATCAAGCCCACCAAAACTACCTTTAAAGGTGTCATACCAGGTGTAGAGGCCTGCTGTACGGGCTCAATCACACTGGAAGTGGTCTTCGGATCCCCGGATAATCTCTGAAGCGAAGAATTAATCTCGATATCATCCCCTTCCGCAGTGGTTATCACGCACTGCTCGGACGAACCGCATTTGCTCATTTCAGTGCGGTGCTGCACTATGCCTACCTTAAGCTCAAGATGCTCGGACCTCGCGGTGTTATAACAGCCAATGGAAATACGGAGCGCTCCCTACGTACTGAGGGACACACCGCGGCCCTTGCTACAGAAGTACAACATAGCCTTCTTAGGAAAAATCTCAATTCGGCAATAAAACCCCCGGACACCGCTGCTTAGTTTGAGCTACTCGCAATAGGACCGTCTGCCTGTAGAGCTCAGCTAGCAATCCGCCTTCGCCCCAGCCCCAATAAAGCGTTGAAATTATGCCGCCAGACACAACTACGCACTTAAAATACCATGGGCATGGACGGAGGCACGTTAGACCGCTGGTCCACACCGCTGCTCAACCGCTTCGATCCAAGATACCTTCAATTTTTCTCTTTCTTTCAGGTTTTTTCTCTTCTCGAGGCCCTTTCTGATAAACCTGCTCATCGGACCCATAGCGGGACGGATACACCAAGAAAGCTAGGGGCTTGGACGTACAAGGGAATACTCAGGTGGTCTTTGCTAATGATCATCATACCTGTTTTAAATACCTGCACGCAGCTTGCTCTTGGTCGTGGCATGTTAAATAGCCTTATTTGCTTATTGCATCACTTGTACACATACGCCTTGACATATTAATAAAATTACAATGAAAAATAATCTGCAACGTCTGCTTATTACTTAATTTTTTCCTTGTCTATTTATTTTCAATTGCACCTGTACATTCTGGTACGCCTTAATTCGCCAGGGGCTTCATTGTAACCCATAACACGGAAAGAAAGTCCGAACACTTTCATAGTACAGTTCGGCACCCCGAACTTATAGCATTATATGCATCGGCTCCGAATCATGTCTTTCGTCAATAGTTGGGTCGCCTGCGCCCCGCCCTGCTACCTTATGTTCTGCTATATCAGCTAGGGTAGTAAAGGGAGAACTAGTGTGATTGTGTCGCTGTTCTTCTGGATGAGCACCTCAGTAGAGAAAGCCGAAAACTGACTGTCATGGTGCGGCGAGAGCTGTCGAGAGGTTTTCAAATCCTAAGAGATTTTTTCCGCTTTATGCGAGGAACCGATTTTTATCCGATTAGACGTGTATAGAGCCCCAACTTCGGCCTTTCGAATACCAGGGGCTACGCCAAAATTTAAAATTATAGAACTCCTATGACTACGTGAGGGTGATAATGCTATATAGTCTGATTGCCTTGTTCGTTGCGCTAAACACCTCCTTAAAGGACCAAAAATTTGGATAAAGAGTGTTTAGATTTATCCCAAACACCTCTGCATTAGCTACGGGGACATAAGCTTCCATTTATCGCCAACTCTCGATTTCATAAACGGCCGCACAAGAGGTAAAATTTTAAATGACAAGCACTATATTACATAAAGACCTTGTTACATATTATAGGATAGGATAAAATAATGCTTTCATGGGAAAATGATATCATTGGCACATTGCTCGCCACAAGGCGGATCCTCCATAACACCGCTATAGTACATCTCGGCTTATGATGCTCCTGTTCCCGCGGTGGACCTCACCATCAACTTCGTGGCATCCATCTTTGCACAAGGTATCTTGGCGCTGGCAAAGCCATCTCAGGCACCTTCAATGCAGACCGATCGCTTGACGGCATCAAGCCAAGGGCAGGCATTGACCAGCCGCCAAGAGTCCGGCGAAGCACGGGCATGGGCTCGACAGGCCATAGCTGGCTATTAGGTCCTTCATGGCTAGTTTGGCCGCCTTGTGCAGCTCGACCAACTATTTTAGCTGGTCGCTAAAGGGCACCGGATGTTCTGGTCCAAGGTATTGAGACCAGAACAACTTCTTTGTAGAGCTCCCTTCTTCGGCTCGAAAGAACTCTCCAGCATTTGATATGCTACATGGCAGATCCGCAAACGCTCCTGGAGAACTCCAAATTTGGGTAAGTAAAAGGAATGTTTCCTTCGCATACTTGCTTTGCATAATAAAAGCCTTACCCGCCACGTTCTTCTTGGCCGCCTGGATTTCCTGGAGGGCGCTCTTGGCTTCGGCTCGGGCATCTTACGCGCTCTGGCGGACCTTGGAAAGTTCAGACTCTTGAGTCTTAGAATCACGCTCCAAGGACTCGTACTTTTTGACGGTGTCTTGGAGCTCTTGCTGGACCTCGTTGACCCGGGCCTCCTGCTTCTCGCGCGCGGTGCGTTCCTTAGCCGCTTTGTCCTCGGCCTCGGCCAACGCCTTCTTGAGGGGCGCTACATCGGTCACGGACCCTAATAAAGTTCATGACACTTTAGTTAGTATTATCCTTTCATCCTTCCTAAATTTAAAGCACTGGTTAGTGCATACCTTCGCTGTCCTCTAGCTGCTTCTTCATGAGGCCGAGTTCTTCCTTGGCCCACTCTAGATTCTGCTTCAAGCCGGAGACCTCCGCAAAGATGAGCCGCAGCAGCAAGAAGGATGTCTCGCTATTCACATAGGCATCTTATGTTAGACTCCTGCGAAAATTATTTTGATCCTCTGTTCGGTTTTTCTTTCCGAACACCGAACAGAGCATCAGGGGCTACTGTCTACAAGGTGATATTCTTTTACAAATATATTACCTGTTAGAAGGCTAATGCAGGTTTCGTCATCTGCTTTGGCGGATTGACTTTTCGATCACCGCATCTATAAGAGTATGGTGTTCTTCACAATGGAAGCGCTTTGTAGCGCTTCCAGAATCTATCCAAAGGCTCCGATGGACAGAGGTCACGGTGGAGGCGGTTTGCCCCCCTTGCTCGCGAGAGGCTGCCTTCCTGAATCCGGAGCCACATGGGTCTCCTGAGTCAGATTCGCCGAGGGCCTAATCAATGCGCCCCCATCGCTAGGGGTTCATAGGGGTTGTCGGTGTCAAACCGGCGGATCTCGGGTAGGGGGTCCCGAACTGCAGGCGCTCTAGGCGGATGGTAACAGGAGACGAGGGACACAATGTTTTTACCCAGTGTTCAGCCCTCTCGATGGAGGTAATACCCACGCCCCGCTTGATTAATATTGATGATATGGGTAGTACAAGAGTAGATCTACCACGAGATCAATGAGGCTAAACCCAGAAGCTAGCCCGTGGTATGATTGTTGAGATGTAATGTTGTGTCCTACGGACTACAACCCCCCGGTTTATATAGACACCGGAGAGGCTAGGGTTACAGAGTCGGTTACAATGGTAGGAGATCTTCATATTCGTGATTGCTGCTTGCCTTCCACGCCAAGTAAAGTACCTTCCTGACACGAGCCGAGTCTTTGATCTTCTATCTCCGTAGTCCGGGAGTCCGCAGATATCGATAGTTCGCTATCCGGACACCCCTAGTCCAGACTCCTCAAGAGTCTCCCAACCAGGCTTCAATGACGATAAGTCCAGCGTGTTTGTAGTCTTCGGCGCAAGGCGGGTTCTCCTTCAATTCCATGTTCCCGCCAATGTTGTCCGCTGTACTTAATATCGTGCTTTGGCTTCTACGCCAAATTACGGCCCTCTTCCACGCGCCGCATGAATGCGAAAAGCCAGGGAGTCTTTTACATTTCACCCCCTGGTTGTGTGGGTCACCAGCCTATTAAAGGGGCAGGGATCCAGATCCAAACCGCACCATCTTCCTCCCGCAGATACCCATCGCGCTCGACTCAAATCCATTCCACCATGGATCGCCAACGCTGCTCTTCCTCACGCGCCCCAGCCCATCGCCGGGATTGGAGGAGGTGCTTATTTCGCACAACGAGCTAGTAAAGCTCCAAACATGAGGGATGGCTTCCTCCGGCCTTCATGGTTCCGGTCCCGAGCCGGATGGTTACTTATCGAGGAGGGAGCCAGCGGAGGACACCCCAAGCCCCAACAGGGGGAGCGGGTGTGCTTTGTCCTTATCTAATAAGGGGGCCTGGGTTTCAATACACCCGCTCCTCCGCTGGCCTCAAGTTCTACGGACTTCAACTCCATCACCTCACGCCCGCTTCAGGTTGCACATCGCTGGCTACGAGCTCTTTGCAAGCTATTCCCGGCATCGAGCCCCATTTCGCATTGTGGAAGAGGCTATTCTCGCTTTGTACCCTGTTCTCACCAGGGGTCCATATATCAAGTGGGCGGGCGCCAAATATGGCGATCGCCGACCGATACCTATCCCGCACCCCCAAGAGGGCGTCCAAGACTGGCCCTCGAGTGGTTTTTATAGTAGACGCCTCGCTGGCTTCGACCCAATCCGGATTGGCCTCCCAAGTTTGATGCTGCTTCCCTTGAAGAAACGCCTCACCTGGCGCCTCATGAGCCCTGCTTGGAGGAAGACAAGAGCGCTTATTACTTGATGGGGTATAAGATTAATGGCTCATTCCGGCTTGACCATGTTTGGAGCCATGGCGACGTGCATCAAGCGGGACGTGCATCATGTGGGATTTCAACGGGGAAGATGACGCTACCCGGCACGGGCGCAAAGGGCCGGATTCGACCGAGGATCCGTGAAGATCCCGTCCGGTCTGCATAAGGGGAGAAGGAGGATTTCCTTCTCGAACCCCGTGGATGGGTTTTCATGGTCAACCCCGTGAGGATGGGTAAGCAAACACCTTGAAGGGTTCTACCTGTGCTTTCGAAGTTTAAGCTTTTTACATTACGTCTTCGGCGCAGGGTCTACGCCGGACTGTGGAGGACATGGTAAGTCCTGCTCCGCAACCCGAGGATCCCAAGGGTCCTCGGTCTAGCCTCCAAGAGGATCCGGACATCGGGTGGAGCTGATTGACGGGTGTATCACCAGCTCAGCATTGACAATGCTTTGGTCGCTATTACGGCGGACTACCCCGGGCTGAGTTCGGCATCCCAGGTGACCAAGACCGAAGTCCGGACACTGTTATTTTATCCCTGCCTATTCTGACCTTCGCGAACGATGGTATTTTGAAGGAAGCGCCATTACGACAGGAAGCCGAGCCTGCGGCGGCCGACTTACAGAGGTCAGGCCAAACCAGCAGGAGGAAAAGGAGCGCCGTGCGGGCGGAAACGTCGCCGCAGAGGTACAACTCGCTTTTGACTTTTCTGAGCAACGTTCCGAGGAAACTTTCTAAGTGCTCATGATCTTCATAGGAGAAAAGCGCCAGCGGACTACAGCACAGGAATTGCCTCTAATCAACTCCCCGCCAGCTCCAACGCCGGACTAGAGGGGGAGGCAAGCGCAAGACGCGAATCAATCCTACTCCAACGGAGGATACCGACAGATCGTCCGCCACAACGTCGAGGTGGAGAGCGCTATGAATCATAGACGCCACGGACAGTTCTTCAAGAGGCGTTTTTCGAGGCATTGGATGCCTTTAAAGGGGACGCGATCTCCGGCTGCCCAAAATGGTTTTACTAGAGCTACTTGAGCAAAGATGTTAAAGACATATGCGTAAGGGAATTTTAATGGTTGTATGCACTAGTAGCCCCCGAGACTTAAATTAGTTATGTTAACTGATTTAAGGATCATGTAAACTTTCAGTTCTTAACGAGAAGAACGCCAAGTTATCCCTGAGCCGCAAGATTGTAAGGCCCAACTTGAGGTCAAGACTTGTTGCCGCAGGAGGAGATGGAAAGACCCTCCTGTAACACATTTGTATAAATGAATATAAGTACGCTTAATGGCGGCGCAAGGCGCACGAAGTCTAATAACGACATCAGAGGTGTGCCAACAAGATCCGGACAGTATCTTATTACGCCACCTAAAAGTCAAGGAAATGTGCCGAACAGAGTTCAGCAGAAAGGAACAAGCTTCAAGATGCCAATGCCAAGCCTCGGAGAAGAGCCGAAGGTGCATGTGCCGAGCTGTCCGCCCGTTAAGGAGAATCAACGGCTTCGCTGCAAAGATCTATAGTAGTGCTTGAGCGAACTTCTCGTGAAGAAGAGTTCGGGCGAGGAAGCGATTTGACGGATATGTCTTGTAGGTATACTCACGGGCCATCCCATGGAGGAGATGCCCAGATCAATGGGTGATCAACTTCCGAACTGTTATGTGCCAGCGAACGAAGTTCGGCAGGCAATGAGTGGCGCTGCACAAGCTTTATGGCTATCCTCGCTCCCGCCCGAGGGCCTCGGGAGCTTGCGAGAAGCTACAGGAGGCGGCAGCACTTCCATTTGTGGAAGGTTTCGCCTGCCACAAGGTGCCAGGAGGCTTGGGCCATGGTGAAGACGCGGTACAAGAAGGCGGATCCCAACCATATGGCCGGTTGGACCGGTGGGGCCCGGACGGAAGGAGATCCTCGTGAGTTTAGTGTACAGCCGAGTAGAACTGGCTCGCTAAATTTTCCTAACGGACTGTAAGCTAGACAGCTTCGTTAAACGGGATTGAGGAGGAATACAATCAATAAACTTGACAATGTATATTATTCTTATAAATGACATGTGAAATGCCTTCTAGCTGGATTGTAGATCGCTTGTCGCACGACCTTTTCGCTTCAATTCGGACCCTAGAGTCCGGAGTGTGTCCGAATACCTTTTGGTTAATAAATAACCGTGGTATGCATGGAGACTAGGCGAGGGGTCATTAGTGCTTTATCGTGCAAGTGCCCAACTAGTTATGTTATATTACATGGTTAGTAAGAAACATCTTCCAGGAGAATAGTTCTGCTAAGGGTTCTTTCGCTGGGTGGCATGCCCTAAAGTGCATGTCCGGACCGCCAATGGAGCAAAGAAACATCCGGGGCAGATGGAAAAATAGGTAAAAGTCATCTTTAAATCACCGAATCAATATTCCCTTAAGAACGCTTAGCTCGCTTCACCTACCGAGGTACACATCCGCTGACCCGTGCAAGAATAATCGCAGAGGTGCTCCTTTACCACCTAGCCGAACAATCGGGAACGAGGGTAAGCACAGAGCCGTGCAACCCAATTTTGGCCAAAACTTAAGTCATATCGATGCATATAATGGCGAGTAAAAGGTACATGTGGAAGCATGACACATGTGTTGGGTATAAACTCAGATAGTTGAGCTTCAGAAAAGAAGCCTCAGAATAACGAAAAGCGGGTGGCACGTCGTATGTATGCAAAAATGCTAAAATAGGCCCCTAAGGGATTTGTTAATTTTTAAAAGGATAAAAGAGAGATAAAAGACAATCAAGTATAAAAAGATTGACGGGGAAGGGACGAACTCTTAGTCCGGCGCTAGGCATAGAATCGCTTGAGGCGGCTGCGCCCATGGGTTCGCCTGAGTCGGTTGTCCGACGATTTCTAGAGATGGTACGCCTACCGGTCAAGACTTGATCAATGATGAAGGGCCTTCCCATCTTGGTTTGAGCTTGTCCTTTTCTTGTCCGGCAGCGAGAACTAGTTCACCAACGTTATAGGTCTTGGCCTGCATTCTCGCTTTGATATCTTCGAGCCCGTCTTTGGTAAAATGCGGAACGAGCCTTCGCGACGCCACGCTCTTTCCTCATATGTGTCCAGCTGTCCCGCCGATCAAGCTCGGCTTTCTTCCTCAGATATGCGCACTCGAGGTGAGTCATGAATAATGTCGCAGGCAGATCGCATCTGCGCCAGATACCATAAAAATGGTGTGAACCGTAGTACGGTTAGGCGTTGTCCGCAGCTCCCCAGAGTACGGAGTCGAGCCTCGCCCATTGGGTGTCTGATTTAGTGAGTGACCTCACTAGTCCGGGCTTAATGCCGCCATTATTAGACCGCTTGCTCTTTCCACTTGACCGCTGGTTTGAGGGTGATAGATCGACGCATAGTCGAGCTTAATGCCCATATTTTTGCACCATGCCTTGACCTCATCGCTGTGAAGTTCGTGCCGCTATCGGTGATGATGCTATGGGGACTCAGAACGGTGTACCACCTCCGATATAAAGTCTATCACCGGTCCTGACTCTGCCTTTTGACCGGTTTGGCCTCTATCCATTTGGTGAATTTATCCACCATGACCAACAGTATTTTTCTTGTGGGTTCCCTTTAAGGGCCCCACCATGTCAAGCCCCTGCACCGCCGAACGCCGTAATGGGTATGGTTTTGAGGGCGGTGGGTGGCATATGGCTTGATTAGCGAAGAGCTGGCAGCCGACGATTGTCGACCAAGTCCTTGCATCCGCCTCGAGCTGTTGGCCAATAAAATCTGCACGAACGCTTTTCCTACCAGGTCGGGCTGCTGCGTGGTGTCCACCTAGTCCGCATGGATTTCAGCCAGAGGTTTCGCCTTCTTCTTCGGAGATACATCTTTGAAGGACTCCGTAGTACTTTTCTTATAAAGTTCTCCTCATGAACCTTGTAGGCCTCGATCGCCGGACTATCCAATGGCCTCATTTTGGTCTTCGGGAGCTCCCGCCAAGTAAGTAGGCCAGAAAGGTTCTGTCCACGCGCGACATCGCCATTATATCGGCGGATTGTGTTACGTTGTCCGCCGCACACCAATTGGTGCGGCTTTTCCGGTTTGTCGCTACCGACTCTTCCCACAAGACGGATGGCTTGAAGAGCCGCTCCAGAAGATATTTGGAGGGACAACATCACGTTGCGACCGATGCGCGCTGTAATGTCGGCCGCTTGGTTGTTATCTCGGCTATGTGATGGAATTCGAGTCCTTCAAACCGAGCTGACATTTTCGTGACAGCAATACGATATGCTGCCATTTTCGGATCCTTGGCGCCAAAGTTCCATTTATTTGGGATATTGCAGGTTTGAATCTCTGCACCTCTAGGCGTTGAATGCCCATGGAGACGCCATCCGGAGACCATGTAACAAGGCCTCAGATTCGCCGCGTTGTTGGAGTCCGTACATTATTTGAAGTACATATCGATCAGATCTCCGTGGGGGACGCCAAGACGACGCCAGCCCCCATCCGCCAACATTTTGGAGCCGTCAAGTGAATAGTCCAATTGAGTATGCGCCTGATTTTTTAGGTAGTTCATTTCCATCCATTCGCCATTTAAGTCAGCCAAGACTTATGATTTTATGGCTCGCCGAGTTTTGTAAGTTATGTCGAATGGCAAGAGCTCAATAGCCCATTTTGCAATCGCCCGCCTGCGTCTGTGTTATTTATAATGTCATTGAGTGGTACTTCAGAGGCCACTATTATCGAACACTTGAAAGTAGTGTCGAGCTTCCGGACGCCATGAACATCGTGATATGCTATCTTTTGATAGTGCGGGTAACGGATTTGCAGGGGTTAACACGCTGGATACGTAATACACCGTTTTTGAAGAGGGAATTTATGCCCTCCGTTGCTCGCTCGACGACGAGGACAGCGCCACAACTTGATGTGTTGCAGCGATGTATAACAACATCGGTTCGCTTTTGAGTGGGCGCAGCCAGACCGGATTTGTTGCCAATATGGCCTTTATTTCTTCGAAGTCTCTGAAGGCCGATCCGCCCACTTGAAGTGTTCGTGCGCCTTAGAGGCGATAAAGAGGCAACGCCTTCTCTCCTAAACGGAGATAAACGCTTAAGGCTGCCACGATCCCGTTAATTTTGTATTTGCTTGAGGTCCTTTGGGATATCCAATCGTGATGAGCTCTGATCTTGGCCGGATTTGCTTCGATTCTCTACCGGACACAATGAAGCCCAAGAAGCTTCCGCTGGTACGCCAAAACACATTTTCGGATTCAGCTTAATGTCATATGCTCCGAGGTTGTCGAATGAGCCTCAACTTGTCTACTAAAGTTTCGACGCAGTTTTGTTTTGACGACTACGCCGCTCACGATGCCTCGACCGCTTTTGCCTATCTGGGTAGCCGACATGTTTGAATCATGCGCTGATATGTTGCGCCGCATTTTGAGTCCGAAGGGCATCGTGGTTGAAGCGTAATGGTCCGTATGGAGTGATGAATGCCGCTGCGGCTTGGTTCGCTTCCGCCATCTTGATTTGATGATAGCCGTGAGTATGCATCCGTGAAGCACAACGAATCGTGTCCGCCGCGGCATCGATAATTTGATCGATGCGGGGAGGGGAAAGGATCCTTGGGCAAGCCTTATTGAGGTCTTTGAAGTCGACGCAGAGGAGCCGTGGATTTGTCCTTCTTGGTACCATCACCAAATTTGCTAGCCAGTCCGGATGTTTGATATCTCTCACTACTAGGAAATGGCTAAGCAGCAGCGCTGGTTTTCAGCAAGCAAGCAGCGCCGGTGGCAGCGCTACATTAATAAGGCGCCATAGTTAACTCATAGTAGTAGCGCCGCCCAACCAGCGCTACTATCGTTGAACGATATCAGCAGCGCTTTTAGAACGCTACATTATTAGCTACCAAAGAGCTTATTTCTCATCCAACGCTATCGCTATCTCTTTCATCATTTTCCATTTCAACTCTCCTTCGATGCTAGAAACTAGGTACTATCTTTCATCAAATTCATAAACCATTATTAGGTATTTAGTATATTTTCGTTTCAAATTACTCGTGGTTTTAGTTCAAACCACTATTTTAGTAATTTGGAACGAAGGGAGTACTAAGATGACAATTTCATGCACAGCCAAATGTATCCTCAAGCAAGTACATGCATGGTCATATCAACGGCCATCATCATATGTAGTTTAGATGATATCGACGACGATCATCATATGTAGTTCTAGATGATATAGCCACACACACATATGTAGTTCTAGATGATATAGCCACACACACATGTAGTTCTAGATGATATCAAGACAATCATCATCCTCAAGCCTGGGCGGTTGGTGTTCCCGATAGTAATTAGGATAGCCTGTCCAACACGAAGATTCTTGCCATCGAGGAATTTCTTCCACCCAATCGAGCTTAATGTAAAGGACCGTCCGTGTCCACGCTGTAAGTACAGGTTGTGACGGAGCCCCTTGCAAGGAAGGCGAGTCCAGCTGAGCCTTCTTCATCGTGCTCGATACCATAACTCACAGATATGCTCTTTGCCAATTTCTGAATAAGAAAAACATATCAATTAATAAGCATGTGATCGAACTCTACACTAAAACATATATATCATCGACTAGATTCCACACAACATATACCATATCATTGGACTGTACACTAAGTAATTCACACTATTAATTTGCATTTGTAAGTATAACATACCATATCATGTCGATCAACCATGGTATTTGTCAAGCGGTCACTTAATGGCACCTCGACAAAGTCAAGACGCATGGAATTATGTCCCACAAAGTTGACACCTCCTCCTCACTCAGCCTTGTTCTTGAGCTACGATGGCTTCATGAAGTGGGTCCTCATCATCTTCATCATCTTCATCATCTTCATCATCTTCGCCATCTTCATCATCTTCCACCAGTGTTGAGATAAATGACAGCTAGTTTGGGTCTTTCTACTCGGAAGTTGAAGCCGATCAACTCACCACCAAGAAGATGCATGCAGCGACTTAAACGGGCCCATCCATCTCCTCCAATCTGCGATATATTGCGCCCTTTCTCGACCTCCATAGTGTATGGCCCCCAGAGCCTCAAATGTCACAAAGGTTCTCGTCAGCTTGTTGAACCTCACATTGCATGGGACGATCTGTAAACTAAGCAAAATGACACAATGCAAGAATGCCAACACTAAAAATAAAATAGTTATTACATTTCATCTAATTTCTTACCGATGATTTAAAAACTCGCCGAAGTAGATGCTTAACAGCTTGCCGTTGCAAGGTATGTCATGATCTTGACTTGCACAATTGACATAGTGGTGGTGGTGGCGCCATTCTTCCTAAAGCAATATGAGCAAAGGATTACTAAATCAACTAAATCAAAATGTTCTAAGTCAACTAAATCAACTAGCCTACTAAATCAACTAAATCAAAATGTTCTAAGTCAACTAAATAAACTAACCTACTAAATAAACTAAAGCAATATGTTCTAAGTCAACTAAATCAACTAAATCAAAATGTTCTAAGTCAACTAAATCAACTAGACTACTAAATCAACTAAATCAAAATGTTCTAAGTCAACTAAATCAACTAGCCTACTAAGTCAACTAAAGCAATATGTTCTAAGTCAACTAAATCAACTAAATCAAAATGTTCTAAGTCAACTAAATTAACTAAATGAATTAGCCTACTAAATCAACTAAATCAAAATGTTCTAAGTCAACTAAATAAACTAACCTACTAAGTCAACTAAATCAAAATATTCTAAGGCAACTAAAGCAACTAGCCTACTAAATCAACTAAATCAAAATGTTCTACTAAGTCAACTAAATCAACTAAATCAAATGTTGCATATGAGCAGGAGGGAGATGGAGGGCGACTCGAGGAGGGAGAAGAGAGTAGGATGGAGGAGGAAGGCGAGCGCGGAGGGCTGGCCGGGCGGGGCTTGAGGGAGAACGGAGGAGGAAGGCGGAGCGAGGAGGCCGGCCAGCAAGCAGTGGAGAGGAGGACTTGAGGAGGAGGCCTGCACCGAGTCCAAAGAAGGAGGAGAAGGTGACGGCAAGGCGCAGACGGAGGAGCGGGCGGACGGGCGCAAGCGCAGACGCTGAGGAGAGGGCGATGGTCAAAGCGCCATGCAGATAGAATTTGTGGCTGTGTGTGTGAGTGATCCAAGGAGGAGATAGATGGCTTAGCAAGAGCACTTCTTCTAAAAACGCTGCCATCGTTAGGGTTATTCAGCAGCAGCGCTTTTCAAGATAAAGCGCCATCGATATATGTCAAGATGCAAAATACACATTGATCATCAACGATCTTTTGTGTACACCTGATTCATCAATATGAGTCCTCACCGTTTAGGAACAGTGAAGACTCATATTGCAGCCACAAATTCTACACATAGAGTTCAATGAAGATCAAGTGCTTACCAAAGTGTGGGAAGTAACATATTTAAGGTGGTATAAACTCTCTTCACGGAGCGAGGTGGGACTAAATTTTTGTAGGAAACTTAGCAAAGAAGCGCTTTGTTCGGGAAAGGCGCCGCTACTATGCTACGAAAGCAAGAGCGCTGCCGTGTTAACGCTGCTGTTGTTATAACTAGCTCCGCTGGCGTTCAGAATTATAGCAGCAATGCGTTTTCATTGGACGCTATCGCTATATTTTTACCAAAGAGCGGTTGTTTGACCGCGCTATCGCTAGTTAGCAGCAGCGAAGTTATTTTGAGGCGCTGCCAGCCGATAAGATTCTGTATAGGATTTTCCCTAGTAGTGTCCGGCGAACCGCTTCAATACCTTGGCTAGCTCTTCTCCCATTGCTTGCCTTTTGGGCTCCGGAAAATCGTCAAGAGCCTGCTTTGATTGGTTTAAACTTTTTAGGATGTTTAGGCTGTGTTCGCCAACTCGCGAGGGATTCCGCATGTCCGGCGGGTGCCAGCGAAGATGTCCCAATTTTCCGGCGAATTCGCGCGAAGGCGGGCCGACTTCGGTTCAACTGCGTTCCGATGGAGGTCAGTTTTGTTGGGTCCGCGGTGGACCTGAAATTTAACTATCTCATCTCGCTGGTTTGAAGGAGGTGGACTTGGATCTTTTATCGAGTATCACGCCGTTCCCTGTTTACCGTGAGAGCGTGAAGGTAAGTTCCTCTCGCCGCTAAGGTTTTGATAGTGCCTCGAGGGCTAGTGCGGTTGTTTATTTTCGCCCGAGTGTGTGGTCCGGATCACCGACGAGTGATTATTCCGCCGGGCCCGCATTTTGAGCTTCATGTACCCGTAATGAGGTATTGCTTGAAAAATTGTGAATGCCTCTCGCCCTAATATGGCGTGATAGCCGCCATCGAACGGGGCTACTCGAACGTGACTTCTTCGGATCTATAATTGTCCAGAGAGCCGTAACACCACATCGAAAGTGTGATTTTTCCTGCAGCGCGCTTCCGACTTAGGATTATTCTTCAAGGTTGTGCTGCTTCGCCAATACGGCTCCAATCGATTTCCATTTTTCGCAGTGGTTTCTCAGAATGAGGTTTAGTAGTCTGTCGCCAGCCCATGAGGACCTTTGTCACGAAGTCAGCCCACTATGGGACTAAGTACCAAATGCTGGGCCTCGGGGTAGTTCTAGACGTGGCCTGTCTGCGCTACCAAGGTGATAGCCGTGTCGCCCATGGATTTTTGTTGCTACTTGGTAGACTTCATGAAGTTCATGGATTGTTCGTTTTTGCATATTATTTGATGCGAAAAGTCTCAAGACCTGCTGACACCGCGGTCGGGTATTGTTGGAGTGGTTTCGAGTTTTTAAACTCTTCGCCACTTTTGGCCACCCGTAATATCCAACATGCTCGAAGGCTATGCGCTGGGGATAGCTCCCCATATTGTGAAGTTTACAGGTCCATTGAGCCATCCCTCCAAAGACGGTTCCGCTTCCCTTGCTGGGTTTTTGCTTTTGATCTTTGCATCCGGGCCCGACAGTGAGGCGCCTTTACCGCTGGACTAGGTTTAAATGGATTATCCCAAAATTTATTTTCAGCTTTTCCGAACTTTCCCACACAAGATTTTAAGACTATGGATGCCAGATCGGGTAAAACGCTGCAATCTTGGCGATTTATCGATGGCGCTCAGATTCCCTTTGTCCGCAAGCAGCTATTGCAGAATATTGAGATTATGCTTCCTCTTGGCAGTCCTTTATCCCGTCCATAACCAGAGGAATCTAGCCCAAGAATGATGTAATCGCTTCCGAGGGCTCTTGCCGAACTAGAGATAAGTCGTGACATGTCCGGGCGGAGGGTGAATAAAATCCGATCCCTGCCCATCTTTGGGCTCACGGTCGAGGGACTTCCGATTTCGAAGCTTGATTTGCTGGAAACAGCCCGCCGGGTCCGGAACGACGCTTGACTTTAAGTTCAATGCTCGATGAGTCCGCCCTCCGCGGAATCCGCATGGAGGGTTCTGGAATCTGACACGATTGTTTTCAACAATGGCGACGAAGTTGCCGAGTTGTTCTTCTACCACTTCGATGTGCCGGGTAACCCGGGAGAGTTAATCTCTCTCAGATCGGTTTTAAGCCCAATCTGATTGTAGTCTGTCATGACTCCTGTGAGCGGCGATGGCGATCCAAGAGCTCGTTAACAAACGAGCTCGATTGATCTAACTGTTCGGCAGCTTTAGGGCTGACTCAAGATTGCTTTCGATTTAATTCCGAGAAGTCATTGTCGGCGACGGCCGACAAAGGGATCATAAGGAAACCGCCGAGCCGATTGTTCCGACCGGGCGGCCGTGGCTCCCTCCGGTGAGAACACCGCCTTTGAAGACGGGTGAAGGATCCGCCTATCGGTGATGACACGAGGAACTCTCAATGAAAGCACCAATGTCGTGTCAAACCGCGGATCTCGGTAGGGGGTCCCTTAACTGTGCGCCTAGGCGATGGTAACAGGAGACGAGGGACACAATGTTTTTAACTGTGTTCAGCCTCTCTCGATGGAGGTAATACCTCACGCCCCGCTTGATTAATATTGATGATATGGGTAGTACAAGAGTAGATCTACCACGAGATCAATGAGGCTAAACCCTAGAAGCTAGCCTATGGTATGATTGTTGAGATGTAATGTTGTATCCTACGGACTACAGCCCTCCGATTTATATAGACACCGGAGAGGCTAGGGTTACACGAGTCGGTTACAATGGTAGGAGATCTTCATATCCGCGATTGCTGCTTTGCCTTCCATGCCAAGTAAAGTACCTTCCGACACGAGCCGGAGTCTTCGATCTTCTATCTCCGTGAGTCCGAGTCCGGCGGATATCGATAGTCCTGCTATCCCGACACCCCCTAGTCCAGACTCCCTCAGGGTCTTTTCCCCATGTGTTCTAAGCAACCGTGGTTTTACCTCCCATCACCAAACGGTCTCCCCTTGGCTCAAGATTCTTCGAGACAACACCGGTGTTGTCTCAGGCCTTGGGGAGGAGGCCATCGAAGGGACCCGCTGTTCATCGCCGATGGGTCCAGAATTCTCCAAAGAGGAGGATAGCTTGATGTTGGACTAGGTCGGACTGCAGATGCATGGTCTAGCACATTAAAAAATGATAAAGTGAAAAGGCCGGAAATATTACCGTGTCCGGATACTTACAATTTGGCCAAGGGCTTGATCCTGGGCTCCCACTCCCCGTCGGGTGGTTGGTGGTCATGCAGCAGTAGTCCTAAGGGAGATTTTTCCTTCTGATGCCCCGCCTCCCATGTGTGGATGCCTCTCTTCTTTTCCCCCGTAAGGGGGAATGGATTTTCCTCCTCCTCCTCTTCGCCTTCGGAGGATTGGCGCTCGGCGCCTTCGAACGCCACGCCCAAAGCACCCTTAAGGCCGAGACCATCTCTAGTCACCCTTGGCCGCCTTTCTTGTTTTCTCCAAGACCTCATAAGGCGCCGGAAATAGCATCTTTGTCAGAAGAGGCATTTCTGGATCTTCGGGTAGCGGAGCCGGACAATTAATCTGCTCCGCTATCATTACCCATTCCTGGAAGATTGGCATGGAGGCTTAGGTTCCTCCCGTAGATATGCCGGTAAAAGGTATACCTTGCAAACATAAAAGAACTTACCGGATTAGCCCGACGTTCTGCACTAAGCCTGAGATCTTCTGTCGTGGGCGGTGGCACTTCGCTGGACTTAAAGAGCACCTTCCAGATGTCTTCATGTGTCGCATCAAGAACTCCAAAGCAGCTGCTCGGTGCTTGGCCGGTCACACCCCACAAATTACAAGTCCGACTCTAGCACGGAAGAATCCGTGGAAGAGCATAACTCTGGACCACATCGACAAGCCAGATTTTCTGCTTATCATGTTCGACACATGTCCGAGCCCGCCAGTTTCTTCCACAGCCCTAGGCTAAACCCTTCTTGCCACGAGGTGAGCCGCATGGGGACTCTATATCGAATTTAGGGTCGCCGCCAGCTTGGTGCCAAGGCGCCGGGGTGATGTAGAACCACCCCGACACACCCCTTTATAGTCTCCACAAAGGAGCCTTCAAAGTGCCAGTGACATTGGGTATTTTGTCCACCATGGGCTGGGCCCACACTCCACTTGTTGGCCGCTCTCCACCTTTAGCTTCACATTGAAGGTCTTGAGCCATAGGCCAAAGTGAGGTGGGATGCGGAGGAAAGCCTCGCACACGACAATAAATGCCGAGATGTTGAGGATGGAGTTGGGGGCCAAGTCATGGAAGTCCAGCCCGTAGTAGAGCATCAGTCCACGGACGAACGGGTGGAGGGGGAATCCCAGCCTGCTGACGAAGTGGGAGAGAAACACCACCCTTTCTTGGGGCACCGGGGTATGGATGATCTGCCCCTTGGTCAGAAGACGATGAGCGATATCTTTGTGTCGGTGTACTAAGGTAGGGGTACCTCAGTACCCCAACTTGTGCACGGGTAGCCGCAGCTCCCCACAGCAAGATCCACCGTATGCTTGCCGGAGACCATTCCGCTCCTCGCCGCCATTCAAGAACAAAGTGTGCAAGATCAAACCAAGACCCCGGCAAGAGGAGCTTGCCGGAAGGCCATTCAGCTCAGGGCTACATTACTCCTACGTAACCCCCGGGCGAGAGGAGCTCGTCGGGAGGACTAGAAACCACATCACAGAAGACACGCCCGGCGCTCCGGCATTTTCGGCGAGGACCCGGGGCGGCAAGTCACAGAGCCTCGGCTGCTTCCCCGGCCCGCAGATCAAGGCCCCGCAAGGTACTTGCCGGGAGAGCTTATGTACGTCCTGCATTCCAGCCTTACGCTGCACGCCGCCTCCAGCCTTTCTCGTGAGACGCGTGGGCGGATGGCATGTGCCGCATGAAGGATGCGTGGCACTCCACGGTGGTGACTTCGCCGCCGGGCGTAAAGAAGACGCGAATGGCGGGGAGCTTTTTGGGCGACGGCGACGGGCATTTAATGCCCTTGTCCCCCTCTCACAAAGTAGGTAGAAAGCAATCGTAGCTGCACCGTTTCCCTGACCGCTCCAACTACCACCTCTTTACGCTTTTTACCCTCTACTCACGCTGACACCTGTCGCAGACCCCTTGCCCTATAAAAGGAGGCCCATACACAACGTAGAGGAGGTTCCGGACCATTCGCTATTCTCGCGAGAGGGTTTCGCGACTAGCTACGCTCGAGGGTTTCGCACACCACTTCCACCGCTTTGCTCGTGATTCTCGAGCAAGATCAAATACAACACAAGGCAGCAAAGAGGGTTTACGCGACCACCGCGTCGGCCGGGTAAAATCCTCGCTGCGCCTCGATTCGCTTCTCCGGCAGCCTCCGCCTCCCATTAACACACGAGGGGCCCCGCCCCATAGGTGCCGGGCGACCATCGCTGGCCGACATCTCCGGCGCGCTGTAGGGGCGCCGAGGTTGTGCGAACTCGATCCGGCTGTCATACGCCGCGCTTTTCATCGACTCCTCCAGCCTTCGTCAGCAGCTTTCATCGACAATCGCGCTATGGCCTCAAGACGAGAGCTCGAGGGTCGCAGACCCATCTCCGTCTTCCAAGGCACGCCACCGGAACCAACGGCGGGCGGGGAGACGCCGATGGAAGGGTGGACACCAGCGTAGGGCGCCATGTGCCACCAGATCTAAGGACAGACGGAGGACTGCGCCACGGCCTCCGCAGAGATCCGCGGTCCACTCCAGACATAGCGGCTCAGCCGGGCGCCATACCGCGAGAAGGTGGTATCCGCCACCTGGGACAAGAGCAAGCAGGGGTTCGGGACGCCTGACCGCCGTCCATGCATGAGCAAAGCGAAGAGGTCGAGGCAGATTTGCGCCCCTAACATTGTTAGGGGCCCAGTGTATCCGCCCCGCACCGCCGCCCCGCGCCCTCGCCCCGCAAGCGCCTATCCTTGAGCGCATGACGATGTCGCCGAGAGACGCGCTATTGAGCTCTAAGTCCGCGAGGACGGCTCGTGCTCCACCGACAAGCCGCACTCTCCTCGAGCGCGCGGTAAGCCCGGTGAGGACAACTTTGGTGTTCGCTCGCAAACGCATTCTCCCCGAGTGCTGCGCTGCCGCCGAACGCACCATTGAGCACCTCAGCCGGGTGCGAGGAAACAAGGAAAGAAAAGCTAAGTCGCCGCGGCTGCGCAGGCGCTTCTTACCCAAAGGTTGTTTTTCCGCTATATCCTCTCGATTCATCGCTTGTGCCCAAACCTGCACGCCGAGGAGCTCGCTCGTGGATAGCCGCACCTTACTTTGCTTCAACACACCAACGAGTAAAAGAGCGAAGGCGTACCAGCTTCGCACCTCGCTTGCTCGAGTTCGCCGAAGAAGTTAAGTTGCTGCCGCTAACTAGACATCGGCAAGATTGCTTGCCGGAAGCGACGCCAGCCAGGGCTGCTGATGTCCCAGATTAGCAAGCGCGGTTAAGCCGGCAAGTTCCTAAAAGCGTAAGGCTAAAGTGTACAAAGGATGCTGGTAGAGGGTGTAACGCCGCAAGCCTTGCCGTGAGATGTCCTGGTATGGGAGGCTTGAGCGCAAGAGAGCCAAGTCGCGGGCCCAGCCACGCACTTGGTTTGTTTCGAGTCCGCCAACAAACACAAGTGTGCTGCAGCACCTTTATCTTGCTTCCAGCCACGCCCGCAAGTTAAGCGTCAGAATCGGGCTTCGACAAGGTGGCTTGTTCGGAGGCGACGCCACCAGCGGCTGTCCCGCGGCAAGCGTGTTCGTCCCGCAAGCTCCCCAAGAGCGTAGAGTACAAACATACGAAGGACAGAGCCCGGCATCGTATTGCATAGTCAAGATTTATATACACATGCATGCGCATTGAGCAATCGCATATCTACCCCAGCTATTTTCATGGCTAAAATTGCAGCAACAAGGAGAACCAAAAGACCTCGCTAACGACTAAGATCCCGCAAGTCCGGTCGCCGGAGGCTGCGAAAAGTTAAGGCTCTTCCTCGGCAAGTAAGCCCCTACTGGGCTGCGAACGCCAAGATTCGCCTCCGCAAGCTAGAGTTGCTGGGGCTGCTATTTCAGATAAGTTTTTCATCCCTCGCCATGCATCCTTTCATGGACCGAGCTGCGGATTACGCTCTTTGAACAAGCGTGTCTTGTAAAAACCCATACGTGGAGGAGCTGAGTCGCTGGCCCGCTATGCTTGTTTTGTGTCCGAAGCACGCTTCCACAAAACACAAGTGTGCTGCTGCACCTTATCTTGCTTTCGAGTCCGCCAAGCGAGTTAAGGCCGTGAATCTGCTCCGGCAAGGTTGCTTGCCGGGAGCAACACCGCCACTGGCTGTCCTCAAGACTCGGCGCTGCATGTTCGCCCAGCAAGCTCCCAAAGCGAGGGAACATACAAGACACAGAATTAAGTAAAAGATTCAGTCCGCAAGCTTTCCTTTCTTTTCATTAAAAACATCCGATTTAATACAAGTCCATGGAGGATGAAAACATGATAGAGAGGATTACAAGTTCTAAATACAGCTAATGCCCGAGGGCTTACAATCTGAAAAGATAAGGTGCCGTGATCCCTCTCCTGCTTCTCCGCTCAGAGTTCAGGAGGTAGGTCAGGAGCCCTGCAAGGCAGGCTTGCTGGAGAGAAGACCCCGCAAGAAGAGCTTGTCGGGAAGGGCGAGGGAGCGATTAGGAGGGCGTGGCGGAGACGCTGCGTGCCCTGTGAGCTGCGCAAGGTGACGGCATGGGGAACGATGCCCAAGAGCCAGCGGCAAGCCCTCAAGCCCGCTGAAGAGCCACGGGCGCCAGAAGACCCCAAGAGAACACCCTGGGCCGGCCAGAGCTATGAGTCGGAGGCGAGGAGGCAGCTTGAAGACGGGTAGTGGGACGCCAGACGCTGCCAAGGCTACTGCCTGCCGCGCCAGAACGGCCCGCCGCCACTCTCTTCCTTCCGCACCTCCCTACGCCCGCCGCCAAGAAGACGGCCCCGGAGTTCAGAGCCCGCAACCTGCATGAGGGGTTGCCGTATGCGTGAGGCAGCGTGCCCGACGCCTAGTCGGGCCCGCCATCCCCCGCCGCCATCGCCGCCTCCTCCTCGCCACTCGCCGAGGAGGAGCTTCGCATCCGAGGAGCTGGTCAAGAAGATCTCGCCGGGTCCCGAACTCCTCAAGACCTTGACGGCGTAGAAGGTCGCCTCCAAAGAACTTGAAATGGAGGGTGAACCCCGCCGCTGCTATGGATCCGGCGAATGTCTTCCACCCTGGTCGAAGAACATCACGCCGGGGCTGGGGACACGACACTCACCCGAAAGTGCCGCTGGATCCCGCAGCCCTCGCGCGTAGCTCCATCACGCCGGGCGGATCCGCCCCATTGCGCCCGCGAACGGGCCGGGCAACCGGCGACGACGAGGCGCCCGGCGGCTTGATGAAGAACTCCAGGGGTCATCTCCGGGTGGACCGCGCTGTGGTCGGGGACGCCGGAGGAGACGGGGAGGCTCACCACGACCGCCTTCCTCGACCGCCTCGCCACGCCTGCCTCGATCATGCCACGCCTCCCTCTCTCGTGGCCGGGCTCCACCGCCCGGAGCTGGATGGGAGCGTGCGCTGCCTAGAGGCGACTCAGGCCGCCACCGCCGAGGAACCGGGATTCCTCCTTCCATGACGGCAAGAAGAATGTAAGACGAAGGCAAAAGAAGAAGTGGATGAGTACGGTTGTTGGGCACCCTTCGCCCTATTTAAAGGGGCGGGTGGGGCTCAACCGCCCGCCGCCAATCAGAAGCGAGGAGGCCAGCGGAGCGGGCCGACCGCTTTCTCCGCCCAGGACGGCTCGGGTCTCCCACTCGCCGCCACCACGACCCCTGTGGCATGAGGGGGCTGTGGCAAAAAGCGAGCCGAGCGACGGGTGAAGCGACTCCCGCCTGCACCACGGTCACGGGTGGACGCGATGACTACATGCGCTGCTCCATCGCCTCCCACGACGCCATGCGACCGACGCTGCGTCTGCTACGGGAGGGGAGGGCGGCAGACGCAGAAGTGGATTCGACGCGCCAGGCTTCAGCAGCACTGCAGAGCTGTCTTGGGCCTGGCCCAACAGCACTGGCACTGTATGGCCCAGTGCCGGGGCCCTGCTGGTGAGCTAAGGTAGGGGTACCTCAAGATCTTATCTTGTGCACGGGTAGCCGCAGCTCCCCACAAAGAAGATCCATCAGATGCTTGCCGGAGACCATTCCGCTCCTCGCCAAGCCATTCAAGAACAAAGTGTGCAAGATCAAATTCAAGACCCCGCAAGAGGAGCTTGCCGGGAAGGCCATTCCAGTGCCTGTGGCTACATTACTCCTTTGAGTAACCCCTACGAGAGGAGCCTGCTGGGAGGACTAGAAAACCACATCACAGAAGACACGCCTGCGCCTCGCTGCGCCTTCGCGAGGACCCGGGCGGTAAGTCACAGAGTCTCGGCAAGCCCCCGGCCCGCAAGATCAAGGCCCCTGCAAGGTACTTGCCGGGAGAGCTATGCTATGTGCTCCATTCCAGCTTCTTCCCACGCCGCCTCCAGCCTTTCTCCAGAGACGCTGCGTGGCGGATGGTGTGCTGCATGAAGGATGCGGTGGCACTCCACGGTGGTGACTTTCACTGCATGCTAAAGAAGACGAATGGCGGAGCTTTTGGGCGACGGCGACGGGCATTTAATGCCCTTGTCCCTCTCACAAAAGTAGGTAGAAAGCATCAGAGTCAGCACTGCTCCTCAAGACTGCTCCAACTACCACCCTTTTACGCTTTTACCCCTCTACCTCACGTTGACACCTGTCGGTGACCCCTTGCCCTATAAAAGGAGGCCCATACACAACGTAGAGGAGGTTCCGACCATTCGCTACTCTCGCGAGGAGGTTCGGCGACTAGCTACCTTCTCGAGGGTTTCAGACACCACTCCACCGTTTTGCTCGCATTCTCGAGCAAGATCAAATACAACACAAGGCAGCAGTAGGGTTTTACGCGACCACCGCGGCCCGAAGCTGGGTAAAATCTGCAAGGCGTCGCCGATCTGCTCTCCGCAGCCTCCGCCTCCCACCAACACACGAGGCCCCTGCCCCATAGGTGCCGACGCGACCATCCCGCGCTCCGACACTTTGGACAAGTACCCGGCCTCTCGGAGCTTCTTGATGTCCTCCTTCTTGACAGAGGAGGCCATCCACTTGCCTCTAGCTCTGGATCCGGACATGATTGGAGTGCATTTTCGGGCGGAGAAGGTTTGAGCTTGGGCGTTGGAGCTCAAGAATGATGGGTAGAGGAAGGATAAGGCGTGGGTGAACGAGGAGGAATCCTTATCCCCATATAAAGACAATCAAGGTCGTGCGCCTCCCCCCTCGCCTTAAAATCCGCCTATTCACCAAGCACCGTGCAGATGGCATGGTTGAGCTACCCATGCCCTCATTAATGAGAATCCCGTGATAAGGGGACACAATCTCTGTTTTGACAAGATGTGCCAATGAAACCGTGCCACAAAATATAGAGGGGCAGAATAAAAACGGTTCGAATAAAGACTGGGCCGTGGCGTGATGTCATGTTATGAGTTGTCAGAAGATTGGACTCGTGGGATATTATACTCTCTAAAATGGTATGTGGAATTTGTTTTGCAGAGCCGGACACGATTCTTATGTTCAAGATCTACTTTGGAGTATTCGGAAGAGGAACCCTCCTTGCAATGCCGAAGACAATTTGCGCGTCGGACTCATCGTCATTGAAGACTGGTTCAGGGGCTAATGAGGGTGTCCCGGATTAAGGGGTCCTCGGAAAGCTGGACTATATGCATATGCCGGACTAGTGGGCTATGAAGATACAAGATAGAAGACTTCGTCCCGTGTCTGGATGGGACTCTCCTCTGCGTGGAAGGCAAGCTTACGATTCGGATATGAAGATTCCTTCCTTTGTTATCGACTCGGTAATCCTAGCCCCTTTGATGTCTATATAAACCGGAGGGTTTAGTCCGTAGGACAAGAACAATCATAATTATAGGCTAGCTTCTAGGGTTTAGCCTTTACGATCTCGTGGTAGATCAACCCTTGTAATACTCATATCATCAAGATCAATCAAGCAGGAAGTAGGGTATTACCTCCATCGAGAGGGCCCGAACCTGGGTAAACATTGTGTCCCCCGCCTCCTGTTACCATTAGCCTTAGACGCACATTTCGGGACCCCTTACCCGAGATCCACCGGTTTTAACACCGACAATGGCCCATGCGCAGCACGGGCCATTCCCAGGCCGAAAGAAACACCGGGCTAGAATGGGCCCATGTCTACATCGGGCCTCTAACAGGCCGTAATGTCACTGGGCCGTAATTGGGCCAAAATATTCGGTGAATAATTAACGGGCCAGATCTGGCTACGGGCCGTAAACGGGCCATGTTTAAACATGCTGTTATTGGGCTGGCCCACTAGTACATGAGTAAATACTACGAGCCTTTGACTGGGTTGGCGTTTTAACCTATATGGGCCTCTGTTGGGCCGTGCCGCGTGTCGACGATCATAGGCGCCTTCAGTCCAATGAGTGAATGACATCTGTCCTAATGGTGAGCCGACACGTGGTTCCTCCGGCCAATGAGAAATTTACACGTGGAAAATCCGCATTGGTCGTGGCTGTTAGTGGGTTTGGATCCAAAACCGAAGCCGATAGCTTAACAGCGACCCGTTATGGTGGATGCCACGTGTCGGTCACCCTTGACGGAAGCACTTCCATGACACGCAATTTATCGTGATGGAAGTGGACACTTCCGTGATGATAATTTTGGTAATGTCATGGAACACTTCCATGACAGCACAGGTATGATTATCTTGATTCTGTCCTAAAATCGTCATGAATGTACATGCATGACAAAAAACGTGACCTACTGTGACAAACACATATCATCATGGAAGTGTATTTCTTTATAGTGTCACATAAACCAGTTTTGACATAGTTTCTTTTAATGGAGCATGGTATAGTTGGCACTCCTGAATCTCTAGGTTTCTTTGGTATTCCACCCTTAAAAGTATAATTATCAAGCTTGGTGGAAATTTCAGCTTCCAGTATCTTTCTTTTATTAGTAGCAATATCTTTCATATACTTAACATAAGGACGCATTTTAAGCATATCAGTCAAACGCATATGCAAAAAGATAGGTCTAATCATTTCAGCAAAGCGCTCAAAATCCTCATCATCCTTTTTCTTGGATGGTTTAGGAGGAAAGGGCATGGGTTTCGGAACCCATGGTTCCTGAGGGAGTCCTGGACTAGGGGGTGTCCGGACAGCCGGACTATCATCGTCCTCCGGACTCCAAGACTACGAAGATACAAGATTGAAGACTCCGTCCTGTGTCCGGATGGGACTTTCCTTGGCGTGGAAGGCAAGCTTGGCAATACGGATATGTAGATCTCCTACGATTGTAACCGACTCTGTGTAACCCTAGCCTCCTCCGTGTCTATATGAACCGGAGGGCTTTAGTCCGAGGACAACATACATCACAACAATCATACCATAGGCTAGCTTTAGGTTTAGCCTCCTTGATCTCGTGGTAGATCCACTCTTGTACTACCCATATCATCAATATTAATCAAGGTGACGTAGGGTTTTACCTCCATCAAGAGGGCCCGAACCAGGATAAAACATCGTGTCCCTTGTCTCCTGTTACCATCCGCCTAGACGCACGCCGGGACCCCTACCCAAGATCCGCCGGTTTTGACACCGACATTGGTGCTTTCATTGAGAGTTCCTCTGCGTCGTCACCGATAGGCTCGATGGCATCTTCAATCAACAACGCTGTCCAGTGGTGAGACTTTTCTCCCCGGACAGATCTTCGTATTCGGCGGCTTCACACTCTGGGCTAATTCACTTGGCCATCCGAGCAGATCGAAGCTACGCCCGCCATCACCCGATTCGTGGTTTAAACTTCACGGCCGACGTCGCGGAGACTTGATCTTCGACGGGCTCGAGCCACGCCAAGCGCCGCCATCAATTACGATGGGCATGATCTAGCTCTGCCGCCAACAAAGGCCTTTGTCGGTCGCGACACAAGTCCACTCTGGCTCTTAGCTCGGAGCCGATCGCCCAGATCGAGGACCGGTGGATGGACACCACCTCGGGTGCTTCAACTTCCATGGCGATGGAGCCGAACACTAACCTTGTCCCTCGCGAAACTCGTGATTCCGAGGGGCCGGACTCCTTGCCGGACTCCGGACCTCCCACGCCCCTACCAATCGAATCGGATTGGGCGCCGGTTATGGAATTCATCGCCGCGGACATCTTCCAATATTCGCCCTTTAGCGACATCCTAAATTTGCTAAAGCATCTCTCGCTATCGGGAGAGTCCTGGCCAGACTATCGCCAGGATGGTTGGGATACAGACAACGAGGAAATTCAGAGCCCACCCACCACCCACTTTGTAGCCACTGTCGACGATCTTACCGACATGCTAGACTACGACCAAGACATCGACGCTATGGACGACGATGCCGAGATTTAACAGAACCAGCGCCTACGTGGCACCGAAGACCACCTCGCCATACGACATATACATGGTGGACACCCCAAAGGACGGGACGGCGAAGAAGTAGCGGAGGCAGATTCCTTAAAGAAACAGCCCAAGCGCCGTGTCGGGGGGCGCCGCCTAAATCCCGCCACAAAGAAGAATGGAGATTCCGCACAGAGATAATAACACCCCGAGAGTGTCAAGATAATCCCTCCAAAGAAGACTCAGCGCAGAGGACGCAGGCAAGCCCCACAAGAGGGCGGCATTTAAGAGGTCGAGGATTATAACTATATACCTCCCTCCAAGACAAGGCAAGCCTCAACGACGCATTTAATTGCCGTGCCCGAGGATCCCGTCAACAAGAGCGTTTTAAACGCAGGCTTATCGCCACGGCAAATAGCCTAAAGAAAAGCAGCAGCAGCTTCAAGCCGATCAGACCTGCTGGCCGATCGATGGACCGAGGTCCTCGCGTCAAGAGTTTAAACTCAACGCCTCCAAAAGCTACCCTGACGCAAGTTGCTCCCCGATTAGAGGAGGAAGCATACATACCTTCATCACCAGCAAGACGATACGGCCGATCGACCATCCCGTGGTCGCGACTGAGAGGCATCCATACCTCCACAAAGACCGCACTCGCATCGCCTCCAAAAGTACGGCCAAGAGGGAACGCTACGGACTTGCGAGACGTGAGGACAAAGCAAGGCAATCCAGATCCATCTACGGATCAAGAGGGCGCCCACGACCATGACGAATACCGTCGCACGGATACAATAACCCGGTCGGGCCGAACACAAGCAGATAACGCTCTCGAGCTGCGCCGTGATATTGCCCAATATAGAGGCGCCAAGACACCCGCTTATGCTTCATCGACGAAGTAATGGATCATCAAATCAAGGGTTTAAACCCAGAACATCGAATCCTACGACGGCACAACAGACCCCGCGGTTTGGATTGAAGATTATCTCCTTCACATCCATATGGCCCGCGGCGATGATCTCCATGCCATCAAGTACCTCCCACTCAAGCTTAAAGGACCATCTCGGCATTGGCTTAACAGCTTGCCCGCAGAGTCCATTGGGTGTTGGGAAGACCTGGAAGCCGCATTCCTCGACAATTTCCAGGGCACGTATGTGCGGCCACCAGACGCCGATGACCTAAGCCACATACTTCAGCAACCAGAGGAATCGGCCAGACAATTCTGGACACGGTTCTTGACAAAGAAAAACCAAATCGTTGACTGTCCGGATGCAGAGGCCCTCACAGCCTTCAAACATAACATCCGCGATGAGTGGCTAGCCCGACACCTGGGACAGGAAAAGCCGAAATCCATGGCAGCACTCACATCATTAATGACCTGCTTTTGCGCGGGGGAGGATAGCTGGCTAGCTCGCAGCAACAACCTCAATAAAAATTCTGGCAGTCCGGATACTAAGGACCACAACGGCAGGTCACGTCGAAACAAAAACAAACGCCGCATTAACGGCGATGAGAAGGAGGATACGGCAGTCAACGCCGGATTCCGAGGCTCCAAACCCGGTCAGCGGAAGAAGCCATTCAAAAGAACCACTCCGGGTCCGTCCAACTTGGACCGAATACTCAACCGCTTATGACAGATACATGGCACCCTCGAAAAGCCAGCCAATCACACCAACAGAGATTGTTGGGTGTTCAAGCAGGCAGGCAAGTTAATTGCCGAAAACAATGACAAGGGGCTAAACAACGATGACGAGGAGGAGACCCGACCGCCGAACAATAGAGGATAGAAGCGTTTCGCCCCACAAGTGCGGACGGTGAACATGATTTACGCAACCCATATACCCAAGAGGGAGAGGAAGCGCGCACTAAGGGACGTCTATGCGATGGAGCCAGTCGCCCCGAAGTTCAATCCATGGTCCTCTTGTCTGATCACCTTCGATCGAAGAGACCATCCGACCAGTATATGCCATGGCGGATTTGCTGCATTGGTTTTAGACCCAATCGTCGGTGGATTTCACCTCACGAGAGTCTTGATGGACGGCGGTAGTAGCCTGAACCTGCTTTATCAGGATACAGTGCGCAAGATGGGCATAGACCCCCCAAGGATTAAACCTACAAAGACAACCTTTAAAGGTGTCATACCAGGTGTGGAAGCCAATTGTACGGGCTCAGTCACACTGGAAGTGGTCTTCGGATCCCTGGATAATTTCCGGAGCGAAGAGTTAATCTTCGACATAGTCCCATTTCGCAGAGGCTATCACACTCTGCTCGGACGAACCGCGTTTGCAAAGTTCAACGCGGTGCCGCATTATGCATACCTCAAGCTCAAGATGCCAGGCCCTCATGGAGTCATCACGGTCAACGGAAATACGGAACGCTCCCTCCGAATGGAGGAACATACAGCGGCTCTCGCGGCAGAAGTACAGAGCAGCCTTTTAAGGCAATTTTCGAGTCCGGCCGTTAAACGGCCGGATACAGAAAAATGCGCCCGAAGCAGTACCAACAAACACAACCTGGCACGATCAGAGCACACGTAGCAATGCGGCCCTAACCCCCGCCCTCGCATGATTGCAAGAACAACCCTCCGGGTACATCATTACGCTTTGGAGATACCATGGGCGCAGGGGAAGGGGCACGATCACAATGGACCTAGAGTGCGGCTTGACCACACCAGGGGCTCGCAAGTGCGCCACCCCTTATTATTATTATTTTCCGTTTTTGTATACACAGGACTCCGTTAACCAGAGGCCCTGTCCGGCGGTGAACCTGCCGAACTCACATGCAACAGCCAGGGAAGAAAGAAGGCTGCGACAAACACTCAGGTGGTCTCAATTACGAGCATTAAATTCGATTATATACACCAAGTCCGCAGCTCATCCCTGGAGGGGGACATGTTTAATTAGTCCAAATCCCTTGCTTATCAAGACTATTTGTATCAGTCCGCACTCATAGCAGACTTCCTTTAATAAATAATGCAGCATTTTACGACGCAATTACATTACTTTATATATATATATGTTCATTACAGACATCTTGCACCAGATATTTTGGTACGGTCTAATACACTGTGGGCTTATGTTCCCACATTAGGGTGTGATAAAGTCCTAACACTTTCATAAGTGTGGTACCCGAACTTATAGCATTATATGAATCGGCTCGAATCATGTCTTGGGTCAATAGTTGGGTTTGCCGGCTCCCACGCTTTTGGTGCCTTACGCCCGCTCGTCGGCTAAGGTGGCACTGGAGAACCATCGCGATTGCGCCCGGCTGAGCCAAAGTAGCGCCTCGGAGAAAGCTAAACTGACCGCATGATAAGGCGAGACTGGTCGCTGTTCGAGAGGTCTTTTCGAGTCCTTAAAGACTCACGCCGCTTCGAGCGAAGTTCCGGATAAATGTCCGACGAAGGCTTGGATAGCGCCCCGGATTCGGTCTTCCGAATACCAGGGGCTTCGCCAAAATTTAAAATTATAGAATTCTATGGCTAAGTGAGAGTGTTCAAGCATTATAAGTCCGGTTGCCTTGTTCGTTGTGTTGAGCGCCTCCCTAGATGGACCCAAAAATGGGAACAAGAGTGCTCAAGTTTATCCCGAACACCCCAGCACTTTCATGCTCGGGGTGAAGCCAACGACTTGCCATCTCTCAGATTTTATAAACGGCCGCATGTAAGGTAATATTTTAAATTAAACAAGCGTTGCTTAATGCGCATATGAACAAAGTTTTCAGCGCATAGGATAATACATAGCGAGTTTACTCAAAAATTACATCTCTAGGGCATTCATCCGCAATATCGCGGGCTCCCTTCAGGACAGTTTTATAATACATTTCGGGCATACGATACTCCTTGCCCGGTGGCGGCGGGTCGCTGAGAAGCTTCTCGCATCCAGCCCGCCCAAGCACCTTTTGTGCGGGCAAGGGCCCGACGAGCACCATCGATATGGTGGAGCGCTTGATGACCTCCACCTGGGGCACGATCCACCAGCCGCCAGACGAGGCAAGTAGCTCCTCAGCATGGCTCTGTCCAGGCCATACCGACTATAAGGCCCTTCATGGCCTCCTCAGCTACCTTGTGAAGTTCGACCAGCAGCTTCAGCTGGTCGCTTGGGGGCACCGGATGGCCGGCCTCAGCGTACTAAGACCAGAAGACCTTCTCCGTCGAGCTCCTCTCCTTGCCACGATAGAATGCGGCGGCATCGAACAAACTACGCGGCAGATCTGCAAACGCCCCTGGAGAGCTCCGAATGCGGGTAAGTGTCAGGTAGTTTACATTAACATGCTTGCTTTGCATGAAAAATGCCTTACCCGCCGCTATCTTCTTTACATCTTCAACCTCCTGAAGGGCCTTACGGGCGTCGGCCTTGGCGGACTTGGCACTTTCGAGCCGAGGCAAGCTCGACTCGAAGTCTTGAGTCACGCCCAAGCTCTCATGCTTCTCCATGAGAGCCTCGGAGCTCTTGCCGCACCGCCCACTGTGCCTCCTGCTTTTCTCGCTCGTTGCTCATGTCAAGACTGCTGTTCGTCATGACACAGCCTCCTTCAAGGCTGCCACCTTGTTTGTGGCCCCTGCAATACCCATATTATCCTTGTTAATTTTATTGCAACGAAAATCCTTTTCTGTAAGGTAACTATTCAAGGTGGTGTTACTCACCTTCTTTGTGCTCGAGCTGCTTCTTGGCATGGCCGAGCTCTTGCTTGGACCGCTCGAGATCCTGCTTCAATGCACCAACCTCCGCAGTCAGTGCGGCAGAGGTCAGTAGGGCAGCCTGCAAACCCATATCGACATATTTTAAGCAACCCCGCGTACATCTTAGATCCTCAGTCCGGCTTTTCTTTCCCAACACCGAACTGAGCATCAGGGGCTACTGTCTATGCGGTATTACATTACATAATTATAACTTCTTACCTCAAAGCCTGTTAGAAGGCTGCTGCGAGCTTGGTCAGCCCGCTCTTGGCGAGCTGAACTTTTCAATCACCGCACTCATGATAGTGCGGTGTTCTTCTCAATGGAAGCGCCTTTAAGCGCCCAACAAGTTGTCCGGCGCCCGATTGACGGAGGCCGCCGGTGTCACAGATCTTGCCCTTCTTTCGAAGGGCCGCTGTTAACTCTGGAACCGCTGCGTGTTCCAATGTAGAGTCCGCACAAAGTCCGGAGGCTGCTCGGCAGCGATCCGAGCCTCCTCCGATGGGTCCCTCTCGATCTCACTCGCATCCTCATCGACGCTGGGGTAGAGGCAATGAAAGTGAATCCACATCCGGCGGGCTAACGACCCGCCGATGAAGCGGGAGATCATCATCGGCCGGATGCGGATAGTATGCGGCATTAGTAGGACACTAGGTGACGCGAAGAAATTGCATATCGAGGGATCCGGATATTTACGATCTCGCCGGAGGCCTAGCCCCGAAGGCCACCTCCTCGCCAATGATGGTGTTGGCGGAACTGTCCGGGGAATAGTTCTCCCCTCTTGACCCTTGGGCCTCCCTATTGGGGAAGCCTTCCTCTTCCTCTCTCCTCCTCCGGAGAGAGTCTTCTTCCTCCTCCTCGTCTTCGGGGGAGGAGTCCGCCTCGTCGTTGGACGCTTGATTGCGGGAACTCTTTCGAGTCCCCGTGGCCACCTTCTTGGCCTTCTTCTCCGGCACCACTAGACGGGCGTTCGCTGGGTCTTCTGGCATGGGAGCCGGACAGATGAGCTGCTCGGCCTTCTCCATCCATTCCTGCCAAAGGAAAAGAGAGATTGAAACCCCCTTAGAATCAATCTGCTACCACAAGTGTCCCGTAAAGGGGTCAATCACTTACCTCGTCAATCGGATGTTGCGAGCTTAAATCCGCGATCTTCCATCGCGGATGCGGGGCCAGCGCGCCTTAAACAGCACCTCCAGCGCCTTCATACGCCGTGTCAAGAGCCCGCTTAGCGCCGGTGCTGTTCCGGATTGAACTCCCATAGATTGAATGCCCGTTTGGCATGGGAGAATCCGGCGGATGAGCATGACTTGGACCACGTAGACGAGCCTGAGCTTATTGCTCACCAGCTTCTGGATACAGGCTCGGAGTCCCGTCAGCTCCTTCGGATTGCCCCACAACAAGCTCTTCTCTGTCCAGGAGGTGAGCTGCGTGGGGATGCCAGATCTGAACTCGGGGGCTGCCGCCCACGTAGGTTTGCACGGCTCGGTGATGTAGAACCACCCCGATTGCCACCCCTTAACGGAGTCCACAAAGGCCCCTTCGAGCCAAAGGATGTTGGGCAACTTGCCCAACATGGCGCCTCCGCATTCCGCTTGCGTGCCCTTCACAACCTTCGGCTTGACCTTGAAGGTCTTGAGCCACAGGCCGAAGTGGGGCTGGATGCAGAGGAAGGCCTCGCACATGACGATGAATGCCGAGATGTTGAGGATGAAGTTCGGCGCCAGATCGTGGAAATCCAGGCCGCAATAGAACATGAGCCACCAGACGAAAGGGTGCAGTGGAAAGCCCAGTCCGCGGAGGAAGTGGGGAAGGAAAACAACCCTCTCATGGGGCCCGGGGGTGGGGATAAGCTGCCCCTCGTCGGGCAGCCGATGTGCAACGTCGCCGGAAAGGTATCCGGCGCTGTGCAGCTTGGTGATGTGCTCCTCCTTAATGGTGGAGGCCAACCATTTGCCTCCCGCTCTGGACATGATCGGAGAAGGTCGAGGCAAGATGTGCGAGCTTGGGCGTTGGAGCTTGAGTGCGCAAAGATGGATAAGCAAAGGAGGAAGAAGGCGTAGGTGAGAAGGTAAATCCTTATCCCTTATATATAGACGGACGAAAACTATGCGTCCCCAACCGGCCTGGTAAAACTCGCTTATCTCCCAAGCGCCACCATCAATGGCGCGGTTGGGTTACCCACGTCCGTATTGCTGAGAATCCCGGAATAAGGGGAACACGATCTCTGCTTCGACGAGACGTGCCAAGGAAACCGCTTCGCTAAACGTGCTGAGGTGGTATAATAAAAAACGATTCAAGTAAAAGCCTGGTAGCAGTGTGATGTCATGCCGCATAATACGTCAGCAGATTGGACTTGTGTACATTTTTATTCTCGATACGGTGGAATGTGGAATTTATTTTGCAGAGCTGGACACTATCCTGGTGTTCATGATCTTCTCTGGATTATTCAAGGGAGGAACCCGCCTTGCAATGCCGAACATTATGCGCGCCGGACTTATCGCCATTGAAGCCTGGTTCAGGGCTACCGAGGAGTCTGGACTAGGGGTGTCCGGACAGCCGGACTATCATCGTCCGCGGACTCCAAGACTACGAAGATACAAGATTGAAGACTCCGCCCCATGTCCGGATGGGACTTTCCTTGGCGTGGAAGGCAAGCTTGGCAACACGGATATGTATATCTCCTACCATTGTAACCGACTCTGTAACCCTAGCCTCCTCGGTGTCTATATAAGCCGGAGGGCTTTAGTCCAGAGGACAACATACATCACAACAATCATACCATAGGCTAGCTTTAGGGTTTAGCCTCCTTGATCTCGTGGTAGATCCACTCTTGTACTACCCATATCATCAATATTAATCAAGCAGGACGTAGGGTTTTACCTCCATCAAGAGGGCCCGAACCTGGGTAAAACATCGTGTCCCTTGTCTCCTGTTACCATCCGCCTAGACGCACAATTCGGGACCCCCTACCCGAGATCCACCGGTTTTGACACCGACAGTTCCCTTTCTTTACCATGTTTCCTAGCAACAAAGTATCTCTTATCATAACATTGATTCTTTGATTGTGGGTTATCAAGATCAACAACAGGTTCAATCTCTACATCATTATCATTCCTAGGTAGAGCATCAACATGAACATCATTATTAACATTATCACTAGGTTCATGTTCATCACCAGATTGTGTCTCAGCATCAGAAATAGAAATATCATTGGGATTCTCAGGTGTATCGATAACAGGTTCACTAGAAGCATGCAAAGTCCTCTCAGTTTTCTTTTTCTTTTTGTTAGAAGGACAAGGTGCATCAGTATCAATACTCTGAGAATCTTGCTCAACTCTCTTAGGATGACCTTCAGGATACAAAGGTTCCTTCGTCATTTTACCACCTCCAGTCATAACCCTAATAGCATTATCATTATTATTACTATTCAACTCATTGAGGAAATCATCCTGAGCCTTAAGTACTTGTTCTACTTGAGTTGTAACCATGGAAGCATGTTTACTAATAAGCTTAAGATCATTAATAGTTCTACTCATATAATCACCCAAGTGGTCAAGCATGTAAGCATTATGTTTCAATTGTCTACTACATACATAAGCATTGAAGTTTTCTTGTTTAACAATGAAATTATCAAACTCATCCAAGCATTGACTAGCAGACTTATTATGACGAATATCACCTTCATCAAATCTATGGAGAGAGTTTACCTCTACTACCTATGTCTGGTTAGCAAGACCATGTAATTCTTCAATAGGCGGTAAATTCTTAACATCTTCAGCTTTAATACCTTTTTCTTTCATAGATTTCTTTGCCTCTTGCAAATCTTCAGGACTAAGAAATATAATACCTCTTTTCTTCGAAGTTGGCTTAGGAGTTGGTTCAGGAAGTGTCTAATCATTATCATTACTCAATATATTATTCAATAGCAATTTAGCTTGCTCAACAGTTCTTTCCCTCAAAACAGAACCAACACAACTATCCACGTGGTCTCTAAAAGCATCGGCTAGTCCACTATAAAAGATATCATGTATTTCATTTTTCTTGAGAGGATGATCAGGCAAAGCATTAAGTAATTGGAAAAGCCTCACCAAAGCTTGTGGGAGACTCTCTTCTTCAATTTGCACAAAGTTAAATATTTCCTTTAAAGCAGCTTGTTTCTTATGAACGGGGAAGTATTTTTCAGAGAAGTAGTACATCATATCCTGGGGACTACACACACAACCAGGAGCAAGTGAATTAAACCATAACTTAGCATCACCCTTTAATGAGAAAGGAAACAACTTAAGAATATAGTAATAGAGATTTTTTTCCTCATGAGCAAATAGGGTGGCTATATCATTCAATTTAGTAAGATGTGTCGCAACAGTTTCAGATTCAAAACCATAGCAAGGATCAGACTCAACCAATGTGATTAACTCAGGTTCGACAAAGAATTCATAATCCTTATCAGTAACAAAGATAGGTGAAGTAGCAAACTTATGGTCATATTGCATTCTAGCATTCAAAGACTTTTCTTTCAGCGTAGCTAACAATTTCTTCAGATCATCTCTATCATTACAAGCAAGAAAGTCTCTAGAACATTCCTCATCCATAATATAACCTTCAGGTACAATAGGCAATTCATATCTAGGGGGAGAATCATAATCTTCAGTTTCAATAATATCATGAGTTTCAGTAATTTTATTCTCTCTAACCCTGGCAAGTTTTTCATCAAGAAATTCAACAAGTGGCATAGTATTATCAAACAAATAAGTAGTTTCCTCATAAGCATCATGCATAGCAGAAGTGGCATCATCAATAACATGCGACATATCCGAATCAATAGCAGGTGTAGGTGTCACAAGTTTACTCAAAACAGAAGGTGAATCAAGTGCAGAGCTAGATGGCAGTTCCTTACCTCACCTCGTAGTTGAGGGCAAAATCTTGGTTCTTTGATCTTCCAAATTACTCATAGTGATGAACAGATATAAATCCCAAGTGACTTAGAGAATAGAGCTGATCGCAACAATTTTCAAGGGTAGAGTATTCAACCCAAATTTATTGATTCGACACAAGGGGAGCCAAAGAATATTCTCAAGTATTAGTAGATGAGTTTTCAATTCAACCACACCTGAAAGACTTAATATATGTAGGAAAATATTTAGTAGCAAAGTAGTATGGCAGTAACAGTAACGGTGGCAAAAGTAACGGTAGCAGTTTTGTAGAAATCATAACAGTGGCAATGGAAAAGTAATGAAGCAAAGATCAATATGAAACGAACTTGTAGGCAATGGATCAATGATGGATAATTATATTGGATGGCATTCATCATGCAACAGTTATAACCTAGGGTGACATAGAACTAGCTCCAATTTCATCAATATAATGTAGGCATGTACTATGAATATAGTAATACGTGCTTATGGAAAAGAACTTGCATGACATCTTTTTTCCTATCCTCCCGTGGCATCGGGGTCCTATTGGAAACTAAGGGATATTAAGGCCTCCTTTTAATAGAGTACCGGGCCAAAGAATTAGCACTTAGTGAATACATGAACTCCTCAAACTACAGTCATCACCGGGAAGTGTCCCGACTATTGTCACTCCGGGGTTGTCGGATCATAACTTGTAGTAGGTGACTATAACTTGCAAGATAGGATCAAGAACACAAATATATTCATGAAAACATAATAGGTTTAGATCTGAAATCATGGCACTCGGGCCCTAGTAACAAGCATTAAGCATAGCAAAGTCATAGCAACATCAATCTTAGAACATAGTGGATACTAGGGATCAAACCCTAACAAAACTAACTCGATTACATGGTAAATATCATCCAACCCATCACCGTCCAGCAAGCCTATGATGGGATTACTCAAGCACAGTGGTGACCATAATGAAATTGGTGATGGAGGATGGTTGATGATGATGATGGCGACGATTTGCCCTCTCTGGAGGCCAAAACGGACCCTGATCTATCCTCCCAAGGAAGAACAGGAGGTGGCGGCGGCTCCGTATCGTAAAACGCAATGAATCCTTCTCTCTGATTATTTTCTCCCCGAACGCGAATATATGGAGTTGGAGTTGAGGTTGTCAGCGTTCTGGGAACGGGGGTCCCCACACTTGCCTGCCTGCGTCCTGCGGCGTGGCTCAAGTAGTGGCCCAGTATGGCCCGTCTTCATCAACCCAAGTTCAAGACCCTCACGAGGGGCCAAGCCTCGAGGGGCGGATGACGCAGGGCTTCCTCAGGGGCGGCCTCACCAGGCAGGCTTGCGAGGAGGCGGAGAGATCAAGGCAAGGGGTACCTCGCGAGGTGCTCGTGACGCAAGCCATGATGATCGAGACCAGGCGGGCGCCAGCGGGTGCAGTGTCCTTGTTTCCTCTTTGGTGCAAAGGGAGCAAGCGCAGGCACGGAGTACTGAGGCATCAAGAAAAGGTTTCCATATTGGTGCAACGAGACAAAGGCCAGCAGGACGACAGGACGGGGATCACCGTGGAGCCCAAGACAACGTCATCACCAGTGCCTTTGGCAGTCGAAGACCAACTTTAGTCAGGATAGCTTGTACTATATGTCCCCCTTCAAAATGGCCGTTGTTGTCTCCCTTCCCGCTCAATATTTGGGAAGAGGGACATGGCCTCTATGTATAGAGATAGCCACCATAGTAGAAAGAGGGATCATCGGGACCTCACCTAGAGCCAACAGGGATCGTAATCCATCCGGGTAGAACACCGCACCGGCTCAAGAACACCCCTCGCGGGGCTGTTCTTCCCCTGTACTGTTCATCATCAGCACCAGAGGCAATCCACCACACCACACACTGGATTAGGGTATTACACCACAACGGTGGCCCAAACCAGTATAAATCTTGTGTCCCTTGTGTTGTTCATCGTGTAGCTTAGATTCACGGCGAGGTTTTGGGGCGTGGATCGGTAGGGAGTAGATCTTCGTGCGCACCCCAGATTTTGAACCTTAAGGGTTTTGCCAGAACCCGATATCCGACATTTGGCGCGCCAGCTGGGTTGGCATCGGAATCTTCCTTCCACTGTTCCGTGCTCTATCGTTTCGTCGCATCCATGGCGGATGCTCGCCGAGGTCGCGCCGAGCGTCGGGCTGCTCTCACCGCCCGCATTGCCCAGATGGCTCCCATCGGTGGGCCTCCTCGTTGTTCCTCATCGCTTGCCGCCAACGCCGCCACCGGCCCAGCATGGAATGAGCAGCAAGCGTCATCGCTGCATCCCTCGGTGCGGCGGGAAGGCCGCACCACCACTCCATCGCTAACTCCAGTTGGTTCGTCGTCTCACGCTAATCGCGCTCCCACAAACGCGCAGGCCGCATTGCTCCTGGCACGTGAGCTCCTACACTACCGCCCCGTCGACGACCTCTACGCGGAGTGGCTCGCCGCATCACCGAAGCTCGCTGCCGCAGGGGCTCTCTTGCACCGTCCCTCTCGCTGCCTCGCCCTCCGTCTTGCGTGGGCGATGCAGCTCAGGAGGTGCCTCCACCACCTCCTCCCCAAGAAGGTGCCCTCGCACCAAGGCACGCGGCCCCTGGACGAGACCCACCGCATCCAGCGCCCTCGCGATAAGAAAGGCCAAGAAATCCCCGTCCCTGTGAAGGCGCCAGATGCTCCCCGCCCGTGGCGTAAAATCAGATCCTCGCGCCAAAGACGCTAAGACCTCTGCTGCCTCGGCGGCGGACGCGGAACCATCAAGAGAAAGCCCCGCGTCTGCAAAGGGCTCCAGTGACCACTGCAGGCTACCGCGCCTTCACCACCAAGCTATGCAGTGTCGCCTGGCTAGGCAAGTTCAAGCCGGATCTGCCTCCCCGCTATGACGGCACGGCAGACCCCGCGGGGTTCCTGCAGCTCTACGAGCTGGGCATCGAGGCGGCCAACAGAGACGAAAAGGTCAAGGCGAACTGGTTTCCTACGGCGCTCAAGGATGGTGCCCGCACCTGGCTCCTGAAGCTGCCTCACGACTCGATCTCCTCCTAGGATGAGATGCGCAGCTGCTTCATCGCCAACTTCCAGGGCACTGGCGACCGTTCGGTCGTGGGTGACCTGCGCCGCATCAAGCAGCAACCTGGAGAGACCCTGCAGAAGTACATCCCGTGCTTCAACAGCGCATGCCTCAAGATTACCAAGGTGACTAAGGAGGCCATCATCTCAGCGTTCTCTGATAGCGTCCATGATGTCAAGATGAAGGAGGAGCTTGCCATCCACGAGGATCTGTGCATGTCCCTGGAGCTGTTCAACCTGGCGACCAAGTGCGCAAGAGCTGAGGAGGGGCGCCTCTCCCTCCTCGAGCTTCCAGCTGCTGACCTAGAAGAGAAGAAAGCCAAGGCCAATGACGTGAAGCGCAAAGGAGCAGTTGAGCTCGCAGCAGAACCAGACATGAAGCACGATAGGGGCCAGCCAGAGTCGTCCAAGGTGGCCGATTCTGCGCCTACCACAACCTCTACAGGCACAACACCAACGAATGCCAGGAGCTCAGAGCCGTTCGAGAAGGATGCATCGGTCGACGCACCGAGCACAACGACCGGGGCTACGGCCGAGGAGGAGGAAGAGGTGGAGGACGATGGGACGACTGAGGCCCTCGCCAGGAGTGGCATGATCGCCCTCGCGAGGATCGCTGGCAGGACCAACCTCACGAGGGGCTTGGAGGGATCAGCCTCGTGAGGATCGCCCGCAAGGCAACACAGGCCTTCCTCCTCTTCCGCCACCGCCAAGAAGGAATGACGACCATCACTAGGATGAGGGGGCTGGGGACTTCCAAGAGCCACGTTCTACCGCTTGTATCTTGGGCGGTGCCCAGGCCCGAGCCTCTCAGTGCATCTTCAAGCAGTTTGCTCGCGAGGTGAATGCAGTCCTTCCCAAGCTCGAGGCCACACGCCCACTCAGCTGGTCCACGTGTGCCATCACTTTGAGCTTAGCGGATCAACTCAAGTGCGCGGCTACAACTGGCATCCTCCCAATGCTTTGCTCCCCATTCATCAGCAATGTGCAAGTTACCAGGACTCTCATCGATGGAGGAGCAGGGCTCAATGTTCTGTCCGTCGAAACGTTCAACAACCTCCAAGTGCCTTATAATCAGCTTTAGCCAACCAAGCCTTTCTCGGGGGTCACTGACGGCTCCACCACTCCGATAGGGCAGGTTCGCCTCCCTGTCACCTTTGGACAGCGCAAGAACTACTGTACCGACCTCATCAACTTCGACGTCGCTCACATTCGCCTGCCATACAATGCCATCCTCGGGTACCCAGCCCTGGCCAAGTTCATGGCGGTAACTCACCATGGTTACAATGTCCTCAAGATTCCGGGAAGTGGCGGAATCATCACAGTCCCTTGCAAAGAGAAGGATGCGGTGTGCTCTCTCGAGCGTGCCTTCCAAGCTGCATCCGTCGAGGACCGAGACAGCAAGAGCGAGAACCCTCCCGAGGCAGTTCCCAACAAGAAGAAGACATCACCCAGCTCAAGGCCTCAGGAGGTTGGCATCTCCGAAGGCGCCGGGTCAGGATCTGCGCCCGCGCAAGGGGCGCCTCCCTCCGTCGCATAGGAAGGCGTGCCCGGCGCCTCCTCGGGCAAGGCTCGGGGGCTCTTTCCTGGAGGGCCTCAGACTTTTCTAGGATCACGAGGGAGGCGCTCGGGAACCACTTGGAGGCGTGCTTCGTGGCACATTTCCCTCAGGAAGGCACGAGGCAAGGAGGGCCCAACCCTCAGGAGTTCATCACCAAGGCCACTCGGGAGCTTCAAGAATCAAGAGTCACACGCGGCGATTGCCGCCTACCTGGCGTAGCTCCCCATCCAGGAGAGGATGGCGGGCTGCGCGTCTGCATCGACTACCCAGGGCTCAGCCGTGTCGCGTCTCAGGAGAGCTTCTGGCCTTCGCGCGTGGGACGCTGTGAGGGTCCGCCGCACAACTACGTTTGCATGCCTTTCGGCCTGCCGAACACGGTTGCCGCTCACCAACGTCTTCTGTGTATCATTCTGGCAGCTCAGGAGGCCAGGCATCACACGGTCCTGGCAGAGATGGAGATGGTCCTTGAGGAATCACCTGGACCCCCAGAGCCTCCCGAGGCTCAGGGCCTCGGTGGCTCGTAAGGATCGGCCTCTTCACCGCGCATCGTCAGCTACTCCAACATCCACTCTACAACGATATCAGGTGACATCTTTTCGAGTTCATTTCAGCTGGGAGCGCCCTCAGGGCTGCATTATTCCCAGGTCGCGTGGATCTGTCCCTGCGGCATGTATCCCTTTTGCTTATGCTTTTAGTTTACATTGCTGGGGGCGCCCTTGGGCTGCATCATCCCCAAGCCGCTCGGGCCTGACTTGGTGGCGTGTATCCTTCCTGCATCTACCTAAGTTGATTTGCCTTTCATGCTTAACCTGCTTGTGATAATCTCCTGCTCGATTGACACCTACCTTTGGAGCCGCTCGCGCTGGCACGACGCTTGTGCATGGGTCCGTCCCTACAACGTCGCCAAATCTGAGTGGTCGAGCTCTGGCCTGCGGCATCCCCGCAAGCGTCACCTCAACAGGCCCTCAGTGCCCTCACCACTCTCTCAGAGCAACCAATGGCCGACCGACAATTGTAATGGCAACCCGTGCTCTTCTCGTGTTGGATTACAGGAACTTCCCGAGGAATAATGTGGGGGGCGTCACGAGCTCTCTCTCCCTTACTAGTGCGATCCGCTTGCGCGTTAAAAGGGGGGCTCCTGAGCATTGTGACTCAGGAGCTCTTACTGGCTCTCCAGCCCTCACCCCCTGGCCTTGTCCACGGCATTGCGACCTGGCATACCAGCGGCGGCTGAGCTCGCTCGAGGGCCGGGACCTGAGGACGTAGAGCACGAAGGAGAGTGCGGAGAAGGGAGGAGAATCTCACGAAGGCCTAACCCAGCTACATCCCAGCTGCAGACATGCAAGTTCGGCGCTTCGTGAAACGTGCAACTCCACGCACTCGAGATAAGTTCTCCCCTGGGATAGCTAATTGATGCGACACAAAACCTCCACTTAATGCGGCTCTGTGACGGTGACGTTGCCTTCCTTTCTCACCTTTCGGTGGCTGCTTGAGCGCTAAAGGGGACCTCCTGAGCATCGTGCCTCAGGAGCTCTTACTGGACCTCGGGCCGCTCACCTCCTGGCCTTGACCACGGCATCGCGACCTGGCATACCAGCGATGGCTGAAGCCTGCCTGGGGACCGGGACCTGTCAGCGTACAACACCAAGTTGTCGCGAGGTTAGAAAGGGGGAACCAAGCCAGAACAAGACGAGCATTTGCACCACTTCATAATAAGGATAATATCAACAAAAGGCATTGCAGACACTTTACATGCCCCCATGGGGTACTTTCTCAATTCCTCACAGGGAACAAAAGATGCTAATCCTAAGGAGCCCTAACTACACGTGCCCCCATGGCCGACGCCATCATCAACAGTGGGCCACGGGAGGCCGGCGCCAACCCCATCCAGATCAGTTGCGGCGACGGCCTGATGCAGCCGCCTTGCTCCAGGCACGACGCGAGCTCGGGGGCATGTAGCTGTCGTCGCTCGTCTCTGGAGTCGTGAGGAGCTCGGGAGAGCACTTGGACTCCCAAGAATCGCCACTGCTGCCAGAGGAGCCGCTAGGGAAGCAGGTGGCAGGCCTAGCCCTTGCCACATCGACGTCCCGACTGCCTCCTTTGGGGCAGCACTCTAGCCGGCGGCCTTCCGCATCGAATACCCTGAAGAGCATCAAGGAGGCGCCATCATATTCAAAATGAATCACGAGGGCACCCCCTGTTCGGCAGACCCGGGCGATCTCGCCCCAGCCTCAGGTCATGAAGACCTTGCCCGGAGCGACGACTTCAACCTCCGCTCCGGTCGCCGGGGTACCGTAGTCGGCGTCCTACAGCCAAAGCTCGAGAGGCCCCCTCGGCGGCATCACGAAGGCAAAGAAGGGAGGAAAGCGAATCTAGGAGCTTTGAGGCATCGCAGCATGGAGCACGAGCTTGCGAGAGGAGTCCATTGCATGAACTCCAGGAGCAACTGCGCGCACCGCCATGGCTCATCGGCATCACAGACAGCGTGGGCGGAGCCTCTCGGTGTCTCCTTCTCCAGGGCCCTCGGCCCGGGCGTACAGAGGGAGCGGGAACCCAGGAGGTGGCCGCTCGTACCAAGGCCTCAACGTCTCTGGCCTTGCAACCCCGTTGCGGCGGCCGGGGACCGTCCGTTTCTTTGGCGGGAGTGGGTCAGGCCCCTCCCAGGGGGCCTTTCCTTTCTCCTCGGCTGAGAACCAGTGGATTGCTGCCATTGGCGACAAGATGGAGAAGGATCAAGGAAGAAGAAGCGAGAAGAGCAAGAAGCAATGGACAACGGGGGCTCACGCCCCTCCGTACTTATAGTCCAGAGGAGGCCAACCGTCGGCCTCCACGAAGGTAATCATGACTCTTTTTGCATGCAGCAGGGACTCGTCAAATCGGGCGGTTGCCGAGGCAGCGTGGGGAAGCGGAGATGCCCACGTCCAATCAACTGCCACACAGCGACCAAGGCCGCAGGCTGATTGGGGCCCGTGGCGCTCCGCACTTGCCCTTTGGCTTTGCTATTAAGCCAAGTCCGAGCGCGCCTTGGGCCCGGGGGCTACTGTCGACGTTCTGGGAACGGGGGTCCCTAGACTTGCCTGCCTGCAGCCTGTGGTGTGGCTCAAGCAGTGGCCCAGTACGGCCCGTCTTCATCAACCCAAGCTCAAGACCCTCGCGAGGGGCCAAGCCTCGCGGGACGGACGACGCAAGGCTTCCTCACGGGCGGCCTCACCAGGCAGGCTCGCGAGGAGGCGGAAAGATCAAGGCAAGGGGTACCTCGCGAGGTGCTCATGACGCAAGCCATGACGATCGAGACCAGGCGGGCGCCAGCCGGTGCAGTGTCCTTGTTTCCTCTTTGGTGCAAAGGGAGCAAGCGCAGGCGTGGAGTACCGAGGCATCAAGCAAAGGTTTCAATATTAGTGCAATGAGACCAAGACCAGCAAGACGACAGGACGGAGATCACCGTGGAGCCCAAGACGGTGTAATCACTAGTGCCTTTGGCAGTCGAAGACCAACTTTAGTCAGGATAGCTTGTACTAGCTATCCCCCTTCAAAATGGCCATTGTTGGCTCCCTTCCCGCTCAATATTTGGGAAGAGGGCCAGGGCCTCTATATATAGAGATAGCCACCACAACAGAAAGAGGGATCATCGTCTAGAGCCAACAGGGATCGGAATCCATCCGAGTAGAACACCGCACCAGCTCAAGAACACCCCTTGCGGGCTATTCTTCCATTGTACTTGTTGGGGAACGTAGTAATTTCAAAAAAATTCCTACGCACACGCAAGATCATGGTGATGCATAGCAACGAGAGGGGAGAGTGTTGTCCATGTACCCTCAGACCGAAGCGAAGCGTTATGACAACGCGGTTGATGTAGTCGACGCCTTCACGATCCGACCGATCCATGTACCGAACGCACGGCACCTCCGAGTTCATCACACGCTCAGCTCGATGACGATCCCCGGACTCCGATCCAGCAGGTGTCGGGATGAGTTTCACAAGACGACGGCGTAGTGACGATGATGATGTTCTACCGACGCAGGCTTTGCCTAAGCACCGCAACGATATGACCGAGGTGGAATATGGTGGAGGGGCACCGACACGGCTAAGGAACGATCACGAAGATCAACTTGTGTGTCATGGGTGCCCCCGCCCCGTATATAAAGGAGCAAGGGGGAGGGGGCGGCCGGCCAAGGGAGGGCGCGCCAGGGAGGATTCCTACTCCCACCGGGAGTAGGACTCCCTCCTTTCCTAGTCCAACTAGGAGAGGGGAAGGAAGGGAAGGAGAAGGAGAAGGAAGGAGATGGAGGAAAAGGAGGAAAGGGGGGCCGACCCCCTAGTCCAATTCGGTTTGGGCTAGGGGGGGGGCGTGCACCCTGCCTCCTCTCTTCCACCACATGGCCCATGAGGCCCATTGCTTCTTCCTCGTATTCCCGTAACTCCCCGGTACCCCCGAAAATACCCGAATCACTCGGAACCTTTCGGAAGTCTGAATATAGTCGTCCAATATATCGATCTTTACGTCTCGACAATTTCGAGACTCCTCGTCATGTCCCCGATCTCATCCGGCACTCCGGACTCCTTTGGTACATCAAAACTTATAAACTCATAATATAACTGTCGTCAAAACCTTAAGCGTGCGGACCCTACGGGTTCAAGAACTATGTAGACATGACCGAGACACGTTTCCGGTCAATAACCAATAGCGGAACCTGGATGGTCATATTGGCTCCTACATATTCTACGAAGATCTTTATCGGTCAAACCGCATAACAACATACGTTGTTCCCTTTGCCATCGGTATGTTACTTGCTCGAGATTCGATCGTCGGTATCTCAATACCTAGTTCAATCTCGTTACCGGAAAGTCTCTTTACTCATTACATAATGCATCATCCCGCAACTAACTCATTAGTCACATTGCTTGCAAGGCTTATAGTGATGTGCATTACCGAGAGGGCCCAGAGATACCTCTCCGACAGTCGGAGTGACAAATCCTAATCTCGAAATGCGCCAACCCAACATGTACCTTTGGAGACACCTGTAGAGCTCCTTTATAATCACCCAGTTACGTTGTGACGTTTGGTAGCACACAAAGTGTTCCGCTGGTAAACGGGAGTTGCATAATCTCATAGTCATAGGAACATGTATAAGTCATGAAGAAAGCAATAACAACATACTAAACGATCAAGTGCTAAGCTAACGGAATGGGTCAAGTCAATCACATCATTCTCCTAATGATGTGATCCCGTGAATCAAATGACAACTCATGTCTATGGTTAGGAAACTTTAACCATCTTTGATTAATGAGCTAGTCAAGTAGAGGCATACTGGTGACACTATGTTTGTCTATGTATTCACACATGTATTGTGTTTCCGGTTAATACAATTCCAGCATGAATAATAAACATTTATCATGAATTAAGGAAATAAATAATAACTTTATTATTGCCTCTAGGGCATATTTCCTTCAGTCTCCCACTTGCACTAGAGTCAATAATCTAGTTCACATCGCCATGTGATTTAACATCAATATTCATATCTGTATATGATTAACACCCATAGTTCACATCGTCATGTGACCAACACCCAAAGGGTTTACTAGAGTCAATAATCTAGTTCACTTTGCTATGTGATTAACACCCAAAGAGTACTAAGGTGTGATCATGTTTTGCTCGTGAGAGAAGTTTAGTCAATGGGTCTGTCACATTCAGAGCCATATGTATTTTGCAAATATTCTATGTCTACAATGTTCTGCACGGAGCTACTCTAGCTAATTGCTCCCACTTTCAATATGTATCCAGATTGAGACTTAGAGTCATCTGGATCAATGCCAAAACTTGTATCGACGTAACCCTTTACGACGAACCTTTTGTCACCTCCATAATTGAGAAACATATCCTTATTCCACTAAGGATAATTTTGACCAATGTCCAGTGATCTACTCCAAGATCACTATTGTACTCCCTTGCCAAACCAGGGCAGAGTATACAATAGGTCTGGTCCATAGCATGGCATACTTTTATAGAACCTATGACTGATGCATAGGGAATGACTTTCATTCTCTTTCTATTTTCTGCTGTGGTCAGGATTTGAGTCTTACTTAATTTCATATCTTTGCAACACAGGCAAGAACTCTTTCTTTGACTGTTCCATTTTGAACTATTTCAAAATCTTGACAAGGTATGTACTCATTGAAAAATCTTATCAAGCGTCTTGATCTATCTCAATAGATCTTGATGCTCAATATGTAAGTAGCTTTACTGAGGTCTTTCTTTTAAATAACTCCTTTCAAACACTCCTTTATGCTTTGCAGAATAATTCTACATTATTTCCGATCAACAATATGTCATTCACATATACTTATCAGAAATGTTGTAGTGCTCCCACTCACTTTCTTGTAAATACAGGCTTCACCGCAAGTCTGTATAAAACTATATGCTTTGATCAACTTATCAAAGCGTATATTCCAACTCCGAGATGCTTGCACCAGCCCATAGATGGATTGCTAGAGTTTGCACATTTTGTTAGCACCTTTAGGATTGACAAAACCTTATGGTTGCATCATATACAACTCTTCTTTAAGAAAACCATTAAGGAATGCAGTTTTGACATCCATTTGCCAGATTTCATAAAATGTGGCAATTGCTAACATGATTCGGACAGACTTAAGCATCGATACGAGTGAGAAAATCTTATTGTATTCAACACCTTGAACTTGTCAAAAAACCTTTTTGCGACAAGTTGAGATTTGTAGATAGTAACACTACTATCATCGTCCGTCTTCCTCCTTAAGATCCATTAATTTTCTATGGCTTGCCGATCATCGGGCAAGTCCAGTAAAGTCCACACTTTGTTCTCATACATGGATCCTATCTCGGATTTCATGGCCTCCAGCCATTTTGCAGAATCTGGGCTCATCATCGCTTCCTCATAGTTCGTAAGTTTATCATGGTCTAGTAACATGACTTTCAGAACAGGATTACCATACCATTCTGGTGCGGACCATACTCTGGAAGACCTACGAGGTTCTGTAGTAACTTGATCTGAAGTTTCATGATCATCATCATTAGCTTCCTCACTAATTGGTGTAGGAATCACTGGAACTGATTCAGTGATGAACTATTTTCCAATTCGGGAGAAGGTACAGTTACCTCATCAAGTTCTACTTTCCTCCCACTCACTTCTTTAGAGAGAAACTCCTTCTCTAGAAAGGATCCATTTTTAGCAACGAATATCTTGCCTTCGGATCTGTGATAGAAGGTGTACCCAACAATTTCCTTTGGGTATTCTATGAAGACGCACTTCTCCCATTTGGGTTTGAGCTTATCAGGATGAAACTTTTTCAAATAAGCATCACAACCCGAAACTTTAAGAAACGACAACTTGGGTTTCTTGCTAAAGCACAGTTCATATGGTGTCGTCTCAACGGATTTAGATGGTGCCCTTTTAACGTGAATGCAGCTATCTCTAATGCATAACCCGAAAACGATAAAGGTAAATCAATAAGAGACATCATAAATCGCACCATATCCAATAAAGTGCGGTTACGACGTTCGGACACACCATAATGTTGTGGTGTTCCAGATGGCATGAGCTGTGAAACTATTCCACATTGTTTTAATTGAAGACCAAACTCGTAACTCAAATATTCGTCTCCGCGATCAGATCGCAGAAACTTTATTTTCTTGTTACGATGATTTTTCCATTTCACTCTGAAATTCTTTGAACCTTTCAATTATTTCAGACTTATGTTTCATCAAGTAGATATACCCATATCTGCTCAAATCATCTTGTGAAGGTCAGAAAATAATGATACTTGCCATGAGCATCAACACTCATTGGACCACATACATCGGTATGTATTATTTCCAATAAGTCAGTAGCTTGTTCCATTATTCTAGAGAATGGAGTTTTAGTCATCTTGCCCAAAAGGCACGGTTCGCAAGCATCAAATGATTCATAACCAAGTGATTCCGAAGATCCATATTTATGGAGTTTCTTCATGCGCTTTACACTGATATGACCCAAACGGCAGTGTCACAAATAAGTTGCACTATCATTATTAACTTTGCATCTTTTGTCATCAATATTATGAATATGTGTATCACCACGATCGAGATCCAATAACTATTTCCATTGGGTGTATGACCATTTGAAGGTTTTATTCATGTAAACAGAACAACAATTATTCTCTGACTTTAAATGAATAACCGTATTGCAATAAACATGATCAAATCATATTCATGCTCTACGCAAATGCCAAATAACATTTATTTAGGTTTAACATTAATCCCGAAAGTATAGGGAGTGAGCGATGATGATCATATCAATCTTGGAACTATTTCCAACACTCATCGTCACTTCCCCTTCAACTAGTCTCTGTTTATTCTATAACTCCTATTTCGAGTTACTAATCTTAGCAACCGAACAAGTATCAAATACTCAGGGGCTACTATAAACACTAGTAAGGCACACATCAATAACTGTATATCAAATATACCCTCATTCACTTTGCCATCCTTCTTATCCACCAAATATTCAGGGCATTTCCACTTCCAGTGACCATTTCCTTTGCAGTGTAAGCACTCAGTTTCAGGCTTTGGTCCAGTTTTGGTCTTCTTCACGGGAGTGACAACTTGTTTGGCATTCTACTTGAAGTTTCCCTTTCTTTCCCTTTGCCCTTTTATTAAAACTAGTGGTCTTGTCAATCATCAACACTTGATGCTCTTTCTTGATTTCTACCTTCGTCGATTTCAACATCATACGAGCTCGGGAATTGTTTTCGTCATCCTTTGCATACTATAGTTCATCACGAAGTTCTAGTAACTTAGTGATGGTGACAAGAGAATTCTGTCAATCACTATCTTATCTGGAAGATTAACTCCCACTTGATTCAAGCGATTGAAGTACCCAGACAATCTGAGCACATGCTCACTAGTTGAGCAATTCTCCTCCATCTTTTAACTATAGAACTTGTTGGTGACTTCATATCTCTCAACTCGGGTGTCGGTGTCAAAACCGGCGGATCTCGGGTAGGGGGTCCCGAACTGTGCGTCTAGGCGGATGGTAACAGGAGACAAGGGACACGATGTTTTTACCCAGGTTCGGGCCCTCTCGATGGAGGTAAAACCCTACTCCTGCTTGATTGATATTGATGATATGGGTAGTACAAGAGTGGATCTACCACGAGATCAAGGAGGCTAAGCCCTAGAAGCTAGCCTATGGTATGATTGTTGTAATGGTTGTGTTGTCCTACGGACTAAAACCCTCCGGTTTATATAGACACCGGAGAGGGCTAGGGTTACACAGAGTCGATTACAATGGTAGGAGATCAACATATCCGTATCGCCAAGCTTGCCTTCCACGCCAAGGAAAGTCCCATCCGGACACGGGAGGAAGTCTTCAATCTTGTATCTTCATAATCTTGGAGTCCGGCTGACGATGATAGTCCGGCTATCCGGACACCCCCTAGTCCAGGACTACCTCATCGGGTATTTGCTTGAAATATTAACTTCAATTCCTGGAACATCTCATATGGTCCATGACATTCAAAACGTCTTTGAAGTCCCGATTCTAAGCCGTTAAGCATGGTGCACAAAACTATCAAGTAGTCATCATATTGAGCTAGCCAAACGTTCATAACGTCTGCATCTGCTTCTGCAATAGGTCTGTCACCTAGCGGTGTATTAAGGACATAATTATTCTGTGCAGCAATGAGGATAAACCTCAGATCACGGATCCAATCCGCATCATTTCTACTAACATCTTTCAACACAGTTTTCTCTAGGAACATATCAAAATAAACATATGAAAGCAACAACGCGAGCTATTGATCTATAACATATTTGCAAAATACTACTAGGACTAAGTTCATGATAAATTTAAGTTCAATTAATCATATTACTTAAGAACTCCCACTTAGATAGACATCTCCCTAGTCATCTGAGTGATCACGTGATCCAAATCAACTAAACCATGTCCGATCATCACGTGAGATGGAGTAGTTTTCAATGGTGAACATCACTATGTTGATCATATCTACTATATGATTCACGTTCGACCTTTCGGTCTCCGTGTTCCGAGGCCATATATGTTATATGCTAGGCTCGTCAAGTTTAACTTGTGTATTCCGCGTGTGCAACTGTTTTGCACCCATTGTATTTGAACGTAGAGCATATCACACCCGATCATCACGTGCTGTCTCAGGACGAAGAACTTTCGCAATAGTGCATACTCAGGGAGAACACTTCTTGATAATTTTTAGTGAGAGATAATCTTAAAATGCTACCGTCAATCAAAGCAAGATAAGATGCATAAAGGATAAACATCACATGCAGTCAATATAACTGATATGATATGGCCATCATCATCTTGTGCTTGTGATCTCCATCTCTGAAGCGCCGTCGTGATCACCATCGTCACCGGCGCGACACCTTGATCTCCATCGTAGAATCGTTGTCGTTACGCCATCTATTGCTTCTACGACTATCGCTACCGCTTAGTGATAAAGTAAAGCAATTACAGGGCGTTTGCATTTCATACAACAAAGTGACAACCATAAGGCTCCTGCCAGTTGCCGATAACTTCGGTTACAAAACATGATCATATCATACAATAAAATATAGCATCACCTCTTGACCATATCACATCACAACATGCCCTGCAAAAACAAGTTAGACGTTCTCTACTTTGTTGTTGCAAATTTTACGTGGCTGCTACGGGCTAAGCAAGAACCATTCTTACCTACGCATCAAAACCACAACGATAGTTTGTCAAGTGAGTGTTGTTTTAACCTTCGCAAGGACCGGGTGTAGCCACACTCGGTTCAACTAAAGTTGGAGAAACAGACACCCGCTAGTCACCTGTGTGCAAAGCACGGCGGTAAAACCAGTCTCGCATAAGCGTACGTGTAATGTCGGTCCGGGCCGCTTCATCCAACAATACCGCAGAATCAAAGTGAGACATGCTGGTAAGCAGTATGACTTGTATCGCCCACAACTCACTTGTGTTCTACTCGTACATATAACACCAACACATAAAACCTAGGCTCGGATGCCACTATTGGGGAACGTAGTAATTTCAAAAAATTTCCTACGCACACGCAAGATCATGGTGATGCATAGCAACAATAGGGGAGAGTGTTGTCCATGTACCCTCGTAGACCATAAGCGAAAGCGTTAAGACAACGCTATTGATGTAGTCGTACGTCTTCACGATCCGACCGATTCAAGTACCGAACGTACGGAACCTCCGAGTTCATCACACGTTCAGCTCGATGACGATCCCCGGACTCCGATCCAGCAGGGTGTCTGTCGGTGTACTAAGGTAGGGGTACCTCAGTACCCCAACTTGTGCACGGGCAGCCCCAGCTCCCCGCAACCAGATCCATCAAATGCTTGCCGGAGACCATCTCCGCTCCACACCAAGCCGTTCAAGAACAAAGTATATAAGATAGAAACTCAAGACCCCGGCAAGAGGAGCTTGCCGAGAAGGCCATTCCAGGCTCATGGCTACATTACTCCTGCAGATCCCCGGCGAGAGGAGCTCGTCGGGAGGACCAGAAGATCACATCACAGAAGACACGCCTCGGCGCCCGCCCAGCTTCCGGCGAGACCCGGGGCGGCAAGTCACAGAGTCGACAAGCCCCGGGCCCGCAAGATCAAGGCCCGGCAAGGTGCTTGCCGGGAGAGCTATGCTACGTGCCGCCTCCAGCTCATTTGCCCACGCGTCGCCTCCGGCCTTCTCGAGACGTGGCGGGTGGCTGTGCTGCATGAAGAATGCGGTGGCACTCCACGGTGGTGGCCGCCGCCGTGGCATAAAGAAGACGCAATGGCGGAGCTTTTGGGCGACGGCGACGGGCATTTAATGCCCTTGTCCCCCTCTGTCAAAAGTAGGTAGAAAGCACTGTGTAGCTGCACTTTGTTCCCGACTGCTCCAACTACCACCTCTTTTACGTTTTTACCCCTCTACCTCACGTTGACACCTGTCGGTGACCCCTTGCCCTATAAAAGGAGGCCCATGCACAACGTAGAGGGGGTTCCAACCATTCGCCATTCTCGCGAGGGAGGTTCCGCGACCAGCTACTCTCGCGAGGGTTTCACACACCACTCCACCGTTTTGCTCGCATTCTTGAGCAAGATCAAATACAACACAATGCAGCAGTAGGGTTTTACGCGACCATCGCGGCCCGAAGCTGGGTAAAAATCCCCCGCGTGCATCGCCTCGATCTGCTCTCCGCGCAGCCTCCGCCCGCATCAACACACGAAGGGCCCGCCCCATAGGTGCCGCGCCACCCATCGGCGCGACATCTCTCGGCGCGCGGTAGGGGGCATCGAGGTTGTGCGAACCTCGATCCGGCGTTCGCGCGCCAAAGACTCTTCATCAACCTCTCCGGCCGTCGGCAGCTTCGCCGACAATCTGCGTCATGGCCTCAAGACGAGAGCTTGAGGGTCGCAGACCCATCTCCGTCTTCCACGCCGCCACCGAGCCAACGGCGGGCGGGGAGACGCCGATGGAAGGGTGGACACCGGCGAGGGCGCTTCGCGGTGCCACGGATCAGGGACGGGACGGAGGACGCGCCTCGGCCTCCGTGAGATCCGTGTCCACTCCAAAGATATAGCGGCCAGCGGCGCCATACCGCGAGAAGGTGGTATCCGCCGGTGGGGCAAGAGCAAGCAGGGGTTCGCGGGACGCCTGGACTGCTGTCCATGCATGAGCAAAGCGAAAGAGGTCGAGGCAGGATTCGCTCCCCTAACATTATTAGGGACCCGAGTGTATCCGGCCCTCGCACCGCCGCTCCCGCTCCCCTCGGCCCGCAAGCGCCTATCCTTGAGCGTTACGATGTCGTCGAAAGACGCGCTTATCGAGCTCTAAGTCCGCAAGGGCGGCTCGGTGCTCCACCCGACAAGCGTACCTCCTCGGGCGCGGTAAGCCCGGTGAGGACAGCTTTGGTGCTCGCCCCGCAAGCGCGCCTCCCGGGCGTCGCGCCACCGCCATGGACACACCATTGAGCTCCACCAGCGAGCGCAAAGAAAAAGAAAAGCTAAGTCGCCGAGCCTTCGTGCGAGCACTCTTTTAATTTCATACTTTTATATGTTATACCCCTCGCGCATTAGTCGCCCTTTGTGCGCGAAACACATGGCGTGGAGGAGCCTGCTTGTGGATGGTCGCACCCTTACTTCGCTTCAACACGCCAGCGAGTTAAGAGTAAGCCGCGACCAGCCAAGGCGCTCTCGTTGCGTTCGAGCCTGCTCGGCAAGTTAAGTGCATCGCGGCGACGCTGCAAGGTTGCTTGCCGGAGGCGACACCAGCCAAGCGGGCTGCTGACGTTCCGCACTCAGCAAGCGTGTTGAGCACCGGCAAGTTACCTAGAAGCGTGGGGTGAAAGCACACAAAGGGTGTAGGGCAGAGGGTATAACGTGGCGAGGCATGCCGTGAAACGTCGTCCGTATGAGAGACTTGGGCGCAAGAGGAGCCAAGTCGTGGCCCAGTTGCGTACTTGTTTTGTTTCCGAGTCCGCTCAACAAACACAAGTGTGCTGCAGCACCCTTATCTTGCTTCCGAGCCACGCTCAGCAAGTTAAGCGTCGCAACTGGCCCGACAAGGTTGCTTGCCGGAGGCGACGCCACCAGCGGGCTGTCCCGCGGTCGCTAAGCGTGTCCGCCCCGGCAAGCTCCCCAAGAGCGTAGAGTACAAACATACGAAGGACGAAGCCCGACATCGCATTGCTTAGCCAAGATTTATATACACATACATGTGCGTTGAGCAATTGCATATCTACCCCAGCTATTTTCATGGCTAAAATTGCAGCAACAAGAAGGAACCAAAAGATCGCACCCGCGCCTGGGGCCCGGCGAGTCAGGGTCGCCGGGGGCTGCGGATGCCAAGGTTCTTCTTGGCGAGCCAGCCTCATTGGGGCTGCGAGCATTGAGATTCGTCTCCGGCGAGCTAGTGTCGCCGGGGCTGCGATTCAGATAAGTTTTCATCCCTCATCATGCATCCTCTCATGGACCGGAGATGCGGATCTGCGTCTTTGAGCGATCGTGTCTTGTAAAACCAGACGTGGAGGAACCGAGTCGTGACCCGATTGCGTGCTTGGTTTGTTTCGAGTCCGCTCAACAAACCCAAGTGTGCGCTGCACTCTATCTTGCTTCCGAGCCTGCTTTCAGCAAGATAGGCGCCGAATCGGCCCGACAAGGTTGCTTGCCGGGAGTGACACCACCAGCGGGCTGTCCCGCGGTCGCTAAGCGTGTTCGCCCCGGCAAGCTCCCCGATAGCGTAAGAACACACAAGGCACGCAGTCAAGTAAAAGACTCGGTCCGGCAAGCTTTCCCCTCTTTTCATTAAAAACATCCAATTTAGTACAAGTCCATAGAGGATGAAAAACATGATAGAGAGGATTACAAGTTCTTAAATGCAGCTAAATGCCCGAGGGCTTACAATCTGAAAAGATAAGGTGCCCGTGATCCCTCTCCTGTTTCTCTGTTCAGGAGTTCAGGAGGTAGGTCAAGGAGCCCCCGGCAAGATAGGCTTGCCGGGGAGAGAAGACCCCGGCAAGAAGAGCTTGTCGGGGAAGGGCGAAAGGAGCGACTAGGGGGGCGTGGCGGTGGCGCCGCCGTGCCCCAGGAGCTGCGCAAGGTGACGGGCATGGGGAACGCATGCCGGAGAGCAGCGACAAGCCTGAAGCCCGCGAAGAGCCACAGGCGCGAAGACCCCAAGAGAACACCCCGGGGGCCGCCAGAGCTTGGCGGAGTCGGAGGCGTAGGAGGCAGAGCTTGAAGACGGGGTAGTGGGACGTCAGCACGCTGTCGAAGGCTACTCGCCCTCGTGCTGCGACGTAACGGCCTTGCCGCCACTCCCCCTCTTCCTCTTCCGCAGCCTCCCTACGCCCGCCGCCAAGAAGACGGCCCCGGGGAGTTCAGGAGCCCGGCAACCCAGAAGAAGGGGTTGCCGGTGGCGCGCGAGGCAGCGGTGTCCGACGTCTAGTCGGGCCCGCCATCCCCCTCGTCGTCGCTGTCGCTCCCCTCCTCGTCACTCTCGCTCGAGGAGGGGCCTTCGCTATCCGAGGAGCTGTCCACACAGCAGCGCACCCGGGTTCCATAGTCGCCGAAGACCTTGACGGCGAGGAGGTCACCATCCAGTAACTTGAAATGGAGGGTGAACCCCGCCGTCAAGCTATGGATCCGGCGAATGTCTTCCACCTCGGTCGAAGAACATCACGCCCGGGGCTGGGGACACGACACTCACCCGAAAGTGCCGCTGATCCGCAGCCCCTCATGCGTAGCTCCATCACGTCGGGCGGATCCGGCCCCATTGCGTCCATGACACGGGCCGCAACCAAGGCGACGACGAGGCGCCCGCGAAGCTTGATGAAGAACTCCGGGGTCATCTCCGGTGTGGACCGCGCCGTGGTCAGGAGACGCCGGAGGAGACGGGGGAGGCTCCTCACCACGACCGCCTCTCCCTCGACCGCCTCGGCCACGCCCTCGGCCTCGACCGCGGCCACGCCCCCTCCCTCTCCCTCTCGTGGCCGGCTCCACCGCCACGGGAGCGAGACGGGGAGTGGTTCGCTGCCTAGAAGCAACCCGCGCCGCCACCGTCGAGGAGCCGGGATTCCCTCCTTCCATGGCGGCAAGAAGAACAGAAGACGAAGGCGAAAGAAGAAATGGATGAGTATGCCCGTTGTGCACCCCTTCCGCCCTATTTAAAGGGGGGGTGGGGACTCAACCGCCCGCTCAACCAATCGAAGCAAGGAGGCGGAGGAGCGGGCCGACTCGCCCTCTCCGCCCGTGGACGGCTCGGTCTCCCACACGCCGCCCCGACCCCCATGCATGAGGGCAGCGTAAAAAGCGAGCCGGAGCGGCAGGTGAAGCGACCCGCTCTGCGCCACGATCACGGGTGGGTGCCTTAAAGGCTGCATCGCCGCCCACTCCTCCCACGACGCCGCAATCAGCGCGTGCCGTTGCGGGAGGAGAGCGACAGATCTGCAGCAGATTCGACGCGCCAGAGGCTTCAGCGCGCCGATGCCTTGTCTTGGGCCTGGCCCAACAGCGCTTCGGCACCGTGTATGGCCCAGCCCGGGGGCTCTGTCGGTGTACTAAGGTAGGGGTACCTCGGTACCCCAACTTGTGCACGGGCAGCCCCAGACTCCGCATAACGAGATCCATCAAATGCTTGCCGGAGACCATCTCCGCTCCACACCAAGCCGTTCAAGAACAAAGTATATAAGATAGAAACTCAAGACCCGGCAAGAGGAGCTTGCGGGAAGGCCATTCGAGGCTCATGGCTACATTACTCCTGCAGATCCCGGCGAGAGGAGCTCGTCGGGAGGACGAAGATCACATCACGAAGACACGCCTCGGCGCCGCGCCCGGCGAGGACCCGGGGCGGCAAGTCCAGAGCCGACAAGCCCGGGCCCGGCAAGATCAAGGCCCGGCAAGGTGCTTGCCGGGAGAGCTATGCTACGTGCCGCACTCCAGCTCATTTGCCCACGTCGCCTCCGGCCTTCTCGAGAGGCGCGTGGCGGGTGGCTGTGCTGCATGAAGAATGCGGTGGCACTCCACGGTGGTGGCCGCCGCCGTGGCGAAAGAAGACGCAATGGCGGGAGCTTTTGGGCGGCGGCGACGGGCATTTAATGCCCTTGTCCCCCTCTGTCAAAAGTAGGTAGAAAGCATCGTAGCTGCCTTTGTTCCCGCCTTGTTCCAACTACCACCTCTTTTACGTTTTACCCCTCTACCTCACGTTGACACACTGTCGGTGACCCTTGCCCTATAAAAGGAGGCCCATGCACAGCGTGAGGGGTTCCAACCATTCGCCATTCTCGCGAGGGAGGTTCGCGACCAGCTACTCTCGCGAGGTTTCACACACCACTCCACCGTTTTGCTCGCATTCTTGAGCAAGATCAAATACAACACAATGCAGCGAGAGGGTTTCTGCGACCATCGCGGCCCGGCTGGGTAAAATCCCGCGTGCATCGCCTCGATCTGCTCTCCGCGCAGCCTCCGCCCGTGCGAACACACGAAGGGGCCCGGCCCCATAGGTGCCGCGCCACCCATCGGCCGCGGCGATTGTCGGGATAAGTTTCACAAGACGACGGCGTAGTAGCGATGATGATGTTCTATCGACGCAGGGCTTCGCCTAAGCACCGCAGCGATATGACCGAGGTGGAATATGGTGGAGGGGCACCGACACGGCTAAGGAACGATCACGAAGATCAACTTGTGTGTCATGGGGTGCCCCCTGCCCCCGTATATAAAGGAGCAAGGGGGAGGGGGCGGCTGGCCAAGGGAGGGCGCGCCAGGGAGGAGTCCTATTCCCACCGGGAGTAGGAGTCCCTCCTTTCCTAGTCCAACTAGGAGAGGGGAAGGAAGGGAATGAGAAGGAGAATGATGGGGATGGAGGAAAAGGAGGAAAGGGGGGCCGGCCCCCTAGTCCAATTAGGTTTGGGCTAGGGGGGCCGCGCGCCCTGCCTCCTCTCTTCCACCACTTGGCCTATGAGGCCCATTGCTTCTTCCTCGTATTCCCGTAACTCCCCGATACCCCCGAAAATAACCGAATCACTCGGAACCTTTCCAAAGTCCGAATATAGTCGTCCAATATATCGATCTTTACGTCTCGACCATTTCGAAACTCCTCGTCATGTCCCCGATCTCATATGGGACTCCGAACTCCTTCGGTACATTGAAACTCATAAACTCATAATATAACTGTCATCGAAACCTTAAGCGTGCGGACCCTACGGGTTCGAGAACTATGTGACATGACCGAGACACGTTTCCAGTCAATAACCAATAGCGGAACCTGGATGCTCATATTGGCTCCTACATATTCTACGAAGATCTTTATCGGTCAAACCGCATAACAACATACGTTGTTCCCTTTGCCATCGGTATGTTACTTGCCTGAGATTCGATCGTCGGTATCTCAATACCTAGTTCAATCTCGTTACCGGCAAGTCTCTTTACTCGTTACGTAATGCATCATCCCTCAACTAACTCATTAGTCACATTGCTTGCAAGGCTTATAGTGATGTGCATTACCGAGAGGGCCTAGAGATACCTCTCCGACAATCGGAGTGACAAATCCTAATCTCGAAATACGCGAACCCAACATGTACCTTTGGAGACACCTGTAGAGCTCCTTTATAATCATCCAGTTACGTTGTGACGTTTGGTAGCACACAAAGTGTTCCTCCGGTAAACGGGAGTTGTATAATCTCATAGTCATAGGAACATGTATAAGTCATGAAGAAAGCAATAGCAACATACTAAACGATCAAATGCTAAGCTAACGGAATTGGTAAAGTCAATCACATCATTCTTCTAATGATGTGATCCCGTTAATCAAATGACAACTCATGTCTATGGTTAGGAAACTTTAAGCATCTTTGATTAACGAGCTAGTCAAGTAGAGGCATACTAGTGACACTATGTTTGTCTATGTATTCACACATGTATTATTTTTCCGGTTAGTACAATTCTAGCATGAATAATAAACATTTATCATGAAATAAGGAAATAAATAATAACTTTATTATTGCCTCTAGGGCATATTTCCTTGTGTCCCTTGTGTTGTTCATCGTGTAGCTTAGATTCACGGTGAGGTTTTGCGGCGTGGATCGATAGGGAGTAGATATTCATGCGCACCCCAGAGTTCGAACCTTAAGGGTTTTGCCCGAACCCAATATCCGACAGAGGTCCATGGAGCCTCATGGGACCCACAAGACAGGAGGGCGCACTAAGGGGGCAACCCTCCACCCTTGTGGACAGGTGGTGGGTCCCCTTCTATTGATTCTTTCGCCAATATTTTTTATTTATTCCAAAAATAATCTCCGTGAAGTTTCAGGCCATTTTGAGAACTTCTATTTCTGCACAAAAATAACACCATGGAAATTCTGCTAAAAACAGCGTCAGTCCGGGTTAGTTCCATTCATATCATGCAAATTAGAGTCCAAAACAAGGGCAAAAGAGTTTGGAAAAGTAGATACGATAGAGACATATCAAGAACGCGCGCTTTTGAATCACCTGAATTGGAGTTGCGGTCGCGGAGATATGGTCGTCCGTTCGTCAGGCAGAAAATTAAATAAAAACTAGGCTTTTCTGCTACTAACCAACGAACACCCGCTATATAAGGATTTCGGCCGGCGGCTGAGAAATAAAATGCGTATTTCTGAGATTACGCTTTCTAGTGGAGGAAGCATATTTTTGCCCAAAGAAGATCTGAAGCACTTTTGATGGAGGAAAACGTATTCGAAGGAATACGCCTTCACTTATCCATGGCAGCAGACCGGGTCACCGTGTTGTGCGACTGACCAATGGGGTCATAGTGAGGTGGGGCCTGCCTAGCCCGGCCTTCATCTTCAACCACACGCTCGCCCAAAGACCACAGGAAGCCGCGCGCTCCGGTGGCATCAGCCACCTCTGGCGAGGCTCATGCCACTGGAGTGCTCACCGTCGAGCGGCGCTTCGGGCAGGCTCATCAGGAGAAGCAAGGGCGGGCCGAGGGGTGCATGGCACCGTTTAGGGCGGACGGCGGCCTCGGGAAGAAATGGGCACGGCGCCGCGCTTAGTACATGTGTGAATACATAGACAAAACATATAGTCCCTAGTATGCCTCTACTTGACTAGCTCGTTAATCAAAGATGGTTATATTTCCTAACCATAGACATGTGTGTCATTTGATGAACGGGATCACATCATCAGGAGAATGATGTGATGGACATGACCCATCCGTTAGCTTAGCATTATGATCATGTTAGTTTCATTGCTACTGCTTTCTTCATGACTTATACAAGTTCCTCAGACTATGAGATTATGCAACTCCCGAATACCGGAGGAACACTTTGTGTGCTATCAAAGTCACAACGTAAATGGGTGATTATAAAGGTGCTCTACAGGTGTCTCTGAAGGTGTTCATTGGGTTCACATAGATGGAGATTAGGATTTGTCACTCCGTGTTTCGGAGAGGTATCTCTGGGCCCTCTCGGTAATACTCATCACTATAAGCCTTGCAAGCATTGTGACTAATGAGTTAGTTGCAGGATAAAGTATTGTGGAACGAGTAAAGAGACTTGCCGATAACGAGATTGAACTAGGTATTGAGACACCGATGATCGAATCTCGGGCAAGTAACATACCGATGACAAAGGGAACAACGTATGTTGTTATGCGGTTTGACCGATAAAGATCTTCGTCGAATATGTAAGAACCAATATGAGCATCCAGGTTCCGCTATTGGTTATTGACCGGAGACGTGTCTCGGTCATGTCTACATAGTTCTTGAACTCGTAGGGTCCGCACACTTAACGTTCGATGACGATTGGTATTACGAGTTTATGTGATATGTTGTACCGAAGATTATACGGAGTCCCGGATGTGATCACGGACATGACGAGGAGTCTCGAAATGGTTGAGAAATAGTGATTGATATATTGGACGACTATATTCGGACACCAGCAGTGTTCTGGAGAAGTTTCGGATAAAACCGGAGTGCCGGAGGGTTACCGGAACCACCCGGGGAACTAATGGGCCTCGATGGGCCCTAGTGGAGAGAGAGAGAGGGGCCGGCCAGGGCAGGCCGCGTGCCCCCTTCCGCTGAGTCCGAATTGGGAATTGGACAAAGAAGTGGGGGGGGGGGAGCCCCCTTGCCTTACCGCTATCCCTCTCCTTCATTCCCCCTCCCTTCCCCAAGTTGGAAACCTACTAGTAATAGGATTCCTAGTAGGAATCCTACTTGGGGCGCACCCTACAGGGGCTAGCCGGCCTCCCCCCTTGCTCCTTTTTATACGGGGGCAGGGGGCACCCTAGAACACACAAGTTGAAAAATGTTTTAGCCGTGTGGAGTGCCCCTCTCCACAGTTACACACCTCGGTCATATCGTCATAGTGCTTAGGTGAAGCCCTGTGCCGGTAACTTCATCATCACCGTCACCACGCCGTTGTGCTGACGAAACTCTACCTCAGCCTCAACTGGATCAAGAGTACGAGGGACATCTTTGAGCTGAACGTGGAGGTGCGGTACATTCGGTGCTTGGATCGGTTGGACTGTGAAGACGTTCGACTACATCAACTGCGTTAACTAAACGCTTCCACTTTCGGCCTATGAGGGTACGTGGACACACTCTCCCCTCTCGTTGCTATGCATCTCCTAGATAGATCTTGCGTGATCATAGGATTTTTTTTCGAAATTACAGCGTTCCCTAACAGTGGTATCCGAGCCAGGTCTATGCAAAATGTGATTTGCACGAGTAGAACACAAAAAGTTGTGGGTGATAATAGTCATACTTCTTACCAGCATATCATACTTTGATTCGGCGGTATTGTTGGATGAAGCGGCTCAGACCGACATTATGCATACACTTACGCGAGACTGGTTCTACCGACGTGCTTTGCACATAGGTGGCTGGTGAGTGCCCGTCTCTCCAACTTTAGTTGAATCGAGTGTGGCTACGCCCAATCCTTGTTGAAGGTTAAAACAGCACACTTGATGAAAAATCGTTGTGGTTTTGATGCGTAGGTAAGAACGGTTCTTGCTAGAAGCCCGTAGCAGCCACGTAAAACTTGCAACAACAAAGTAGAGGATGTCTAACTTGTTTTTGCAGAGCTTGTTGTGATGTGATATGGTCAAGCATTATGTTATATAAATTGTTGTATGAGATGATCATGTTTTGTAACAAAGTTATCGGCAACTGGTAGGAGCCATATGGTTGTCGCTTTATTGTATGCAATGCAATCGCCATGTAATTGTTTTACTTTATAACTAAGAGGTAGCGATAGTCGTAGTAACAATAGGTGGCGAGATGACAACGATGCTATGAAGGAGATCAAGGTGTCACGTCGGTGACGTTGGAGATCATGAAGATGCTTAGGTGATGGAGATCATGAGCACAAGATGATGATGGCCATATCATGTCACATATTTTGATTGTATGTGATGTTTATCCTTTATGCATCTTATTTTGCTTAGAACGTCGGTAGCATTATAAGATGATCCCTTACTAAATTTCAAGGTACAAGTGTTCTCCACGAGTATGCCTTTGTTGCTACTGAGTTTCGTCGTGCCGAGACACCACGTGATGATCGGGTGTGATAAGCTCTACGTTCACATACAACGGGTGCAAGCCAGTTTTGCACACGCAGAATACTTGGGTTAAACTTGACGAGCCTAGCATATGCAGATATGGCCTCGGAACACTGAGACCGAAAGGTCGAGCGTGAATCATATAGTAGATATGATCAACATAGTGATGTTCACCATTGAAAACTACTCCATCTCACGTGATGATCAGACATGGTTTAGTTGATTTGGATCACGTGATCACTTAGATGATTAGAGAGATGTCTATCTAAGTGGGAGTTCTAAGTAATATGATTAGTTGAACTTTAATTTATCATGAACTTAGTGCCTGATAGTATTTTGCATGTCTATGTTGTTGTAGATCAATGGCCCATTCTACCGTTCCTTTGAATTTTAATGCGTTCCTAGAGAAAGCTAAGTTGAAAGATGATGGCAGCAACTACACGGACTGGGTCCGTAACTTGAGGATTATCCTCATTGCTGCACAAAAGAATTACATCCTGGAAGCACCGTTGGGTGCCAGGCCCACTGCAGATGCTACTGATGACGTTAAGAACGTCTACCAGAGCAAAGCTGATGACTACTCAATAGTTCAGTGTGCCATGCTTTATGGCTTAGAATCGGGACTTCAAAGACGTTTTGAACGTCATGGAGCATATGAGATGCTCCAGGAGTTGAAGTTAATATTTAAAGAAAATGCCCGAGTTGAGAGATATGAAGTCTCCAACAAGTTCTACAACTGCAAAAGGGAGGATAATAGTTCTGTCAGTGAACACATACTCAAAATGCTTGGGGTATCATAATCACTTGACTCAGCTGGGAGTTGATCTTCCAGTTGATTTTGTCATTGACAGAGTTCTTCAATCACTGCCACCGAGCTATAAAGGCTTCATGATGAACTATAATATGCAAGGGATGAACAAGACTATTCCCGAGCTCTTCATGATGCTAAAGGCCGCGGAGGTAGAAATCAAAACGGAGCATCAAGTGTTGATGGTCAATAAGACCACTAGTTTCAAGAAAAAGGGCAAAGGGAAGAAAGGGAACTTCAAGAAGAATGGCAAAAAGGTTGCTGCTCAAGAGAAGAAACCCAAGTCTAGATCTAAGCCTGAAACTGAGTGCTTCTACTTCAAAGGGACTGGTCATTGGAAGTGGAACTGCCCCAAGTTTTTGGCGGATAAGAAGGATGGCAAAGTGAAAGGTATATTTGATATACATGTTATTGATGTGTACTTAACGAATGCTCGCAGTAGCACCTGGGTATTTGATACTCGTTCTGTTGCTCATATTTGCAACTCGAAACAGGGGCTACGGATTAAGCGAAGATTGTCTAAGGACGAGGTGACGATGCGCGTGGGAAATGGTTCCAAAGTCGATGTGATCGCGGTCGACACGCTACCTCTACATCTACCATCGGGATTAGTTTTAGACCTGAATAATTGTTATTTGGTGCCAGGTTTGAGCATGAACATTATATCTAGATCTTGTTTGATGCGAGAAGGTTATTCATTTAAATAAGACAATAATGATTGTTCTATTTATATGAGTAATATCTTTTATGGTCATGCACCCGTGCTGAGTGGTCTATTTTTGTTGAATCTCGATAGTAGTGATACACATATTCATAGTGTTGAAGCAAAAAGATTGAAGTTTAATAATGATAGTGCAACTTATTTGTGGCACCGCCATTCGGGTCATATTGGTGTAAATCGCATGAAGAAACTCCATGCTGATGGACTTTTGGAATCACTTGATTATGGATCACTTGGTGCTTGTGAACCGTGCCTTATGGGCAAGATGACTAAAACTCCGTTCTCCAGAACAATGGAATGAGCTACTGACTTATTGGAAATAATACATACCGATGTATGCGGTCCAATGAATATTGATGCTCGTGGTGGGTATCGTTATTTTCTTACCTTCATAGATGATTTGAGAAGATATGGTTATATCTACTTAATGAAGCACAAGTCTGAAACATTTGAAAAGTTCAAAGAATTTCAGAGTGAAGTGGAAAATCATCGTAACAAGAAAATAAAGTTTCTACGATCTGATCGTGGAGTAGAATATTTGAGTTACGAGTTTGGTCTTGATTTGAAACAACATGGGTTAGTTTCACAATTAACGCCACCTGGAACACCATAGCGAAATGGTGTGTCTAAACGTCGTAACCGTACTTTACTAGATATGGTATGATTTATGATGTCTCTTACTGATTTACCGCTATCATTTTGGGGTTATGCTTTAGAGACGACTGCATTCACTTTAAATAGGGCACCATCAAAATCTGTTGAGACGACGCCTTATGAACTATGGTTTGGCAAGAAACCAAAGTTGTTGTTTCTTAAAGTTTGGGGCTGCGATGCTTATGTGAAAAATCTTCAACCTGATAAGCTCAAACCCAAATCGGAGAAGTGCGTCTTCGTAGGATACCCAAAGGAAACTGTTGGGTACAGCTTCCATCACAGATCCGAAGGCAAAATCTTTGTTGCTAAGAATGGATCCTTTCTAGAGAAGGAGTTTCTCTCGAAAGAAGTGAGCAGGAGCAAAGTAGAACTTGATGAGGTAACTGTACCTTCTCCCTTATTGGAAAGTAGTTCATCACAGAAATCAGTTCTAGTGATTCCTACACCAATTAGTGAGGAAGCTAATGATGATGATCATGAAGCTTCAGATCAAGTTGCTACCTAACCACGTAGGTCTTCCAGAGTAAGATCCGCACCAGAGTGGTATGGTAATCCTATTCTGGAAGTCATGTTACCAGACCACGATGAACTTACAAACTATGAGGAAGCGATGATGAGCCTAGATTCCACGAAATGGCTTGAGGCCATGAAATCTGAGATGGGATCGATGTATGAGAAGAAAGTGTGGACTTTGGTGGACTTGCCCGATTATCGGCAAGCCATAGGAAATAAATGAATCTTTAAGAAGAAGACCGACGCAGACGGTAATGTTACTGTTTACAAAGCTCGACTTGTTGCGAAAGGTTTTCCACAAGTTCAAGGAGTTGACTACGATGAGACTTTCTCACCCGTAGCGATGCTTAAGTCTGTCTGAATCATGTTAGCTGCTGCATTTTATGATTATGAAATTTGGCAAATGGATGTGAAAACTGCATTCCTGAATGGATTTCTGGAAGAAGAGTTGTATATGATGCAACCGGAAGGTATTGTCGATCAAAAGGGTGCTAACAAAGTGTGCAAACTCCAGCGGACCATTTATGGACTAGTGCAAGCCTCTCAGAGTTGGAATAAACATTTTGATAGTGTGATCAAAGCATATGGTTTTATACATACTTTTGGAGAAGCATGTACTTACAAGAAAGTGAGTGGGAGCTTTGTAGCATTTCTGATCTTATATGTAGATGACATATTGTTGATTGGAAATGATATATAATTTCTGGATAGCATAAAGGGATACCTGAATAAGAGTTTTTCTATGAAAGACCTCAGAGCAGCTGCTTACATATTGGGCATCAAGATCCATAGAGATAGATCAAGACGCTTAATTGGACTTTCACAAAGCACATACCTTGACAAAGTTTTGAAGAAGTTCAAAATGGACCAGTCAATGAAAGGGTTCTTGCCTGTGTTACAAGATGTGAAGTTGAGTCAGACTCAAAGCCCGACCACTTTAGAAGATAGAGAGAAAATGAAAGTCATTCCCTATGCTTTAGCGATAGGTTCTATCATGTATGCAATGCTGTGTACCAGACCTGATGTATGTCTTGCTAAAAGCGTAGCAGGGAGGTACCAAAGTAATCCCGAGTGGAGCATTGGGCAGCGGTAAAAAACATCCTGAAATACCTGAAAAGGACTAAGGACATGTTTCTCGTTTATGGAGGTGAAAAGAGCTCGTCGTAAACAGTTACGTCGATGCAAGCTCTGACACTGTCTAAGTTGCAAACCGGATACGTATTTTTATTGAATGGAGGAGCTGTCAGTTGGTGCAGTTCCAAGCAAAGTGTCGTGGTGGTATCTACGTGTGAAGCAGAGTACATTGCTGCTTCGGAAGAAGCAGATGAAGGAGTTTGGATGAAGGAGTTCATATCTAATCTAGGTGTCATACCTAGTGCATCAGGTCCAATGAAAATCTTTTGTGACAATACTGGTGCAATTGCCTTGGCAAAGGAATCCAGATTTCATAAGAGAACCAAGCACATCAAGAGACGCTTCAATTCCAACTGCTATCAAGCGTCGGAAGGGGGCATATAGATTTGTAAGATACACACGGATCTGAATGTTGCAGACCCGTTGACTAAGCCTCTCTCACGAGCAAAACATGATCAGCACCAAAGCTCCATGGGTGTTAGAATCATTACTATGTAATCTAGATTATTGACTCTAGTGCAAGTGGGTGACTGAAGGAAATATGCCCTAGATGCAATAATAAAGTTATTATTTATTTCCTTAATTCATGATAAATGTTTATTATTCATGCTAGAATTGTATTAACCGGAAACTTAGTACATGTGTGAATACATAGACAAAACATATAGTCCCTAGTATGCCTCTACTTGACTAGCTCATTAATCAAAGATGGTTATGTTTCCTAACCATAGACATGTGTTGTCATTTGATGAACGGGGTCACATCTTTAGGAAAATGATGTGATGGACACGACCCATCCGTTAGCTTAGCATTATGATCGTGTTAGTTTCATTGCTACTGCTTTCTTCATGACTTATACAAGTTCCTCAGACTATGAGATTATGCAACTCCCGAATACCGGAGGAACACTTTGTGTGCTACCAAACATCACAATGTAAATGGGTGATTATAAAGGTGCTCTACAAGTCTCTCCGAAGGTGTTTGTTGGGATCGAGATTAGGATTTGTCACCCTGTTTCAGAGAGGTATCTCTGGGCCCTCTCGGTAATACTCATCACTATAAGCCTTGAAAGCATTGTGACTAATGAGTTAGTTGCGGGATGAAGTATTACGGAATGAGTAAAGAAACTTGCCGGTGACGAGATTGAACTAGGTATTGAGATACCGATGAACGAATCTCAGGCAAGTAACATACCGATGACAAAGGGAACAACGTATGTTGTTATGCGGTTTGACCGATAAAGATCTTCGTAGAATATGTAGGAACCAATATGAGCATCCAGGTTCCGCTATTGGTTATTGACCGGAGACGTGTCTCGGTCATGTCTTCATAGTTATCGAACCCATAGGGTCCGCACGTTTAACATTCGATGACGATTGGTATTATGAGTTTATGTGATATGTTGACCGAAGATTGTTCGGAATCCCGAATTTGGTCATGAACATGACGAAGAGTCTCAAAATGGTTGAGACATAAAGATTGATATATTGGATGACTATATTTGGACACTAGAAGTGTTCCGGAGAAGTTTCGGGTAAAACTGGAGTTCCGGAGGGTTACCGGAACCCCCCGGGGAACTAATGAACCATGATGGGCCCTAGTGGAGAGAGAGGGGCCAGCCAGGGCAGGCCACACGCCCCCTTCTCCTAAGTTCAAATAGGACAAGGAAGAAGGGGCGGCGCCCCCCTTGCCTTCCCTCTCTCCGTCTCCTTCCTTCCCCCTCCCTTCCCCAAGTTGGAAACCTACTAGGACTAGGATTCATAGTAGAATCCTACTTGGGGCGCGCCCTACAGGGGCAGCCGGCCTCCCCCTTGCTCCTTTATATACGGGGGAAGGGGCACCCTAGAACACACAAGTTGACAATTGTTTTAGCCGCATGCGGTGATATGTCTCCGTCGTATCTATAATTTTTGATTGTTCCATGCCAATATTCTACAACTTTCATATACTTTTGGCAACTTTTTATATTATTTTTGGGACTAACATATTGATCTAGTGCCCAGTGACAGTTCCTTTTTGTTGCATGTTTTATGTTTCGCAGAAACTCAATATCAAACGGAGTCCAAATGGGATAAAAATGAACGGAGATCATTTTTGGAATATTTATGATTTTTGGGAAGAAAAACCAACGCGAGACGGTGCCCGAGGGGGCCACGAGGCAGGGGGCGCACCCCTGACCCTCGTGGGCACCCCGTAAGGTGGTTGACACTCTTCTTTTGCCGCAAGAAAGCTAATTTCCGTAGAAAAATCTGGGCAAAGGTTTCAACCGAATCAGTGTTACGGATCTCCAGATATAAAAGAAACGGTGAAAGGGCAGAATTAGAGAACGCAGAAACAGAGAGAGGCAGAGCGACAGATCCAATCTCGGAGGGGCTCTCGCCCCTCCCACGCCATGGAGACCATGGGCCAGAGGGGAAACCCTTCTCCCATCTAGGGAGGAGGTCAAGGAAGAAGAAGAAGAAGGGGGTCTCTCTTCCCCTTGCTTCCGATGGCGCCGGAACGCTGCCGGGGGCCATCATCATCACCGCGATCTACACCAACACCTCCATCATCTTCAGCAACCTCTGCATCACCTTCCCCCATCTATATTCAGCGGTCCACTCTCCCGCAACACGCTGTACCCTCTACTTGAACATGGTGCTTTATGCTTCATATTATTATCCAATGATGTGTTGCCATCCTATGATGTCTGAGTAGATTTTTGTTGTCCTATCGGTGATTGATGAATTGCTATGATTGGTTTAACTTGCATGTGGTTATGTTGCTGTCCTATGGTGCCCTCCGTGTTGCGCAAGCGTGAGGGATTCCTGTTGTAGGGTGTCCCAATACGTTCATGATTCGCTTATAGTGGGTTGCTTGAGTGACAGAAGCATAAACCCAAGTAAGGGGGTTGTGGCGTATGGGATAAAGGGGACTTTATGCATTAATGCTATGGTTGGGTTTACCTTAATGATCTTTAGTAATTGCGGATGCTTGCTAGAGTTCCAATCATAAGTGCATATGATCCAAGAAGAGAAAGTATGTTAGCTTATGCCTCTCCCATATAAAACTTGCTATCGGTCTAGTAAAGTAGTCAATTGCTCAGGGACAGTTTCACAACTCCTACCACCACTTTTCCACACTCGCTATATTTAATTTATTGCTTATTTATCTAAACAGCTCCTACTTTTTATTTACATGTTCTTTATTATCTTGCAAACTTATCCAACAGCACCTACAAAGTACTTCTAGTTTCATCCTTGTTCTAGGTAACGCGAACACTAAGTGTGCATAGAGTCGTATCAGTGGCAGATAGGACTTGAGAGAATATTTGTTCTACCTTTAGCTCCTCGTTGGGTTCGACACTCTTACTTATCGAAAGAGGCTACATTTATCCCCTACACTTTGGGTTATCAAGACCTTTTTCTGGCACCGTTGCCAGGGAGTCATAGCGTGGGCTGAATATTCTCGTGTGTGCTTGTTTGCTTTATCACTAAGTATTTTTTTTGGCTGTTCTTAGTTGTTTTCTATCTTTAGTTATGGGTAGGAAATGCAAAATACCAAAAAAAAATAGTTCTACCTACTGAACCAATGGTTGAAGAACCACTCAAAATCTATCACACTCCTGAAGCTTTTTACTTGGATCATCTTCGATCCCTTTGTGCTCATGCTGAAACCCCCACTAGCTTAGTTGAGGGAAAATCTTTAGATGAGCATGCTTGTTATGTGTGACACCGTATATCTGAAAAAGGGAAACTTTTATTGGATCAAATTCATCGTTTGCAATGCTATGCTTGGAATTTATGTGAAATATATGATTTTACTTGTTGTTCTGGAAACCCTAAGAAACACCTTCCCTACCAATGTGAGTTTAGTTATAATGGAATTGTATCTTCATATGCTAAGGGTGTTTATAATTACTATGATGTTTAACAAATTGAAGAATTTGTTGCTTTTAAGGGTGCTTATGAAATTGCTTCTTTGATTGAAAAGTATGATGCCACTCTTTACAAATCTGAAAATTTTGCCATACTTCAATATTGTTATGATAATTATGCTTCTAATGCCTATGTTAAACCATATATTGAGGAATTCTCCGCTGTCCAAGAAGAGACTAATATTTTGCAGGAGTCCATGGAAGAAGAAATTGATGAAACTGTGCGCTCATTGGATGGAAAAGATGATGAGGAGAGGGAAGAACCAAAGGAGGAAGAGCGGATTAGCTACCCGTGCCCACCTTCTTATGAGAGTAACTGTTCAACTCATATATTGTTTAATTCCCCTTCGTGCTTACCGAAGGATGATTGCTATGATGATTGTTATGATCCCGTTGATTCTCTTGAAATATCCCTTTTTGATGATGCTTGCTATGCTTGTGGCCAAGATGCCAATATGAATTATGCTTATGGAGATGAACTTGCTATAGTTCCTTATGTTAAACATGAAATTGTTGCTATTGCACCCACGGATGGTAGTCCCATTATCTTTTTGAATTCTCCAAACTACACTATATCGGAGAAATTTGTGCTTATTAAGGATTATATTGATGGGTTGCCTTTTACCATTGTGTCTACTGTAATATGCATGTGCTTGCTGCTCCTACTTGCAATTATTATGAGAGAGGAACTATATCTCCACCTCTCTATATTTCCAATATGATAAAATTGCAAGAAACTGCCTATACTATGCATTAGCCTTTACTTGGTGTGCATGAATTGTTCTTTTATGACATGCATATGCATAGGAAGAGAGTTAGACTTCGTCATTACATGATATATGTTACTTTGTGCTCACTACTAAATTACAAATCATTGTTAATTAAAATTGGCTTTGATATACCTTGGGATCCGGGTGGATCCATTACTTGAGCACTATATGCCTAGCTTAATGGCTTTAAAGAAAGCGCTGCTAGGGAGACAACCCGAAAGTTTTAGAGAGTCATTTATTTCTGTTGAGTGCTTTTATATAGTCAAAAACAAAAAAATAAAGAGGGGAACCTAAAAACTTTACAAAAAGGAAAGTGAAAGTGAGAAAGACAAGCATTGTTGAAGTCGGAGAGCTCCTTGAACTTTGTTCATGCTCACGGAAACTTTGTGAATCTTAATTACAGAAACTTTTCATCAAAAATAATTATCCCCTTGTACAATTCCATTGTATTATAAAAATAATGTGCCAAGGTTTGCCTTTAGGATGTTTACAATGCTTGTTGGTTTGTACGGTGCAGGACAGAAACTTTGGCTGTAGTGCGCGATTCTACAATTTTTACTGGAACTTCAAATGGTTCTGATTCATTTTTCACTGTCTTTCTATACAAATTGTTTATTTTTCATAATTTTGGTAGAATTTTTGGGGTAAGAGAAGTATGGTGAATGTTCAGATTGCTATAGACTGTTCTGTTTTTGACAGATTCTGTTTTTGCTGCATAGTTTGCTTGTTTTGATGAAACTATCAATTTCTATCAGTGAATTAAGCCATGAAAAAGCTATATTACAGTAGACACAATGCAAAAAACAAAATATGAATTGGTTTTCAACAGTACCTATAGTAGTGATTTGCTTTATTATACTAACGGATCTTACCGAGTTTTCTGTTGAAGTTTTGTGTGGATGAAGTGTTTGATCGAGGAGGTCTCGATATGAGGAAAAGGAAGAGAGGCGAGAGCTCAAGCTTGGGGATGCCCAAGGAACCCCAAGTAAATATTCAAGGAGACTCAAGCGTCTAAGCTTGGGGATGCCCCGGAAGGCATCCCCTCTTTCTTCAACAAGTATCGGTATGTTTTCGGATTCGTTTCGTTCATGCGATATGTGCAAGTCTTGGAGCGTATTTTGCATTTAGTTTTCACTTTTATTTTATGCACCATGCTGGTATGAGATAGTCCTTGGTTGATTTATAGAATTCTCATTGCACTTCACTTAAATATTTTGAGTATGGCTTTATAGAATGCTTCATGTGCTTCACTTATATCATTTGAAGTTTGGATTTCCTGTTTCTCTTCACATAGAAAACCGCCATTTGTAGAATGCGCTTTTGCTTCACTTATATTTATTAGACCATGGGCATATATTTTGTAGAAAGAATTAAACTCTCTTTCTTCATTTATATCTATTTAGAGAGATGACAGGAATTGGTCATTCACATGGTTAGTCATATTATCCTACATAAACTTGTAGATCGCTGAATATGATATGTTTGATTCCTTGCAATAGTTTTGCAATATAAAGGTGGTGATATTAGAGTCATGCTAGTGGGTGACTGTGGATTAGTAGAAATACTTGTGTCGAGGTTTGTGATTCCTGTAGCATGCACGTATGGTGAACCGTTATGTAACGAAGTTGGAGCATGAGATATTTTTTTGATTGTCATCCTTTGTGTGGAGGTCGGGAGCGCGCGATGGTTAACTCCTACCAACCTCCCCCCTAGGAGAATGCGCGTATTAATTTGTTTCGATGACTAATAGATTTTTGCAATAAGTATGTGAGTTCTTTATGACTAATGTTGAGTCCATGGATTATACGCACTCTCACCCTTCCATCATTGCTAGCCTCTTTGGTACCGTGCATTGACCTTTCTCACATCGAGAGTTGGTGCAAACTTCGCCGGTGCATACAAACCCCGTGATACGATACGCTCTATCACACATAAGCCTCCTTATATCTTCCTCAAAACAGCCACCATACCTACCTATCATGGCATTTCCATAGCCATTCCGAGATATATTGCCATGCAACTTCCATCATCATCATATACATGACTTGAGCATTCATTGTCATATTGCTTTGCATGATCGTAAGATAGCTAGCATGATGTTTTCATGGCTTGTCCGTTTTTTGATATCTTTGCTATGCTAGATCATTGCACATACCGGTACACCGCCGGAGGCATTCATATAGAGTCGTATATTTGATCTAGTATCGAGTTGTAATATTGAGTTGTAAGTAAATAAACTGTGATGATCATCATTACAGAGCATTGCCCCATAAAAAAATTAAAAACAATGAGAGGCCAAAGAAGCCTAAATAAAAAAAGGGGTCCAAAGAAGCCCGCCCAAAAAAAGAAAAAAAGAAAAAAAAAGGGGGCCAATGTTACTATCCTTTTACCACACTTGTGCTTCAGAGTAACACCATGTTCTTCATATAGAGAGTCTCCTATATTGTCACTTTCATATACTAGTGGGAATTTTCATTATAGAACTTGGCTTGTATATTCCAACGATGGGCTTCCTCAAATGCCCTAGGTCTTCATGAGCAAGCAAGTTGGATGCACACCCACTTAGTTTTAGTTTGAGCTTTCATACACTTATAGCTCTTAGTGCATCCGTCGCACGGCAGTCCCTACTCCTCACATTGACATCAATTGATGGGCATCCCATAGCCCGTTGATTAGCCGCGTCGATGTGAGACTTTCTCCCTTTTTGTCTTCTCCACATAACCTCCACCATCATATTCTATTCCACCTATAGTGCTATATCCATGGCTCACGCTCATGTATTGCGTGAAGGTTGAAAAAGTTTGAGAATACTAAAGTATGAAACAATTTCTTGGCTAAAACCGGTGTTGTGCATGATTTGAATGTTTTGTGTGATGAAGATGGAGCATAGCCAGACTATATGATTTTTAGGGATAACTTTCTTTGGCCATGTTTTTTTGAAAAGACATGATTGCTTTATTAGTACGCTCGAAGTATTATTGTTCTTATGTCAAATGATAGACTATTGCTTTGAATCACTCGTGTCTTAATATTCATGCCATGATTAGACATATGATCAAGATTATGCTAGGTAGCATTCCACATCAAAAATTATCTTTTTTATCATTTACCTACTTGAGGACGAGCAGGAATTAAGCTTGGGGATGCTGATACGTCTCCATCATATCTATAATTTTTGATTGTTCCATGCCAATATTCTACAACTTTCATATACTTTTGGCAACTTTTTATATTATTCTTGGGACTAACATATTGATCCAGTGCCCAGTGCCAGTTCCTGTTTGCTCCATGTTTTATGTTTCGCAGAAACCCAATATCAAACGGAGTCCAAATGGGATAAAAATGGACGGAGATCATTTTTGGAATATTTATGATTTCTGGGAAGAAAAACCAGCGAGGCGGTGCGAGGGGCCACGAGGCAGGGGCGCGCCCGAGGCAGGCGCGCCTGACCTCGTGGGCACCCGTAAGCGGTTGATGCTCTTCTTTTGCCGCAAGAAAGCTAATTTTCGGAGAAAAATCTGGGCGAATGTTTCAACCCAATCGGAGTTACGGATCTCCGGATATAAAAGAAACGGTGAAAGGGCAGAATCAGAGAACGCCACTCCCATGCCACGGAGACCATGGACCAGAGGGGAAACCCTTCTCCCATCTAGGGAGGAGGTCAAGGAAGAAGAAGAAGAAGGGGGGCTCTCTCCCCCTTCCTTCCGGTGGCGCCGGAACGCCGCCGGGGGCCATCATCATCACCGCGATCTACACCAACACCTCCATCATCTTCAGCAACCTCTCCATCACCTTCCCCCATCTATATTCAGTGGTCCACTCTCCCGCAACCCGCTGTACCCTCTACTTGAACATGGTGCTTTATGCTTCATATTATTATCCAATGATGTGTTGCCATCCTATGATGTATGAGTAGATTTTCGTTGTCCTATCGGTGATTGATGAATTGCTATGATTGGTTTAATTTGCTTGTGGTTATGTTGCTATCCTATGGTGCCCTCCGTGTCGCGCAAGCGTGAGGGATTCCCGATGTAGGGTGTTGCAATACATTCATGATTCGCTTATAGTGGGTTGCTTGAGTGACAGAAGCATAAACTCGAGTAAGGGGGTTGTGGCGTATGGGATAAAGGGGACTTTACGCTTTAATGCTATGGTTGGGTTTTACCTTAATGATCTTTAGTAGTTGCGGATGCTTGCTAGAGTTCCAATCATAAGTGCATATGATCCAAGAAGAGAAAGTATGTTAGCTAATGCCTCTCCCACACAAAACTTGCTATCGGTCTAGTAAAGTTGTCAATTGCTTAGGGACAATTTCACAACTCCTACCACCACTTTTCCACACTCACTATATTTACTTTATTGCTTCTTTATCTAAACAGCCCCTACTTTTTATTTACATGTTCTTTATTATCTTGCAAACTTATCCAACAACACCTACAAAGTACTTCTAGTTTCATACTTGTTCTAGGTAAAGCAAACACTAAGCATGCGTAGAGTCGTATCAGTGGCAGATAGGACTTGAGAGAATATTTGCTCTACCTTTAGCTCCTTGTTGGGTTCGACACTCTTACTTATCGAAAGAGGCTATAATTATTCCCTACACTTGTGGGTTATCATGCGGTGCCCCCCTCCACAGTTACACAACTTGGTCATATCATCGTAGTGCTTAGGGGAAGCCCTGCGCCGCTAACTTCATCATCATCGTCACCATGCCGTCGTGCTGACGAAACTCTCCCTCGGTCTCAACTGGATCAAGAGTACGACGGACATCTCCGAACTGAACGTGTGCTGAACACGGAGGTGCTGTACGTTCGGTGCTTGGATCGGTTGGATCGTGAAGACGTTCGACTACATCAACTGCGTTAACTAAATGCTTCCGCTTTCGGTCTACGAGGGTACGTGGACACACTCACCCCTCTCGTTGTTATGCATCTCCTAGATAGATCTTCTGTGATCGTAGGAATTTTTTTGAAATTACCGTGTTTCCTAACACATAGATCCTCACATCGCGGCGGCAAATTGGGCAAGTCGTTGCCTTGCAGAACCACCTAAAAATGCATCAGTGGTGGAATGCGTGCAGGCACCTCGGCGGCTGCACGACAGGCTCTCCCTCCAGTCCGTCCAAATAGAAAGGGCAGTTCTTAGGCTTATCACTACCGCCCAGCTCCCTGTCCTTACATGCCATCAGGAGAGCCTGCTCGTCATGTATGAACTGTCGATCCATCTCCATGACGAAGCGAAAGGTGAAGCCACGGGTGGCGTTATCACTGCACGCCGCACGGACGATCTACGGCACCATGTTCGAGGGTATGACGTCATCCCACTGGACGTCGGTGAGGCCGAGCACACGGAGCTGGGGCATTCTCGCCAGCATCCTACAAAGCGCCCAACGGTAGGCCCCGTCGCTCTGGAGCGCGGAGAGGTCTCTGACACCGACTTCATGATGGAACAGTTGCTTACCCTGATATATGACTGGTATATCATGGACGGGGGCAGGCCGCATCCGCAGAACACCAGGGACCACTTCACATGGCACCTCACAAACACAGCGAATTGGCACCCAACGTCGGTGGGCCCGGGTTCAACGGAGAACCACCTTGTGGTCGCCACGACCCTGCGCATGACTAATAGGCCAACGGTGGCAGCGGCAGCGTGATTCGACATCGCCGTCACTAGTTCACTACACCGGCTGGCAACCTGGGATCTGGTGTGACAAAGGTGCAAATGGTTGCAGATGGCGGTGTCGCTATTTATAGTCGACGGCCAGGCGGCATGTGCGTGTACCATGGCTACCAATCAGAGAGGCTTCGCGTGGGACATTCGAATTCTTATTAGAAATGAATGCGATGCAAATATTTTTCTCCATTCCACGCGGGAAGTTCAAATTCTTTTTAGGAAACCAATGCGATGCAAAAAAATATTAGGAAACGAACGTGATGCAAATCTTCCATTTGACACCGAAAGGGAAGGAAGTAAAATGATTCTTTTTAGGAAATGAACGTGATGCAAATCTTCCATTTGACACAGAAAGGGTAGGAAGTAAAATTATTCTTTTTAGGAAATGAACGTGATGCAAATCTTCCGTTTGACACGGAAAGGGTAGGAAGTAAAATGATTCTTTTTAGGAAACGGGCGTCAAACAATTCTGCTTCTCCGTTTCAGGCCGAAGGCTCGACTTGCTCAAATTTGAGCTGGCCGAGGCGGCGGCCGTGGCGGCAATGGGACGGTAGGGGGCCTTTTGGAGCTCGGTGGAGAGCTCAGGGAGGAAGCTGGGAGGAAGGTGGGGCCGATGGTGAGGTCGGGAGGCCTTGGGGTCGACTTAAATAGCCGGGGCAACGATGCCGTGGCCGTGGACTGTCGTGGACTCGTGGCCACGGCTCTGGCGCCACCACGTACGCGTGCACTCGCGGGCGGGCTTGGATGGCGACGTCAGAGAGTCAGAAGAGTCCCAGAGAAGCAGGGAGTGGCAGACGCGGGAGGGGCAAAGTACGATAGGCCACAGTGCCGCAGCCGGGGCTGCCGGGGTGCGAGGAGGGAGAAAGAAGAGGGAGAGAGGGTCCATGGCGACCGAACATACTCTAGATCGGAATAGGAAGAAAGTACTACGTACTTGATAATTTCTACAAATTGCAAGTCCTCGTTATGATTCACTTTATGGGGAGAAATCTCTGACAAGGAAGGGATAACTGGATGAAATATGACAACGACCTTACAATCTTTCAACGAACATAACAAATAACCGACTAAATCCCTAACAAAGAAGGGAATAACTGATAGAAATGTTGACAATGATCTTGCAATCTTTGATATTTTGAAAAAAAAAGGAGACTGGATACTGCTGCTCTACTCAACCTTGAACCTTACGTCTCATGAGTGCCCTACTACAGAGAAAGAAACTCAGGCAGGGCACAGATCCTCACATCGCGGCGGCAAATCGGGCACGTTGTCGCCTTGCAGAACCACCTAAAAATGCATCGCCGGTGGAAAGCGTGCGGGCACCTCGGAGGCTGCACGACGGGCTCTCCCTCTAGTAGATCCAAGCAGATCGGGCAGTTCTCGAGCTTATCACTGCCGCCCAGCTCCCTCTCCTTACATGCCATCAGGAGAGCCTGCTCGTCATGTATGAACTGTCGGTCCACCGCCATGACGAAGTGAAAGGTGAAGCCGTGGGGGGCGTTGTCACCGCACGCCGCGCGGACGATCTGCGGCACCATGTTCGAGGGTACGACGTCATCCCAGTCGACGTCGGTGTGGCGGAGCACCTGGAGCTGGGGCATTCTCGCCAGCATCCTGCGGAGCGCCCATCGGCAGGCATCGTCGCTCTGGAGCACAGAGAGGTCTCTGACACCGAACTTCATGATGGAACCATTGCTGGCCCCGATATATGGCTGGTATATCACGTACGGGGGCTGGCCACGTCTGCGGAACACCAGGGACCGCTTCACATAGCACCTCACAGACACCGCGAATTGGCACCCAGCATCGGCGGGCCCGCGATCAATGGAGAACCATCTTGCGGTCGCCTTGACCCTGCGCAAGACTAATAGGCCAGCGGTGGCGGCGGCGGCGTGATTCGACATCGCCGTCACTAGTTCACTATACCGGGTGGGAACATGGGATCTGGAGTGACAAAGGGGCAGATGGTTGCGGGTGGCGGTGTCGCTATTTATAGTCGAGGCCCAGGCGGTGTGTGCGCGTACCGTGGCTACCAATCAGAGAGGCTTCACGTGGGACATTCGAATTCTTGTTAGGAAATGAACGCGATGCAAATATTTTTCTTCATTCCATGCGGGAAATCCAAATTCTTTTTAGGAAACGAACGCGATGCAAAATGTTTTTAGGAAATGAACGTGATGCAAATGTTTTCCTTTTTAGGAAACGAACGTGATGCAAATCTTCCGTTTGACACGGAAAGGGTAGGAAGTAAAATGATTCTTTTTAGGAAATGAATGTGATGCAAATCTTCCATTTGACACGGAAAGGGTAGGAAGTAAAATGATTCTTTTTAGGAAACGAACGTCAAACAATTCTGCTTCTCCGTTTCAGGCCTTGCATCGCCTTAAGCACAAGTTAAAAAAAATTTGATTGGTACGTTAAATGTGGGCTGGCCATTTGTGCGGCCCATTAGCATATATATTTTTTCACTTCCCCCAAAAAATTTTGTATATCTAATAAATAATAAACGAAAATAGAGTTTGCTTTAGTAAATTAAACTAGCATGGTGACCCGCGCATTTAGCGGCTAGATTTACTATATGTAGTCATCTGTTTGTTCTTGTTCTGTTGTTTGGGCTAACAAAAACATATTATTTGAGGTTATTTCTTGTTACATGTTCATTGATGTATGGAAACCATGGGAAATTTTTTAATCTGTTGCTTTGGGACCTATTTTGGTTATAGAACATCTACATTGCTTCTTTTTTTGTCATTTTTTTCATTACTTCAACTATTAGTATTTGCTAAGTGGCCAAATGTTAAACAATTTAATTATATATCTTCTTAACATTAATATTATATCCTAGATATGGGTACTGAATATATAAGATCGGAACTTATCCTAAAGTTTAATGTTTAATGTATAGCATTGGTGTTAGAAACATCATCATGGTAGGTGTATGTCTAACTGGAACAAAGTTAAAAAGCCAGCCATGAAAGACAATCAATTTGCCCCAATCTACTCCGTATATGCTCTTCATGCATCTTTATTTATGTTCACACATATAACCTATTCACAAACTTTCTACCAAGAATTAAATATAAAATATCATAGCTCATAATATCATACATAAAAAATATGTTTTGTTGTCTTTCTCTTAACTAACAGATAATGTAGGAGTTACGGTACTCAATTAGCACAATATCACATCGGATGTATCTACGTGAGCTCATCTTACTCTACCCATCTATTTTAGTAGACCATCTAAGCATATGTAGTTATTTGTATATTTTTACTGAAAATGCAGAAACATTCTTCCCACTGACTCACCTTATAATTTAATTTACATGAGTTAGATTTTACCAAATGAAACTGGGATAGCTAATTTTGTTTTGAATTTTATTCTAATATTATTTTTTGAGTAGTATCAGAATTAATGTCACATATAAAAATTATATATCTATATTTTCAAGAATTTAAATATTTATGAGGTTCAGTTAGCATGCAAGCTGATTTTGTATACCCTTCATAAATCCACTTTACTGAAATGTGTAAATTGCAATAAGGGTTGTATCTATGATAGAATATCGAGTATAAACTTTTACTTACATTCACCTATGCATTCTTCTAAGGCCCGACTTAGGAGCACTGTTTAACTCATTATCTACTGCGGTCGAGGGAGTATGCCCTTTATAAACTAATTTAAATGCCATATGTAAAGTTTCATAAAAGGTGTGTCTACACTCAAATATTTAATACAAACTTTCACTTACATTCACTTATATATTCTAACGGAAAGAAAACACCTGATTCAGGTGTATTGTTATACTCATCTAGTTACGATGATGTATATATTATAGTGTCTTGAATGGATGTAATTTACTTGGTATGTATGCTTACGGTATGTTGGAATGCCATGTGTGTTCGATGTGTCTAGCGTTATTTAAGTGTATCCATTGTTTTGATAGCTTTCTAAATCATTCTATTTTAATTTTGATGTCGTGAGTACCGTTGAATGTCTTAATCCGCAAGAGGCAATCTTGGGCACACCAAGTTAACTCTCATCCTCCACATGTTAGGGAGAGCGAGGAAGATGCAATCTACTTGCTGGAGATATATATATCCCCCCATTTGGGTTTCATTATAGGCATTTGTTGTCCGTTTCGGCAGTTATGACAGTGACATACAGTAAAGTGTTCTTTGGTGTGTTGTTGTTGAAGTTGACGCCCAGACAAAGCGACATCCATTTTGATAATGAAGCTAGGTTTGGGCTCATAGCCGCAACAGAGGCTTCCTACGCATTTGGGTCCTCTTGCCACATTTCCGTCACAATAGTGTATCATCCGGTGCCAGCATGACGACTGTGAGGTATAATGCTTGTCGGACATTTGGATATCTGGCTCTTCCAGTTGGGATGTCATTCTTTTCTAGGCAATGGTCTAACAGGACTGTGCTGTGAAGTGGTTGTGACATTGCGTTAGGGTATTCAATATAATCTATTCATTTTGAATGTTGTTTGTAAAACTGATTTGGTTAATATACTTGAGTGATTTTTCATCTATAAAATAAGAAAAACTCTTGGCCTTGTACCATCAGTTGGTCAAAAGAACAGAAGCCATGTCGCCTCTATATGGTTTGGCAACCATTTTTCTTCCATCATTACATGTTTAGCTTTGGTTATCCATTGTATATGGGATGAGTTCACGGTCATGTATAAAAATTATATGACTAAATATTACGTATCGGTGCAAATTTCATCTCACTAATAGAAAAGGGGGCAACGGTCCAGGCCGGTCCAGCCCATTAGTCCCGGTTCAATCCAGAACCGGGACCAATGGGGCATCGGACCAGTTCATGAGCCCGGGCGGCCGGGCCACGTGGGCCATTGGTCCCGGTTCGTCTGGACCTTTAGTCGGTTGGTGGGATGAACCGGGACCAATGATCCTCGCTCTGGCCCACCACCATTCGTCCCGGTTCGTGGCACGAACCGGGACCAAAAAACCCTTAGTCGGTTCGATGCGACCAACGGGACCAATGGTGGTGCCTATATATACCCCTCGCGCAAGAGCGAGCACCTTTGCTCTGTTTTTTCTGGCCGAGGGGAGAGGGCTTAGTGGTGCTCTAGCTCACCTCATATGCACACAAGGTGTTCGATGGAATGCCCGAGGCACACTACTTAAGGTTTCTCCTCTCCAAGCTCGACCGCCAAGCTCCATTTTCCTCCATATTTGTCTAGGTTTAGTGGTCCGTCACGCCCCATCCCCGTCTTCAACGTCGTCGATCACCCGCACCGATCTCATCGGCGGCACCACCATGGTGAGCCTCTTATTCTTATCTTCTTTCCGAAAGGAAAAATATTCTTATTTGTATGTTTAGATAGATATATACTTGTATAATTTTCTTACTTTTATTATTGCATCTTATATAGTGCGATGGTTTTGGTATCCGCCCCGTCGGCCCTCGTCACATCTATGATTCGGATGTGGTATATATTATCTTTTCATAACTATTGGTTCATTTATTATTTATGACAATTATGCCGACCAACGTGACATAGATTTTATTCATCTAGGAGGTTGTTGAACCGGAAATTCCAACCGACCCTATTGTCGAGAGGTTAAATTTAGTTGAAGAAGAAAACAATTTGTTGAAGGAAAAATTAGAAAAATTGAGGAGGAGAAGATGATATTGGAGTTGCATGTTGCGGATGTCGCCGATGATCACAAGATCAAGATGGATGCAATGCGCTTGAAGATTAGAAAGATTAGAAAATATGCCATTCATACCGAGGCTTGGTATCATTATGTCGTTGGATCGGTTGTTACATTGGTTGCGATTATGATCGCATTTGTTTCGCATTGAAATGTTTTACATAGTTTCAGTGTATGGTTTAATTAATTTAGATGCTCTGCAGAGCTTTATGTTGTTAGATGAGAACTATGTATGTACTTTGGTTTTAATGTGATGATGAACTTCTATTAATTTGGTCACTTAATTAATTATCTATTCATGATCTCTCTAATGATTTTTGACACATAATTATATATAATGCACACAGATGAACCGCAATGGATATACGGTTCAAGACACACCTCCGAGTACATTAAGGCGTGCATAATTTTCTCGAAGTGGCTGAGGCAAACAAGCAGAATGGTTTTATGTGTTGTCCATGCCCTATATGTGGGAATCTGAAGTCTTACTCGACCGGAAAATCCTGCACACCCACCGCTTTACAAGGGTTTCATGCCACACTATAATGTTTGGACGAGGCACAGAGAAATAGGGGTTATGATGGAAGGCGGCGAAGAAGAAGATACGATGACAACTATGTGCCCCTGAATACGGTGATGCTCGAAGATCAAGAGGAACGAGACGATGTGCACGATGATCTTTGCAACGGAGAAGCTGCTGAAGATCAAGAGGAACCAGATGATGTGCCCGATGATGATGATCTCCACGGGTCATTGTCGATGCAAGGGCGCAATGCGAAAGTCAAAAGAGAAGCTGAAGTTCGATCGCATGCTAGAGGACCACAAAAAGGGTTGTACCCCAATTGCGAAGATGGCAACACAAAGCTAGGTACCGTCTTTGGAATTGCTGCGGTGGAAGGCAGAGAATCTTGTGCTGATAAAGGATTTGAGAAGCTACTTAAAATATTGAAGAAGAAGCTTCCAAAGGATAATGAATTGCCCGACGGTACATACGCAGCAAAGAAGGTCGTATGCCCTCTAGGATTGGAGGTGCGAAGATACATGCATGCCCTAATGATCGTGCATCCTCTACATGGTGCGTACAAGGATCTGAACGCATGCCGGTATGCGGTGCATTACGGTATAAGATCGACGAGATGACCTGGTGATGTTGACGGCGAGCTCCCCGGAAGAGGGTTCTGCAAAGGTGATGTGGTATGCTCCTATAATACCACGGTTGAAACGTCTGTTCGAAGCGGAGAGCATGCCAAGTTGATGCGATGGCACAGTGAGGACCGTAAGAAAGAAGGGAAGTTGAGAGCACCACGACGGGTCATGATGGAGAAAAATCGAGAGAAAATCTTTGGGATGAGTTTGCAAGTGAGCCAAGGAACGTATGGTTTGCTTTAAGCGCGGATGGCATTAATCCTTTCGGGAGCAGAGCAGCAATCACAGCACTGGCCCGTGACTCTATGTATGTATAACCTTCCTCCTTGGATGTGCATGAAGCGGAAGTTCATTATGATGCAGTTCTCATCCAAGGCCCTAAGCAACCCGCAATGACATTGATGTGTACCTAAGGCCATTAGTTGAAGAACTTTTACAGCTGTGGAATGAAAGCGGTATGCGTCGTGGGATGAGCACAAACAGGAGAATTTAACCTAAAGGCATTGCTGTTCGTGACCATCAACGATTGGCCCGCTCTCGGTAACCTTCGGGACGGACAAACAAGGGATACCACGCATGCACACACCGATTACTTGATATCGATAGTATATACCGCAAGCTGCGGGAAGAATGTGTACACAGGCCATCGTCGATTTCTTCCGACCAACCATCAATGTCGAAAGAAAGGCAAGCATTTCAAAGCGAGGCAGATCACCGGAAGAAGCCGCCATGCGTCGGTGATCACGTACTTGCTATGGTCAATGATTTACACGTAATCTTTGGAAAGGGTCGGCGGACTAGCTGTTCCGAGTGACGCCGAGGGACACGCACCCATGTGGAAGAAGAAATCTATATTTTGGGACCTACCCTCTGGAAAGACCTAGAGGTCCGCTCTTGATCGACGTGATGCACGTGGACGAAGAACCTTTGCGTGAACCTGCTAGGCTTCTTGGGCGTGTATGGGAAGACAAAAGGTACAGTGAGGCACGAGAGGACCCGCAGCGTTTGCACGAAAAAGACGGCATGCCTCCAAAGCAAGTATGAAGGTCCCGCCACTATGCTCTTACCAAAGAAGAGAAGGAAATCTTCTTTGAATGCCTGCTTAGTATGAAGGTCGGACCGGCTTCGTCGAATATAAAAGGAATAATAAATATGGCGAGAAAAAGTTTGAACCTAAAGTCTCATGACGCCACGTGATTATGATGCAACTGCTTCGGTTGCATTGAGGGGCTTCTACCGGAAAACGTCCGATTAGCCATTGTGAAGCTATGTGCATTCCTCAATGCAATATCTCGAAGGTGATCGATCCGAAACCATACCAAGGCTAAGGAGTGATGTGGTGCAATGTCTTGTCGGTTTGAGCTGGTGTTCCCACCATCCTTCTTCAATATCATGGCCGACGTTCTTGTTCATCTAGTTGACGAGATTGTCATTCTGGGCCCCGTATTTCTACACAATATGTACCCCTTTGAGAGGTTCATGGGAGTCCTAAAGAAATATGTCCGTAACCGCGCTAGGCTAGAAGGAAGCATCTCCATGGGCCATCAAACAGAGGATGTCATCGGGTTTTGTGTTGACTTCATTCCTGGCCTTAAGAAGATAGGTCTCCCTAAATCGCGGTATGAGGGGAGACTTTGGAAAAAGGCACGCTTGGAAAGGACTCAATAACATGCAGGACGGATATTCTTGGTCTCAAGCCCACTACACAGTTTCTGAGAACTCTACCTTGGTGACCCGTATGTCGATGAACACAAGAACGATCTGCGCTTCAAACACCCGGAGGCGGTCGACGATGGATTATGTGAACACATCGGGACTTTCAGCAGTTGGTTGGAAGCACGTGTCGAGGTGACAAGACTGTTTGTGAGGAGCTGTACTTGTTATCGAGGGACCATCTTTGACCGTATTGATTTGGAAAGGATCTGAGATAAATGGGAATACATTTTACACGATTGACCAAGATCAAAAGAGCACCAACCAAAACAGCGGTGTATGCTTTGATGCAACAACCGAGAGGGAAAGGACACATATTATGGTTACATAGTGGACATATGGGAACTTGACTACGGACATGATTTTAAGGTCCCTTTGTTTAAGTGCAAATGGGTCAATCTGTCAGAGGCGGTGCATGTAGACCCACCATGCGGAATGACAACAGTGGATCTGAAAAATCTTGGGTACACCGACGAACCGTTCGTCCTAGCCAATGATGTGGCACAGGTTATCTATGTGAAGGACATGTCGATGAGACCGAGAAAGAGAAAAGATAAGGAAGCAAATACATCATACGATGAGCCAAAGCGCCACATAGTTCTTTCGGGAAAAAGGGACATCGTGGGAGTGGAGGACAAGATGACATGTCGAACATTATGAAAAGTTTCATGAAATTCCTCCTTTAAAGTCAAGGCTGACTGACATCCCGATAAGCGATGAAGATTATCCATGGTTACGGCGCAATAAGCAAATGACACAAGCGAAGAAAAAGTGAAGACTTTCTCCGCAACTATTGTTCGTTTATGATACCATTATATTATAACCGATGAGTATGATACCATTGTTCGTTTTGTACATGCACATGCTATGTGTGGGTCAATTTATGATACCATGCCAACTTCCAACTTTTTAGAGTTCATTTGAAATGTCTTATGGTTAGGTCCTCGTAATAATTAAAAATAGCAACAATAAGTATTTTGTTGTAAGTAGAAACAAAATAAATTAAATAAAGCAAGAAAGAAAACAAAAAAAAGTGTTTTCAAATTTGAAAATTAGTAATGGCACTAACAGAAAGTTTATAATTTTCCTAAAACTAGAAGCAAAAAGATTTAAAAAAATAGAGCAAAAAACAAAAGAAAATAAATAATGCAGAAAACAAAACAAAAAAACAACAATAAGTATTTTGTTGTAAGTAGAAACAAAATAAATTAAATAATGCAAGAAAGAAAACAAAAAAAAGTGTTTTCAAATTTGAAAATTAGTAATGGCACTAACAGAAAGTATATAATTTTCCTAAAACTAGAAGCAAAAAGATTTTAAAAATAGAGCAAAAAACAAAAGAAAATAAATAATGCAGAAAACAAAACAAAAAACAACTATAAGTATTTTGTTGTAAGTAGAAACAAAATAAATTAAATAAAGCAAGAAAAAAATGCCACCTCTTGGGCCGCCACGGCCTGAATCGATCGGTATCCCTATTTGGGCCAGATTCAGCCCCTTGAAGGCCCAGAAGGTCCAACAGCAACGAAGAGCAAGTAGGCCCATAAGCCTGCAGTTCAAGGAGTTCGAGAGGGCGGCGGTGGGGCTTATAAACCACTGCGCCCCTCTCAACTAGCGAGTGGGACTAAACTTTGGCCCGACGCAGGCAGCGTGAGGGCCTTTGGTCCCGGTTGGTGGCACCAACCGGGACTAAAGAGGCTTTAGTCGGTTAGAGCCACCAACCGGGACCAAAGGCGCAGCTTCCCGCCCTTTGGGCTGCCGAAATTGAGGCTTTGGTCCCAGTTGGTGGCTCCAACGGGACTAAAGGGGCATTAGTCACGGTTGGTGCCACCAAGGGACCAATCTCCTTGTATATAAGTGGCACTTTGCGTTTTGCAGTTCATCGCCACATTGCCCCGACGACGCCGAACGCATCGAGCGCCGCCGAGCTGCCCGACGCCGCCCGCCGCTCCCTTGTCGCCGTCGCCGCTTCCCGTCGTCGTCGCCGTCGTCGCCGCCTTGAGCTCTGCCAGCGTCGCCTTGAGCTCAGCTCCGTCGCGTCGCGTCGCCTCGCAAGGCCGCGCGCCAGCGCCCGCCGTCGCCGTCGCCGTCGCCCGCCCGCGCTCCGCCATCATTGTGAGAGCCGCGCCGCGCACCGCCAGGCTCTTTTTTTTTTCATTTTATTATTTTAGTTTTTTTCTGTTCATATAATGCATATATGTGTATGTGTATGTATATGTTCATATATGTTATGTATATGTTTCATTTTATTAGTTTTTTCTGTTCATATAATGCATATATGTGTATGTGTATGTATATGCTCATATATGTTATGTATATGTTTCATTTTATTAGTTTTTTTGTTCATATAATGTATATATGTGTATGTGTATGTATATGTTCATATATGTTATGTATATGTTTCATTTTTATTAGTTTTTTTCTGTTCATATATGTGTATGTATATATGCTCTGTTCATATGTGGCTATATATATGCAAAAGATAGATTTTTAGAAAAGTTCATTTTTTTCTGTTCACAGATTTTTTGTTGATATTAATTATTGTAGAATATGCAAATGTTGGTATATTCATATGAACAATGCATTAGGCAAAACCTTTGTTTTTTTTGGAATTTTCTATTTGAACATTTTTTTAAAACAAGCAATAATAAAAGAATGAGAGGAAAAGGAAAATAAGAAGAGGAAGAAAGGAGAAAAGAGGAGAGGAAGAAGAGGAGAAATAAATAAGAAGAGGAAAAAGGAAGAAAAAGAAGAGGAGAAGAAGAAAGGAATAGAGGAGAAAGGAGAAATTCTATTTTTTCTTCTTCTCCTCTATTCCTTTCTTCTTCTCCTCTTTTTTTTTCTTCTTTTACTTCTTCTTCTTCTTCCTTCTTCCTTAATTATTTTCCTTTCTCGAGGGAGAAGAAGAAAAAGAAGAGGAGAAGAAGAAAGAAAGGAAAGGAGAAAGAAGAAACTTAAACACGAGGGGGTGGTACCGATACCCCCTCCCCGATATGTATATGTATGTCGCGTCGTTGTCGATATAATTAACCCCCTCTAGATACAACTGCAGCACCCCCCTCGGCCCTCTCGCTCGACCAAAACTCTCGAGGACACCCAGACCCTAGAGAGAAAGCGATGTTGAATAATAATTGACATGTTGTCAATATTTGCGAAACTATGGAGCACTCCGAGACGAAGAAAGCGAAGCGATGTTGGAAATAATCGCAAATGGAAGTGATGATGTTGCGTCATTTCTCATCGACACCGTTGGTCGGATGGATGAAGAAGAGGGCTATGATTATGATGGCCCGACTCATTAATGACGGTACAAGAGGAGGACTATGTTCATGATGGCTCCGGTGACACAATGGAGGTACAAGGCGAAGGAGACCGTGTTGAGCCGAGTCACCGAACCGAGTCCGCCAGGTATATATATATTAGTTAAGCCCGTCTTGACAAGTTAATTGATGCATCCATTGTTTTGGTATATGTACACATATTAAATCTGTCGTCTTTCTTCCTTATAATTTCTAGCCCTCCGGATCGAGCACAACTTGATGCGGAGACGAGGCCCAAGAAAAGTTGAGCTCGGATGAAAAGTTTGAGATCATAGAAATCGCGCCCGACGGCGAACCGATTGAACCCATCCGGACAAAGAAGGCATTTTACGCTTTCGGTCACGGGGTTCTTGTTAGGGACAGGATCCCGATCAGCATCCAGCAATGGTATAAGCTGCTAAGGATGAAGGCGATGAGGTGTCTTATGTCAATGATATGCGAAAGAAGATCTTTGGAATGAGCTGAAGGCAAATTTCACCCTACCGCCAGAGGAGGATCCGGAGAAGCAGTTAAAGAGCAATTAATCAAGTCTTGTGCTCTTAAGAAGATGGCAAGCCTAATGAGGAGGTGGAGGAAAGAGCTGAACCAGTTTGTCAAGAAAAAGAGACACCAGAATTCATCGGCAAATATGAGAAGATCAAAGATCAGCGCCCGCATTTGTGGACCACATGACATCGGAAAAGAGTAAGAAGATGTCGGAGACAAACAAGAAAAATGCTGCGAAGAAGGCGCTTCACCATCGCACGGGTCGGTGGCTACCTCAAAGCCCGCCTAAGTGGTCCAAGGTGAGCATGATCTGCTTGAAAAGGGATCGAACCGAGAGGCGATCTGCTGGCCAGACCGTTGCGGACTTGGTTCTTGGGCTGGCGGAACCTTGGACCTATGTGAGGCGATGTCGATGGGACGAACGAGCAATCGCAAACACCAGTCAAGAAACTTCGACAATATATTGATCTCTGCTTGCGAGGGACGTTCCTTCCAAAGCAGGAGAAGGACGAGCTCACAATGGCCCTTGGGAATCCCGAGCACCACGGACGGACACGAGGCACGCCGGGCTCGCTTCCGTGGAAGGTTGGTTTTCGGACGCAGGGGTTACAAAACCCACGAGAGGAGGAAGAAAGTGGAGCATGACCAAATGCAGGCGCTGCTTGGAAGGGTAATTGAAGGAAATATGCCCTAGAGGCAATAATAAAGTTATTATTTATTTCCTTATTTCATGATAAATGTTTATCATTCATGCTAGAATTGTATTAACCGGAAACATGATACATGTGTGAATGCATAGACAAAACAACATGTCACTAGTATGCCTCTACTAGACTAGCTTGTTAATCAAAGATGGTTATGTTTCCTAACCATGAACAAAGGAGTTGTTATTTGATTAATGAGGTCACATCATTAGTAGAATGATCTGATTGACATGACCCATTCCCTTAGCTTAGCACACGATCGTTTAGTATGTTGCTACTGCTCTTATCCATGACTTATACATGTTCCTGTAACTATGAGATTATGCAACTCCCGTTTACGGAGGAACACTTTGGTGCTACCAAAGCGTCCAGCGTGAATCGGGTGATTATAAAGGAGTACTACAGGTGTCTCCAAAGGCAGATGTTGGGTTGGCGTATTTGAGATTAGGTTTTGTCACTCGATTGTCGGAGAGGTATCTCGGGCCCTCTCGGTAATGCACATCACTTAAGCCTTGCAAGCACTACAACTAATGAGTTAGTTGTGAGATGATGTATTACGGAACGAGTAAAGAGACTTGCGTAACGAGATTGAACTAGGTATTGGATACCGACGATCGAATCTCGGGCAAGTAACATACCGATGACAAAGGAACAACGTATGTTGTTATGCGGTCTCGACCGACAAAGATCTTCGTAGAATATGTAGGAACCAATATGGGCATCCAGGTCCGCTGTTGGTTATTGACCGTGAATAGTTCTAGGTCATGTCTACATTTTCTCGAACCGTAGGGTCCGCACGCTTAAGGTTACGATGGCGGTTATTATGAGTTTATGTATTTTGATGTACCGAAGGAGTTGAGTCCGGATGTGATCACGGACATGACGAGGAGTCTCGGAATGGTCGAGACATAAAGATTGATATATTGGAAGCCTATGTTTGGAGTTGGAATGGTTCGGGCGGAATTTACCGGAGTCTTAGGGAGGTTACTGGAACCCCGGAGGTAAATGGGCCTCGATGGGCCTTAGTGGAAAGGAGAAGGGCAGCCCTAGGAGGGCGCGCCTCCCCCTTCCCTAGTCCTACTAGGACTAGGAGAAGGGCCGCCCCTCTCTCTCTTTCCCTCCAGGAATCCTAGTCCAACTAGGATTGGGGGAATCCTACTCGAGAGGAGTAGGACTCCTGGCCGCGCCTCCTCTTGGCCGCCGCCCCTCCCTGGCTCCTTTATATACGGGGCAGGGGGCACCTAGAACACACAAGTTGATCGTGAGATCGTTCCTTAGCCGTGTCAGTGCCCCCTCCACTATATTCCACCTCGGTTATACTGTCGCGAAGCTTAAGCGAAGCCTGCGCCGTGAAACATCAAAATCGTCACCACGCCGTCGTCTTGTGGAACTCTCCCTCGACACTCGGCTGGATCGAGTCGAGGGACGTCATCGAGCTGCACGTGTGTCAAGAACTCGGGCGTCGGAGTAACGGCGCGGGATCGGTCGGATCGCGAGGAGAACGTCGACTACTTCCTCTACGTTGTGATCGCTTCCGCCGGGTCTACAAGGGTATGTAGACAACACTCTCCCTCTCGTTGCTATACATCACCATGATCTTGTGTGTGCGTAGGAAAATTTTTGAAATTACTCGTTCCCCAACAGTGGTATCGAGCCTAGGTTTTTCTATGGTTTGATGTTTTGCACGAGTAGAACACAAGTGAGTTGTGGGCGATACAAGTCATACTACCTACCAGCATGTCATACTTTGGTTCAGCGGTATTATGAGATGAAGCGCCTGGACCGACATTACGCGACGCTTACGCGAGACTGGTTTCACCGCCACGAGCACTCGTTGCTTAAAGGTGACTGGTGGGTGTCTCTCTCTCTCACTTTAGTTGAACTGTGGCTACGCCGGTCCTTGAGAAGGTTAAACGGAGTCTATTTGACGAAGTATCGTTGTGGTTTTGATGCGTAGGTGAGACTGGTTCTTGCTTAAGCCCGTAGCAGCCACGTAAAATTTGCAACAAACAAAGTAGAGGACGTCTAACTTGTTTTTGCAGGGCATGTTGTGATGTGATATGGTCAAGGCGTGATGCTATATTTTATTGTATGAGATGATCATGTTTTGTAACCAAAGTTATCGGCAATCGGCTGGAGCCATATGGTTGTCGCTTTATTGTATGCAATGCAATCGCTACTGTAATGCTTTACTTTATCACTAAGCGGTAGCGATAGTCGTAGAAGCATAAGTTTGGCGAGGCGACAACGATGCTACGATGGAGATCAAGGTGTCGCGCCGGTGGCGATGGTGATCATGGTGATCTTGCAAGATGGAGATCATGAAGCACAAGATGATGATGACCATATCATATCACTTATATTGATTTGCATGTGATGTTTATCCTTTTATGCATCTTATCTTGCTTTGATTGACGGTAGCATTATAAGATGATCTCTCACTAAATTATCAAGAAGTGTTCTCCCAGTATGCACCGTTGCCAAAGTTCGTCGTGCCCGGACACCACGTGATGATCGGGTGTGATAAGCTCTCGTCCATCTACAACGGGTGCAAGCCAGTTTTGCACACGCAGAATACTCGGGTTATACTTGACGAGCCTAGCATATGCAGATATGGCCTCGGAACACGGAGACCGAAAGGTCGGCGTGAATCATATAGTAGATATGATCAACATAAGATGTTCACCATTGAAAACTACTCCATTTCACGTGATGATCGGTTATGGTTTAGTTGATTTGGATCACGTGATCACTTAGATGACTAGAGGATGTCTTTCTAAGTGGGAGTTCTTAAGTAATATGATTAATTGAACTTAAATTTATCATGAACTTAGTACCGATAGTATCTTGCTTGTTTATGTTTGATTGTAGATAGATGGCTCGTCTTTGTTGTTTCGTTGAATTTTAATGCGTTCCTTGAGAAAGCAAAGTTGAAAGATGATGGTAGCAATTACGGACTGGGTCCGTAACGAGGATCATCCTCATTGCTGCCTGTAAGAGCTACGTCTGGATGCACCGCTAGGTGACAGAACCTCTTCTTTGGAGCAACGCCGGATGTTATGAGCGTCTGGCGAGCAAAGTCGATGACTACTCTATAGTTCGATGTGCCATGCTTTACGGCTTAGAACCGGGACTTCAACGACGTTTTGAGCGTCATGGAGCATATGAGATGTTCCAGAGTTGAAGTTGATATTCCAACAGAATGCCGGATTGAGAGATATGAAGTCTCCAATAAGTTCTATAGCTGCAAGATGGAGGAGAACAGTTACATTAGTGAGCATATACTCGAGAATGTCCGGGTACTATAATCACTTGACACAATTGGGAGTTAATCTTCCGGATGATTGTGTCATTGATGAATTCTCAATCACCGCCACCAAGCTACAAAGGCTTCGTGATGAACTATAATATGCAAGGGTTAGTAAAGACTATGCTCGAGCTCTTCGCAATGCTAAAGGCTGGAGGTAGAAATCAAGAAGGAGCATCAAGTGTTGATGGTCAATAAGACCACTAGTTTCAAGAAGAAAGGCAAAGGAAGAAGAAGGAATCTCAAGAAGAACAGCAAGCAAGTTCTGCTCGGGAAAAGAAACCCAAGTCGGCCCTAAACTGAAAGCGAGTGCTTCTACCGCAAGCGATAGTCCTTTGGAAGCGGAACTGCCCCAAGTATTTGGCGGATAAGAAGGATGGCAAGGTGAACAAAGGTATATGTGATATACATGTTATTGATGTGTACCTTACTAGAGCTCGTAGTAGCACTGGTATTTGATCTTGGTTACATTGCTAATATTTGCAACTCAAGCAGGACTACTGATTGCGAACTCGGCAAAGGGCGAGGTAACGATCGCGTGGAAATGGTTCCAAAGTCGATGTGATCATGTCGGCACGCTACCTCTACATCTACCTTCGGGATTAGTTTTAGACCTAAATAATTGTTATTTGGTGCTGCGTTGAGCATGAACATTATATCTGGATCTTGTTTGATGCGAGGCGGTTATTCATTTAAATCGAGAGAATAATGGTTGTTCTATTTATATGAGTAATATCTTTTATGGTCATGCACCCTTGAAGAGTGGTCTATTCCTTATGAATCTCGATAGTAGTGATACACATATTCATAATGTTGAAACCAAAAGATGCAGAGTTGATAATGAATGTGCAACTTATTTGTGGCACCGCCGTTTAGGTCATATCGGTGTAAAGCGCATGAAGAAACTCCATCTTGATGGACTTTTGGAGTCACTTGATTATGAATCACTTGGCACTTGCGAACCGTGCCTCATGGGCAAGATGACTAGAACACCGTTCTCCGGTACTATGGAGAGAGCAACAGATTTGTTGGAGATCATACATACAGATGTATGTGGTCCGATGAATGTTGAGGCTCGTGGCGGATATCGTTATTTTCTCACCTTCACAGATGACTTAAGCAGATATGGGTATATCTACTTAATGAAACATAAGTCTGAAACGTTTGAAAAGTTCAAAGAATTTCAGAGTGAAGTTGAAAATCATCGTAACAAGAAAATTAAGTTTCTACGATCTGATCGTGGAGGTGAATATTTGAGTTCTGAGTTTGGTCTACATTTGAAACAACGCGAATAGTTTACGCAACTCCGCCACCCGAACACCACAGCGTAATGGTGTGTCCGAGCGTCGTGTCGTACTTTACTAGATATGGTGCGATCTATGATGTCTCTTACAGATTTACCGCTATCGTTTTGGGGTTATGCTCTAGAGACGGCCGCATTCACACTAAATAGAACACCGTCAAAATCCGTTGAGACGACACCTTATGAACTGTGGTTTAGCAAGAAACCAAAGTTGTCGTTTCTTAAAGTTTGGGGATGCGATGCTTATGTGAAAAAGCTTCAACCTGATAAGCTCGAGCCCAAATCGGAGAAATGTGTCTTCATAGGATACCCAAAGGAAACAGTTGGGTACACCTTCTATCACAGATCCGAAGGCAAGACATTTGTTGCTAAGAATGGATCCTTTCTAGAGAAGGAGTTTCTCTCGAAAGAAGTGAGTGGGAGGAAAGTGGAACTTGATGAGGTAATAGTACCTTCTCCCTTACTTGAAAGTAGCTCGTCGCAGAAACCAGTTTCTGAGACACCTACACCAAGTAGTGAGGAAGTTGATGATGTTGATCATGAAACTTGAGATCAAGTTACTCTGAGAACCTCGTAGATCAACCAGAGTAAGATCCGCACGAGTGGTACGGTAATCCTGTTCGGAAGTCATGCTACTAGATCATGATGAACCTACGAACTATGAAGAAGCGATGGTGAGCCCAGATTCGCAAAATGGCTTGAGGCCATGAAATCGAGATGGGATCCATGTATGAAAACAAAGTGTGGACTTTGGTTGACTTGCCCGAGGGTAGGCAAGCAATAGAAAACAAGTGGATCTTCAAGAAGAAGACCGGCCGACGGTAATGTTATCGTCTATAAAGCTCGACTTGTCGCAAAAGGTTTCGACAAGTTCAAGGGATTGACTACGATGAGACCTTCTCACCCGTAGCGATGCTTAAGTCCGTCCGAATCATGTTAGCAATTGCCGCATTTTATGATTATGAAATTTGGCAAATGGATGTAAAGACTGCATTCTGAATGGATTTACGGAAGAAGAGTTGTATATGATGCAACGAGAAGGTTTTATCGATCCAAAGGAGCTAACAAAGTGTGCAAGCTCCAGCGATCCATATATGGACTGGTGCAAGCATCTCGGAGTTGGAATAAGCGCTTTGATAGTGTGATCAAAGCATTTGGGTTTGTCTGAGACTTTTGGAGAAGCCTGTATTTACAAGAAAGTGAGTGGGAGCTCTGTAGCATTTCTGATATTATATGTGGATGACATATTGCTGATCGGAAATGATATAGAATTTCTGGATAGCATAAAGGGATACTTGAATAAGAGTTTTTCAATGAAAGACCTCGGTGAAGCTGCTTACATATTGGGCATTAAGATCTATAGAGATAGATCAAGACGCTTAATTGGACTTTCACAAAGTACATACCTTGACAAAGTTTTGAAGAAGTTCAAAATGGATCAAGCAAAGAAAGGGTTCTTGCCTGTGTTGCAAGGTGTGAAGTTGAGTCAGACTCAATGCCCGACCACTGCAGAAGATAGAGAGAAAATGAAAGATGTTCCCTATGCTTCAGCCATAGGCTCTATCATGTATGCAATCTTGTGTACCAGACACTGATGTGTGCCTTGCTATAAGCCTAGCAGGAGGTACCAAAGTAATCCAGAGTGGATCATGGACAGCGGTCAAGAACATCTGAAATACGAAAAGGACTAAGGATATGTTTCTCGATATGGAGGTGACAAAGAGCTCATCGTAAACAGTTACGTTGATGCAAGCTTTGACACGATCCGGACGATTCTAAATCGCAGACCGGATACGTATTTACACTAAGCGGAGGAGCTGTCGGTTGGTGCAGTTCTAAACAAAGCGTCGTGGCGGGATCTACATGTGAAGCGGAATACATAGCAGCTTCGAAGCAGCTAATGAAGGAGTGCGGATGAAGGAGTTCATATCCGATCTAGGTGTCATACCTAGTGCATCGGGTCCAATGAAAATCTTCGTGACAATCTTGGAGCAATTGCCTTAGCAAAGGAATCCAGATTTCACAAGAGGACCAAGCACATCAAGAGACGCTTCAATTCCATCCGGACTTAGTCGGGACCGAAACATAGAGATTTGCAAGATACATACGGATCTGAATGTTGCAGACCGTTGACTAAGCCTCTTCCACGAGCAAAACATGATCAGCACCAAGACTCCATGGGTGTTAGAATCATTCTTGTGTAATCTAGATTATTGACTCTAGTGCAAGTGGGAGATGAAGGAAATATGCCCTAGAGGCAATAATAAAGTTATTATTTATTTCCTTATTTCATGATAAATGTTTATCATTCATGCTAGAATTGTATTAACCGGAAACATGATACATGTGTGAATGCATAGACAAAACAACATGTCACTAGTATGCCTCTACTAGACTAGCTTGTTAATCAAAGATGGTTATGTTTCCTAACCATGAACAAAGGAGTTGTTATTTGATTAATGAGGTCACATCATTAGTAGAATGATCGATTGACATGACCCATTCCCTTAGCTTAGCACACGATCGTTTAGTATGTTGCTACTGCTCTTATCCATGACTTATACATGTTCCTGTAACTATGAGATTATGCAACTCCGTTCGGAGGAACACTTTGGGTGCTACCAAACGTCACAACGAATCGGGTGATTATAAAGGAGTACTACAGGTGTCTCCAAAGGCAGATGTTGGGTTGGCGTATTTCGAGATTAGGTTTTGTCACTCGATTGTCGGAGAGGTATCTCGGGCCCTCTCGGTAATGCACATCACTTAAGCCTTGCAAGCACTACAACTAATGAGTTAGTTGTGAGATGATGTATTACGGAACGAGTAAAGAGACTTGCGGTAGCGAGATTGAACTAGGTATTGGATACCGACGATCGAATCTCGGGCAAGTAACATACCGATGACAAAGGAACAACGTATGTTGTTATGCGGTCCGACCGACAAAGATCTTCAGTAGAATATGTAGGAACCAATATGGGCATCCAGGTCCCGCTGTTGGTTATTGACCGTGAATAGTTCTAGGTCATGTCTACATTGTTCTCGAACCGTAGGGTCCGCACGCTTAAGGTTACGATGGCGATGTTATTATGAGTTTATGTATTTTGATGTACCGAAGGAGTTCGAGTCCCGGATGTGATCACGGACATGACGAGGAGTCTCGGAATGGTCGAGACATAAAGATTGATATATTGGAAGCCTATGTTTGGAGTTCGAATGGTTCCGGTAAAACGGAATTTACCGAGTACCGGAGGTTACTGGAACCCCGGGAGGTAAATGGGCCTCGATGGGCCTTAGTGGAAAGGAGAAGGGCAGCCCTAGGAGGGCGCGCCTCCCCCTTCCCTAGTCCTACTAGGACTAGGAGAAGGGCCGCCCCTCTCTCTCTTCCCCCTCCAGGAATCCTAGTCCAACTAGGATTGGGGGAATCCTACTCCCGGAGGGAGTAGGACTCCTGGCGCGCCTCCTCTTGGCATGGCCCCCTCCCCCTGGCTCCTTTATATAGGGGCAGGGGGCACCTAAGAACACACAAGTTGATCGTGAGATCGTTCCTTAGCCGTGTGCAGTGCCCCCTCCACTATATTCCACCTCGGTTATACTGTCATGAAGCTTAAGCGAAGCCTCGCCGGTGAAACATCAAAATCGTCCACCACGCCGTCTTGTCGGAACTCTCCTCGACACTCGGCTGGATCGAGTCGAGGGACGTCATCGAGCTGTACGTGTGTCAAGAACTCGGGCGTCGAGTAACGGCGCCGGGATCGGTCGGATCGCGAGGAGAACGTCGACTACTTCCTCTACGTTGTGATCGCTTCGCCGGGTCTACAAGGGTATGTAGACAACACTCTCCCCTCTCGTTGCTATACATCACCATGATCTTGTGTGTGCGTAGGAAAATTTTTGAAATTACTACGTTCCCCAACAGTAATGGGGCTAGAGGATCGAGAAGCAGCAGATCGCAACAAACGACATGCCGAAGCTTCCCCCGAAGCTACCCCGCCATCTCAGCGCAGAAGCAGCGTTGCTTCCACCGAGCTGCTTCAGCCGGAGCATGTCTTGACGGCTCCTGCCAGCTATCCCGTGGATGGTATCACGGAGTCTCAAAATTGCCACATTATGGCGCGATGCATGAATTTGAAGGTCAAGGCGGCTGTTGGCCAAGTTTATCCTAGTGGACCCGGCACAACTTATCACCGCCACCGATTCGGAAGGATTTGCTAAGGTGATGGTTGATGAAATAACGGAGGATTTGAGGACCTCGGCTTGAGCACCCTACCGGTGAAGGGGAGACTAGGCTGGGTTCGCTCAAGACTCCATGCCTATGGCGGAAGGAGCTCATCGACCTTGAACTGGACGCCTCCGCCTCCTCCTCATCCGCGAGTCGGGGCACTCCGCCTCCACCGCCTCCTCCTCCGTGAGTGACGATCAGGCACGCATGGCGGCACTCCGCCTCCTCCACCGCCTCCTCCCGCGAGTGAAGATCGAGGCAGCGTGGCGGCACTCCGCCCCTTCTCCGGCGTGGCGGCACTCCGCCTCCTCCTTCTCCGCCTCGCCAGCAAGGGCGGAAGAGACCCGCCCCGCCCGGCAGCTCCGACGCGTCGTAGTCCTTCTCCTCCGCCTCGTAAGCAAGCACGAAGGAAGACAGACGCCGCAGCCGCTCCGTCTGCTCCGGCGTCTAGCAACACAAGAAGAGAGAGCAATACAGATCACGGTCCACCTCTAAAGCCTGTAGAGAAGTTACCGTATGAGAGGAGCAAGGAGGAAAACGATACGATCGTGCAGACCCAAGTGAAGGAGTTCTTTGAAGGGTTAAAGCAAAGATACATCCACCTCCGGAGGAGAAGGTCGATCCGGTGAAAGCAAAGCGCACTCGATGCCCCGAGGAAACCACCAAAGTCTCCGCCGAGAACCAACTATGAGCGCATTCTTGAGCAGACATATCTCCAAGCCAAGCGGTCAGGAACTACTGTCATTGATAAAAGGTTAAAAGAAAAACGGGCAAAGGGGAAAAAAATTGCCCAGCTCGGCGAACAAGCACAGCAATCGTGCCCCCCGCTGAATGTGTCTAATCCTCCGGGGACGGTGGCCGGTTATGGCAATCTTGAAGATTACCTGCTGACGATGCACTTCCCGATTTCATGGAGGTGGACTTATTCAGAATCTGAGTACGGGAAGCCTCTCGTCAAAGATGAAAAGTCTCGACAACAATGATGCGAAGATTCCACAGTTAGTACATGAAAACCTGCAGAGAGTCCGAGGGGACGAACACTTTGTATCTGAAAATTAAAGAGGAGCACGACCTCGCTTCAAATGATCTGTTGTCTATTCCATTTGAGGAGTTCTTGAGTTCTTCAATCAAAAGGCCCTCGATAAATTAATGGTCTTTTGCTACTGCTGTAAGTACTATTTCGTCATTAGTGCGTATATATAGCTCGGCTCTTTCATTGCATGTATTTATAATTAATTATCCTCAATATATTATGCAGATTGAAGATCGTCGAGTGCAAAAAAAATGAAATCTATGATATTGGGTTCATTAACACAAATATCATAGATGTTTTTCTGGTTGAAAAGCTACCAAGAGGCCGAGGACAACTTGCTACAATCATTGATCAAAAATCAAAACAAAGATACCATACTCTTTCCTTACCACGGCCCGTGAGTGTTCTTGTCGTGTGCATATTCGGTTTTCCTTATTACTCGGCGAGGTTAATGTAAGCGATGAGTTATGCATGCGTGTAGGTACCACTATATTCTTCTAGAGATTAAGCTTGAGCGTGGACTAGTAACCGTCTTAGACTCAGACGGAGAGATCCCAAAGCACCTATGCGGACATGACTGAAATGCTCAGCAAGTAAGTTCAATCGATCATTATCGCACCATATCGGCAACTTTTTGTTCATTTCCTGATATCTGCAAGTAATAACAAATATTTTCTTTGTCTTGCAGGGTTTGGAAACAGTTCACCGCACAAGCTCCGGGACTGCCGAAGGAGCTGCGATATACATACCCGAAAGTAAGTACTACTGGCGCGCATCTCCCGTTGATTCTATAGCTATACTTTCATCAATGCCATTTATATAATGCTTCATTATCAGTTTGATTGACCTCTATTTCTCGTAAAGTGCTTGTGGAAGGAGGAAGGGAATGATTTCTGTGGATACTACGTGTGCGAGTTCATCAACAACGCGACATTGAAAAACAAGCGGGGCTACTCTAGAAGACAATATGAAGTGCGTAAGCAATAATATTCACAATTTCATTTTATTACACCATCATTTCTGTTGAGTTTCATTCATATATATGTATTAATTAACCCCTTCTTCAAATTAATTAGGCGTGGCGATGGGATGAACTCCTAGAACCAGATCGCATGAAAGCAATTCAAGAGGAATTGGCGGGATTCTTTCTTGAACACGTCATCAATAAAGCGGAGAATACCATGTGGAACTTGAATTCAAATGCTAGTGGTTTGTAATTAAGAGATCTTATATAGATTGTACATGTATGTAGCCAGTAAAACTTGTTGTTCGACCAATCTCTCGGAGAAGGAGAGGTCGATCGATCACTTCTCTTGGTATGCATGACGAACTTCATCTTGAATGGTTCTCTCGATCACTTATGTATATATACTACGAAGCGTCGAGCAAGCATGACATAATTAAGAGAGGACACTTCTCTCTATTAATTAGCTAGCTAACACAATATCTGAAACACCTAAATTAACCCCCAAAACCCCCAAAACCCCCAACCCCCTCCTTTAAAAAACAAAAACCAGGCCATCGAATGCAGACACGTGGATGCCTTTTGGTCCCGGTTGGAGCCACCAACCGGGACCAAAGGCCCCGACTGGGCTCGGCGCCTGAGGGCCACGTGGAGGCACATTGGTCCCGGTTCGTGTTTGAACCGGGACTAATGGGTTGAGGTATTAGTCACGACCCATTAGTCCCGGTTCCCGAACCGGGACTAAAGGCCCTTACGAACCGGGACTGATTGGTGGTTTTCTACTAGTGTCTCCCCCAATTTTGTTTTAGTGGGTTCTATATCTGTCCTTTTTTACCACATTGCTACCTCTTGAGCACTGCGTTGGATTTCCCCGAAGAGGAGAGGATGATGCAGCAAAATAGCGTAAGTATTTCCCTCAGTTTTTGAGAACCAAGGTATCAATCAAGTAGGAGACCATGCACAAGTCCCTCGTACCTACACAAAACGATAGCAACTCGCAACCAATGCTTAGGGGTTGTCAATCCCTTCACGGTCACTTACGAGAGTGAGATCTGATAGAGATAATATTTTTGATATTTTTGATAGGTAGATGCAAAGTAAAAGTAAAGGCAAAGTAAAAACAAAGCAAGTAAATAAAGTGATATAGATTGATATGATGAGAATAGACCCGGGGGCCATAAGTTTCACTAGTGGCTTCTCTCAAGAGCATAATTATTCTACGGTGGGTGAACAAATTACTGTTGAGCAATTGACAGAATTGAGCATAGTTATGAGTATATCTAGGCAATGATCATGTATATAGGCATCACGTCCAAAACAAGTAGATCAAACGATTACGCATCTACTACTATTACTCCACTCATCGACCGCTATCCAGCATGCATCTAGAGTATTAAGTTAAAAACAGAGTAACGCCGTAAGCAAGATGACATGATGTAGAGGGATAAATTCATGCAATATGATAAAAACCCCATCTTGTTTTCCTCGATGGCAACAATACAATACGTGCCTTGCTGCCCTTTCTGTCACTGGTTAAGGACACCGCAAGATTGAACCCAAAGCTAAGCACTTCTCCCATTGCAAGAACTACCAATCTAGTTGGACAAACCAAAAAGGATAATTCGAAGAGACTTGCAAAGATAACTCAATCATACAAAAAAGAATTCAGAGAAGAATCAAATATTTTCCATAGATAATACTGGATCGTAAACCCACAATTCATCGTTCTCAACAAACACACCGCAAAAACAAGATTACATCGAATAGATCTCCACGAGAGAGGGGGAGAACATTGTATTGAGATACAAAAAGAGAGAAGAAGCCATCTAGCTACTAGCTATGGACCCGAAGGTCTAAAGTAAACTACTCACACTTCATCGGAGGGGCTATGGTGATGATGTAGAAGCCCTCCATGGTGGATGCCCCCTCCAGCGGAGCTCCGGAATAGGCCCCAAGATGGGATCTCGTGGATACAGAAGGTTGCGGCGGTGGAATTAGGTTTTTTGGCTCCTCTTCTGATCGTTCGGGGATACGTAGGTATATATAGGAGGAAGGAGTACGTCGGTGGAGCGTTGAGGGTCCCACGAGGTAGGGGGGGCATGCCCAGGGGGGCGCGCCCTCCATCCTTGTGACCTCCTCAGGCACTGCTTGGAGTAGGGTCCAAGTCTCCTGGATCACGTTCGGTTGGAAAATCACGATCCCGAAGGTTTCATTCCGTTTGGACTCCGTTTGATATTCCGTTTCTTCGAAACACTGAAATAGGCAAAAAAATAGCAATTCTGGGATGGGCCTCCAGTTAATAGGTTAGTCCCAAAAGTAATATAAAAGTGGAAAATAAAGCCCAATATAGTCCAAAACAGTAGATAAAGTAGCATGGAGCAATCAAAAATTATAGATACGTTGGAGCGATCGAGGCATCCCAAGCTTAATTCTCGCTTTCGTCCTCGAGTAAGTAAATGATAAAAAAAGAATTTTTGATGCGGAGTGATACTTTGGCATAATTTCAATGTAAATCTTCTTAATTGTGATATGAATGTTCAGATCCAAAAGATTCAAGACAAAAGTTCATATTGACACAAAAATAATATACTTCAAGCATACTAATCAAAGCAATCATGTCTTCACAAAATAACATGGCAAAAGAAAGTTCATCCCTACAAAATCATATAGTTAGGCTATGCTTCATTTCCGTCACACAAAGATGTTCCCAACTTCTATACCCCCGATGACAAGCCAAGCAATTGTTTCATACTTAAATAATCTCAAACTTTTTCAACCTTCACGCAATACATGAGCGTGAGCCATGGATATAGCACTATGGGAGGAATAGAATATGATGATGGGGATTGTGTTGAGAAGATAAAAAAGAGAAAGTCTCATATTGACGAGGCTAATCAACGGGCTATGGAGATGCCCATCAATTGATGTCAACATGAGGAGTAGGGATTGCCATGCAATGGATGCACTAGAGCTATGAATGCTCAACAAAAGAAAACTAGTGGGTGTGCATCCAACTTGCTTGCTCACAAAGACATAAGGCATTTGAGGAAGCCCATCGTAGGAATATACAAGGCAAGTTCTATATTGAAAAAATTCCCACTAGTATAAAAAGACAACTTATGAGACTCACTACATGAGGAACAAGGTGCTACTTTGAAGCACAATATATATGAGACTCACTACATGAAGAACAAGGTGCTACTTTGAAGAACAAGTGTGGAAAAAGAGATAGTAGAATTTCCCTTTTTATATTCTTTTTTTTGGGCCTTTCTTTTTTTCTTTTGGCCTTTCTCTTTTTTTTGGGTAATGCTCTAATAATGATGATCATCACACTTCTATTGATTACAACAAAAAGATTACAACTCAAAACGTAGAACAAGATATGACTCTATATGAATGCCTCGTGATGTGCGGGATGGTGCAATGAATCAAGAGTGACATGTATGGAAAATAATGCATGGTGGCTTTGCCACAAATCGATGTCAACTACATGATCATGCAATGGCAATATGACAAAAGTAATGTATGTCATGATGATGATGGTGGAAGTTGCATGGCAATATATCTCGGAATGTCTATGGAAATGTCATAATAGGTAGGTATGGTGGCTGTTTTGAGGAAGATATAAGGAGGTTTATGTGTGATAGGCGATCGTATCACGGGTTTGGATGCACCGTGAAGTTTGCACCAACTCTCAAGGTGAGAAAGGGCAATGCACGGCATCAAGAGGCTAGCAAAGGCGGAAAGGTGAGAGTGCGTATAATCCATGGACTCAACATTAGTCAAAAGAACTCATATACTTATTGCAAAAATTTAGAAGTCATCAAAAATCAAGTACTACGCGCATGCTCCTAGGGGGATAGATTGGTAGGAAAATACCATCGCTCATCCCCGACCGCCACTCATAAGGATGCACAAGCCAGGTACACTTCATGTTTCAAATTTGTTACACAACTTTAACCATACGTGCATGCTACGGGACTTGCAAACTTCAACACAAGTATTTCTCAAATTCATAATCATCCAACTAGCACGACTTTGATATTATCACCTCCATATCTCAAAACAATTATCAAGCATCAAACTTATCTTAGTATTCAATTCACTCAAAAGAAAGTTTCACATATCTTGAATACCAAGTATATTAACATTAAGCAAATTACCATGCTATTAACGACTCTCAAAATAATCTAAGTGAAGCATGAGATATTAATAGTTTCTTTAAAACAAATTCACCACCGTGCTCTAAAAGATATAAGTGAAGCACTAGAGCAAAAAGTATCACGCTCAAAGGATATAAGTGAAGTACTATGAGCAAAACTATCAAGCTAAAAAGATATAAGTGAAGCATATAGAGTATTCTAAAAAATTCCAATTCATGTATGGCTCTCTCAAAAGATGTGTACAGCAAGGATGATTGTGGTAGAATAACATGCAAAGACACAAATAATACAAGACGTTCCAAGCAAAACACATATCATGTTGGTGAATAAAAATATAGCTCCAAGTAAATTACCGATGGAAGTGGATTTAAAGAGGGATGCCTTCAGGGCATCCCCAAGCTTTGACTTTTTGGTGTCCTTGGATTATCTTGGGGGTGCCATGGGCATCCCCAAGCTTAGGCTCTTGCCACTCCTTGTTCCATAATCCATCAAAAGAATTCACCCAAAACTTGAAAACTTCACAACACAAAACTCAACAGAAATCTCGTGAGCTCCGTTAGAGAAAGAAAACAAAAGACTACTTCAAGGTACTGTAATGAACTCATTATTTATTTATATTGGTGTTAAACCTACTGTATTCCAACTTCTCTATGGATTATAAACTAATTTACTAGCCATAGATTCATCAAAATAAGCAAACAATACACGAAAAACAGAATCTGTCAAAAACAGAACAGTCTGTAGCAATCTGTAACTAACGCAAACTTCTGGAACTCTAAAACTTATACCAAAGTAGGAAGTCCTGTACAATTTGTTTATTGATCAGCAGCAAAAATAATAAACGCAAAAGCATGTTCCTGTGATTTAACAAAATTATATTCGTGTGCACAAAGTTTCTGTTTTTCAGCAGAATCAAATCAACTATCATCGTAGGTTATCCTATAGGTTCTACTTGGCACAAACACTAATTAAAACATAAAACCACATCCAAACAGAAGGTAGATGGATTATTTATTCCTAAGCAGAAGCAGAAACAAAAAACACAGAATAAAATTGGGTTGCCTCCCAACAAGCGCTATCGTTTAACGCCCCTAGCTAGGCATAAAAGCAAGGATAGATCTAGGTATTGCCATCTTTGATTTTCATTTTTTTAGCGGAATCATGCTCGAATCTGGGAGGTTATTTCTGCTTCCCTTCATATTCGGAAATTTTTAGATCTAAAGAATCCAACCGCTTATTACAAAGAGTAATCAACATATTCATGCGGTGAAGATTCCCGCTAACACTTTTAAGAGGCTCAAGAGACTTTTGTAAAATTTTTGTTACTTTGCAAATCTTCTCAAACACTTGGGTTTCTTCCTGGGTAGGATGAGATCCTCCCTTTTGGGGTAGTGTTCCCACTATTCCCTCTATAATTTCATGCGCAATACTGGGATCAATATCAATGAAATTTCCCTTGGCAATGCAATCCAAGAGTTGTCTATGCGTCATATTTAACCCAACATAAAAATTGCAAAGAAGAATTCTAAAGTTCACCTCTAGGGTGCACTTACGATAAGATTCCATCATCCTATACCAAGCATCTTTTAAGTTTTCTCTTTGCCTTTGCTTGAAGTGAAGAACTTCAAACTCGGGAGACGTAGGAGCGGATAAGGAATTAGACATAATGACAAACAAACACACGAGCAAACAGAAAGGCAACGGGAAAAAGGGCAAACAGGAAGAGAGGAGGAGATAGGGAAAGAGGGGAAAAACAAAACGGCAAAGGTGAAGTGGGGGAGAGGAAAACGAGAGGCAAATGGCAAATAATATAATGCGAGAGATAGGGATTGCGATGGGTACTTGGTATGGGTGACTTGCTTGCGTGAGCCTCCCCGGCAACAGCGCCAGATATTTTCTTGCTACCTCTTGAGGACTGCATTGGATTTCCCCGAAGAGGAGAGGGTGATGTAGCAAAGTAGCGTCAGTATTTCCCTCAGTTTTTTAGAAACAAGGTATCAATCCAGTAGGAGACCACGCACAAGTCCCTCGTACCTGCACAAAACGATAGCAACTCGCAACCAACGCTTAGGGGTTGTCAATCCCTTCACGGTCACTTACGAGAGTGAGATTTGATAGAGATAATAATTTTGGTATTTTTGATAGGTAGATGCAAAGTAAAAGTAAAGGCAAAGTAAAAACAAAGCAAGTAAATAAAGTGATATAGATTGATCTGATGAGAATAGACCCGGGGGCCATAGGTTTCACTAGTGGCTTCTCTCAAGAGCATAAGTATTCTACGGTGGGTGAACAAATTACTGTTGAGCAATTGACAAAATTGAGCATAGTTATGAGTATATCTAGGCAATGATCATGTATATAGGCATCACGTCCAAAACAAGTAGATCGAAATGATTCTGCATCTACTACTATTACTCCACTCATCGACCGCTATCCAGCATGCATCTAGAGTATTAAGTTAAAAATAGAGTAACGCCGTAAGCAAGATGACATGATGTAGAGGATAAATTCATGCAATATGATAAAACCCCATCTTGTTATCCTCGATGGCAACAATACAATACGTGCCTTGCTGCTTATACATCCTTCGGGTAAGGACACCGCAAGATTGAACCCAAAGCTAAGCACTTCTCCCATTGCAAGAACTACCAATCTAGTTGGCCAAACCAAAAAGGATAATTCAAAGAGTCTTGCAAAGATAACTCAATCATACATAAAAGAATTCAGAGAAGAATCAAATATTTTCCATAGATAATACTGGATCATAAACCCACAATTTATCTGTCTCAACAAACACACCACAAAAACAAGATTACATCGAATAGATCTCCATGAGAGAGGGGGAGAACATTGTATTGAGATCCAAAAAGAGATAAGAAGCCATCTAGCTACTAGCTATGGACCCGAAGGTCTGAAGTAAACTAGTCACACTTCATCGGAGGGGCTATGGTGATGATGTAGAAGCCCTCCGTGGTGGATGCCCCCTCCGGCGGAGCTCCAGAACAGGCCCCAAGATGGGATCTCGTGGATACAGAAGGTTGCGGCGGTGGAATTAGGTTTTTTGGCTCCTCTTCTGATCGTTCGGGGATACGTAGGTATATATAGGAGGAAGGAGTACGTCGGTGGAGCATCGAGGGGCCCACGAGGTAGGGCACTGCATGGAGTAGGGTCCAAGTCTCCTGGATCACGTTCGGTTGGAGAATCACGATCCCGAAGGTTTCATTCCGTTTGGACTCCGTTTGATATTCCGTTTCTTCGAAACATTGAAATAGGCAAAAAAACAGCAATTCTGGGCTGGGCCTCCGGTTAATAGGTTAGTCCCAAAAGTAATATAAAAGTGGAAAATAAAGCCTAGTATAGTCCAAAACAGTAGATAACGTAGCATGGAGCAATCAAAAATTATAGATACGTTGGAGACGTATCACACATCTCTTGCTATAAAAAGTTATATTACAAAAATATTACGTATCGGTCCAAACATCATCTCCACTAATAGCAGATTCTATGTGTCCTTTTTTGTAACACATGGCTTGCTTTTTTAACGGGAAATCGTAGGACTGCAAAGGACTTGTCTGTGTCTTTTTTAAGGAAAAGTCTAGTCCGTGTCCTAGTAGCATATGCTTTTTTTAAAAGGACATCATTGTTGTACATGTCCTATCTTTTTTTCTTTTTAGGTTTGTACGTGTCCTATCTTTTTTTGAAAAAGACATCAGTGGCCACATGTTTCCTTTTTAAACCCAACATGCCGTGAGTCTGGAGTATTTGTCCATAAACAATGGACATCTTTGTCTCAGAGAACCATGCAACACCTCGTGAACAACACCTACCGACAAAATAACAAATACTTGCACGCAACGAGAACAAGGGGTTGTCAATTCCTTGGTGGTTAATTGCAATGATCAAATCTTGTATAGGTAGATGGATAAATAAAACACAGAATAAAATGAAATGAAGAAAGTCGCGTCAAGGTATTTTTGGTTTTTGATATATATGATGAAAATAGACCCGGGGTCCATAGTTTTCCCTAGAGTCTTCTCTCTTGAAAATAGCATATGGTGGGTAAACAAATTACTGTCAGGCAATCGATAGAAAAGCTAATAATCATGACGATATATAAGGCAATGATCATGTATATAAGTATCACGTTCAAGACAAGTAGACCGAAATGATTCTGCATCTACTACCATTACTCCACACATCGATCGCTATCCAGCATGCATCTAGAGTATTAAGATCGTAAAGAACGGAATAACGCCTTAAGCAAGAGTACATGATGTAGACAAAGTAAACTCACGCATGAATAAACTCCATTTTTATCCATAATAGCAACGTTACAATACGTGTCATGTCCCCTTCAGTCACTGGGATTGAGCACCAAAAGATTGAACCCATTACAAAGCACCTCTCCTGTTGCAAGAAAAATAAACCTAGTTGGCCAAACCAAATCATTAGATCGAAGAGAAATACAAACTATAGTAATCATGCATAAAAGAGTTTAGAGAAGACTGAAATAATATTCATAAATAATCTAATCATCAACTCACAATTCATCGGATCCCAATAATCACACCGCAAAAAGTGATTACATCGAATAGATCTCCAAGAACATTGCATTGAAGATCAAAGAAAGAGAAGAAGCCATCTAGCTACTAGCTATGGACCGGTAGGTCTGTGGTAAGCAACTCACACATCATCGAAAGGGCAGCAAGGTTGAACTTGTTGCTCCATACAAGAAGTTCCTTGGTATTTCATCATGGAAGAAATAGCTATCCTTATTATGCAATACTTTGTTCCATCAACATTATGTCATGTAATGTAAATGGTATCATTATGTAATAATGTGATGGGTGTCATATAGTTTTTTATCATGTGCTCCTTTGCTTAAAGTAACCCGATTGTCATGGTTTCTTTGCCTCACTAGGGTAGTGCCAAAAACTCTCTTATATTATGGGACAGAGGGGGTATTTTTTAGGAGTATATATGTACATGAGCGCATGTGTGTGTCGTTTGTGCATATGCCGCAACATATATGAACATTGTTCGTGCTTGAACCTTCCATATATGCGTACATGCGATAGTTCAATTTACTGATACGTACATATTAGTAGGTTACATAAAACTTTAAATCTCAGCCATCGTTATCCTAATCAAACGGTGGAAATAATATGAGTATATGTGGACGAACATAATCGCTCGTTTATATAATAGATAGATATTAGAAAATCAATAGATCAAGAGAAAATGTTTCATCTAAATTATAGTTTTGTTCATATAGCTTCTTAGAATACTTCTTGTATCTTAAAAAATGATTTACACTGACAGTGAAAAGTATTTCGTGAAATCACAAATAAAAGGGTCAAAAAATAGTGAACTATAGTTTTCCGCCTAGCGAATGCCATTCGGAGACGGATGATTTGGAAGGGGGAGGGTCTAGCAGTAGGAGGAGGACGAGAGGTAGGGTACAATTAATTTTTTCCATTGACATGTGGAACTCATATGTAAGACTGGATATAGAAACAAGAAGATCAAAAATCATCCTTGAAGCGCAATAACATCATGCGCGGGCAGGGCATCAAAAGTCAAACTAGTAAAAAGATACATATATCAACATTGTCGCTTCTTTCTCATGCCACTTAGAAAATGCTATCAACACTGGAGTTGTCTTCATGCAATTACTCTTTATTGATTCTTCATGATTAGGATTTGATTACATTATCATTGCAAAAATATATTGGATTCCCTTAGGCAAAGAAACCATGACAATCGGGTTACTTTAAGCAAAGGAGCACATGATGAAAAACTATATGACACCCATCACATTATTACATAATGATACCATTTAAATTACATGACATAATGTTGATGGAACAAAGTATTGTATAATAAGGATAGCTATTTCTTCCATGATGAAATACCAAGGAACTTCTTGTATGGAGCAACAAGTTCAACCTTGATGCCCTTTCGATGATGTGTGAGTTGTTTACCACAGACCTACGAGTCCATAGCTAGTAGCTAGATGGCTTCTTCTCTTTCTTTGATCTTCAATGCAATGTTCTTGGAGATCTATTCGATGTAATCACTTTTTGCGGTGTGATTATTGGGATCCAATGAATTATGAGTTTATGATTAGATTATCTATGAATATTATTTCAGTCTTCTCTGAACTCTTTTATGCATGATTATTATAGCTTTGTATTTCTCTTCGATCGAATGATTTGGTTTGGCCAACTAGGTTTATTTTTCTTGCAACAGGAGAGGTGCTTTGTAATGGATTCAATCTTTTGGTGCTCAGTCCCAGTGACAGAAGGGGACATGACACGCATTGTAACATTGCTATTATGGATAAAAAATGGAGTTTATTCATGCGTGAGTTTACTTTGTCTACATCATGCAATCTTGTTTAAGGCGTTATTCTGTTCTTTACGATCTTAATACTCTAGATGCATGCTGGATAGCGATCGATGTGTGGAGTAATGGTAGTAGATGCAGAATCGTTTCGGTCTACTTGTCTCGAACATGATACCTATATACATGATCATTGCCTTAGATATCGTCATGATTATTAGCTTTTCTATAAATTGCCTCACAATAATTTTTTTACCCACCATATGCTATTTTCAAGAGAGAAGGCTTTAGGGGAAACTATGGACCCCGAGTCTATTTTCATGATATATATCAAAAACCGAAAATACCTTGATGCAACTTTCTTCATTTTATTTTATTTTGTGTTTTATTTATCCATCTACCTACACAAGATTTGATCATTGCAATTAACCACCAAGGGATTGACAACCCCTTGTTCACGTTGGGTGCAAGTATTTGTCTGTAGGTGTTGTTCACGAGGTGTTGCGTGGTTTGCCTACTAGATTGATAACCTTGGTTATTAACTGAGAGAAATATTTATCTCTACCGTACTGCATCTCCTCTCCTCTTCAAGGAAATCTCAACGCAGCTCACAAGTAGCAGGAATAATTTCCGGTGCCATTGCCGGGGAGACATCATCAACATCTATTAAGTACCTACGCATAAACTCTCATCTCCTTGCATTTACATTATTTGCCATTTGCCTCTCGTTTTCATCTCCCCCACTTCTAAATGTTTTCACAAAAATACAAAAATATTTTCCGTTTTCCTTTTTCGTGTTTGCTTGTTTGTTTTGCTTTATCGTTATGGCTAGTTCTTCCCTTGTCACGTGTACCCCTGAAAATGAAGTTCTCGATTTTAAACAAAGGGGAGGGGAAAATTTAAAAGGTGCTTGGTATAGGATTTGCGATGCTCAAAATAGATCAACCCGCAAGCAATCTACTACTATTCTTCTTCGCAATTTTTATGTCGGTGTTACTACTTGGTATAGGTTTGTGCTAGACACCATTACCGGAGGCAATTTTTTTGAGTAGTCACCCTATGGATGCTTTCAATGCTATGGGAAATTTGGTAGGATCACCACCTATCACTATTAATGAAACATTATTGAATTTGGAGCATGTTATGCAAAGGCTAGAATCCATTGAAAGTAAACTACCTACCATAGAACATATCAAAAGCTTGGATAAAAAGATTCATAATCATATTACTCAATTTGGTTCAAAGGTAGGAATTTCTTCAAAAGAGCTAAAAGGATAAAAGAATCGGTAATTCACGAGAGTAGGACAAAGTGCCGCTGGAATTGATAAGTTGGAAGAAATTATTAATAATTTGGGTTCCGCTTTTTATTCCGTTAAAACTATTGAAAGGATTCCTCCTAGTAAGAATTCCAGATTTATCTACGTTCCTGAAAACAAGTGTGCCACACCTAGTAATGAAAATGAAGATCTTAAGATGATAGTGTTCACCCCAATTTTGCTGATTTGATAAAGGAATCAATCCATGAAAATAAATTCCTCAACTTTGTTCCTAGGATTATAATCACTAAAAATGGGAATGCTAGAATTCCTAGGAATTATGGATGTGATTGAGAAATTGGATCTCAAAGATGACAACACTTGAAACTATGCATTACGCCTAGCTAGGGGCGTAAAATAATAGCGCTAGTTGGGAGGCAACCCAATAGTTATCTTAAATTGTCTTGTTCTTTTTCTGTTTTTTAGTGTGCACATATTTATTCTACTATAATGGTTGCGTTTTGTGTTTTAATTAGTGTTTGTGCCAAGTAAAGCCTTTGGGAGGATTTGGTTGATAGTTGATTTGATTCTGTGAAAAAACAGAACCATTTGCGCCCAGTAGAAGAATTGTGTAAATTCACTAGAACATGCTTTTGATCTAAATATTTTTACACATGATTGATATACAAATTTCCCACGTTTTCCTAATTTATCTGAAATTTTAGAGTTACAGAAGTATGAGCGTAATTCAGGTTTCTACAGATTATTCTTCTTTTGACAGATTCTGTTTCCGTTACATTGTTTGCATGTTTTGATGAAACTATGGATTGTATCAGGGGTATAAGCCATGGAGAAGTTAGAATACAGTAGGTATAATACAATAATAAAATATGAATGAGTTTATAACAGTACCTAAAGTAGTTATTTGCTTTGTTCTACTAATGAATCTCATGAAGGTTTTGTTGAGTTTTGTGTGCTGAAGTTTTCAAGTTTTGAGTGAGATCATGATGGATGAAGAAATAAGGAGTTGTCAAGAGCCTAAGCTTGGGGATGCCCAAGGCACTCCAAACGTAATATTCAAGGACTCCCAAGCAACTAAGCTTGGGGATGCCCCAGAAGGCATCCCCTCTTTCTGAAGGAAATATGCCCTAGAGGCAATAATAAAGTTATTATATTTTTCCTCATATCATGATAAATGTTTATTATTCATGCTAGAATTGTATTAACCGGAAACATAATACATGTGTGAATATATAGACAAACAGTGTGTCACTAGTATGCCTCTACTTGACTAGCTTGTTAATCAAAGATGGTTATGTTTCCTAACCATGAACAAGGAGTTGTTATTTGATTAACAAGGTCACATCATTAGTTGAATGATCTGATTGACATGACCCATTCCGTTAGCTTAGCACACGATCGTTTAGTATGTTGCTATTGCTTCCTTCATGACTTATACATGTTCCTATGACTATGAGATTATGCAACTCCCGTTTACCGGAAGAACACTTTGTGTGCTACCAAACGTCACAACGTAACTGGGTGATTACAAAGGTGTTCTACAGGTGTCTCCGAAGGTACTTGTTGAGTTGGCGTATTTCGAGATTAGGATTTGTCACTCCGAATGTTGGAGAGGTATCTCTGGGCCCTCTCGGTAATACACATCACTTAAGCCTTGCAAGCATTTCAACTAATGAGTTAGTTGTGAGATGATGTATTACGGAACGAGTAAAGAGACTTGCCGGTAACGAGATTGAACTAGGTATTGGATACCGACGATCGAATCTCGGGCAAGTAACATACCGATGACAAAGGGAACAACGTATGTTGTTATGCGGTCTGACCGATAAAGATCTTCGTAGAATATGTAGGAACCAATATGGGCATCCAGGTCCGCTATTGGTTATTGACCGAGACGTGTCTCGGTCATGTCTACATTGTTCTCGAACCGTAGGGTCCGCACGCTTAAGGTTTCGATGACAGTTATATTATGAGTTTATGTATTTTGATGTACGAAGGTTGTTGGAGTTCGGATATGATCACGGACATGACGAGGAGTCTCGAAATGGTCGAGACATAAAGATTGATATATTGGACGGATATATTTGGACACGGAAAGGTTCCGGAGAAGTTTGGAGCTCGGGAGGTTACCGGAACCCCGGAGGTATATGGGCCTTATTGGGCCCATGTAGGAGGAAGGAGAAGGAACAAGGGAGGCGCCCCAGCCCAATCCGATTGGGGAAGGGGCGGCCCCTTTCCTTTCTCCTTCCCCTCTTCCTATTACTACTACTAGTACTACTTCCTAATACTAGTACTTTTCCTTCCCCTCCAAATAAGATAAGGAAAGGGGGAAACCTACTTGGAGTAGGTTCCCCTCCCTATGCGCGCCCCTTGGGCCGGCCACCTCCTCCCTCCCTCCTTTATATACGGGGTAGGGGGCACCCTAGAACACACAAGTTGATCATTGAGATCGTTCCTTAGCCATGTGCGGTGCCCCCCTCCATGATATTACACCTCGGTCATATTGTAGCGGTGCTTAGGCGAAGCCCTGCACAGAGAACATCAAGATTGTCACCGCGCCGTCGTCTTGTGAACTCCCCTCGGAGCCTCTCTTGGATTGGAGATCGAGGGTGCGTCATCGAGCTGTCTGGCGTGTCAAGAACTCGGAGGTGCACGAGTAACGGTGCTTAGATTGGTTGGACGGGAGGACGTCGACTACTTCCTCTATGTTGTGTCAGCGCTTCGCTTCGGTCTCACGAGGGTGCGAGACAACACTCTCCCTCTCGTTGCTATGCATCACCATGATCTTGCGTGTGCGTAGGATTTTTTTTCAAATTACTACGTTCCCCAAGAGTGGCATCCGAGCCTAGGTTTTTATGGTTTGATGTTATATGCACGAGTAGAACACAAGTGAGTTGTGGGCGATATAAGTCATACTGCTTACCAGCATGTCATACTTTGGTTCGGCGGTATTGTTGGATGAAGCGGCCCGGACCGACATTACACGTACGCTTACGCGAGACTGGTTTTACCGCCGTGCTTAGCACACACGTGACTAGCGGGTGTCAGTTTCTCCAACTTTAGTTGAACCGAGTGTGACTATGCCCGGTCCTTGCGAAGGTTAAAACAGCATCAACTTGACAAACTATCGTTGTGGTTTTGATGCGTAGGTGAGATTGGTTCTTGCTTAAGCCCGTAGCAGCCACGTAAAACTTGCAACAACAAAGTAGAGGACGTCTAACTTGTTTTTGCAGGGCATGTTGTGATGTGATATGGCCAAGGCATGATGCTATATTTTATTGTATGAGATGATCATGTTTTGTAACCGAAGTTATCGGCAACTGGTAGGAGCCATATGGTTGTTGCTTTATTGTATGAAATGCAAACGCCCTGTAATTGCTTTACTTTATCACTAAGCGGTAGCGATAGTCGTAGAAGCAATAGATGGCGAAGCGACAACGATGCTACGATGGAGATCAAGGTGTCGCTACCGGTGGCGATGGTGATCATGATGGTGCTTCGGAGATGGAGATCACAAGCACAAGAAGATGATGGCCATATCATATCACTATATTGATTGCATGTGATGTTTATCCTTTATGCATCTTATCTTGCTTTGATTGACGGTAGCATTTTAAGATGATCTCTCACTAAAAATTATGAAGTAGTGTTCTCCCTGAGTATGCACCGTTGCCAAAGTTCGTCGTGCCCAGACACCACGTGATGATTGGGTGTGATAAGCTCTACGTCCATCTACAACGGGTGCAAGCCATTTTTGCACACGCAGAATACTCAGGTTATACTTGACGAGCCTAGCATATACAGATATGGCCTCGGAACACGGAGACCGAAAGGTCGAGCGTGAATCATATAGTAGATATGATCAACATAAGATGTTCACCATTGAAAACTACTCCATCTCACGTGATGATCAGTTATGGTTTAGTTGATTTGGATCACGTGATCACTTAGATGACTAGAGAGATGTCTGTCTAAGTGGGAGTTCTTAAGTAATATGATTAATTGAACTAAAATTTATCATGAACTTAGAACCTGATAGTATCTTGCTTGTCTATGTTGTTTATAGATAGATGGCCTGTGCTGTTGTTCCGTTGAATTTTAATGCGTTCCTTGAGAAAGCTAAGTTGAAAGATGATGGTAGCAACTACGCGGACTGGGTCCGTAATTTGAGGATTATCCTCATTGCTGCCTGAAAAATTACGTCTGGAAGCACCGCTGGGTGCGAACCTCTTCGCTGATCTGGCGACGGCGTTAAGAACGTCTGGCGAGCAAAGCTGATGACTACTCGATAGTTCAATGTGCCATGCTTTACGGCTTAGAACCGGGACTTCAACGACGTTTTGAGCGTCATGGAGCATATGAGATGTTCCAGAGTTGAATTTGATATTCCAGAAGAATGCCCGGATTGAGAGATATGAAGTCTCTAATAAGTTCTATAGCTGCAAGATGGAGGAGAATAGTTCGTCGGTGAGCACATACTCAAGATGTCCGGTATTGTAATCACTTGATTCAACCGGGAGTTACTCTTCCGGATGATAGCGTCATTGATGTAATTCTCCAATCACTTCCACCAAGCTCCAAGAGCTTCGTGATGAACTATAATATGCAAGGGATGGATAAGACGATTCCCGAGCTCTTCGCAATGCTAAAGGCTACGGAGGTAGAAATCAAGAAGGAGCATCAAGTGTTGATGGTTAACAAGACCACTAGCTTCAAGGAAAAGGGCAAAGGGAAGAAGAAGGGGAACTTCAAGAAGAACAGCAAACAAGTTGCTGCTCAAGAGAAGAAACCCAAGTCTGGACCTAAGCCTGGCCGAGTGCTTCTCCGCAAGCGGATGGTCCTTTGGAAGCTGAACTGCCCCAAGTATTTGGCGGATAAGAAGGATGGCAAAGTGAACAAAGGTATATGTGATATACATGTTATTGATGTGTACCTTACTAGAGCTCGCATAGCACTGGTATTTGATCTGGTTACATTGCTAATATTTGCAACTCAAGCAGGGACTACGGATTGCGAACACCGCAAAGGACGAGGTGACGATGCGCGTGGGAAGCGGTTCCAAAGTCGATGTGATCGCGGTCGGCACGCTACCTCTACATCTACCTTCGGATTAGTATTAGACCTAAATAATTGTTATTTGGTGCCGCGTTGAGTATGAACATTATATCTGGATCTTGTTTGATGCGAGACGGTTATTCATTTAAATCGAGAATAATGGTTGTTCTATTTATATGAGTAATATCTTTTATGGTCATGCACCCTGAAGAGTGGTCTATTTTGATGAATCTCGATAGTAGTGATACACATATTCATAGTGTTGAAGCCAAAAGATGCAGAGTTGATGATGATAGTGCAACTTATTTGTGGCCTTGCCGTTTGGGTCATATCATTATAAAGCGCATGAAGAAACTCCATCTTGATGGACTTTTGGAACCACTTGATTATGAATCACTTGGTACTTGCGAACCGTGCCTCATGGGCAAGATGACAAAACGCCGTTCTCCGGTACTATGGAGAGAGCAACAGATTTGTTGGAAATCATACATACAGATGTATGTGGTCCAATGAATGTTGAGGCTCGTGGCGGATATCGTTATTTTCTCACCTTCACAGATGATTTAAGCAGATATGGGTATATCTACTTAATGAAACATAAGTCTGAAACATTTGAAAAGTTCAAAGAATTTCAGAGTGAAGTTGAAAATCATCGTAACAAGAAAATAAAGTTTCTACGATCTGATCATGGAGGAGAATATTTGAGTTACGAGTTTGGTCTACACTTAAAACAATGTGGAATAGTTTCGCAACTCACGCCACCCGGAACACCACAGCGTAATGGTGTGTCGAGCGTCGTGTCGTACTTTACTTGATATGGTGCGGTCTATGATGTCTCTTACAGATTTACCGCTATCGTTTTGGGGTTATGCTCTAGAGACAGCCACATTCACGTTAAATAGGGCACCGTCAAAATCCGTTGAGGCGACACCTTATGAACTATGGTGCGGCAAGAAACCAAAGTTGTCGTTTCTTAAAGTTTGGGGTTGCGATGCTTATGTGAAAAAGCTTCAACCTGATAAGCTCGAACCCAAATCGAGAATGTGTCTTCATAGGATACCCAAAGGAGACAGTTGGGTACACCTTCTATCACAGATCCGAAGGCAAGACATTCGTTGCTAAGAATGGATCCTTTCTAGAGAAGGAGTTTCTCTCGAAAGAAGTGAGTGGTAGGAAAGTAGAACTTGATGAGGTAAGCTGTACCTACTCCCTTGTTGGAAAATAATACATCACAGAACCGGTTTACGTGGACGTCAAAACCAACTAGTGAGGAAGTTGATGATGATGATCATAGAACTTGAGATCAAGTTAATCTGAGAACCACGTGGGTCGAGCAGAGTAAGATCCGCACTGAGTGGTACGGTAATCCTATTCGGAAGTCATGCTACTAGATCATGATGAACCATGAACTATGAAGAAGCGATGGTGAGCCCAGATTCCGCAAAATGGCTTGAAGCCATGAAATCTGAGATGGGATCCATGTATGATAACAAAGTATGGACTTTGGTTGACTTGCCCGATGGTCGGCAAGCAATTGAGAATAAATGGATCTTCAAGAAGAAGACCGACGACGGTAATGTTATCGTCTACAAAGCTTGACTTGTTGCAAAAGGTTTTCGACAAGTTCAAGGGTTGACTACAATGAGACCTTCTCACCCGAAGCGATGCTTAAGTCTGTCCGAATCATGCTAGCAATTGCGCATTTTATGATTATGAAATTTGGCAAATGGATGTAAAACTGCATTCTGAATGGGTTTACGGAAGAAGAGTTGTATATGATGCAACCGAAGGTTTTATCGATCCAAAGGAGCTAACAAAGTGTGCAAGCTCCAACGTTCCATTTATGGACTGGTGCAAGCCTCTCGAGTTGGAATAAGCGTTTGATAGTGTGATCAAAGCATTTGGTTTTATCTGAGACTTTTGGAGAAGCCTGTATTTACAAGAAAGTGAGTGGGAGCTCAGAGCATTTCTAATATTATATGTGGATGACATATTATTGATTGGAAATGATATAGAATTCTGAATAGCATAAAGGGATACTTGAATAAAAGTTTTTCAATGAAAGACCTCGGTGAAGCTGCTTACATATTGGGCATTAAGATCTATAGAGATAGATCAAGGCGCTTAATTGGACTTTCACAAAGCACATACCTTGACAAAGTTTTGAAGAAGTTCAAAATGGATCAAGCAAAGAAAGGGTTCTTGCTCAGATTGCAAGGTGTGAAGTTGAGTAAGACTCAAAGCCCGACCACTGCAGAAGATAGAGAGAAAATGAAAAGTGTTCCTATGCTTCAGCCATAGGCTCTATCATGTATGCAATCTGTGTACCAGACCTGATGTGTGCCTTGCTATAAGCCTAGCAGGAGGTACCAAAGTAATCCAGAGTGGATCATGGACAGCGGTCAAGAACATCTGAAATACGAAAAGGACTAAGGATATGTTTCTCGTATATGGAGGTGACAAAGAGCTCATCGTAAATGGTTACGTTGATGCAAGCTTTGACACTGATCCGGACGATTCTAAATCGCAAACCGGATACGTGTTTACATTAAACGGTGGAGCTGTCAGTTGGCCCGTCCGGTGGGTCCCTGCTGTCAGGTGGAGGAATAGTTATTTTGCACTTCCTTGCGGCCGCCGTGGACCCAGCTGTCAGCCTCTCCACATACAGTACTCTTCCGATGGAAGTCGTTCCTTGACCACGTTGACCACGCCGCGCCGAGAGCACCAGGGTGGTGGACGACGACGAGGCCTCGGAAGGGGACGACACGGAGCCGGGGAAGACGCGGCAGTGGATGCCCACACGTAGAGGAGTATGAGGATTTAGTGGTTCGTCTGCGGTGTGAGACTGCCGTCGCCACAGAATAACAGGGGTGTGGGTGATTAGAGGGATGTCCTGGCCAGTGGTGGGAGTAATAGGGGCGGTAAGGCCTCCGCGGCATCACAACCGGCCACGGGAGGCAGGAGCATGCGGCACGACCGGCGCTGGTTCGGGCGGCTGGAGCAAGAAGACCAGGGGTTGAAGAAGCAGTACGGCCGTTGGATGAACATCGTATGGTAATGGAGCTAGAATCGTTCATATTGACTAAGTTGACAAAGCCCTCCATCCCCGTGAACTTGGTAGGCCCAGAAGTCAGCCTCCCACTATGCTGGGTTCCAGCTGGCAGGGGGAGTATTCATTTTTCTGTGCGTAATAAGGAGGCACTTCCTTACGTGCACAGATAGCTGGTGGGTCTGACCTGTCAACGGGGGTCACATTTTTTTCGTGAAAGACAGAGGCCCTTCTGGTGGGTCCTAGATGTCAGGTGGAGGAATCATTATTTTGTGCATAATAAGGAGGCATTTCCTTGTGTGTGGCCGTGGACCCAACTGTCAGTCTCTCCACGCACAGTCTACTTCCAATGGTGTCGTTCGTTGACCATGTTGACCACGCCGCGCCGAGCACATCCAAGGTGGTGGACGACGGCGAGGTCCCGGAAAACAACGAGCCGGAGATGGGAAGACGCGGGAGTAGAGTCGCAGACGAAGAGGTGTACAAGGGTTAATTGGTTCTGGTGCGGTGTGGTTCGGCAGTCGGTGGAGAAGAACAGGAGGTGTGGAGGGGTGGAGGGATGGCCTGGACAACGGTGGAGTAGTGCTTCACAGCGAAGCATGCTAAGCAGAGCTGCTAGCAGTAGGAGGCGGGAGGTCGTCCCGGCGGCGCTAGAGGAAGAAGACGAGGGATTGAAGATGGATGCCGGTCGTTGGATGTAAATCCAACGGCTAACGATGTCAGAATCATTTGTTGACTAAGTTGACAATGACTTGCGTTGGCTTCGTCCTATTGGCTCACATTTTAGCCTCCAAAATGTGGCACGTATTCAACCCATTTTTTCAGAATTTATAGTCTTTTTTTGCAGGGTAGAATTTACAGTCAATTTGATCTTTTTTTGAATTACAGTCCATTAGCTGGGCTAGGTGAACAAATAATGTAGCGTCCATGTGGCCCATTTATTTTTTTCCTAAAAAATTACAGGCCATTTGCACTTTCTCGAAATACTTGATTTTACTGGGCTGATTCTAATTATAATGTTGGGTTGGGCTAGTAATGTTATCAAAAAATAAACAGGGGTTGAGAATTTTGTTATAAATATATTTAAATAATAAGTGATTTATTATTACATTCGTCCTTAAATCTTACCAAGCTTTTGTACACAATCACTAGGATTTTCGTGCCAAAACAATCCAGGAATTTATTGTTAAGAAATTATTTTTATAAGTTAATAAGATGTGGGATATTGTTTTCTCACATCTGTAAGTATCTGTTAGATATATGATGACAATAAAAATAATATGTAATAACATATAAAATAATTTAAATATATATAATATAGTTAGAAGGGAAACATAAGTTGGACCAGGCGTTCCTATTCTTATATAGAAAAATAGAACAGACCTCCGCGTTTTCTTCAAAAAAAACACATAAATTGGGCTGCCGATGTTTCAAGAAAAATAAAACCTCGGATGGGAGGTCCATAGGCCAGTCGATACATGACGGGCCTCGAGAAAATACAAACAAGCCTATGGACCTCCCATCCGAGGTCGTGGGCTGCGCATGTTAAAAAAGAAAGCCTAGATGGGGCAGCCCAAAACCCAGCTGATCCTTGCTGCCCCAGTGATAATAAATGATACCTGCCAGCTCCCCGGCTTCATTGTGAATTTATCTCCTATAGTAACTACGTTGAAGCACCTAAAAAAATTGTAACTATGTTCACAAACCCGTGGGCCCTAACGTCAGTATAGCATTAGGTGGAAGTATTTTTTCGATGAGGCACTTTCTTGCGTACGGCCATAGACCTGGTGGGTCCCGACTGTCCGCCTCTCCATGTACAGTCCTCTCCAGATTCCTCTCGTTTGTTCAGCATGTTCACAACGGCAAACAGCGGCGTCGCGGCGAGCGCACAAAGGTGAAGGAGGGGATCCTACCACCTGAGGAAGTGCCTTATTATTGACGAAACTACAGAACTAGCCTAGTGGCCAAGTGACACTACCCGGCAGCTGTTCCGCCCGGGTTTGATTCCACCTGTGCAGTGAAAATATCTCCAAATTTTTTGCCTCTGCTTTTATTGACATGTGAGTCCCCATTGTCATCTACACACACCAGGTCCAACACTTGCCAAAACACTTGCCAAAACTTCATCCCTCGTTTTCTCTGTGTTTCACACACTAGACATTGTGTGGGCATTTTGAAAATAGCATATCTTTTTGACTGTGCATCATATGAAGATGTGCTATGCATCAATGTTGATCAGCATGATGTTAACTGGCTGGTAGTTCCATGTTCGACCATGAATAAAACTTCCAACATGATGTTAGCCCTATTTGAAAAGGCCGTGTTTGAAAGTGCTACTATCGACTAGAGGGGGGGGGGGTGAATAGGCGATTTTTATGAAAGTCTTCAAAACATGGAAGTTTCAAAGACAAACAACAGAAATGACCTAATTGTAATGCAGCGGAAGATAAACTACCCTGAGCAAGCCATAGTCAAGTATGTAATGATGTGAAAGTACATGACTAGTAGCAGCTAGGTAGTAAGGATCAATATGGAAGATAGTATGAAGCCAATCAACAGTAGTAGTCAAGCAATGAAGTCAAACAGATAAACAGATAGGCAATGACTTCACGAAGAGAAACTAACATAACATTGGGAAGAGATAGAACTAGTTGCTTGTTGAAGACACAGGATTTTTTGGACCAGTTCCAGTTGCTGTGACAACTGTACGTCTGGTTAGGGAGGCTGAGATTTAAATCAGAAGACCATGTCTTCACCTTATTCCCCTTGAGCTAAGGACACCCAGTCCTCGCCCAATCACTCTGGTAAGTCTTCAAGGGAGACTTCCAAACCTTCACAGACTTCGTTCACCGGCAACCCACAATGACTCTTGGATGCTCAGAACGCGACGCCTAACCGGCTGGAGGATTCACAGTCCTCAAGTGTAATAAGTCTTCAGTCACATGCATGAGAAAGACTTGATGATGCCTAACACTCTTTGGCTCTGGGTGTTTGGGCTTTGTCCTCGCAAGGATTTCTCTCTCTCTCAAATGCTTCGAGGTGGGTTGCTCTCAAACAACAAAAGCCGTGCACAAACTCTGAGCAGCCACCGATTTATGGTGTAGGGGGTGGGCTATATATAGCCACTAGGCAACCCGACCTGATTTGTCCAAAATGACCCTGGGTCACTAAGGAACTGACACGTGTTCCAACGGTCAGATTTCAAACACACGCGGCAACTTTACTTGGGCTAAAAGCTGACTCATCCAGCTCTGGATAAGATTTGCTCTCATTCTGTTCGCTCGAAGACATAGGATTTGGGTTGAGCATCACTTCAGTCACTCTGACTTAGTTCACTTGGACCCCACTTAGCAGTACGGTGGTTCCTATGACTCAACAAAGAAGAAAAGAAAGCAACGAAACCACAATCTTCGCGCTTCATAGTCTTCACGCAATGTCTTCTCATGTCATAGTCTTCAATATGAATATCTTCTCATACCACCATTGTCTTCAATGTCTTCATACATTTTTAGGGGTCATCTTCGGTAGGTAAACCGAATCAATGAGGTACACTACTTGTGTTATCCTGCAATTCTCACAAATGCATTAGTCCCTCAACCAACTTTGTCGTCAATACTCCAAAACCAACTAGGGGTGGCACTAGATGCACTTACAATCTCCCCCTTTTTGGTGATTGATGACAAACTGGTTGAAGTTTTCAACGGGGATAAAGTATGTGAAATTGTAAGGATTTGGAATTGTCTTCATAAGTTGCAAGGGCTCCCCCTGAAGATGTGAGTATAAGTAATTTGCTTTTGGAATGCAAATGCACATGGCAGGTTGTACTTGTGGAGATCCACTTCAACTTATGAAGATAATTCACCATGCATGAAATGATATAGCAAGTAGAATGACATGCATAATGAAAAATGGACGTCTGCAGAATGATCTAAGTGCGGAAGTTATCATCGCACATGCGGAATTTATCATCACATCACAGTAAAGCAAATAAGTAGCAGACGACCATCAAGTTTAGGTGTTACAACTCAAAGAACCAAATGCTTGAAGACTATCAACTCATACGCTTCTCCCCCTTTTGTCAGTAAGGACCAAAAAGGTTTGAAGACATAGAGCATCTACTCGTCATCATGAGTAGGTGAAGCAGCAGGGTTGTCGTTGTTGGTTGGCGGTGCAGATGAACTTGGTGCAGTATCGATGCGCACAGTTGTAGGAGGTGGTGAAGTAGCATCATCTTCATCATCGACCACTCTGGCATTTACCGTTGCCGTGGAGGAAGAAGAGTACTCAGAGTCTTCAAGAGATGGAGTGCGACGTAAGACAGCAGTCCGTGGAGGAGTGGAGTCAAACTGGAATCTTTCATGGAAGCCATCTTCTTGAAGATCAGCTTCAGCACTGAGCAGGGTCAAACTCTTCCATGATCGCCGGCAAGTTTCATGAGAAACAAAGGCATTCTTGGTGGCTAGGTTGCGGATGCGATTGACATCCACAAAGAGGCTTTGCATCTGTCTCTTGAGCCAGAAATGATGCTTATCCTGTTTCTGATGAAGAGCCACAAGAAGTTCTCGGTCATTGAGAACGCGAGAACGCTTCCGAGGCCTTTGTGCGATGGTGCTTTCAGTGGCTTTAGTGGGCGCTCGATGAGGCAGATGAGTGTTTCCAGCCAGTGGATAGATTCGTGTCACTGCTTGAACACCTTCAATAGGCTGAGTGAAGCTTTGGTGCTCGGCATTCTGAAGACAAAGAGGCGTCTTGGCAGGGACAGAGTATATAGCATCAACTGACATATCAACCTCTGGCAGAAAGATTATATGATTGCGAGTAGAGGGATGATAATTGACAGATGAGTGTCGCTTGATGAGGCGCACGACCCATGGAGCATAAAACTTCAGACCAAATAGGTCAGAGCCAGAAGCAGCAAGTTGCCTTATGAAGAATTCTTGCTTGTTGAAGCTGATGCCATTGAGAATATAGAAGACCAAAGTCTTCATAGCTCCTTCAAGCTTGGCCGCTGATGAATGTCCTTTGACTGGCCATAGAGTTTGCCTGATGATATGATATATGGTGCGAGGCAGATACTCAAGGTCTTCAACAAATAAATGTGTGGGATACTCAGCGTCAGATGGAAAAGGCTTCATCATGCTCAGCATCTGGCTCATATCGGGTTCTGGCTTATGAAAGATGCTCTCCACAACATTGCGGTGTAGCTGACAGTCAGGTTCATATAGTTCTCCAGGAGTGGCTAGCCCTATAAGCTCAATGATATCCATAGCTTTGGCTTCATGATGAACATTTCCAGTCATCCACTCGAGAACCCATGTCTTGATGTCCCTGTAGTAGCCACGAATGTGCAGAGTGGCATAGAATTGAAGCAACAGCTCTTCATTCCAATGTTCTTTGTCTGTCACAAAATGGAGCAGACCAGCATCACGAAAGCAATCAAGTGCTTCTTCTAAGCACGGCAGTCCAGCAATGGCTTCAGTATCAAGGCGCATATGAGGGAAAATGCGCCCTTGATCATATAGCACACATGAGTAATAGCTTCTCTGCTGATAGCTGCAGAACCGATCTGATGAAATCCTTGGCTTGGAGTAGGGGTTCTTGGTGCTGTCAAAGAAGGTATTGTGGCTTTTGAAGGCATTTGCATTGAAGGACCCTGGTGAGTTTGCAGTGCCTGGAAACCTTTGCAATCTTGGCTTTGGCTTCTGAACCTGAGGCCTATGCTCAACATGATAGTTAAATTGCGGTCCTGAGGCAGTAGGCGGAGGCACCAGAATGGGCCATCGGATAGTGGTAAGCTGACCGTGACTGTATGCTTGCTCAATTGTGTGAGGCCTTGGTGGCGGAACAGAGCAGGGCAGCAAGTGAGGCGTCGACCGCACACAAAGTGCCGGGAGCAGATTGTCATATTAGCTTCCAGCAAAGCATCCTCATGGGCTTCAGGTGCAGCATCCTCATTGGCTTCAGGTGCAACATCCTCATTGGTTTTAGGTTCAGTGGCCACATTTGCTTCAGGCACACTAGTTGGCGCAGGCTCCACATTAGCGTCAGCCATGACTACGTCATTGGCTTCATTGGCGTTGGCGGTGGCAGCCTCAACATTGTCAACCTCCTCCTGACGAACAGGAGGGTCGGGCACAGGCACGTTCACATCTGGAACTGCTTCTTCTTCAATCGCTGGGGGAGTAGGTACACGTACTTCTTCTTCATTTTCCTCGGCTCATGCAGCCGGAATGTCTTCAGCAGCATGTGCTTCAGACTCGGAGACATTCACAGAGGGAGCAGGTTCAGAAAATACTTGGCATGCAACAGGTGAACATTGCACCTCTCCTTCTGGAACGCTCGACAGAGGGACTTGAGGCCTTTGTCCTTTGCTGCGAAGCGCTGGCTTCGCCTTAGGAGATGGAGTTGGCTGGGCCTGAAAGTCTTCATCCTCTTCTTGCACGGGTGGTGTAGCTTGTTGTTGTTGTAGGGGAGTACTGGGGGAGTCTTGAAGTTGTGAGTGATCAGCCCACGATGCATCCTGAGCAATTGGCGTCAGAGGACGACCAATGCTGATGAGTTCGCTGTTTGTATGAACAGACGATGATACCATGTCATGTTCGATCTAAGGAAGAACTTCATCATCAGCTACATTGTCATCATGACCAATGTCTTTAGCAGCGGTGGGTTCAGCTGCTGGAATATCTTCAGCTTCATGAGCCTCTGTGTGAGCAGGCTCATGGACTACTATCCTTCGTTCTTGATGTACTGAAGCAGGGTGAACCATAGAAATGGGTTCAACGACTAAGGGCTCTGTGGAAGCAGCCCTAGTCTTTTTGGTCTTGTGCTTCTTCTTGGAGGGAGCGGCATCAGAGGCTTCAGTGTTCTTTCTCTTTTTGGCTTCAGCCTCGGCAGCCCTCGTCTTCTTCTGTTCTGAAGCGGTTGTGGTGACCTTTGGCTTCGAGCCAGTCATGCTGCTTGGGAAGATAATGCGAGGGGCTTCTTGGCTTGAAGGTTCAGGCTGTTTAGGGTGCTTCTTCTTCTTCTTTGCAGCCATCCTGGGGTCAATGCCAGGACGGCCAAGTGACTTGCGCTTCTCAGCCTCATTGTAGGCAAGCACACACTTATCAGCCAAAATCTTCATGCGCTCTCGAGAACCCTGAGCTTCTTGGCGTTTCTTGAGAAAAGCTTCTTTAAGCTCACGCAGCATGACCTTGAAATTTCTGACGTCTTGAACACTGAGCTTGCCCACATGCTTCTTGAATTGAGCCTTCTCATAGTCAATCTTGTTCTTGAGCTCAACGATGCGCTGAGCGAGAGCTAGCTCAGAAGCAATATCGCCATTGAAGGAGACGCTGAGGCCGATGGGAAGCTGAGTATCTTCAAAGCTGACATTGGGGGTGTCGAACCACTCATCAATGAAATTGTGGATGATGGCCACATCAAAGAGAGGCAAGTTGCTGAATATTTCTGCTTCTTCCTTGCTCTTTATTATCTGCTCAAGAGCATCATCATCAAGATCTTCATCACTTGACAGATCAAAGGGTTCTTCACGCAGAATTGCGGCAGGAGTCAAGGCTCTTTGATCAGATGGTCTGACAAGTTGCTTCTTTTTCTCCGTTCTCTTGGAGACACGGGATTGATCTTCAGACTCCACACTGGCTTCAGGAGGTGCAGTGGCCAGTGGCTTCACACGTGAAGTCTTTGGAGGTGCAGCTGAGGTTGAAGCCTTTGACTTCTTTTGCTTCTGCGGCTTTGGAGGAGGAGCAGGGGCTTTATCAGAGTCAACATCATTGTTAGAATGATCTACTCTAGCACCTTGGACCATAATGTAGGTGATGAGCCCGTCAAGGTTGGAGAAGGGGCCGATGACGTTGGGATTAGCATCACGGGAGCCGTCAGCACGGGGAGCAGAGGGACCTGGGTTGAAGTCCAAACCCAAGGACTTCTTGTTCTTCTTGGCCGAAGCCACAACAAACTGGTAGTTGCGCTTGAAGAGAGAATCATCACGACACCAGAGTAGTGAAGTGGGATCTGCGTTCTCAGGCTGTGGACCAAGGACCATGCAAGGATAGAAGCCTTGATCAATGGCTTCAGCTCGGCTCTTGGGTTGAAGGCCTCGATAGAGGATATCACCCCAAGGTCTCTTGATGGCATTCTTCTCTGCATATTCCTTCTTCACAAACTTGTACTTGAACCACTCCTCATCCCAATAGCGTCGAATCCATTGTATTCGCGTCTTTCTCTGATGACAATTCTCTTCAGGATCTGTCTTGTATAGTTCTGCTAAGTCATCATGCAGATCTTTGAATGTTCCTTCTCTGTGCTGTCTGCCACCCTTCCTTGCTGATTTTTCTGCAACCATGAACTTCAAACTGAATGGCTTCAATACATTCAAAGGCTTCAGAGATTTATGCTTGCTGGTCAAGAAGGAACTGGCTTCATGAGAATTGATATGATGCTGAAGTATTCTGCAAACGAATGCAGACTATGGGAACCAAGGGATTCTCCCACGGACATGTACCTGTGACAGCATAAGAGATGCGAGGGAAGGGGAAGGGGTCATATGCATTCTCAGAAGTTTTTGAAGATAAATCAGTTTGAAGACATTGACCTCATGATGCGAAGACATTCACTTATATAGGTGAGTTGGTTCCAGATTTGTACCAATCCGTGAATAAGTACAAGTGAGGAATCAAACTAGTGGAAATCCAAGTGAATCTACTAGGCAGTATGAGATGCAGACAGAATAGATCTAACATTGAATAGGCAGAAACTACTTTTGGTAAACAGGATGAATCTTGAAGATCAAAAAGGTGGTAAAAATAGAGTTATAATTACCGCACAAAGAACTGCTAGATGGAGGAATAGGAGACCGAGCAGTTCAGCCCACCGTGCCCTAACTTGGCGACGGAGGAGACCTATGGCGACGGCGGAGAGGACGATGCCCGTGGCCGGCGTGAGGACGGCGTCGGAGAAGTCGTGGCAGCTAAGCGCTTCGTCGCCAGTGTCGTCGCGAGCTAGCGGTGGCGCTAGGGTTTTGACGGAGGTGGTGAGGTGGAAGAAGGATTTCTTTACCGCAGGGGACAAGTATTTATAAGTTGGTGAGAGACACAGCGCAATTACGCTGGTGCCCCTGGCGGTTCACATCTGAGGGGCACGTGCCAAGCATGCAACATACTCAGAGTTGTCCCACGTTCCCACGCCCGCTAGGCATGTCGGAGAGTTGTTCCAGCTTCTCCGGATTTCAACAATAAAGATAAGTCATTTAAAACAGATTTAATGTTTGTCTCTTTGCCTTCTGCAGACTAGGACACAGAGAACACATTCGACAGTTTCAATAGAATGCATATGATTTCGACAGATAGAGTTTGAGATAGAAAGCATAGAGAGGTTAGGGTCCGATCACATTCACTTAGTTCAAAAGATCCAATCTTGAAGACATAGCTATAAGTGAATCTCAGAGAGGATGAACACTAGTATGTATATATATCAGAAAGCAATCAAATCATCATAGTGCAGAAAGTCATGAAGACAAATTGAAACTGAAGACAAACCAAATGCGAAGTCATTGCAATATAACGCCTTGAGTGAAACACTTCAAACAGAGAAAGTTGGTGGTGGATTTACCCACCGTATAGGAAGTATTAGACCCAGACACGGCGCACAATTATCGTGGCGCTCCGAAGTCAAATTCCATGTTAATGTATTCACACTCAGAGTTTAAATCTTCATTGATTGAAGATATACATTACTTTGTGTGTTGCACATCTAAGTCATTAACATGCATAAGTGTTAGGATGTGTGCCTGATCACAGGACATTAGAGGATTCCAAGATATTTAGCTCACACCGTAACTTGCAAAACCTTTTCTCATCCAAGGGCTTTGTGAAGATATCTGCCAGTTGCTCATCGGTGTTGACGTGAATGATATCGATATCTTTCTTCATAACATGATCTCTGAGAAAGTGATGATGAATTTCAATGTGCTTTATCTTCGAGTGCTGGACTGGATTGTTGGCTACCTTGATGGCACTCTTGTTGTCGCAGAAGAGAGGTACTTGTTTCAGGTTGATGCCATAATCTTTGAGAGTTTGCTTCATCCATAGAAGCTGAGCACAACAGGATCCAGCAGCAATGTATTCAGATTCAGCAGTTGAGAGTGATACATAGTTCTGCTTCTTTGAAGACCAACAGACAAGTGATCGACCAAGAATGTGACATGTGCCTGATGTAGACTTGTGATCCACCTTGTCACCAGCATAATCAGCATCTGAGAATCCAACCAAATCAAATTTTGAGCCCTTGGGATACCATAATCCGAGTGTTGGGGTGAAAGCCAAATATCGAAGAATGCGCTTCACAGTTAAGTGATGCGATTCCTTTGGTGCCGCTTGGAAGCGAGCACACATGCAAACACTAAGCATAATATCTGGCCTAGATGCACATAAATAAAGCAAAGAACCAATCATGGAGCGGTACACCTTTTGATCGAACTCTTTACCATTGTCGTCGGGACCAAGATGGTGTTCGGCTGGCATTGGCGTCGTGTAGCCTTTCCAGTCTTCCATTCCAAACTTCTTCAGACAATCTTTGAGGTATTTCTCTTGAGATATGAAGATGCCATTTCTTTGCGGATGAATTTGAAGACCAAGGAAGAACTTCAGCTCACCCATCATGGACATTTGATATTGCTCTTGCATCATGTACCAAAACTCATCACTGTACTTCTGGTTGGTGCAGCCGAAGATTATGTCATCCACATATATTTGGCACACAAACAGTTCACCATCATATGTCTTCGTGAAGAGTGTGGGATCGAGGGATCCAGGTTTGAAGCCTTTGCTCTTGAAGTCTTTGATTGTATCATACCGAGCACGAGGAGCTTGTTTGAGGCCATCTGATTGCTTTGTTTAGCTTGTACACCATATCAGGATGTTTTGGATCTTCAAAGCCAGGTGGTTGAGCGACATATACTTCTTCTTCAATCTTGCCATTGAGAAATGCACTCTTTACATCCATTTGGTATAGCAAGATGTTGTGATGATTAGTGTAGGCTAGCAGTATGCGAATAGCTTCAGGCCTAGCAACAGGAGCAAATGTTTCATCGAAGTCAATTCCTTCAACTTGAGTGTATCCTTGAGCCACAAGACGTGCTTTGTTTCTGACGACTTGACCATGCTCATCTTGCTTGTTTCGATATATCCATTTTGTTCCAATAATGTTATGCTTGCGAGGATCAGGTCGCTTGACAAGTTCCCAGACATTATTCAGTTTGAACTGTTGAAGTTCTTCTTGCATGGCTTGAATCCATTCAGGTTCCATAAAAGCTTCATCAACTTTCTTGGGTTCTGATATTGACACAAATGAAAAGTGCCCACAGAAGTTTGCTAGCTGTGTTGCTCTTGATCGAGTGAGCGGACCAGGTGCATTGATGCTGTCAATTATCTTCTCTATTTGAACTTCATTTGCAACACGAGGATGAACCGGACGAAGATTTTGCTCTGGCTGATCATTGTCATCATTGGGAGGATTATCTTCGGTCTGAGCATTGTCTTCAGGTTGATTTGGTGCAGAGATGATGAGTTCCTCTTTAGGCTGTGCTTCAGAGGGCATGATTTCACCAGTTCCCATCAACTTTATAGACTCATTTGAAGGAGCTTCATCAAGTGTACTTGGTAGAATCTCTCTCTGTGAACCATTGGTTTCATCAAATTTCACATCCACAGTTTCAACGATCTTGTAGAGATAAAGGTTGAAGACTCTATAGGAGTGTGAATCCTTTCCATAGCCAAGCATGAAGCCTTCGTGAGCCTTAGGTGCAAATTTTGACTTGTGATGGGGATCCTTTATCCAGCATCTTGCTCCAAATACTCTCAAATAACTGATGTTTGGCTTCTTGCCAGTCAGTAGCTCATATGATGTTTTGTTCAGAAGCTTATGAATGTACACACGATTGATGATGTGACATGTTGTATCAATAGCTTCAGGCCAGAACTTCCTTGGTGTCTTGTACTCATCTAGCATTGTTCGAGCCATCTCAATGAGGGTTCTGTTTTTGCGCTTAACGATGCCATTTTGCTGAGGTGTGTATGGAGCAGAGAACTCATGAGTGATTCCCATTGTATCCGAGATCTGAGATCAAGTCCGGTGTTCTTGAATTTAGTGCCATTGTCACTTCGATGTGCTTGATCTCACACCATAATTGTTCATTGCTCGATTTGTGGCGCTGAAGACATCTTGCACTTGGTCTTGTAAAGAATTATATGAACCCATGTGTATCTTGAGTAGTCATCAACAATGACGAAGCCATAGAGACAGGCAGTTGTTGTGAGGGTGGAATAGTGAGTAGGTCCAAACAAGTCCATGTGTAACAACTCGAAAGGTTGTGATGTTGTCATGATTATCTTCGAGGGGTGCTTTGCCCTTGTCATCTTTCGTGCTTCACAGGCACCACACAGATGATCCTTCTTGAACTTGACATCTTCGATGCCTATGACATGCTTCTTCTTGACGAGTGAGTGTAAGTTCCTCATGCCAGCATGTCCTAGCCTTCGATGCCAGAGCCAACATTCTGAAGCTTTTCTAAGAAGACATACGGCAAGCTGTGGACCTGCTGAGAAATCTACCATGTATAGATCATCTTTTCGATACCCTTCAAAGACTAGAGATTTGTCAGATTCCATTAGTACAAGGCAACAATATTTGCCAAATATCACAATCATGTTCAAGTCACAAAGCATTGAGACAGACATTAAGTTGAAACCAAGGGATTCAACAAGCATCACTTTATCCCTGTGTTGATCCTTTGAGATTGCAACTCTACCTAGACCCAATACCTTGGTTTTACCAGTGTCAGCAAATGTAATGTGACTTTTGTTGGATGGACGTAAGGTTGAGTCCATGAGAAGACTTCGATCACCGGTCATATGATTTGTGCATCCTTGTCCGTAATCCATTACAAGCTTTTGGTGATGTACCCTACAAATGCGATTATGAGGATAGGCTTCACAAGAGTGTTGTGAAGCATAAGCATTTGACACATATAGGGACAGTCACAGCTTATATCAAGGTTAGAACATAGTATGACTGATAAAAGATTTAGGTGAAGTATGTAGAATGACATTTTATCGTGCGTCCTTAGTGAATTTTAGGTCCCCAGCAATAGTATCGGACGCCATTGATTGCTGGCTGGAGACCGTTTTCTGCAAAAGAGAGTTAGTTCTTCTTCGCCACCCACATTCTTAGTGGGGGCTTAGAAGCAATGAGTCTAAGTGCAGCATCTGAGAATTTTGGCTTTGAAGCCCTAGCAAATAGCCTTGCAGGAGATGAATGATACTCATATGAATAAGCAGAAAAGTTCTTAGTCCTATGAACATAGCGGTTCGAAGATACATGCTCTCCCTGCAAAACATTGGCGTTAGGGTGACTCATGTGAGTCCTTTATCTGTATGAAGCCTTTGGGCCACATGAAGCTATAGGTATGGGGTTTGTCTTCTTCCTTGGTGGTGTCATGACGACATCCACAGGAAGATTCTCAATGTACCGCTTAGGTACCCAGATCTTCTTCATAGGTGGTCCATTCCTGCAGTTAGTACCAATGTACCTAGCAAACACTTCACCATTCTGATTTTTGAACAGCTTATAGTTTGCATCAAAGGATTCATCAATGATAATAGGATTAGCACAGGTAAAGCCAGATAAGGTGGATGGATCTACTGAAGGTTCCTTTGCAGCAACCCATGTGGTTTTGGGGTACTACTCGGGCTTCGAAGACGAGCCATCAACATTCATTTTCCTTCAACCCAACACCCTCTTTCCTAGGGTTTCGGTTTAGAATCGCTTTTGAGCACATCGCAGAGAGTCGATGTCCCTTCAAACTTTTGTACATCCTGTTTCAAGCAATGTCTTCAACATAGCATTTTCATTAGCAACAAAAGTGGTATCCTCCGCAGAGGGGTTAATAACCACATCGGTAGGTGAAGACAATGAAACGATAGCGATGAGTGGAACATTGACCTTGCAGATGTAGTGTTATCACGCTCAATGCATTTTAGACATGGTGGTTCAAATCTATCCTGAGTAGCGCTGATTTGTTGAGCAAGTAATGAATCTCGCTCCTTCTGAAGATCTTCATAATCCACTCTTATCTTTTCAAGGTCTAGCTTTCTTTGAAGACATTCACAAGAAAGCTTCTCATGATCAGACAAGAGAGCATTATGTTGGTCTTGAAGGGCGTCAAACTTAGCATGAAGTCTTTGAAGACTGTCAGCCAAAGCTTTTGACTGATCCATTTCTTCACCCAACATATCATCGCTCTTACTAAGCATATCCTGAACCTTTTCCAAGATTCTTTGTTGTTTAGTGGCAAGGGAAGCAAGCTTGTCATAACTGGGGCCAAATTCATCACTTGATTCATCATCGCTAGATTCAGAGAGATAGCATTCAGTTACCTTATCGCCCCTTGCCATGTGGCATGATGAGGATGATGATGATTCAGGAGCAAAGGTCATCTCCTTGAGAGACTCCTTGTAATCTTCAAACCACGGATCATGGCGAGTACGATGGCCTTCATATACTTCAGAGAGCCGGTCCCAGATTAGCTTCGCGTGATTGAGGTGCATGACATTCTTGAACTGATTTCGGGACAGATGAGAGCAGATGGCATCCTTCGCTGTAAGGTTCAGTAGAGTATACTTGCGAACGTCATCAGCCTTTGCCATCTTGCATAGATTAGTGAGTCCAATCTTAGTAACGGTCCATAGTTCTCTATCCATGGACATGAGTCGCTTCTTCATCATGGCCTTCCATCGGGGATACTCATGACCTTCAAAGGTGGGACAAGACATGTTCCTCAATCCTGCAGTCGACATAGCTGAAACTCCAGGTGGTTAAATCGAATCACACAAAACAAGGGAGTACCTTGCTCTGATACCAACTGAAAGTGCTACTATCGACTAGAGGGGGGGTGAATAGGCGATTTTTATGAAAGTCCTCAAAACATGGAAGTTTGAAGACAAACAATAGAAATGACCTAATTGTAATGCAACGGAAGATAAACTACCCTGAGCAAGCCATAGTCAAGTATGTAATGATGTGAAAGTACCGGACTAGTAGCAGCTAGGTAGTAAGGATCAATATGGAAGATAGTATGAAGCCAATCAACAGTAGTAGTCAAGCAATGAAGTCAAACAGATAAACAGATACGCAATGACTTCACGAAGACAAACTAACATAACGTTGGGAAGAGATAGAACTAGTTGCTTGTTGAAGACACAGGATTTGTTGGACCAGTTCGATTCTTTGTGACAAGCTATGACGTCCGTTAGGGAGGCTGAGATTTAACTCGAAGACCGTGTCTTCACCTTATTCCCTTGAGCTAAGGACGCCCAGTCCTCGCCCAATCACTCTGGTAAGTCTTCAAGGAGACTTCCAAACCTTCACAGACTTCGTTCACCGGCAATCCACAATGACTCTTGGATGCTCGAGCGCGACGCCTAACCAGCTAGAGGATTCACAGTCCTCAAGTGTAATAAGTCTTGAGTCACATGACGTAAAGACTTGATGATGCCTAACACTCTTTGGCTTTGGGTGTTTGGGCTTTGTCCTCGCAAGGATTTCTCTCTCTCAAATGCTTCGAGGTGGGTTGATCTCAAACGACAAAAGCCGTGCACAAACTCTGAGCAGCCACCGATTTATCCTGTAGGGGGTGGGCTATTTATAGCCACTAGGCAACCCGACCTGATTTGTCCAAAATGACCCTGGGTCACTAAGGAACTGACACGTGTTCCAACGGTCAGATTTCAAACACACGCGGCAACTTTACTTGGGCTACAAGCAAAGCTGACTCATCCAGCTCTGGATAAGATTTGCTCTCATTGTCTTTGCTCGAAGACATAGGATTTGGGTTGAGCATCACTTCAGTCACTCTAACTTAGTTCACTTGGACCCCACTTAGCAGTACGGTGGTTCCTATGACTCAACAAAGAAGAAAAGAAAGCAACGAAACCACAGTCTTCACGCTTCATAGTATTCACGCAATGTCTTCTCATGTCATAGTCTTCAATATGAATACCTTCTCATACCACCATTGTCTTCAATGTCTTCATACATTTTTAGGGGTCATCTCTGGTAGGTAAACCGAATCAATGAGGGACACTACCTGCGTTATCCTGCAATTCTCACAAACACATTAGTCCCTCAACCAACTTTGTCGTCAATACTCCAAAACCAACTAGGGGTGGCACTAGATGCACTTACAGTGTTAATATAAATGCTCTGCCTCTGAAAGTTGCACTTTCTTATCTGAAACTGAACTTGGAGTTTCTTATCTGAAACTGAAACTTGCAATTTCTTCTCTGAGAATCACATTGTCTGCACTTTTATACTCCTATGAAACTACATTTTTTAAGTGCTAAAAATAGATCTCTAGAATTCATAAAATACTTCATATGCTCAATACTGCAAATCTAAAATTCAAAAGAGATCCATATCTGAAAGTACTCTCAAAATACACAAGACAAAACACAATTCACAACCTGCAAATGCTGACAACCCTAAGCTCCTCCTGACAATTCACAACCTGCCCTACTATTGGGGGGGGCAGTCCTCCTATTCGTCGGCGGGAGACAGCCACCCCATGAGATGATGTGAATGGTGAGGGAGAGGATGGCAGGGAAGCGTCGTCGGGCCAACTGCTTTTCTCCTCTTGTAATTGGGTTTGGTAGACGAAGACTCCACCGGCTCGCTCTGGCACGACACCCTCACAAACGACACCCTATAGATGCTCGATCCTTCTATCTCTGGTGGATGCTCCATCTAGGATCGATACTCCCACCACCGCTCCCTCATGATCGGATTCGGTGAATCCGTTTGCTCCATGGCCCAGAGGAGCAGCTCTATGTACTCCCGAGCGATTCCTCTGGGAGTATCGCCGCCTTTTCGCTCTCTTGTAGATATTTGGCCATGGATGTCACCGTTGCCGCTAGTTGGTCCTTGTTGTCAAACCAAGAATGTATCTCCAACATCCTAGCTAGCCTCACAGGGTCGCCGTCTGGGATCCTCACGTATCGGTTGTACTCCTCCATCGATCTACTTCTCCACAGCACCTTCACTCATCGGCGGTCGTTTTTGAATGGAAGAGGAGAGGAGCAGTGCTAGTTTTGTATTAGAACATGGGAGGAGCAACGCTGGTTTTGAATTGGAACAGGAGAGGAGGGGCGGTGGTTTTGAAATGGAAGAGGAGAGGAGCGGCGCTGGAGTTAGATTGGAACAGGAGAGGAGCAGCAGTGGTTTAAGAGGAGAAGAGCGGAAGAGCGGCACTGGTCTTGGAAGTATTTTTTTGTTTTGCATATTTTGGGTCAAATTTTGACCATGTACTGTATTTGACAAGCAAAATGTGAATGCATGTCACCAAAAATTGTATCGTTTGGTTCGTATCTGAATGTACTTTCAAATTATATTATTTTTGCAACGTATAACATATATTTTATTTGCGAAAATCATGGTCAATTATGACCCAGAATAAAAGGGAGACTAGTTAATTTGGGATTGCTTTCTTAATTGAATGGTAAATTGATTTTGATTTTGATCCAGTCACAGCGCGCCGGCCCTCTCGTCCAATCCTAAATCGCTGCCGCATGCTCCTCTCCCTCTTCTCCATTGCAAAACCACCTCCTCTCCTCTCCATCATCTCCATTCCAAAACCACCGTCTCGCCTCTCCCTCTTCTCTATTGCAAGACCACCGTCTGTCCTCCCATCTTCCAAAGCTAGCACCGGACCACTCAGAAGGACATCTATGGAGAGGATGCAGCAGCGAATCACGCAGATCGCCGGCGGCGACCAGGCAAAGTTAGCCAGGTTGAAGGATATCCTTACTTGGTTTGACAATGAGTGGGAGATTTCGAGGACGGTGAGGGCCATCTGGCAATGTATGCGAAAGAGCAAGACAGTGGCGATGAGGGCGGCGATGTACATGTACTCCTCGGCGGTAGTCACGCCACAGTCCTTTGAGTTCATCGAGTATCTCCTCTGGGCGATGGAGCAGACAGATTCGCCTGAGGCAACAGTCAGGCGGAGGTGGTGGGCATACAGGTTGAAGGTCGAACACCTAGAGGATAACGAATCGATTGAGTATGGTGTGCTATTCGTGAGGGTGCAGAGCCAGCCGAAGCCACAGGAGTATTCGTTCTCCCACCGCAAGAGGAGGCCGGATGGCGCGACATCGCTTCCCCGCCATTCTCCACTGTTCTCTCAATGCTCACCTCATTTCTACGGCGGTGGTAGGGTTTAAGGTATGCTTTGCACTAACCTAATCTTCCACCTGCTCATGCTTACAATTAGTGTGACAACTAATGAAAATCATGATTACAATCAGTCTCCGAGTACTACGCCAATCACCCTAAAATAGCTCTGGACCTTTGGGTCAAAGTTGTGACACAGTGTACAAATAAAGAAAAATAGATTGGTGGTTCTTTCAGAAAAGAGTACTCCCTAGAAAACTGCCAATATAAGCTACTAGTATTTGGTTAGAGGATTTGATGCCGAAAAAGATCCGTCCACAGGGAGCGCCACACATCCCACTGGTGGTGGTGGATGCCAATGCGTGCATGGCGCATGGTTGGTGTCGATAATTTTTACTTGGCACACCTCGCACTCTGCATATATGCCGATTCGATACGTACATTTGTGCAGTTCCACCAAAATGCAGCTGAATAACCCTGTTTGCACAGATAATGGAAAAGCGCAATTACATTATAGTGGCACTAGTTGATGAAACACACAAAATAAATAGAAGAGAATATTGCGATAGTATCATAGTATGCCATACTGCGAGGGCGAAATGGGCCCTGCGACGCCTCATACGGTAAGCCTCATACTGGAAATCGTCCCTAGTCTCCCAGATAGACCTTCTACAAGTGATGAACATCAGTGTACAACCGTAGTACAAGGAGGCGCCTTGAGACATTCAAATCTCTATTTTTGTGTAGATCAACTAAAATTAAGCACCCAGTTTGCAAAAACGCATAAACATTAACAATGGGACTAGTTGATGAAACATACAATAACAAAGAGAAGCACTTTCTTTATCTACATTGGAAATGAAATGATAGAGAGGACACTCGCTCTATTTTAACTGTTTTATTACTTCATTTTATCAATGACACTAGGGTCGAGCAGGTGGCAAACGAGGCGTACCGTGCGTCGCAAGGATGGAGGCCGGGGGTGGTTAGACTGGGATGCTGAAGCTGGCTCTTTCAGTCACCAAGATGGATGATTCAATTCATGGGACCTTTTGGTGGAGTTCACCTAAAATGAAGCAATGTCCCGTGAGCTAGCAACTTCTTCTTCATTTTTTTAGGAAAAGGGCTCCAGCCCCGGTTCCATTTCCATCAGAAAACGAAACCTGCAGAGATTCTTCTTCATTAGTTACAATAAAATTGAGCAACATCAAGGTTGGTTGTGAAGCTCCTAGAATGTTCAACTATAATTGGGATATCATTTGTGCAGTTCAACTAAGATCGAGCGTGAAATGTATATCTCTGTTTGCACAAAAAAGGTGGAAAGGAGGGTGATTAACAAGTAATGAAACATGCATCAAATGAAAAGAAGCATGTTCCTTATCTAAATGACAATCCTACAAGGATAGTAGCAATTTCTAAAGCAGAAACATTGCTAGATATTAGTGTGGGCATTAGGATTAACTATGACAACTGTTAAATATGACATTACTTTAATGGTGCCATTGCTTCATTTTGCCAGCAACATTACATTAACAGCTGCTACAGAGTCGGTATTTGGGCACGGGAGAGTAGGCGGACGAGGACAGTTGCATTTCTAACAAAAAGAAGCAACTTATCTTAATGGGAAATTTAGCAGGACATGTTAAAAAAGTGCTATTGATTCATATTACTGGAGGAATTACATTGAAAACAACATTGGTTTAACATGTCCTTACTTTTAACAGTGCGACTGCTACATTTTACCAGTAGCATTACATAAGAGTGGCTCGGGGCAACAAACATCAGAACAAGATATCTGGGTTGGTCCCATTTTTGTTTGGTATAGCCACCTTATACTGTGTGAGGCTAGAAAATCTAGTGCTGGACTTACTCTGTTGACTTGTCCCCCAGTCCCCACTTTCTTTCCTTTTTCAGCCAATAGATCGGGTTTATACTGAGTTTGTACTATGTTTCCCTTTATTTCCCTATTATACCTAGAGACCTGTTGGATAGCCAGCCTCTGCTACTTTTCGCCCCCATTATTTCCTCTTTCGACCACCCACCCCCTTTCTTCCTTGTTTGAACCAAGTAGTACTAGATTCGAGTGCATGAACTAGTTTTACCTCTTAACCGTAAAAATTTAGGTGGTTTTCGAACAGCCGATCGATCCTATCTACGAGGGGGCTTGAGAAATAGTAAAAGATACATATGCATCGACGCCAGGAGCTTGGGAAGTAGAGCAAGGCCGGTTTCGAAGGAAGTTATACGTGAGGGTCGTCGGGATGTCGCTAGGTGGGCGATGGGAGGCCGGATCTGCCCACACTACGGCAACAAGGAAGAAGGGGTCAGAGGCCCTCCCTCGCCAGCGGTGCTTGGGAGAGAACGGCAAGGCATGCTGATCGAGATGTGCCGACAGTGGGTAAGAGCCGTTCCCAAGGACGACTGCGTGAACGTTGCACCTTCTCACCTTCCCCGACATAGAGGATCCGGCTGGATCTTTGACCAGTGGTGAGCAGAGAGAGAGAGAGAGTGTGTGGCCACCGCTGTCGTGTTTAGATCTGGAGAGGACGAGATAGTGTGAAGAGAGCAACACTAGCAAGCAAGCGCGGAGGCTCCTGCCTATATAGTGGAGTACTAGTTTTCTTTTGTCTACCGGAGCCGGCTTGACCTTGTCAATGACTGTCGAGAAGTCTTCATGCATGTGGCCCGGAGGTGCAGTTGTCGTCATTTTGATCTAAAGCACCGGATTATAACATATAACATGAAAAAATGCCACATGACAAGAAATCATAACCTCACTGGCCAAAGGAGACAACATGAATCCCGACGGACAAACTAGATGGGGATGAAAGCTCAAATTAAAGATAAACTCATAGAAAAGGGATCTCGATAGATGTCCTAATTAACATGGCCAGCTTGAGTGCTTGACCTAGATGGCAGCCGAGTAGTCTTCATGCATGTGCCCCCAATGACTAGCCCAACTCAGTTGTCGCTGTTTAACCCTCGCAGTGATCTGAAGCATATGACACATAATTTTGTGAGATGACAAGAAACCTTTTTTTAGATTTCTCACCAGAACTATAGCCCTGTACAACACAGCCTGCACGATATGTAGACGATAGCCAATCCAGGCGTGTCTGCTGGAGTCTGGTCACATGCATGGACGAACTGATCTTCCTTGTCTTGCAGCGATCGTCCAGGCACCAACGTAGTACAACACTTCTCTAGTACTATCGCTCGTATCTCTCTTCTATTAAGTCACCCGATGATGACCCAGAAGTATAAGGGATCTATCGTAGTCCTTTCGATAAGTAAGAGTATCAAACCCAACGAGGAGCAGAAGGAAATGATAAGCAGTTTTCAGTAAGGTATTTGTCGGTGTACTAAAGTAGGGGTACCTTAGTACCCCGAACTTGGGCACGGACAGTCGCAGCGTCCCGCGGCAAGGCTTGCCGGGCGTCCGCCAAAGATCCTCCGCTATTCCTATTTACTACCATTCAAGAACAAAGTGTTAACTAAGAAGACAAGGCCCCGGCAAGAGGAGCTTGCGGGAAGATAACAAGGCACCTCGAAGACTTGCGCGACGCCCGCAAGGCGTCCGGCAAGACACGGATGAGCGGCAAGCTTGTTTGGCGCGACAAGACAACGGCATGACAAAGGCGCTTTGCGGCAAGGCTGCCACCATGCACCCGAGCTCCAGCGCATCCAACGACGTGTCACCCCAGGACTATCCCAGGAGCACGTGGCGAGGCGCTGTGCAGCCATGCGGTGCGAGGTGGCAAACGGAGCTAACAAGGATGCCATCGTGGCGATCGGTGGCACCCCTAACGGTCGTTTCCTTGTACTGTTGGGGCGACCGGACTGGCATTAAATGCCCTTGTCCCCTGCCGTCAGAGTTAGGTAGGGGACACTGTTGGTAGTAGTTGTACCAACCCGCGTTTTTACCTTTCTACCCCTCTTTCTACGCTGCCACCTGTCGGTGACCCCCTTAGACTATAAAAGGGAGGCCCATGCGCACGTAGAGGGGGTTCGGAATTTTTCCACACTTGGGCTCGACTCATACGAGACCACAGCACACCCACACTCCCAAGCAAGAACAGAATACAAACACAAAGCAGCAGTAGGAGTTTTATCTCTCCGGAGAGCTCCGAAGCTGGGTAAAATCCCCCGCGTGCTCTCGCCTCGATCTGCTCTGCGTGCGCCCTCCGCTCCCTTGCCGGACAAGAAGGGCCCCCCTGCCCCATAGGTGCTTCTGCTCCCAATCCACCACGACAGTATTCTTTGCAAGCACTGAAATTGTAGGTAACAGATAGTTTTGTGATAAGATAATTTGTAACGGGTAACAAGCAATGAAAGTAAATAAAGTCCAGCAAGGTGGCCCAATCTTTTTGTAGCAAAGGACAAGCCCGGACAATTTTTTATAATGAGAAAAGCTCTCCCGAGGACACATTGGAATTATCATCAAGCTAGTTTTCATCACGCTCATATGATTCGCGTTCGTTACTTTGATAATTTGATATGTGGGTGGACTGGTGCTTGGTGCTGTCCTTTCTTGGACAAGCATCCCACTTATGATTAACCCCTATTGCAAGCATCCGCAACTAAAAAGGAAGTATTAAGGTAAACCTAACCATAGCATGAAACTAGTGGATCCAAATCAGCCCCTTACGAAGCAACGCATAAACTAGGGTTTAAGCTTCTGCCACTCTAGCAACCCATCATCTACTTATTACTTCCCAATGTCTTCCTCTAGGCCCAAATAATAATGAAGTGTCATGTATTCGACGTTCACATAACACCACTAGTGGAGAGACAACATACATCTCATCAAAATATCGAACGAATACAAAATTCACATGACTACCAATCGCAAGACTTCACCCATTTCCTCAGGAACAAACGTAACTACTCACAAAGCATATTCATGTTCATAATCAGAGGGTATTAATATGCATTAAGGATCTGAAAATATGATCTTCCACCAAATAAACCAACTAGCATCAACTACAAGGAGTAATCAACACTACTAGCAACCCACAGGTACCAATCTAAGGTTTGGGTACAAAGATTGGATACAAGAGATGAACTAGGGTTTGAGAGGAGATGGTGCTGGTGAAGATGTTGCAGAAGATTGACCCCCTCCCAATGAGAGGATCATTGGTGATGACGATGGTGATGATTTCCCCCTCCCGGAGGGAAGTTTCCCCGGCAGAACAGCTCCGCCGGAGCCCTAGATTGGTTCCGCCAAGGTTCCGCCTCGTGGCGGCGGAGTTTCGTCCCATAAGCTTACTTATGATTTTTCCCAGAGTAAAACACTTCATATAGCAGAAGATGGGCACCGGAAGGCCACCAGGGGGCCCACGAGGCAGGGGCGCGCCCAGTAGGGGTGGGCGTGCCCCCCACCCTCATGGCCAGGGTGTGGGCTGTGCAGAATAGGTTTCCAATATTTGCTCCTTTTCTAGCCCAGAATCCTAGCTACCGGCACTATCCCTCTTCATGTTAAACCTTGTAAAATAAGAGAGAATATCCATAAGTATTGTAATGCAATAAATATCAATATAAAAGCATGATGCAAAATGGACGTATCAACTCCCCCAAGCTTAGACCTCGCTTGTCCTCAAGCGGAAGCCGAAATCGAAAAATATGTCCACGTGTTTAGAGATAGAGGTGTCGATAAAAATATGATCATTCTTATAACAGCAACATATATAGATTTTTTCATATGATTTCTTATGCTCAAGTAACAATCTATTCACAGTGTCAAGTATGGTTCAGAAACTTCATTGAGAACTAACAAACTACAATCTTAGTCATTGAAGCAATTGCAATTTATCTTAACATTGGAAAGAGTCAAGAATAGAGCTTTTCAACAAGTCCACATACTCAACTATCATATAGTCTTCTACAATTGCTAACACTCACGCAATACTTATGGTTCTGGAGTTTTAATAGGACACAAAGAAAGATAGGGACTTATAGTGTTGCCTCCCAACGTCTTACCTCAAGGGTAATGTCATCAATAATAGTTCATGCTAACTTACATCCAATTGGATATATATATATATATATATATATATATATATATATATATATATATATATATATATATATAGAATCTTTCCAACACGAGGTGCTCGCCAAAAGGATAAAATGAAAAAGGGAAAGGTGAACATCACCTTGATTCTTGCATAATGTAAAAGATAGGCCCTTCGCAGAGGGAAGCAGAGGTTGTCATGTGCTTTTAGGATTGGATGCACAAAATCTTAATGCAAAAGAACGTCACTTTATATTGCCACTTGTGATATGAACCTTTATTATGCAGTCCGTCGCTTTTACTACTTCCATATCACACGATTGTATAAAGCTTATTTTCTCCGCACTAATAAGTCATACATATTTAGAGAGCAATTTTTATTGCTTGCAACATGACAACTTACTTGAAGGATCTTACTCAATCCATAGGTAGGTATGGTGGACTCTCATGGCAAAAACTGGGTTTTAGGATATTTGGAAGCACAAGTAGTATCTCTACTTGGTGCAAGGAATTTGGCTAGCATGAGGGGGAAAGGCAAGCTCAACATGTTGGACGATCCATGACAATATACTTTAACTGAGATGTGAGAAAACATAACCCATTACGTTGTCTTCCTTGTCCAACATCAACTCTTTAGCATGTCATACTTTAATGAGTGCTCCCAATTATAAAAGATGTCCAAGATAGTATATTTATATGTGAAAACCTCTCTTTCTTTATTACTTCCTATTAATTGCAACGATGACCAAAACTATGTTTGCCAACTCTCAACAACTTTTATTCATCATACTCTTAATATGTGAAGTCATTACTCTCCATAAGATCCATGTGATCTATTTATTTCTTTTCATTCTCTTTTATGCACTTAAGATCATAGCAAGATAGCAAAGCCCTTGAATCAACACTAATCTTTATTATATATAGCTCGCGGACTCGATTACATAAAGGGATCTCAAAGCAAAACTCAAAACTAAATCATACCAAAGCTTTATTCTACTAGATCAAGATATTACTAAAAGGATCAAACTAAGTAAATGGTAAAGATAGGAGTATGATGGTGATAGGATACCGGGGCACCTCCCCCAAGCTTGGCAGTTGCCAAGGGGAGCGCCCATACCCATGTGATTATGTCCTCGGAGGTGGTGAATAAGGAGTTGTTGATGATCTAGGATTGTCGTCCGTCTTCCAAGGCATAGGCTCACCATCATAGAGGGATGATCGAGTCTCCGGGATCCTCAAATCTGCAGCCAAACTCATCCTCTTGAATCTATATTCATATTCACAGTTTTGGTTTTGCAGGTCATAGATCTGGGCTTGGAGGTGCTCGATTTTCTCATGAAGCTTGAAGATGCTCTCCCCAATGTTCTTGGCGTCCAGCTTGTGGTTGTTTGTGAACTCTACGATCATCATCTGGTTGGCGTTAAGTCTGCGCTCCACCATCCCTTGGCACTTTAAAACTTGTTGTTCCATCGCTTCGAGCTTTGTCTCCACACTTCCGGTACTCCTTGGTCCCTCCACATCGCGGATGTGCAGCACCCCCTCACGCATCTCAATGGTTTGAGGGTGATGCAGCACCTCCGCAAGGTAGGGGTTGATGACCCTCTCGAAAAACTTGTCCTCGGTAGCGCTTGGAGATGTCATGGTGCTCTAGATCAGTCAGAAAAACAGGTCGAAAGAAAGAAAGAGGATATTTGTGTGATACGGTGGTCAAAACCTTCGGGAGATTATATAATGAATTTTTACCGACCAAAAGAAGTATCATGCACGAAAACAGAGTCCGGAGAGCACACGAGGTGCCCACGAGGCAGGGTGGTGCGCCCAGTAGGGGTGGGCGCGCCCTCCACCCTCGTGGAGGCCTCGTGTCCTTCCCGGACTACTTCTTATTTTCCTATTTTCTTAAATATTCCAAAACAGGGAAAAATTTCTATTAGAACTGTCTTGGAGTCGGTTTACTTACCGTACCACATACCTATTCCTTTTCGGAGTCTGAAACGTTCTGGAAAGAGTCCCTTATGTATTCCTCCGGGGTTACGGTTTCAATAATATTAGTTTCAACATTTATAGGATTACCTGAGATATAATGTTTGATTCTTTGACCGTTCACCACCCTCGGACTTGTGCCTTCGAAGTTGTTGATTTTTATGGCACCGGAACAATATACCTCCTCGATAACGTAAGGGCCTTCCCATTTAGAGAGAAGTTTTCCTGCAAAAAATCTTAAACGAGATTTGAATAGCAACACATAATCACCTACGTTAAACTCACGCTTTTGTATCCTTTTATCATGCCATCTTTTGACTTTTTCTTTAAACAACTTGGCATTCTCATAGGCTAGGGTTCTCCATTCATCAAGTGAGCTAATATCAAATAACCTCTTCTCACCGGCAAGTTTGAAATCATAGTTGAGCTCTTTAATAGCCCAATATGCCTTACGTTCAAGTTCAAGAGGTAAGTGACATGCTTTTCCATAAACCATCTTATACGGAGACATACCCATAGGATTCTTATATGCAGTTCTATAGGCCCATAATGCATCATCAAGTTTCTTAGACCAATTCTTTCTAGATCTATTAACGTTTTTTTGCAAAATTAATTTGAGCTCTCTATTGCTCAATTCTACTTGACCACTAGACATTGGGTGATAAGGAGATGCAATTCTATGATTAACATCATACTTAGCAAGCATTTTATGAAAAGCACCATGAATAAAATGTGAACCACCATCAGTCATTAAATATCTAGGGACTCCAAACCTCGGAAAAATCACTTCTTTAAGCATCTTAATAGAGGTGTTATGATCAGCACTACTAGTTGGAGTAGCTTCTACCCACTTAGTAACGTAATCAACAACAACTAAAATATGTGTATATCCATTAGAGGCAGGAAAAGGTCCCATATAATCGAAGCCCCAAACATCAGATGGTTCAATAACAAGAGAATAATTCATAGGCATTTCTTGATGTCTACTAATATTACCAATTCTTTGATATTCATCACAAGACAAGACAAACTTACATGCATCTTTGAAGAGAGTAGGCCAATAAAAACCGGACTGCAATACCTTATGTGTAGTTCTATCTCCAGCGAGGTGTCCTCCATATGGTTCGGAGTGACACTTGCGTAAAATATGATCCTGTTCATGCTCAGGTACACAACATCTAATAACACCATGTACTCCTTCTTTATAAAGGTGTGGGTCATCCCAGGAGTAATGTCTTAAATCATAAAAGAACTTTTCCTTTTGCTGGTAAGTGAAACTTGGTGGTATAAATTTAGCAACAATGTAATTAGCATAATCAGCATACCATGGAGCAGTACGAGAAGCATTTATGATAGCTAATTGTTCATCAGGAAAGCTATCATCAATAGGTAGTGGGTCATCAAGAACATTCTCTAACCTAGACAAGTTATGCGCAGCACGGGTTCTCAGCTCCTTTCTATTAATAATATGCAAATCAAATTCTTGTAGCAAGAGAACCCATCTAATAAGTCTAGGTTTAGCATCTTTCTTTTCCATAAGATATTTAATAGCAGCATGATCAGTGTGAATAGTTACTTTAGAATAACCAATATAAGGTCTGAACTTATCACATGCAAATACAACTGCTAAGAACTCTTTTTCAGTGGTAGCATAATTTCTCTGGGCAGTGTCAAGAGTTTTACTAGCATACTGGATAACATTTAATTCTTATCAACTCTTTTCCCTAAAACAGCACCTACAGCATAATCGCTAGCATCACACATAATTTCAAAGGGTAAGTTCCAATCAGGTGGCTAAACAATAGGTGAAGTGATCAAAGCTTTCTTAAATATTTCAAATGCTTCTACACAATCGTCATCAAAGGCAAAAGGAATATCTTTTTGTAATAGGTTAGTCAGAGGCCTAGAGATTTTAGAAAAGTCCTTAATGAACCTCCTATAAAAACCGACATGACCAAGGAAACTTCTTATACCTTTTCTGTCCTTGGGACACGGCATCTTTTCAATAGCATCAACTTTAGCTTTATCAACTCAATACCTCTTTCACAAATTTTATGCCCCAAGACAATGCCTTCATTAACCATAAAGTGGCACTTTTCCCAATTCAAGGCGAGACTAGTGTCTTCACATCTCTGCAAAACTTGATCAAGGTTGCTCAAACAATCATCAAAAGAGGATCCATAAACGGAGAAATCATCCATGAATACCTCACAAATCTTTTCACAAAAGTCAGAGAATATAGCCATCATGCATCTTTGAATGGTAGCAGGTGCATTACATAAACCAAAAGGCATACGTCTATAAGCAAAAGTACCAAAAGGGCAAGTAAAAGTAGTCTTTGCTTGATCGTCCGCTGACACAGGTATTTGAGAGAAACCAGAATAACCATCTAGAAAGCATAAATGTGTATGTTTGGATAGTCTTTCTAGCATTTGATCAATAAAAGGTGAAGGGTAATGATCTTTCTTAGTAGCTTTATTTAATTTGCGGAAATCAATTACCATCCTATAACCTGTAATAATTCTTTGCGGGATCAATTCATCTTTATCATTAGGAACTACGGTAATACCTCCCTTCTTAGGGACACAATGGACATGACTTACCCATTGACTATCAGCAACGGGATAAATTATACATGCCTCGAGGAGCTTTAGTATCTCCTTTCTTACCACTTCTTTCATCTTAGGATTTAGACGTCGTTGATGGTCTCTAACGGGTTTAGCATCTTCTTCCAATTTTATTTTGTGTTGGCATATAGTGGGACTAATTCCCTTAAGATCATCAAGAGTATATCCAATAGCAGAACGGTGCTTCTTCGGAGTTTTCAATAATCTTTCCTGTTCTTGCTCTGAAAGGTTAGCACTAGTAATAATAGGATATATCTTCTTTTCATCAAGAAAAGCATATTTAAGAGTATCAGGTAATGGATTAAGCTCAAACATGGGATCACCCTTGGGTGGAGGAGGATCCCCAAGGATTTCAACAGGTAAGTTGTGTTTTAGAATAGGACCTTGTTTGAGGAATAGTTCATCTATTTCCCTTCTTTAATTCATAAACATATCATTTTCATGGTCTAGCAATATTGTTCTAAAGGATCAGTAGGATGCACGACAATAGAAGCAAGACCAATAATTTCATCCTTACTAGGCAATTCTTTATCATGGGGTTGTCTATGAAATTTAGCAAAATTAAACTCATGTGTCGTATCCCCCATACCAATAGTAAAAACATCCTTTTCGCAATCTATCCTAGCATTAACAGTGTTCAAGAAGGGTCTACCAAATATAATGGGACAAAAGCTATCTTGTGGGGAACCAAGAACAAGAAAATCAGAAGGATATTTAACTTACCCACACAAGACTTCAACATCTCTAACAATCCCAAATGGTGAAATAGTATCTCTATTTGCAAGCTTAATAGTAACATCAATATGTTCTATTTCAGCGGGTGCGATATCATGCATAATTTATTTATATAAGGAAATAGGTATTGCACTAGCACTAGCACCCATATCACATAAGCCATGATAACAATGATCTCCTATTTTAACAGAAATAACAGGCATGCCTACAACAGGTCTATGTATCTTAGCATCGAGTTTAGTAATATTAGCAGCTTCATCACAGAAATAAATAACATGCCTGTCGGTGTCAAAACCGGCGGATCTCGGGTAGGGGGTCCCGAACTGTGCGTCTAGGCGGATGGTAACAGGAGACAAGGGACACGATTTTTTACCCAGGTTTGGGCCCTCTCGATGGAGGTAAAACCCTACTCCTGCTTGATTGATATTGATGATATGGGTAGTACAAGAGTGGATCTACCACGAGATCAAGGAGGCTAAACCCTAGAAGCTAGCCTATGGTTTGATTGTTGTTCTGTCCTATGGACTAAAACCCTCCGATTTATATGGACACCAGAGAGGGCTAGGGTTACATAGAGTTGGTTACAATGGTAGGAGATCTACATATCCGTATCGCCAAGCTTGCCTTCCACGCCAAGGAAAGTCCCATCCGGACACGGGACGAAGTCTTCAATCTTGTATCTTCATAGTCTTGGAGTCCGGCCGATGATGATAGTTCGGCTATCCGGACACCCCCTAGTCCAGGACTCCCTCAGTAGCCCCCGAACCTGAAGGAAATATGCCCTAGAGGCAATAATAAAGTTATTATTTATTTCCTTATTTCATGATAAATGTTTATTATTCATGCTAGAATTGTATTAACCGGAAACATAATACATGTGTGAATATATAGACAAACATAGTGTCACTAGTATGCCTCTACTTGACTAGCTCGTTTATCAAAGATGGTTATGTTTCCTAGCCATGGACAAAAGAGTTGTCATTTGATTAACGGGATCACATCATTAGGAGAATGATGTGATTGACATGACCCATTCCGTTAGCCTAGCACTTGATCATTTAGTATATTGCTATTGCTTTCTTCATGACTTATACATGTTCCTGTAACTATGAGATTATGCAACTCCCGTTTACCAGAGGAACACATTAGGTGCTACCAAACGTCAGAATGTAACTGGGTGACTATAAAGGAGTACTACAGGTGTCTCCAAAGGTACATGTTGGGTTGGCGTATTTCGAGATTAGGTTTTGTCACTCCGATTGTCGGAGAGGTATCTATGGGCCCTCTCGGTAATGCACATCTCTATAAGCTTTGCAAGCAATGTAGCTAATGAGTTAGTTACGGAATGATGCATTACATAACGAGTAAAGAGACTTGACGGTAACGAGATTGAACTAGGTATTGGATACCGACGATCGAATCTCGGTTAAGTAAGATACCAATGACAAAGGGAACAACGTATGTTGTTATGCGGTTTGACCGATAAAGATCTTCGTAAAATATGTAGGAGCCAATATGAGCATCCAGGTTTCGCTATTGGTTATTAACCGAGAATAGTTCTAGGTCATGTCTACAGAGTTCTCGAACCCGTAGGGCCCGCTCGCTTAAGGTTTCGATGACAGTTTTATTATGAGTTTATGAGTTTTGATGTACCAAAGGAGTTCGGAGTCCTGGATGAGATCGGGGACATGACTAGGAGTCTTGAAATGGTCGAGATGTAAAGATCGATATATTGGACGACTATATTCGGAGTTCGGAAAGGTTCCGAGTGATTCGGGTATTTTTCGGAGTAGCGGAGAGTTACGGGAATTCGTATTGGGCCTCAATGGGCCATACGGGAAAGGAGAGAAAGGGCCAAAAGGGTGGCGCACCCCTCCCTTGGACTAGTCCGAATTGGACTAGGAGGGGCACCCCTTCCTTCCTTCTCCTTCTCTCTTCCCTTTCCTTCTCTCCTACTCCTACTACATGGAAGGGTTCCTAGTTCTACTAGGAAAGGGGGAATCCTACTCCCGGTGGGAGTAGGACTCCCCTAGGGCGTGCCATAGAGAGTGCCGGCCCTCCCCCTCCCCCACTCCTTTATATACGAGGGCAGGGGGCACCCCATAGACACACAAGTTGATCTACGGATCATTCCTTAGCCGTGTGCGGTGCCCCCCTCCACCATATTCCACCTCGGTCATATCGTCGCGGAGTTTAGGCGAAGCCCTGCGCCGGTAGAACATCATCATCGTCACCATGCCGTCGTGCTGACGGAACTCATCCCCGACGCTTTGCTGGATCGGAGCCCGGGGAACATCATCGAGCTGAACGTGTGCTGAACACGGAGGTGCCGTACATTCGGTGCTTGGATCAGTTGGACCGGGAAGACGTACGACTACATCAACCGTGTTGTCATAACGCTTCCGCTTACGGTATACGAGGGTACGTGGACAATACTCTCCCCTCTCGTTGCTATGCCATCACCATGATCTTGCGTGTGCGTAGGAATTTTTTTGAAATTACTACGTTCCCCAACAGTGGCATCCGAGCCTAGGTTTTATGCGTTGATGTTATATGCACGAGTAGAACACAAGTGAGTTGTGGGCGATACAAGTCATACTGCTTACCAGCATGTCATACTTTGGTTCAGCGGTATCGTTGGATGAAGCGGCTCGGACCGATATTACGCGTACGCTTACGCGAGACTGGTTTTACCGCCGTGTTTTGCACACAGGTGACTAGCGGGTGTCTGTTTCTCCAACTTTAGTTGAATCGAGTGTGGCTACGCCTGGTCCTTGCGAAGGTTAAAACAACACCAACTTGATGAACTATCGTTGTGGTTTTGATGCGTAGGTAAGAACGGTTCTTGCTCAGCCCGTAGCAGCCACGTAAAAATTGCAAAAACAAGGTACAGGACGTCTAACTTGTTTTTGCAGGGCATGTTGTGATGTGATATGGTCAAGACGTGATGAGATATAAGTTGTTGTATGATATGATCATGTTTTGTTGAAGTTATCGGCAACTGGCAATAGCCTTATGGTTGTCTCTTTATTGCATAAGATGCAAGCGCCAAATAATTGCTTTACTTTATCGCTATGCGATAGCAATAGTTGCAAGAGCAATAGCTGGCGAGACAACCATGTGATGACACATTGATATAGATCAAGATGATGGAGATCATGGTGTCGTGCCGTTGACGATAGAGATCATGACAGTACTTTGGAGATGGAGATCAAAGGCGCAAGATGATCATGGCCATATCATGTTACATATTTTGATTGCATATGATGTTTATCTTTTATACATCTTTTCTTGCTTTGATTGATGGTAGCATTTTAAGATGATCTCTCACTAAAAATTATCAAGAAGTGTTCTCCCTGAGTATGCACCCTTGCCAAAGTTCATCGTGCCCAGACACCACGTGATGATCGGGTGTGATAAGCTCTACGTCCATCTACAACGGGTGCAAGCCAGTTTTGCACACGCAGAATACTCAGGTTAAACTTGACGAGCCTAGCATATGCAGATATGGCCTCGGAACACGGAAACCGAAAGGTCGAGCGTGAATCATATAGTAAATATGATCAACATATTGATGTTCACCGTTGAAACTACTCCATCTCACGTGACGTTCGGACATGGTGTAGTTGATATGGATCACATAATCACTTAGAGGATTAGAGGGATGTCTATCTAAGTGGGAGTTCTTTAGTAATATGATTAATTGAACTTAAATTTATCATGAACTTAGTCCTGGCAGTATTTTGCAAATTATGTTGTAGATCAATAGCTTGCGTTGTTGCTTTCATATGTTTATTTTCATATGTTCCTAGAGAAAATTGTGTTGAAATATGTTAGTAGCAATGATGCAAATTGGATCCGTGATCTGAGGTTTATCCTCATTGCTACACAGAAGAATTATGTCCTTAATGCACCACTAGGTGACAGACCTATAGCAGGAGCAGATGCAGATGTTATGAACGTTTGGCTAAGCTCAATATGATGACTACTTGATAGTTTAGTGCACCATGCTTAATGGCTTAGAATCGGGACTTCAAGGACGTTTTGAACGTCATGGACCATATGAGATGTTCCAGAAATTGAAGTTGATATTTCAAGCAAATACCCGAGTTGAGAGATATGAAGTCTCCAACAAGTTCTATAGCTAAAAGATGGAGGAGAATCGCTCAACTAGTGAGCATGTGCTCAGATTGTCTGTGTACTTCAATCGCTTGAATCAAGTGGGAGTTAATCTTCCAGATAAGATAGTGATTGACAGAATTCTCTAGTCACCATCACTAAGTTACTAGAACTTCGTGATGAACTATAGTATGCAAGGGATGACATAAACGATTCCCGAGCTCTTCGTGATGTTGAAATCGATGAAGGTAGAAATCAAGAAAGAGCATCAAGTGTTGATGATTGACAAAGATCACTAGTTTCAAGTAAAGGGCAAAGGAAAGAAAGGAAACTTCAAGTAGAATGGCAAACAAGTTGTCACTCCCTTGAAGAAGCTCAAAGCTGGACCAAAGCACTGGCGAGTGCTTACTTTGCAAAGGAAATGGTCCTTTGAAGCGGAAATGCCTTGAATATTTGGTGGATAAGAAGGATGGCAAAGTGAACAAGGGTATATTTTGATGTACATGTTATTGATGTGTACCTTACTAGTGTTTATAGTATCCCCTGAGTATTTGATACTTGTTTGGTTGCTAAAAATTTTGTAACTCGAAACAGGAGTTACAGAATAAACAGAGACTAGTTGAAGGGGAAGTGACGATGAGTGTTGGAAGTAGTTCCAAGATTGATATGATCATCATCACACACTCCCTATACTTTCGGGATTAGTGTTAAACCTAAATAAATGTTATTTAGCTTTTGCGTTGAGCATGAATATGATTTGATCATGTTTATTGCAATACAATTATTCATTTGAAGTTAAAGAATAATTGTTATTCTGTTTACATGAATAAGACCTTCGATGGTTATACACCCAATGAAAGTAGTTTGTTGGATCTCGATCGTAGAGATACACATATTCATAATATTGATGTCAAAAGATGCAAAGTTAATAATGATAGTGCAACTTATTTATGGCACTGCCGTTTGGTTCATATCGGTGTAAAGCGCATGAAGAAACTCCATGAAGAAGGATTTTTGGAATCACTTGGTTATGAATCATTTGATGCTTGCGATCCGTGCGTTTTGGGCAAGATGACTAAAACTCCGTTCTCCGGAACAATGGAACAAGCTACTGACTTATTGGAAATAATGCATACCGATGTATGCAATCCAATGAGTGTTGATGCTCGTGGCAACTATCGTTATTTTCTGACCTTCACAAGATGATTTGAGCAGATATGGGTATATCTACTTGATGAAACATAAGTCTGAAATAGTTGAAAGGTTCAAAGAATTTCAGAGTGAAGTGGAAAAATCATCGTAACAAGAAAATAAAGTTTCTGCGATCTGATCGCAGAGACGAATATTTGAGTTACGAGTTTGGTATTCAATTAAAACAATGTGGAATAGTTTCACAGCTCACGCCACCTGGAACACCACAACGTTATGGTGTGTCCGAATGTCGTAACCGCACTTTATTGGATATGGTGCGATCTATGATGTCTCTTATTGATTTACCATTATCGTTTTGGGGTTACGCATTAGAGACAGCTGCATTCACGTTAAAAGGGCACCATCTAAATCCGTTGAGACGACACCATATGAACTGTGGTTTAGCAAGAAACCCAAGTTGTCGTTTCTAAAATTTTGGGGCTACGATGCTTATGTGAAAAAGTTTCATCCTGATAAGCTCAAACCCAAATCAGAGAAGTGCGTCTTCATAGAATACCCAAAGGAAACTGTTGGGTACACCTTCTATCACAGATCCGAAGGCAAGATATTCGTTGCTAAAAATGGATCCTTTCTAGAGAAGGAGTTTCTCTCGAAAGAAGTGAGTGGGAGGAAAGTAGAGCTTGATAAGGTAATTTGTACCTTCTCCCGAATTGGAAAGTAGTTCATCACGAAATCAGTTCGATGATTCCTACACCAGTAGTGAGGAAGCTAATGATGATGATCATGAAACTTCAGATCAAGTTACTACAGAACCTCGTAGGTCTTCCAGAGTACGGTCCGCACCAAAGTGGTACGGTAATCCTGTTCTGAAAATCATGTTACCAGACCATGATAAACCTACGAACTATGAGGAAGCGATGATGAGCCCAGATTCCGCGAAATGGCTGGAGGCCATGAAATCTGAGATAGGATCCATGTATGAGAACAAAATGTGGACTTTGGAGGACTTGCCCGATGATCGGCAAGCCATAGAAAATAAATGGATCTTCAAGAGGAAGACGGACGTTGATAGTAGTGTTACTATCTACAAAGCTCGACTTGTCGCAAAAAAGTTTTTTGAAAAGTTCAAGATGTTGAATACAATGAGATTTTCTCACTCGTATCGATGCTTAAGTCTGTCCGAATCATGTTAGCAATTGCCACATTTTATGAAATCTAGCAAATGGATGTCAAAACTACATTCCTTAATGGATTTATTAAAGAAGAGTTGTATATGATGCAACCAGAAGGTTTTGTCAATCCTAAAGATGATAACAAAGTGTGCAAGCTCCAGCAATCCATCAATGGACTGGTGCAAGCATCTCGGAGTTGGAATATACGCTTTGATGAGTTGATCAAAGCATTTGGTTTTGTACAGACTTTTGGAGAAGCCTGTATTTACAAGAAAGTGAGTGGGAGCACTACAGCATTTCTGATAAGTATATGTGAATGACATATTGTTGATCGGAAATAATGTAGAATTATTCTACAAAGCATAAAGGAGTGTTTGAAAGGAGTTTTCCAAAGAAAGACCTCGGTGAAGCTGCTTACATATTGAGCATCAAGATCTATAGAGATAGATCAAGACGCTTGATAAGTTTTTCAATGAATACATACCTTGACAAGATTTTGAAGTAGTTCAAAATGGAACAGTCAAACAAAGAGTTCTTGCCTGTGTTACAAGGTGTGAAATTGAGTAAGACTCAAAGCCAGACCACGGCAGAAGATAGAAAGAGAATGAAAGTCATTCCCTATGCCTTGGCCATAGGTTGTATAAAGTATGCCATGCTGTGTACCAGATCTATTGCATTCCCTACCACTGAGTTTGGCAAGGGAGTATAATAGTGATCTAGGAGTAGATCACTGGACAACGGTCAAACATTATCCTTGGTAGAATAAGGATATGTTTCTCGATTATGGAGGTGACAAAAGGTTCGTCATAAAGGGTTACGTCGATACAAGTTTTGGCACTGATCTAGATGACTCTAAGTCTTAATCTGGATACATATTGAAAGTGGGAGCAATTAGCTAGAGTAGCTCCATGCAGAGCATTGTGGACATAGAATATTTGCAAAATACATACGGCTCTGAATGTGACAGACCCGTTGACTAAACTTCTCTCACAAGCAAAACATGATCATACCTTAGTACTCTTTGGGTGTTAATCACATAGAGATGTGAACTAGATTACTGAATCTAGTAAACCCTTTGAGTGCTGGTCACATGACAATGTGAACTATGGGTATTAATCATATATAGATGTGAACTATTGATGTTAAATCACATGGCGATGTGATCTAGATTATTGACTCTAGTGCAAATGGGAGACTGAACGAAATATGCCCTAGAGGCAATAATAAAGTTATTATTTATTTCCTTATTTCATGATAAATGTTTATTATTCATGCTAGAATTGTATTAACTGGAAACATAATACATGTGTGAATATATAGACAAACATAGTGTCACTAGTATGCCTCTACTTGACTAGCTCGTTTATCAAAGATGGTTATGTTTCCTAGCCATGGACAAAAGAGTTGTCATTTGATTAACGGGATCACATCATTAGGAGAATGATGTGATTGACATGACCCATTCCGTTAGCCTAGCACTTGATCGTTTAGTATATTGCTATTGCTTTCTTCATGACTTATACATGTTTCTGTAACTATGAGATTATGCAGTTAGCCTAGCACTTGATCGTTTACCGGAGGAACACTTTGGGTGCTACCAAACGTCACAACGTAACTGGGTGATTATAAAGGAGTACTACAGGTGTCTCCAAAGGTACATGTTGGGTTGGCGTATTTCGAGATTAGGTTTTGTCAGTCCGATTGTCGGAGAGGTATCTCTGGGCCCTCTCGGTAATCCACATCACTATAAGCCTTGCAAGGAATGTAGCTAATGAGTTAGTTACAGAAAGATGCATTAAATAATGAGTAAAGAGACTTGCCGGTAATGATATTGAACTAGGTATTGGATACCGACGATCGAATCTCGGGCAAGTAACATACCGATGACAAAGGGAATAACGTATGTTGTTATGCGGTTTGACCGATAAAGATCTTCGTAGAATATGTAGGAGCCAATATGAGCATCCAGGTTACGCTATTGGTTATTGACCGAGAATAGTTCTAGGTCATGTCTACATAGTTCTCGAACACGTAGGGTCCGCACGCTTAAGGTTTCGATGACAGTTTTATTATGAGTTTATGAGTTTTGATGTACCGAAGGAGTTCGAGTCCGGATGAGATCGGGGACATGACGAGGAGTCTCGAAATGGTCGAGGCGTAAAGATCGATATATTGGACGACTATATTCGGAGTTCGGAAGGTTCGAGTGATTCGTGTATTTTTGAGTCCGGAGAGTTACGGAATTCGTATTGGGCCTCAATGGGCCATACGGGAAAGGAGAGAAAGGGCCAAAAGGGTGGACGCACCCCTCCACTTGGACTAGTCCGAATTGGACTAGGGAGGGGGCGCGCCCCCTTCCTTCCTTCTCCTTCTCTCTTCCCTTTCCTTCTCTCCTACTCCTACTACATGGAAGGGTTCCTAGTTCTACTAGGAAAGGGGGAATCCTACTCCCGGTGGGAGTAGGACTCCCCTAGGGCGCGCCATAGAGAGGGCCAGCCCTCCTCTCCTCCACTCCTTTATATACGGGGGCAAGGGGCACCCCATAGACACACAAGTTGATCTACGGATCGTTCCTTAGCCGTGTGCGGTGCCCCCCTCCACCATATTCCACCTCGGTTATATCGTCACGGAGTTTAGGCGAAGCCCTGCGCCGGTAGAACATCATCATCATCACCACGCCGTTGTGCTGACGGAACTCATCCCCGACGCTTTGCTGGATCGGAGCCCGGGGAACGTCATCGAGCTGAACGTGTGCTGAACACGGAGGTGCCGTACGTTCGGTGCTTGGATCGGTCGGATCGTGAAGACGTACAACTACATCAACCGCGTTGTCATAACGCTTCTTACGGTCTACGAGGGTACGTGGACCATGCTCTCCCCTCTCATTGCTATGCCATCACCATGATCTTGCGTGTGCGCAGGAATTTTTTTGAAATTACTGTGTTCCCTAACAGAACCAGGCTTCAATGACGACGAGTCCGGCGTGTATATTGTCTTCGGCGTTGCAAGGCGGGTTCTCCTCCAAATTCCATGTGCTTGCCGAATAGTGTCCGGCTTCCTTATAAATGCTGCGCTCCTCGGCTTCCACGTCCAATAATGGCCCTCTTCCATGTGTCGTATGAATGCGCAAAGCCAGGGTATTTTTACGTTTTACCCCCAAGCTGCACGAATAAGCTGCCTATAAGAGAGGCAAGGATCTAGATCCAAATCACACCATCCTCCTTCCGCGAGTACTCATCGGAGCGCCTCTGACAAAAATCCACTCCATCATGGGCAGTCGACGCGGCTCCTCCTCTCGCGCTCCCAGCCCTCAGCCAGGAGATTGGAGGAGATGTTCAGTTCCACACAGCGAGCTGGTGACGCTCCAAGCGGAGGGATACCTTCCTCCGGCCTTCATGGTCTCGGTTCGAGCCGGACTGGCCACCGACCATGCGGAGAACACCCCCAATCTCTCCAAAGGAGAGCGGGTGTGCTTCGTCCCTTATCTAATAAGGGGGCTCGGATTTCCCATACATCCGTTTCTCCGGGGGCTCCTGGAGTTCTACGGACTCCAGCTTCATCACCTTACACCCGCCTCCATTTTGCACATTGCGGGTTTTGTAGCTCTTTGCGAGCTGTTCTTGGGCATCGAGCCCCATTTTGCGTTGTGGAAGAGATTGTTTTGCCTCGTACCCCGTTCTCACGAGGGGTCGATATATCAAGTGGGCGGAGCCGAAATATGGCGCATCGCCGGGACCGGATATCTATCCGGAACCCCGAAGAAGGCGTCCGAAGACTGGCCTTCGGAATGGTTTTATATGGAAGACGCCCCACTGCCGGACACAGTTCGGATCGGCCTCCCGGAGTTCAGCAACGCTCCTCTGAAGAAACACCTGAGTTGGCGCCCGCGGAGCCCTCAACAGGAAGATGGTAGGAGCGTCCAATATCTGATGGGCCGGATAAGGTTACTGGCCCATTCCGGATTGACCATGATTGGAGTCATGGCCACGTGCATTATGCGAGGGGTGCGGCCACTCCAATATAGGGGCCACCCCATGTGGGATTTCAACGGGGAGAATGACACCACCCGTCATCGCCGCAAGGGGCCGGGATCGGCTGCCGATCTGGTGAAGATCCTGTCTGGCTTATACAAGGGGGAGATGGAGGACTTCCTCCGCACGAGTCCATTGAATGGATTCTCCATGAATAACCCTCGGAGCTGGGTAAGCGAATGTTTATCTATCCGATCCGTGCTTTCAAAGTTAAGTGTCTTACTTTATGATTTCGACGCAGGAACTGCGCCGGGATGTGGAGGGCCTAAAGGCCCGACTCCACAACCCGAGGATCCGGGAAGATCCCTTGATCCGGCCTCCGGAGAGGATCCGGACATAGAGGTGGAGCTGATTGACGGGGTGTTCCACAAACTTAGCATGGACAATGCCCTAGTCGCCATTACGGCTGACTACCCCGGTTTATCTCCGGCTTCCGAGGTAACTACGACCGGAGTCCTGAGACCATTACTTCATCCGTGCTTATTTCTGACCACTGTATACCAACGGTGTCTCGCAGAAGGTGCCTTCAAGGCGGGAAGCCGAACCCGCGGCGGCTGACCGACAAGGGTCAGTTCGGCCCAATAGGCAGAAGAGGGGTGCGGTGCGAATCGAAACGTCGCCGCAACGGTATAGCACGCCACCATTTTTAAGGGAAGGATTCCTGGGAGGTATATTAATACTCATGACTTTTCCAGGAGAAAGAGCGCTCGCCGAACTATGCCCGGGGAGGTTGCCAACCAAGCCTCCGCCAGCCAGGCTCCAACACCTGGTCCGGAGGGGGAGGCGAGCGCAAGGCGCAAGCCAGATGCTCCTCCAACGGAGGATGCCGACAGGCTGTCCGCCACCAGGTCTGAGGTGGAGAGCGCCATGAATCATAGGCGCCGCTGGACAGTTCTTCGTGACACGTGTTTCTCTTCGGAGGCGTTGAATGCCTTTAACGCGGGAGACGCGCACCTCCGTGCCGCTCAAGATGGTTTAACCAGAACCACGGAGCAGTATGTGAAAGACATACGGGTAAGGAATTTTAATAGTTATATATGCCAATAGCCCCCGAGACTTAAAGTAGTTAGAATAACTGATTTAAGGATCATTTTACATGCAGGATCTTACGGAGAAGAATACCCACCTGTCCCAGGAGCTTCAAGAGTGCAAGGCCCAACTTGAGGCCGCACTAGCCGCCGCAGGAGGAGCCACAGAGACCCCCTCTGGTAACACATATTTCAAAAAGATAAGCGGTTTATGAAGTGCGGCATGCGTATAAGTCTGACAATAATATTGCAGATGTTGCCGAACTTGATCCGGACAAGCAGCAGCTACTACGCCAGCTGAAGGCCGGCGAGAGGGTGCTTATGAAGGTGCAGCAGGAGAGCAACAAAATCCAAGGTGCCCATACCCAGCTGGGCGAAGAGCTAAAAGGTGTTCGGGCCCAGCTGTCTGGCTCCGTGAAGGAGAATCAGCGGCTTCGCCGCGGCATTTATAGTAAGTGCTTGAGCAAACTCTTTTGAAAAGAAGAGTTCGGCGAGGGAGTCGATTGACAGAAATATGACTGTAGGTGTGCTCACGGGTCGTCCTGCGGAGGAAGTGCCCGGTTCAATGGGCGATCTGCTTCCCGAGCTGCTGCAGTTGCACGAACGTGTTCGGCAGGCGATGAGCGGCGTCGTCCAGGCCTTATGGCCGCCCGTCTCCCTGCCCGAGGGTCTTGGAGGGCTTGCGGAGAAGCTTCAGGGAGCATGGCAGCGCTTCCGTCTATGGAAGATATCAGCCAGCCGTCAAGGCGCCCGGGAGGCCCGGGCCATGGTGAAGACGCGGTACACGAAGGCTGATCTGAACCACATGGCCGAGGTTGGACCTATGGGGCCCGATGGGAAGGAGATTCATGTGAGCTTAATGTACGGCCAAGTAGAGTTGGCCGCTAAGTATTCCCAACGGGACTGTAATCTAGACAGCCTGTTAGATGGGATTGAAGAGGAGTACAATCAGTCAATTTGACGATGTAATCTAAAATGACATGAAAAATGCCTTCTAGCCGGATTGTAGATCGTTTGTCTTTGCGGACCTTTTCGCTTCAACCTCGGGACCCTAGTGTCCAGAGTATGTCCGAATACCCTCACGGTTATGAAAAACCAGGGCATGCATGGAGACCAGGCGTAGGGGTCATTAGTGCTTTATCAGTCAAGTGCCCAACTAGTTATGTTATATTACATGTTTAGTAAGAAACATCTTCCAGGGAGAATAGTTTCGTTAGGGGTTCCTTTCCATGGGAGGCATGCCCTAAAGTGCATGTCCGGACTGCGAAAAGAGCAGAAAAGCATCTGGGGGCAAATAGATAAATAAATAAGAAATCATCTTTCAAGTCACCGACCGAATATTCCCTTAAGAACGCTAGCTTTCGGCTTCACCCAGTCTGAGGTACACATCCGGCTGGCCCGGCAGTAACAATCGCAGAGGTGCTCCCTTTACCTCCTAGCCGAACAATCGGGAACGTAGGGGTAAGCACAGGAGCCAGGCAACCCAGCTTGGCCAAAATTTAAGTCATATCGATGCATATAATGGTGAGTAAAAGGTACACGCGGAAGTGTGACGCATGTGTTGGGCATGAAGCCCGTATAAATAAGCTTCTGTTAAAGAAGCCCCCAGGTATAATGAGTGCGAGCAGCACGTCAAGTGTGTGCGAACAATGCGCAGGTCAGCCCACAAAGGCTTTACGAAAAGAAGGGAGGAAGGAAGAGAAAAAACAAAAGACAGCAAACGTATAAAATGTGGACGGAGGAAGGAGACGAACTCTGAGTCCGGCGCTAGGCATAGAATCTTCGGAGGCGGGCTGCATTCCATGGGTTCGGCTCGAGTCGATTGTTTGATGCATTTCATAGACGGTATGCTCCGCCGGTCAGGACTTGATCGATGATGAAGGGACCTTCCCACTTGGGCTTGAGTTTGTCCTTTTTCTTGTCCGGCAGACGTAGAACTAGTTCGCCAACATTGTAAGTTTTGGCCCGTACTTCTCTACTTTGATATCTTCGAGCCTGCTGCTGATAGAATGCGGAACGAGCCTTTGCCACGTCGCGCTCCTCCTCCAATGCGTCCAAACTGTCCTGCCGATCCAACTTGGCTTCTCTTTCTTCGTACATGCGCACTCGAGGTGAGTCATGAATTATATCGCAGGGCAAAACTGCCTTTGTGCCGTATACCATAAAAAATGGCGTGAATCCGGGAGTACGATTTGGCGTGGTCCGCAGCCCCCAGAGTACGGAGTCAAGCTCCTCCACCCAGTGCGTGTTAGATTCCGTGAGGGACCGCACTAACCTGGGTTTAATGCCGCTCATGATTAGACATTTGCTTGTTCGACTTGACCGTTAGTTTGAGGGTGATAGACTGAAGCGTAGTCGAGCTTGATGCCCATGTTTTTGCACCAGAGTTTAACCTCGTCGGCCGTGAAGTTCGTGCCATTATAAGTGATGATGCTGTGGGGGACGCCATAACGATGTACTACCCCAGATATGAAGTCTATCACAGGTCCGGATTCGGCCGTTTTAACCGGCTTGGCCTCTATCCATTTGGTGAATTTATCCACCATGACCAATAGGTATTTTTGCTTGTGGGTTCCCCCTTTAAGGGGTCCAACCATGTCAAGTCCCTAGACTACGAACGGCCAGGTGATGGGTATAGTTCTGAGGGCGGTGGGTGGCATGTGGCTTTGATTAGTAAAGAGCTGGCAACCGACGCATCGTTGGACTAAGTCCTGAGCATCTCCCGGGTAGTTGGCCAATAAAATAATGTACGGAATACCTTGACCACAAGGGCCCGGGCTGCGGCGTGGTGCCCGCCGAGTCCGGCGTGAATTTCGGCCAGGAGATTTCACCCTTCCTCTTCGTAGATGCACCTTTGAAGGACTCCGGTTGTGCTTTTCTTATAAAGTTCTCCCTCGTGGACCTTGTAGGCTTTAGATCGCCGAACTATGCAGCGGGCCTCATTTTGGTCTTCGTGAACTTCCTGCCTAATTAAGTAGGCTAGGAATGGTTCCATCCACGGGGCAATTACTGCCATTATTTCGTGGGCTGAAGGTGTTATTTCATTGGCTGAGCCACCGATTGTGTCAGAATGTTCCGTGTTGGGTGGTGCGGTTGGTTCCGGGTTGTTATTTCCGGACTCCTCTTCCCATAATACAGATGGCTTAAAGAGCCACTCCAGGAAGATGTTTGGAGGGACGACATCGCGTTTTGCGCTGATGCGTGCCAACACGTCGGCTGCCTGGTTATTATCCCGGGCTACATGGTGGAATTCGAGTCCTTCAAACCGAGCTGACATTTTTAAGACGGCGTTACGATAGGCTGCCATTTTCGGATCCTTGGCGTCAAAGTCTCCATTTACTTGGGATATTGCAAGGTTTGAATCCCCGCGCACCTCTAGGCTTTGAATACCCATGGAGATTGCCATCCAGAGACCATGTAGAAGGGCCTTATATTCGGCTGCATTGTTGGAGTCCGTGTACATTATCTGAAGTACGTATTGGACTGTGTCTCCGGTTGGGGACGTCAATACGACACCAGCCCCCAAGCTGGCCAACATTTTGGAGCCGTCGAAATGCATGATCCAATTGGAGTATGCACCATACTCTTTAGGGAGTTCGGCTTCGGTCCATTCGGCGATGAAGTTAGCCAAAACTTGCTGCGACTTTATAGCTCGCCGTGTTGAAGCAGAATGGTCCGTATGGATTAATGAATGCCGTTGCGGCTTGGTCTGCTTCCGCCATCTTGATTTGATGGTATCCGGAGTATGCGTCGAGGAAGCACAATGAATCGTGCCCTGCAGTAGCATCGATGATTTGGGGAAGGGGGAAAGGATCCTTTGGACAGGCCTTGTTAAGGTCTTTAAAATCGACACAAAGGCGCCAGGATTTGTCCTTTTTTGGTACCATTACCAGGTTCGCTAGCCAGTCCGGATATTTTATATCTCTGATGAATCCGGCTTCTAATAGTTTGGCTAGCTCCTCTCCCATTGCCTGTCTTTTGGGTTCGAAAAATCGCCGAAGAGCCTGTTTGACTGTCTTGAATCCTTTTAGGATGTTTAGGCTGTGTTCTGCTAGCCTGCGTGAGATTCCTGGCATATCTGAAGGGTGCCAGGCAAAAATGTCCCAATTTTCCTGAAGGAATTCTCATAGTGCGGCATCTACATCAGGGTTTAATTGTGCCCCAATGGAGGCCGTCTTTGTGGGGTCTGTTGGATGGACCTAGAATTTGACTATTTCGTCTACTGGTTTAAAAGAGGTGGACTTAGATCTCTTATCGAGTATCACATCGTCCCTATTCACCGTGGAGCACAGCGCAGTGAGTTCTTCTGCCGCTAGGGCTTCGGATAGTGCCTCTAGGGCTAGTGCGGCTGTCTTATTTTCAGCGCGGAGTGCTATGTCTGGATCACTGATAGGAGTGATGATTCCATTGGGTCCGAGCATTTTAAGCTTCATGTACCCGTAATGGGGTATAGCTTGGAAAATTGTGAATACCTCTCGCCCTAATAAGGCGTGATATCCGCTGCTGAATGGGGCCACTTGGAACGTGACCTCCTCGGACCTGTAATTGTCCGGCGAGCCGAACACCACATCTAGTGTGATTTTTCCTATGCAGCGTGCTTCCCGACTAGGGATTATTCCTCTAAAGGTTGTGCTGCTTCGCTCAATGCGGCTCTAGTCTATTTCCATTTTTTGGAGGGTTTCCTCGTAGATGAGGTTTAATCCGCTGCCGCCATCCATGAGTACCTTGGTAAGACGAAAGCCGTCAACTATTGGACCGAGGACCAATGCGGCTGGTGCTCGGGCTGTTCATATTTTAGGTTCGTCGCTGGCGTTGTAGGTGATTGTCGTGTCACTCCATGGATTTATTGTTGCTACTTGGTAGACTTCAGTAAGACTACGGAGTGTTTGTTTCCGCATGTTGTTTGATGCGAAAGTCTCAAAGACTGTTAATACCGTACTGGTACTGTTGGGTTGGTTCTCCGGGGCTAGAAGCTCTTCTCCACTTTTGGCCACCTGCCGTAGTATCCAACATGCTCGAAGGCTATGTGTTGGAGTGACGCCCTCTGTACTGTGGATTTTACAGGGTCCGCTGAGCCATCCCTCCAATACAGTGCCGTGCCCTTTATGGGGTTTTTGCTTTTTGGTTTTTGTCCCGGGTGCCTAAGCATGATGCACCCTTTTGTTTCGGACTAGGGTTGTGTTCGGAGCTGGATTGTCCCAAAACTTAGTTTCGGTTTTCCAGTTACTCTCCATCGCACAGCACTTTCGTACTATGGATGCCAGGTTGGCGAAGCGTGTAACTTCGCGGCGACTTCTGGCGTTCGTGATTCCCTTGTCCGTGCAATTGTTGCAGAAAATTGACATTGCGCTTTCCTCACAGCAGTCCTTTATCTTGTCCATAACCAGGAGGAATCTGGCCCAGTAATGATGTACTGTTTCCGTGGGCTCTTGCCAGATTTGAGATAGATCGCTTATGTTTGGGTGGGTGGGTGGAATTAAGTCTGGAACCCTGCCCAACTTGAGGCTCAACGGCCGAAAAGTTTCCTAATTTGGAAGCTTGGATTGCTGGATATCGTCCAACGAATCTGGTCCGCTGCCTGACTTTAGGTTCAGTACTTGATTGACGTCCATCCCTCCGCGGGAATCCGGCATGGAGGGATCAGGAGTCCGGACATAACTGGTCTTTAATATAGAAGAAGAGTCGTCGCGTTGTTCCTCTACCACCGCAAGGTGGTGGGTAACGTGGGGAGAGTTAATCTCTCTCAGATCGGTTTTAAGCCCAACCTGATCGTAGTCTGTAGCGACTCCCAGGGCGGCGATGCGATCCAAGAGCTCGTTTACGGAAGAGAGCTCCATCGGATCCAGCTGCTCGGTGAATTCCGAGTTGACGTGAAGATCGCTTTTGATGACCCGAGAGGTCATCGTCGAAGCGGCAGCCGAACAGGCGGTCATAAGAAAACCACCTAGCCGGATAGTTTGGCCGGCGGCCAAAGCTCCTTTGGTAATGGTACCGTCTTTAAAGACGGGAAGAGGCATCCTTCCTGATTGTGACGGCACAGAGGAACTCTCAATGAAAGCACAATGTCGGTGTCAAAACCGGCGGATCTCGGTAGGGGGTCCCGAACTGTGCGTCTAGGCGGATGGTAACAGGAGACAAGGGACACGATGTTTTTACCCAGGTTCGGGCCCTCTCGATGGAGGTAAAACCCTACTCCTGCTTTATCGATATTGATGATATGGGTAGTACAAGAGTGCATCTACCACGAGATCCAGGAGGCTAAACCCTAGAAGCTAGCCTATGGCATGATTGTTGTTCTGTCCTATGGACTAAAACCCTCCGGTTTATATAGACACCGGAGAGGGCTAGGGTTACACAGAGTCGGTTGCAATGGTAGGAGATCTACATATCCGTATCGCCAAGCTTGCCTTCCATGCTAAGGAAATTCCCATCCGGACACGGGACGAAGTCTTCAATCTTGTATCTTCATAGTCTTGGAGTCCAGCCGATGATGATAGTTCGGCTATCCGGACACCCCCTAGTCCAGACTCCTCAAGAGCCCTCGAACCAGGCTTCAATGACGACGAGTCCGGCGCATATTGTCTTCGGCATTGCAAGGCGGGTTCCTCCTCCGAATAATTCATAGAAGATTGTGAGCACCAGGATAGTGTCCAGCTATGTAAAATAAATTCCACATGCCACCGTAGAGAGAATAATATTTACACAAGTTCAATCTGCTGACGTATTTTGTGGCGTGATGTCACACCATAACCAAGCCTTTACTCGAATCGTTTTTATTGTACCACCTCAGCGCGTTTAGCGAAGCGGTTTCCTTGGCACGTCTTGTCAAAGCAGAGATCGTGTTCCCCTTATTCCGGGATCCTCATCAATACAAACGTGGGTAACCCAACCGCGCCCGTTGCCACGCCCCCTCCATCGAAGGCGAGTTCCAAACGGTCATGGGGACGGCTCTTGGTATTCTCCCTCTTTATAATGAGACCAAGGCACGTTCCTTTTCTTCAATCCTCAATCGAATCCGCCCCTTGCCCCGAGTTCCAACACCCAGGGCTCCAGATTCGGGCACTTCGGACCTTCAACAATGTCCGGCTCTGACATACAGGGCCGGTGGACGCCCTCCTCCGTCATGGAAGAGGACGTGCTAAAGCTGAGAGAAGCCAGGTACTTAACCTACGAGATTTTGCATAGGTTGCCTGCCCAAGGGCAAGTCATTCCTACTCCCGAGCCTGGCGAGAGTGTCGTGTTCGTGTCTCACCTCCGTCGGGGTTTAGGCTTCCTGATGGATCCCTTCGTGAGGGGGCTCATGTTTTACTATGGGTTGGAATTCCATGACTTGGCTCCGGAGTCTATCCTCCACATCTCATCATTTATTGTCGTCTGCGAAGCCTTCCTCCGCACTACCCCTCACTTCGGTTTGTGGCTCAAAACCTTCAACGTGGAGCCGAAGATGGTTGAGGGGCGTCAGGCAGAGTGCAGCGGGGCGGTTATAAGCAAGAGGGCCGATGCTCCATGGCCCGAGGGCTCTTTTCAGGAGGAGCTCGGCTTGTGGCAACAGGAGTGGTTTTATATCACTGCTCCCAGGGGCAGCAGGCAGAGGCCGCCGCCCGCCTTTCGCTCGGGCCCTCCACAATGGCTGACGTCATGGGTCAACAAAGGGCTTGACTGGGGGCTGTCCAAGGACGTACCCCTATTGCAGGGCCGGATTCAAGACCTCCAAGAGAGGGAGATCAATCTGGTCATAGTGACGCAGGTTATGTTGATTCGGCGTCTTCTGCCCTGCAAACGTCGCCCCCTCCGCCTGTGGGAATTCAATCCGGAGGGACCACGAGCTCTCCAACACTTCATGGGTACAACACCCATGGAGATGTACAAACTGTTCGTCGGATCACAAGAGATGTGTCCGGACTAGACCGAGGACGCTGGCTTAAGCTGGAATCGCCCGGATACTCAAGTAAGTAGCCCTGTGTCCGGACATATCATCCATTTATTTATCATGGATCTGCCTTTTAACCAGCTATCCCGTGGACAGGAGTGGATAGTGCAAGCAAAACTGATACGGTGTCCGGCCCCCCTCCCTGAGACCACGCCGGATCCCGTGTTAATCAAAATGTTGGAGGTAGCGCCTTCAGGGGAGGGCGAATGGGGGAACAGGGAAACTACCACCTCTGCTAAGGAGGCTCTCATCAAGGGGGGAATCAAGAATCCCTCCCTCCAGGGGGAGAAAAGGACCGCTTTCGAAGACCCGGAGGCCAAGGCCTCAAAGCGGGGAAAGAAATCTGCACCGGAAGGTCCTGTGCCGGGAGGAATCCCGGCCGCACAGTCTCCCCAAAGGAATCAGCCCTCTAGCGAGCCGTAAGTAGAAAAAGGGGGAGTTTTGTAATAAGGGACATCTCTATTTTATTCCTAACGATAACCGAAGTTTTTACCTTGTAGTTCGGATCTCAGCCCTTCTCAGCAGAGCTCATCCTTGGGGGACCTTCGTCCGGAGATGATGGAGAGCGAACGCTCCATCTCGCCGCCTGTCAGTGGAGCGGACGACCCTGAGGTGTCGTCACGGAGGGTCTCCCCGAGTCCGGCGCGGCCGGGGAGTTCGGCACCCACTGGAGTACGGCCGGCGGAGCTGCAGGATCTGCTCGAGAGGGCGTCTATCTCAGAAGATCACCGCACATTAATGAGTACGGTGATTGAAAGGATCTTATCCGCCGAGAGCGGGTTGCATGAGGCCATCGGAAGTTTACTGACGGGGTTTGAGCTACGCAAAAAAATGACATACCTTTTGACAGTTTTGCACATAGAGTGCGCCCTGTATAGATAGTAGCCCCTAAGACTCGGTATGTTGTCAAAAGCGACAGCGTGCCGAGGATGATAATCTCAGTTATAAAATGTCGCCTTTCCTATGCAGGTGGCGGAACGTTCGGTGGCCAGCCGGACTGATAGAGTTGCCGAGCTGAAGCGGCAACTCGACGTTGCGGATGCGGACATCGCGCTGGTCAATAAATGACTTGATGATTCACAAGGTAGGTAGTTTCTCCGCGGTCACCTGGTAAGGGAGCTGATGCCCACTCCTTACAATATGTATGCTTGATGCAGATGGTGCCGCTGCTATGGAAGACCTTCGGGCAGAGCTTGCTCGAGCCAAGGAGCAAGCCAGAAAAAGTGATGAGGCTGCCTCGAAGGCAGCGGAGGAGCTAAAAGCCGAAAAGGCTGCTCACTGCCGAAGCAGGGAGGAGATGGCCGGAATGGCCGTGAAACTAAAAGATGCTACAGACCGCTATGAGGTTCTTGAAAGAGAACGCCAAGCGGAGCAAGAGGACCTGAAGAATGCCACCGCCGAAGCCAAGGATGCCCTTTCTGCAATGAGGGCTATAATGGAGGAGCTGCGTCAGGCCGGAGACATTGCGGCTCGAAAGCCCTTTCTGCTGCGCAAGAAGTTCACAGATCAGAAGTATGCTCAGTTGGGCCAGCTGTGGGGTGTGGAGGATCCTTATATGGATTTGGCGGCGAGTGCAGCGGACGCAGTCGTGCACTTCCGAAGCCAAAAGGATCGCCAGATGGAAGAGCTTTTTTGGTCTCAATTCCGTAGTCCGGAGCATCCCCTTCCATTAACCGATTGGTTGGCTGAGTGGGCTGAGCTAAATAGGCTATCCAAACTTGCCATGAAGGACGTCGTGGCTCATCTGTGGCCGGAAAGGCCCAAGCCAAAGAGTTATTTTGGTTTAGTGCAGCAATTCCTTGCCGCGGTGCCGCATATCAAGGCGATGAAGCGGTCGGCATGCATAGAGGGTGCACGGATGGCTCTCGCCCGTGTCAAAACATACCGGGCAGAGATGGACGCCACCGACGTTGCATCCCGGGATTCGGATAGAAGCCGATTACCCGCTGAGCACTATTTTGAGGAAGTCCTGCGGGGCGCTCGTTTAGTAGAGTCGCAGTGCTCGAAAAATATTATGTTCAAATGACATGTATGATTTGTAAAACCATATTTATAATATAAGGGCTTTTTATACTTGTGCGTTCAAGTATTGAAATTCTTCTTGTGCGGCCGTTAATGTATATGTATATATAACCTGAAAGATGGCAGTCTTCGGCTTCAGCCCCCACGCACATGGTGCGGGGGTGTTTGCAAAAAAGCTCATTTTCACACTTAATCCAATGTCTTGGTCCTGTGAAGGAGGTGGTAGCGTAGCAAACGAGGCAACCGGACTATAATGCTTTATCATTTTCACTTAGCTATAGGAGTTCGAAGGTGGAGCTACGATATAGCCCCTAGGGGCACCGCGCTCTCCGAATTTGGGGCGCGTATGTGCCTGACCGGGAAACGGTCCTTCGTCAAAGCGGAGGAATTCTAGACATTCCGGTAGTCGATCGAGTGGTTGACCAGTCTCTCGCTATATCATGACAGTCAGTTTTCGGCTTTCTCTACTAAGGTGCTCGCTTGGCCGAACCGGGGCACAATAGCAGTAGTTCTCCTGGTGCCGCGTTAGCCGATAATACGAAACGTAAGGCAGCAAAACACAGGAGCCGGGCAAACCAAACATTTGACCAAAGACATGATTCGGAGCTGATGCATATAAGGCCTAACTCGAGACGCCGAACACTCCCTAAGGTATTCGGTCTTTATGAGAAACGGGCTGAACGATGCCCTAAGCCCCTAGTGTCCAGGTACGCGCGAAATCTTCTGACGCGGACGATGCCAAAACGTCAGCCTCCTCCTTGGTTATGATAAGAAACCGGGGGATGTATAGCAACAAGAGACAGAAAAAGGTTTACGCAGGTCTTAATCAAAAGAATCCTTGTAACGGGTCCTCGCTTTGCGTCTGCGCTGTGTCTCTGTTGTAGTCAGATCTCGGACGGTGTAGCACATTGTTCATCTGTAAAAGAGAAGAACTTAGTTTGAAAAAAAGATCGTGCGAAAAATGCAGGTAAAAAAGTGTGATTTTAAAAATGAATAAAATTGAGCTTTATTGGCTCTCATTCTTCGTTCGTGCAGCCCCTTGTAAAGGGGTATGCGGCTGGGAAGCCCCTTGTTTGTTTATGCCGGACTCGCCTAGCCGTGTTCGGGGTCTAAATGACCTATTTTAGGGGCTTCGATCAGCCAGGCCGGATTAGTTTGTGGCTGTCAAGGCAGTCTCACGTTTTTCCGTGGTCGAGGAACACTCTAAGTTACCCTTTAATGAGATGATGCCGTGTGGACCGGGCATTTTGAGTGTAAGAGACGCGTAATGCGGTATTGCGTTAAAGCGGGCGAAAGCTTCGCGTCCCAATAGTGCTTGATGGCTACTTTAAATTGGGGCGATATGGAAGATTAGTTACGATCGGGTTGTCGGATGAACCGAACACAACTTCTAGTAGTAAGGAGCCCGTACTATTGGCATAAGGGCCTGGCGTCGCTCCTTTAAAGGAAGTGTCGCTATGGTGAATTTTGGTAGGGTCTATCCCCATTCTGCGGATGGTGTCCTGGTATAGCAGGTTTATATCACTGTCGCCGTCCATTAGGACTTGTGTAAATTGTAGTCGCTCAATTATAGGATCCAATATCAAAGCAGTCCATCCTGCGTTTCAAATACTTCTGGAGTAATCCAGATGGTCGAAAGTAATTGGTTTTGACATCCAATCTCGGGATTCCGCTGGGGTGGACCGTGCGACACGTGCTTTGGTAGATGCCGCCTTATTTTTCTGTCACGACCGGTTTTTCCGGGTATCAATTTCCAGAAAGAGACCGTCGTGCTCATCAGCCCCAGGATTACTGTTAGCTGATGAGGCTCCAACTTGATACAACAATTCCAAGCAAAATACAAAATATGCAGTACAAGACCATTTTGGCCTGTGAGTACAACAAATGGTTTCTAGTGGTTGATGGCGGAAGCGGTTTATGGATCATCAGTGTCTATGGGACTCCAATTCCCAACAGGAACAGCTGACCAGGTTAACTCCTATCTTCACGAGGCTGCTATCTCCATTGTGTGGGTTCCGGGGCTGTCAACACGGTCGCTCCTTTCCGCGCAAGAAATCTGGCCAAGACAATAGCCAGGGACAAGCCAGTGAGTACTTTGAATGTACTCGCAAACATTATGAACACGGGTATAATATAACAACGATGTGCTGAAAATATTTTATGCTCATGACATCAGTCAAAAAAAATAAATAAAATTCTGATGCGTGCAGGCGGTTATTTATGAAAGTGCATTAACATAGTAGTATTAAAATTTATGAAATAAATAACAAGCAATGCCACAGCCGGGCGTCTTAGCGACACCACATAAAGGGCTTTAAAAGAAATGCCACAGTCGGGCATCTGAGCGACACCACATAAAGGGCTTTAAAAGAAATGTTATCGAGGCGCCTAAGCGACACCACATAAAGGGCTTTAAAAGAAATGCCACAATGAAGGCGTCGAGCGACACCACATAAAGGGCTTTAAAATAAACAATCATAGTGAATATCCGGAAGTAGAACCATCCCAAAGATACTCGATAATAACAATAATATCACGGGTTAGTCAACAATAATAATAATCATAATTATCACAAGTCACAAGTAGTAATTCCATTTCTGGTTTAACAGTTTCACCTCCGAAGACCGACACTAAGACCGACACTTGACCCATTGCAGACTGTAATCCTTAACCATGGACACGGCTATTCGAATAGGTTTAATATCTACAGAGGGTGTACTCTTTACCCACGAGTGACGGATTTCTTTAGTTCATCGGGACTAATTCTGTCTACGGTCTTTTTGTTGAAAACACACCTAACTTGCACACACCAGCTTAACTCACACGTGTCCGAATCACCCACTTACACCGTCAAGCAAACTCTAAGTGGGGAGGCTACAACCTCGCGTAGCATGGGATCAAATTTATATCGCTGGCGCCTAAGGGTGGCCTCCTCTCGGTCCCAATCGAAACACCCATGCCCCGGACTGTGTGGCTGCCTACCAGCTACAACCGATATCTTCCACCTGGCCTCTCTATACGGTGTCGCTAGAAAGAGGTTGACAACTTACTGAACCGTACTCTACTTGCTGTAGAGACGAGTGGTAGTATGAAACAAGTATGGGGGTTACTGGAACAAGACTCGATCTACGGTCGACTCAGGAGATTTAAGTATTCCCTGCATGATTAGCATAACGAATATATTTCAACCAACAGAGTCACCGCTCATATCACCTTACCATGCCATACCAGACATAACCGTCCCAACGGAGACCGGCGACAAACTCATGCCTACCCAAGGCAGAGGTTTTCCCGGGTTCCTGCCGGTATGCATACAAGGCACATGAGGATGATTATCATCACAAGTGTGCTCATTTCCAACAGCATGGAAATCAATAACATGCACCCATGCATATGATCGTATCACATGAAATAACAAGTTTCTCCAAAGTGAGGTGATGTTATAAATGTGTCATCGAACACACAAAAATATTATGCCGGGGTTCAGAATGCTTGCCTTCAGGTCACGGGAAGGTAGGGTGCATTTCAAACTCTTGAAACATTTCTCCTCTCTTCAAAAATCCTATTTTAGCAATATAAATGAATTAACACACAAAATAAAAACAGCACAAAAAGTTGTTCTGAAATTTTTTCAATTAAATTAAAATAAACTAGACAATATTTGAGAGACGTAGGAAAAAGAATTAATTCATTTGGAGTTATATTTAAAAAGATATAGTCAGTCAAAATTCTGGTCAAATCTGATTTTAAATAAAAAAGAAAAAGAAAAACGTTTCAGAAGGGAATACGCTTTCGAAGCAGGAGAAATGTACTGGGGTGGATTACGCCTTCAGTTAAACACGTGGACGGCGCGGTGAGACACTGACAGTGGGTCCAGGGGGGCCACTAGTCAGGTTTGACTATTTCTTCTTTTCCCTCCTTTCTCTGTCCCGAGCGGAGGCGGAGCTCCGGCGATCGTCGCCGGCGACTGGCGGCTCCTCGCGGGGCCCCGAGGGCGGGGATGGATCCGCCACTCCAGGGCGGTCCTCCCGATGGTTGCCAGGCCGGTGGGGACGGAGGGAGTTGCCGGCGGCGAGCTTCGCGGCGGAGGAGGCTTCGGTGGCACAGAGGTTTTGGGGCGAATGTGTTTCCCGATCAAAATCGAGTAGGGGGTTGGGTTCCTGGAAGGAAGGAGGTGTTCTTGGTGAAGAGAACGGAGAGGAGAGGCCCCGTGGCACCGGGAGAGCTGGGGCCATGGCGGCGGCCGCTGCCGGAGGTGGGGAAGATGACCTCCCCGGGTCGATTGGCTGCCCCAAGGGGTCCTAGGGGATGGCTTAAGAGTCGCCTGCGTGCTCGGAAGGTTTCGGGGCATCCTTTTATAGCGCGACGAGGTCGGTTCCACGGCGGTGGATGAGGACGCGAGCGAACCGCCCCTCTGTAGCTTGCATGTCGTCGTGGCTGCGACGAACGCTAGCGGACACGCTTGCGGATGAGTTCGGGCTGTGCCAGGGGCCAGGTGGCGAGCCGGGGTGGCTTGGGCAGCGCTGAATGGCGCAGAGGCTGTCGGCCGACACCGGCGTGCTGCCAAAAGTGCTCTGGCGGTGGCGCTGTAGGTTGCCAGGGCGGGCTGGTGTGTAGTGGTGAGTCGGGGAGTGCGTGGCAGCTAGCTGCAGGTGGTCACGAGTCGGAACGGGTGCGGGGTGAGACGCGGCGGCTCGGTTGCACGCGTGCGCCAAACACACGCTCTGCTCGCGCTCTGGGCGTGCACGGGACGTGCTTGAAGAAATGCCAGTGCATGCTGCAGAGCTTGGGTGAGGCCGGCACTTAATGTGTCCAGCCAGAGCCACCGGGAGTCTAGTGGACATGTTAGTTCTATTAGGGGTGCAAGCTCCCAGTGCAATGTCAAAAGTCATGTCAAAACAGATCATGCCCATAAGGTGTGTTGACAAAATGCTAAGGGCACTTAGGCATTTCTTGGAGTGGCCAAATTCTCCAGATCAGTGTCTCTTTAGAAGCAAGAGAAGGTGGTAAGGTTAGTTTGGCAAAAAGAGAAACTTGCTATTGCAGGTTTTGATGAACTTCAGTTCTGGACAGGAGATGGATGGCATCATTTCATGAACTAAAAATGATCCAATAAGTGCATGCTCCTGGACTTAGGGGTTTAGTAGGGAGGGCTACAAGTAGGAAAAGGAATCATGGATAAAGGAGCAACTAAAAATGTGGTTGTTGTACAAACGATCATGTTGGGCCAGAATGAAGATGAGGTTGTTTCACTCAAAATTTTCAAAGAACAACCCTGGATTTTTTGCATATAATGGAATGATATGCTCCTACTGACATCCCAAAATTTTGGTGGAGGCTAGAAAGAAATATTTAAAAGGGTTGTAGTGCAAAATTGCCCACTGGACCAGAGAAGGAAAACAGGTGTAGCACTCAAAATATGAATTGAATTAAATATATTATTGCACAAAAGTGATTTAGAGACATCACATGACATCTCCAAATTTTGGTTAGATTTTTAGATAAATCTATCAACTGGTTGCAGTACAAAAAGAGCTCCAAAACTCAAAACAAGTCATTTAATGAATAAAGCTCAGGGTGAAATAATTTTATAAATAAATCTCCTGATTGAGAGATGTTTTTAAATGAGAGGGAAAATAAGTCCAATATGTTTTGGAAGGATCCACTTGGGAAAAATTTCTTAATATTAAAAGAAAAGTTTTGAAATCAACAGAGATATACTTGCATGCAAAAATTTTAAACTCTTGGCAAAATTTTAATATCAAAAACATGGTTAAATTTTTGGGGTGTTACAATTACTACCCCCCTTAAGAAAAAAATCTCGTCCTCGAGATTTGCTAAGAGCCGTTGTGAAAAATAAATACTCCATATGTGTACGAGCGGTTGTGAGTCTGCTGCCGTGGTGCTGCGTGAATAAAAATAATCCATGCCGTGAGAGGATAAAAGATGTAGCAATTCTGGAAAAAGAAATCTCATTCCAGGATTTTCGTGGTTACACAAGTTATTCACGAAGAAAATTGCTCATACCAGTAGAAACTAAACACTCGACTCGTCGCACAAATTTGAGGTACCATGCATAAGATACACGTAATAATAAATGCTGAGATAACAAACACAGCAGCGACATCTAAAATGGGAAAGGTAACTGGACAAGGTCTTGAGAAAAGTCTCTGGTAATGGAATACACTCCTCTTCTATCGGAGGAAGTGGATTGACCAGTCGATGTATGAGTCTCTCTGGATCGGGCCTCAGTGGTCTGCCGATTGCAATCTGAGGATTCAAATCAGCGAGACTCTGGAGATAATCCATCACTCGCTGGTTCAAATGCTCTTGAGCGATGATGTACTGGATAAGGTTGGCTAGAACTGGGTCTCTCTCAATCCATCCAGCGGGAAAAGATGTTACTCCTCCGGGTGTTGCACGGCTCGGAAAGTAATAATATCCTCGTTCGCGGGCATAGGGTACTATGGATCGAAGGCGAGCAATCGCTTCTTTCGCAACAGCTTCTATGGCCAGGTGTGGGGTTGGCATAGATTTCCCTATGAAGGAAACCTCTGTTGGATCTTGGTTGGGGTCTACAGGAGGAATGTGTACTACTGCCCAATATTCTGAGGTGGAAGGGGTGATTCTAGATTTGAACAGCTCGTACTTGGGTGGCTGGTTAGAACCCATGGTACTGCAAGTAAAGTCCCGCAATATTTTGACAAAGCTACCTGGGGTTGCATCTGGGGTTCTCAGGTAAATGCTGGGTGTCGGCATGGCAGGAAGTGGTTGTGAGAGTGGTGCATGAGGTGAGGGTTGCTGGTTAAGGTCACAAGGTGGCCTTCTTATATAGCATCTGGGCTGGTTTATTTACCGTGGTGAAAGGTAATAAAACTGCCAGATCACCTCCAAAGGTCGGAGTCAGTGTCAGAGATACACATATCTCATAAAGAGACATGTTACTGTGGTTGTCGTCGGGTTGGTTTTGGTAGTCGTGTTCAAAATTATGCAACTGCTATACGACAAAATACGCAAGGCTACTATTAAAACAGAGGCACAACGACAGGCTGCGTTTATATACAAGGTCGCATGATTACAAAGCGAGGATACACTGAAACTCGGTGCTACTCGCACGGCTTAATCTACCTCGTTTATGTCTAAACGGGCGTGCCTGGTGGATGTCGAGGCTTCTCCACGTGTCTCTCACTGCCGGGATTAGTCGGAGATGGCGGAGGAACTGCAGGGTCGGGGTAGCGATGATGACCATCGCGGGGATTTTTAGCCACAATCCCGTCGGAGTGTGTTCCCAAAAGGCGACGAAGCACTTCTGGGGTCATCAAAGTATCTCGGTTGGTGGCTGGAGCTGATCTCAGGGTTTCGATCGGGTGTCCGAACAGCACGACTGGGTTGTCGGCGTCGGGCTCGTCTTCTCTTCTAGGTGGGGTTCAACGAACCAGCTCTCCTCGAGCTGCGATCAGATCAATGGTGATCTGGTCGTCAAAGTGCCTCTAGTGCACTTACATAGCGCACTAGGTGCAACAATGCGGATCTGTCTCGTGATCTCCGCTGGCAACTTGGGGTGGTCTACCATACCCTTCACGCCTGGGTAGTAGTGGAATGAGCGACGCTAACTCGGGCGACAAGTGCCTCGAGATGAACTATAGCCTCTCGAGCAGCTAGTTGTATGGCTTGTGGCTCAAAGGAAGTTGTCCTTCCGGTGAACCTGTAGGGTCGCTCGGGCGTTAGACCCCTACCGTAGATGTGTACAGTGGCCCAGAATTGACGGTCCTCACCGCTCATGGGTCATTGGTACACAACATATTCTGGTGGCTCTTCTAACGCATAGGCACGACGGGTGAGGTTTGCGAGTACGGTCACAAAACCTCCAAGATTGGTTGCTGTGGTCTCATTGTGCATGATGGGGCCAGGCATTATGGCTCGGCTTGGGGTAGAGAATGTGCTGTGCTGGGTTGGGCCTAGCGTGCCCTTTTTATAGAAAAAGGGGACGGAGTCTTCCTTCGCACACTTGTGGAGGAGACATCTTGGGCGTTGGTTACTGGCGCGTGATCGACAAGCTAGGTTGGTAGGTTGGGCACCGACTGCCAAAAGTGTCGGGGTCACTGTGTGGCTATCTTGCACGAGAAGCTTGGCTGGGGTTTGGTTAAGGTCTGGTGGGTTGGTTTGCCTAAGTTTTTCAACCTGGCTAAGATAGGATTAGCCAATGGTCAGCCTGGCTCTGATACCAAGTCTGTCACGACCGGTTTTTCCGGGTATCAATTTCCAGAAAGAGACCGTCGTGCTCATCAGCCCCAGGATTACTGTTAGCTGATGAGGCTCCAACTTGATACAGCAATTCCAAGCAAAATACAAAATATGCAGTACAAGACCATTCTGGCCTGTGAGTACAACAAATGGTTTCTAGTGGTTGACGGCGGAAGCGGTTTATGGATCATCAGTGTCTATGGGACTCCAATTCCCAACAGGAACAGCTGACCAGGTTAACTCCTATCTTCACGAGGCTGCTATCTCCATTGTGTTGGTTCCGGGGCTGTCAACACGGTCGCTCCTTTCCGCGCAAGATATCTGGCCAAGACAATAGCTAGGGACAAGCCAGTGAGTACTTTGAATGTACTCGCAAACATTATGAACACGGGTATAATATAACAACGATGTGCTGAAAATATTTTATGCTCATGACGTGAGTCAAAAAATAAATAAAATTCTGATGCGTGCAGGCGGTTATTTATGAAAGTGCATTAACATAGTAGTATTAAAATTTATGAAATAAATAACAAGCAATGCCACAGTCGGGTGTCTTAGCGACACCACATAAAGGGCTTTAAAAGAAATGCCACAGTCGGGCGTCTAAGCGACACCACATAAAGCGCTTTAAAAGAAATGCCACAGTCGGGCGTCTAAGCGACACCACATAAAGGGCTTTAAAAGAAATGCCACAGTCGGGCGTCTGAGCGACACCACATAAAGGGCTTTAAAATAAACAATCATAGTGAATATCCCGGAAGTAGAACCATCCCAAAGATACTCGATAATAACAATAATATCACGGGTTAGTCAACAATAATAATAATCATAATTATCACAAGTCACAAGTAGTAATTCCATTTCTGGTTTAACAGTTTCACCTCCGAAGACCGACACTAAGACCGACACTTGACCCATTGCAGACTGTAATCCTTAACCATGGACACGGCTATTCGAATAGGTTTAATCTCTGCAGAGGGTGTACTCTTTACCCACGAGTAACGGATTTCTTTAGTCCATCGGGACTAATTACGTCTACGGTCTTTTTGTTGAAAACACACCTAACTTGCACAAACCAGCTTAACTCACACGTGTCTGGAATCACCCACGACACTGTCAAGCAAACTCTAAGTGGGAGGCTACAACCTCGCAGAGAGGGATCAAATTTATATCGCGCCTCTCGGGGTGGCCTCCCTCTCGGTCCCAACCGAAACACCCATGCCCCGGACCAGGTGGCTCGCCAACCAGCTACAACCGTATCTTCCACCCGCCACTCAGACGGTGTGTGCTAGAAAGAGGTTGACAACTTACTGAACCGTACTCTACTTGCTGTAGAGACGAGTGGTAGTACGCAACAAGTATGGGGGTTACTGGAACGATACTCGATCTACGGTCGACTCAGGAGGTTTAAGTATTCCCTGCATGATTAGCATAACGAATATATTTCAACCAACAAAGTCACCGCTCATATCACCTTACCATGCCATACCAGACATAACCGTCCCGACGGAGACCGGCGACAAACTCATGCCTACCCAAGGCAGAGGTTTTCCCGGGTTCCTGCCGGTATGCATGCAAGGCACATGAGGACGATTATCATCACAAGTGTATTCATTTCCAACAGCATGGAAATCAATAACATGCACCCATGCATATGGTCGTATCACATGAAATAACAAGTTTCTCCAAAGTGAGGTGATGTTATAAACGTGTCATCGAACACACAAAAATATTATGCCGGGGTTCAAAATGCTTGCCTTCAGGTCATGGGAAGGCAGGGTGCATTTCAAACTCTTGAAACATTTCTCCTCTCTTCAAAAATCCTATTTTAGCAATATAAATGAATTAACACACAAAATAAAAACAGCACAAAAAGTTGTTCTGAAAATTTTTCAATTAAATCTTAAAATAAACTAGACAATATTTGAGAGACGTAGGAAAAAGAATTAATTCATTTGGAGTTATATTTAAAAAGATATAGTCAGTCAAAGTTTTGGTCAAATCTGATTTTAAATAAAACAGAAAAAGAAAAACGTTTCAGAAGGGAATACGCTATCGAAGCAGGAGAAACGTACTGGGGTGGATTACGCCTTCACTTAAACACGTGGACGGTGCGGTGAGACACTGACAGTGGGTCCAGGGGGCCCACTAGTCAGGTTTGACTATTTCTTTTTTTTCCCTCCTTTCTCTCGTCCCGAAGCGGAGGCGAGCTTCGACGATCGCCGCCGGGCGATGGCGGCTCAAGGCCCCGAGGGAAGGGATGGATTCGCCACTCCAGGGCGGTCCTCCCGGTGGTCGCCAGGCTAGTGGGGACGGAGGGAGTTGCCGGCGGCGAGCTTCGCGGCGGAGGAGGCTTCGGTGGCAGAGTGGTTTTGGGGCGAATGTGGTTCCCGATCAAAATCGAGTAGTGGGTTGGGTTCCTGGAAGGAAGGAGGTGTTCTTGGTGAAGAGAAATGGGAGGGAGAGGCCCTGGTGGTGCTGGGAGAGCTGGGGCCATGGCGGCGGCCGCTGCTGCCGGAGGTGGGGAAGATGACCTCCCCGGGTCGATTGGCTGCCCCAAGGGGTCCTAGGGGATGGCTTAAGAGTCGCCTGCATGCTCGGAAGGTTTTGGGGCGTCCTTTTATAGCGCGACAAGGTCGGTTCCGCGGTAGTGGATGAGGACGCCGGCGAACCGCCCCTCTGTAGCTTGCATGGCATCGTGGCGGCGACGAACGCTAGCGGACACGCTTGCGGATGAGTTCGGGCTGTGCCAGGGGCCAGGTGGCGAGCCGGGGTGGCTTGGGCGGCGCTGGACGGAGCAGAGGCTGTCGGCCGACGCCGGCGTGCCACCAAAAGTGCTCTGGCGGTGGCGCTGTAGGTTGCCAGGGTGGGCTGGCGTGTAGTGGTGAGTCGGGGAGTGCATGGCAGCTAGCTGCATGTGGTCAGGAGTCATAACGGGTGCGGGGTGAGACGCGGCGGCTCGGTTGCATGCGTGCGCCAAACGCACGCTCTGCTCGCGCTCTGGGCGTGCACGGGACGTGCTTGAAGAAATTCGAGTGCATGCTGCAGAGCTTGGGTGAGGCTGGCACTTAACAGATCCAGGCCAGGAGCCACTGGGAGTCTAGTGGACATGTTAGTTCTATTAGGGGTGCAAGCTCCCAGTGCAATGTCAAAAGTCATGTCAAAACAGATCATGCCCATAAGGTGTTTGACAAAATGCTAAGGGAACTTAGGCATTTCTTGGAGTGGCCAAATTCTCCAGATCAGTGTCTCTTTAGAAGCAAGAGAAGGTGGTAAGGTTAGTTTGGCAAAAAGAGGAAACTTGCTATTGCAGGTTTTGATGAACTTCAGTTCTGGACAGGAGATGGATGGCATCATTTCATGAACTAAAAATGATCCAATAAGTGCATGCTCCTGGACTTAGGGGTTTAGTAGGGAGGGATACAAGTAGGAAAAGGAATCATGGATAAAGGAGCAACTAAAAATGTGGTTGCTGTACAAACCATCATGTTGGGCCAGAATGAAGATGAGGTTGTTTCACTCAAAAATTTCAAAGAACAACCCTATATTTTTTGCATATAATGGAATGATATGATCCTACTGACATCCCAAAATTTTGGTGGAGGCTAGAAAGAAATATTTAAAAGGGTTGTAGTGCAAAATTGCCCACTGGACCAGAGAAGGAAAACTGGTGTAGCACTCAAAATATGCAATGAATTAAATATATTATTAGACAAAAGTGATTTAGAGACATCACATGACATCTCCAAATTTTGGTTAGATTTTTAGATAAATCTATCAACTGGTTGTAGTACAAAAAGAGCTCCAAAACTCAAAACAACTCATTTAATGAATAAAGCTCAGGGTGAAATAAATTTATAAATAAATCTCCTGATTGAGAGATGTTTTTAAATGAGAGGGAAAATAAGTCCAATATGTTTTGGAAGGATCCACTTGGGAAAAATTTCTTAATATTAAAAGAAAAGTTTTGAAATCAACAGAGATATACTTGCATGCAAAAAATTTAAACTCTTGGCAAAATTTTAATATCAAAAACTAGGTTAAATTTTTGGGGTGTTACATTTTCCTTGTTATCAGTTGAAGTGAATTCACTGTTTTGACTCCTTGTGGGAAGTTCTTTTGTTTTCCGGCGCTGTGCTTGTGGGGTTCGTCATCGTCCTCGCTTGGTGTGTCGAGCCCCTTGTGTTCGGCGTTAAGTCAGCCGGACTGCTTGAAGACCCAACAATCTCTGTGGGTATGGTTTGCAGGCTTCCCGGGGGTACTATGAATTTGACATATCCTATCCAAGATTTTGTTTAGGATGGATAGCTCGTCACTGTTGTCCTTAAGAGGCAGTGTTTTGTTGTTTGGCCGAGAGCTTTTGAACCCGGCGTTGACCGCCGTGTTCTTTGGGCCATTTTCCTTATTCTGGCGCTGATCTTTTCTGCGTCGTGATTTCCCATTTCCATCCCTAACCTCGGATGTACTCGGGTCACTGGTGCTGCATCTTGCCAGCCAGCTATCTTCCCCCGCGCAGAAGCGGGTCATGAGGCTTGTTAGTGCGGCCATTGTTCTTGGTTTTTCCTGGCCGAGGTGTCTAGCGAGCCATTCGTCTCGGACGTTATGTTTAAAGGGTGCTAAGGCTTCGGCGTCCGGACAGTTAACTATTTGGTTCTTTTTGGTGAGGAACCTATTCCAGAATTTGCGTGCTGACTCTCCGGGCTGTTGAGTTATGTGACTTAAATTGTCTGCATCCGAAGGGCGGACATAAGTTCCCTGAAAATTTGCTCGAAACGCATCCTCGAGCTCTTCCCAACTTCCGATGGTATTTTCTGGGAGGCTTTTGAGCCAATGCCGAGCTGGCCCTTTGAGCTTGAGGGGTAGGTATTTTATGGCATGGAGATCGTCTCCTCTAGCCATGTGTATGTGTAGGATATAATCCTCAATCCAGACTCTGGGGTCTGTTGTTCCGTCATATGCCTCTATGTTTACGGGTTTGAATCACTGAAATTCATAATCCAAGACCTCATCGGTGAAACATAGTGGGTGTCGGCGCCCAGATTTAGGTGTGCCGTTATCTTCGAACACTCGGCGTGTTGTGTTGCTTCGTGGAGCCTTTTTTTTGGCCCATAGATGGACCTGACCGGGCCATCCTTTCTGCGAGGATCCTTATGTGGATCGTGTGTCGGCTTGTGTGCGGCGCCGCTTGCCGCTCTTAGCCTGTCATCTGGTCGTCTATCCAGCCAGGCGGCCTCTTTTGTTTTTTGACTGTGGGGTTTCTACGGCCTCCTCGTCAAATTCGGGCAACAGCTTGCGCTTCGGGTAGCTCTTTGTTTGGTGACTATCGCCGTATTTATCTGCGGTCTTGAGTACTTTGCTCCATCTCATTCTGAGTACGTCTTCCGCTGTTTTGAGCTTCCGCTTCTGCTTCTTCAAACTTCTTGCAGTGGCGACGAGCCTTTTGTGAAGGTTCTTATGCTCCGATGATGTGTCCGGCGTGAAATTGTCTGGACTGTTGTTTTCGCCGGGGATGGGTTGCTCGTCCAATTCATCCTGTTCGGATGGTTGCTTGGTGGCATGTTCGTCGTCCACTGGTTCGCCCTGCTCTACGTATGGGTCAGTATGGGTGCTGTTGTTATCGAGGCGGGACTTTGGGCGGCGCTTGCGTCGCTGTTTTGGTTGTTTTTTGGGGGAATTGTCCTTCGCCGCGTCCCGTTGTTCCTCGTTATCGCTTCCTTTTGGTGTATCCACCATGTATACGTCGTGAGTTGAGGTGGCTTTCTAGTGCCCAGTAGGCGCTAGTTCTTGGTAAATCTCCGCATCGCCGCCCATACCGCCGATGTCTTCGGAGTCGAAGTCTAGCATGTCGGTTAGATCGTCGACAGTGGCTACTAAGTGGGTGGTGGATGGGCTTTGAATTTCTTCGTCGTCCGCGTCCCAACCGTCCTGGCCGTAGTCCGTCAAAGGCTCTCCTGATAACGAGAGATACTTTAGCGAATTCAGGATGTCGCCAAAAGGTGAGTGTTGAAAGATGTCCGCAGCGGTGAACTCCATGACCGGCGCCCAATCGGATTCGATTGGAGGGGGCGCGGGAGGTTCAGAGTCCGGCGAGGAGTCCGGCACCTCAGAGTCACGAGCTTCACAAGGGACAAGGTCAGTATTTGGCTCCATCGCCGTAGAGGTTGCAGCCCCCGAGGTGGTGTCTAGCCACCCGTCCTCGATCTGCGCAGCCGGCTCCGAATTAAGGGTCGGAGCGACTCTGTGCGGCCTCGTGGCACCGTCCGCAGCAGAGCTAAATCATGCCCATCGTGACAGTGCGGCGTGCTCGGCTATGGCTCGAATCCATCGAAGATCAAGTCTCTGCGGATGTCAACCGTGAAATTCAGACTTCCAAATCTGACCTGACGGCCAGGGGCGTAGCTTTCGATCTGCTCCAGATGGCCAAGCGAATTAGCCCGCAGTGCAAAGCCGCCGAATACGAAGATCTGTCCGGGGAGAAAAGTCTCACCCTAGACTACATCGTTGTTGTTGATGATCGAAGGAGCCATCGAGCCTATCAGTGATGACACAGAGGAACTCTCAATGAAAGCACCAATGTCGGTGTCAAAACCGGCGGATCTCGGGTAGGGGTTCCCGGACTGTGCGTCTAGGCGGATGGTAACAGGAGACAAGGGACACGATGTTTTTACCCAGGTTCGGGCCCTCTCGATGGAGGTAAAACCCTACTCCTGCTTGATTGATATTGATGATATGGGTAGTACAAGAGTGGATCTACCACGAGATCAAGGAGGCTAAACCCTAGAAGCTAGCCTATGGTATGATTGTTGTTGTGTCTCACGGACTAAAACCCTCCGGTTTATATAGACACCAAGAGGGCTAGGGTTACACAGAGTCGGTTACAATGGTAGGAGATCTACATATCCGTATCGCCAAGCTTGCCTTCCACGCCAAGGAAAGTCCCATCCGGACACAGGACGAAGTCTTCAATCTTGTATCTTCGTAGTCTTGGAGTCCGGCCGATGATGATAGTTCGGCTATCCGGACGCCCCCTAGTCCGGGACTCCCTCACCACCCCTCAGGCGACTCCTTGGAGGTCCACTGGTGTCATCTGGACGCGTTGGAGCCCCTGCAACCACCCCTCTCCGTCGTCTTCCTCTCCTCCGGTGAAACATGACTGCAGCCACCGCTTGCGAGCTTGGTTGCTAGCTACTGCGGCCGTCTCTCGTTGAGCCACGGGTATAGGCAGAGAGAGAAGCTTGTCTTGAAGAAAACCAGGAGGAGTGCGAACCTCCTCTGCACTAAGGCAAGCCACACCAACATTGGATGGTGTCACTTCAATATCTATTTTCATGTATTTACTTATTTAAATAAATATTGCTTAGTGCTAGTTATATTGTCATGCTTGAAATTCTTGGTTAAGGTACTGGCTAAATGCATGAGCTAGTTTGAGTCAGTAGAAGATATTTCTATTGAAGTGATTATGCTTTTATGAATAATGGTAGTTCCTTTATGTGATAAATTGAATTTTTTTTATCATGAGGTAATTAAAATAATGAATGATAAAAACCAGTAAGGTTTAATGATGAGTAGTGCTAGTAGGATATTTTGATGTTGATCCGTTCACTTTGAGTGGTATGGTTTGCATGTCGAATAGTTGCATGATCATGGCATATGATGACTTGAGTTATTTTATTTTCAAGTTAAACCTGATGTTAATCCAACTTGAATATAATGTTGATCGAGTCTTGGTGCCACTGAATCGAGTTTTTTCCCAGTGCGACCACATTTGCATTTATGGGAAGGTCTTGATTCGGGCCGTTGTCATGCCTCTCGCCGGTGCCTCCAATGAGGGAAGGTTATGGGCGTGTTGTACCCTTGCCCGGTAAGCAGGCATAACCTTGTGTGCCCGTTTTTTGTTATGGTACCTTGTCCCTGTTTGGGACCATTTTTGCCACAACAGTGGCCGTTGATGTCTTTGGTAGGCACGGGGCCACCAATGACTTAGCCCAGAGGGGAGTTGGTCAGAGTGGACGGGAGAGTGTCATGGAAATGGGAGGGTTTCATCGGAATGTTGTTGGTCCACCCGAATGGGATGAAGAGGCCATGGATTCCGTGGTTTGGGTGAAGTGCGCTACCTCTGGAGAGTGTATTTAATCTATCAATAGTCGTGTCCTCGGTTACGGACATAGCTCGTGATTAAGTCACACCATGGATGAACATTAATAAGTAATCGTACACACTAAAGATTTATTGTTGTCACTGGTTATGTGATGTTTTGTGGAATCATGAGATGATCATGGTTGGCATCAAAGTGTTGGCTTCATTTGTGATCTGGGTATGATCACCGTCCGGTTACGAGGTAACCCGCCTAGTAAGAGAGTCCAAGGGACTCGGTGGACAAGTTGATTTCACCGCATCAGTAGTATGATTTGCATTGCATTAATTTGAATAATTGTCATGATACTGTTTGACATTATGCTTATGTTTGTTCTGAGCTTGCAAGTACATTCAATGTACTGACCTGGCATGTCATGCCAGATTTCAGGCAAGTCGTATTGGATCGGAGAGCCTTCCGCATCTAGATCGTGTCCACATCGATGTCCCTGTGCTATGGAGTTCAACTTCGTCGTCGTTCTACTACGACGTAGTTATTGTGATCGAGGCCCCTTCATGTTCATTAAATAATGTACATACTATTCAACAACACCATGTGTGCTGCTTGGCCTCGCAACTTGATGTAATATCAGACCTATGTTTCCGCTAGCATCAATAAAGCAGTTGTTTTCTGTACCATGTCGTTGTGTGTTGCCAGAAGACTTGATCTCTAGGCTGGAAATGCAAGATAAACCGGTCCCTCTGAGCCGGGGTGCCACAATGCTTGGTATCAGAGCTGCGCTGGCTGTAGGACATGCTAGACCGTCAATGCACTAGATGAACGGTAGATAGTTTTGTCTGAGTGCCGATAGTAATAGAAATTGATTGTTGATTGCATGCATTTTATTGGTTGTTATTACTAACCGTCTGATGGTTGTGAGTGTAGATGGCTCCAGTTCCAATCATGTACCAGTCTGATCTAGCTCCATACACATCGCTGCACCTGCTTTAGAATGTGTGGCGACGACTCTACCCAGAGGGTGCTGATCTAGTATATCAAGTCTACCGGGAGCATCTGGACGGTTCGCTCTATGAGTACTATGTGGAGGTCACTCTACACCACAGTTTTCCTTCTGCGCTTACACCATTCCTCTAAGGGTGGTTTCGCTTCTACATCTTATCAGGCTATCCAGTTTGCTGCGATCGAGGCTCTTGTAGACTTGCGCTACAACGAGGTTCGCATGCAAACCCACCCAGGTTTCTATTACTACCCGTCTCTGCACGAGAACAGGTGTATTCACTTCCCTTTTATTGATCCGGCATGCGATTGTCCTGCTAGCCACCTTTCCCACTATATCACTGCCAGTTATCTCTTGATCTATGAGTTAGCCCGAGAGCTAACCCGATCCCGGATAGCCCATGCCGCTGCTCGGAATAGGAACCCTCCACCTACTGTCGGTTTCACTCCATTCGTTCCTCTAGTCTTGGTTACCCCGGTTACTTCGATGACCACTCAGGGTACCACTAACACTTTGGCAGTGACCCCTCACAGTGCCCCTGCTGCGTGGGCTTCCCTTGTCGCTACTCCTGCAGCCCCTATGTTTAGGTCTCACCCAGCACCTGCCCCTGAGGGAGAGTCCTCGAGGCAGCGCTGCCGTGTCACTTTTAACCCAGAGGAGCACGCCGCAGTGCCAGTTGAGCACTAGATCGTTAGAGTACCACAGTCGTCATGAGGATGATGTATTGATGTAGTTGTATGTGTCACGATTCATAGCTTCATGTATGAGGGTAGTGAACCCGTCATGATGTTTATCTTTCATGTTTGTGTCTATGTATAATTATTTTGGAACCTTTTTGTATATTCACCTTGGTTTCTTCTCACCGTTTTCTTCTGGGATTGTCGCTGGCTTTTCCTCCCATTCTTGGATATTTCTCATCTCGGTTGCTTTATATTGGTAAAATAAATAATAGGATGATGCGGGGAGGCAGCAGCATCCACGCTTGTGAGGATGTCCCTGTTCGTCGCTCAGCAAGACAGGCAGGACATTCCCCGAGCCGTTGCAGCCACTACCGCCTCCACCGCCACATCCGCCCTCCACTATGCAAATCATGCATATTTTTGAAGAAAGAAGGAACAACGATATGATTGAGCTATTGAGAAGTGTGCAAGCTATGGTTGGGCAGAATGGAAATCATAATGGTCATCACTCCAAGCTGTCAGATTTTCAGAAGGACCAAGCCACCCAGTTTCAGTCAAGTTATCAATCCTTTGGAAGCCGATGATTGGTGAAGGACTATTGAGAAAACGTTGGAGATTGCTCGCACTGAAGAAGATTACAAGGTTCAATTCGCTACGCATTATCTTGAAGGAGCTATCGCTATATTGTGGGGTAATGTTAAGGCTATGTGGCCCACGGAAGAAGAGATTACTTGGACTAAATTCAAGGATCATTTCCGCAAGTACCATACTCCAGCTGGGATTATGAACATCAAGCAGCGCGAATTCCTCGCTCTCACACAAGGAAGCATGTCAATAAGTGAGTACCTACACAAGTTCAACCATTTGGCCCGCTATTCTCTTTATGATGTGGCCACAGAAGAAAGGAAGGTCGACAGATTTCTTGGAGGATTGAACCAACATTTCAGATGCACTCTCAGTATGTTTGATTACCTGGATTTCCAACTCTGGTGAATAAAGCCCTCATCGCAGAAAGGGAGCACAAGCTCGTGCACGACAACATGCCCGCTAATAATGACCACAAGCGCAAATTCGAGCCCAAGAAGGATGTGCAACTAGTGTAGAAGGCTCATACTTGGCAGCAGACTCAGGTTGAGTACAAACCCAATTGGAAACAGAATGTTAACAAGGCCACTACCCATGTCAAGAATGTTGTGACCAGCCCAGTACGCGAAGAATGTCAGCGCAACAATTCCTGCTTTAATTGTGGGCAAACCGGACATTATGCCAGACAGTGCCCCAATAACCGCAAGCCAACCGCTCCATTCAGGCCACGAGTCAACCACCTGGGGCTCTTTTCCGCCTAGAGGACCATCCAAGGACAAATTCACCACCCCACCACCGATCAAGCCCAAGAGGACCCAGAAGTCGTCATTGGTATGTTTCTTGTTAATAACATACCTGCAATAATTTTATTTGACACTGGGGCTTCCCACTCTTTTATTTCGTGGAGTTTCATTTCCCAAAACAAATCTCCTTGCTCGATTTTGGGAAAAAGTATGATGGTATAGTCCCCGGGATCTGTGCTCCAAAGCAATCTGGTTTTCCATAATTTGGAAATTGCTATCAAGGGAGTCAGATTTCCAACATCCTTGATAGTCATCGAGTCCGCCAATTTGGATATTATTTTTGGAATGAATTGGTTAACCCAATATCAAGTCTGCCTCAACTGTGCGACCAGTGAAGTCACCGTGACAAGTCAGGAAGGTCGAACCACAAAATTCTACGCCCGCAGAAGTATACCCAAGAAGGAAATGGTTTTCACGGCTGTGGCTGAAGAATTGGAATTGATTCCTGTGGTTAGTGAGTTTCCATATGTATTACTTGAGGAATTGCCAGGAATGCCGCCAGACAGGGAGCTTGAGTTTGTAATTGACCTGGTGCCTGGAACCGCATCGATATACAAGAAGTATTACCGGATGCCTTCGTAAGAATTAGTGGAATTGAAGAAACAGCTTGATGAGATGCTTCAGAAAGGATACATCCGTCCAAGCTCTTCACCATGGGGATCACCCGCAATATTTGTGGATAATAAGGACGACAGTCTTCGGATGTGTGTGGATTACCGGCAGCTGAATGATGTCACCATCAAGAACAAGTATCCACTGCCAAGGATTGATGATTTGTTTGATGAACTCAGTGGGGCAAAAGTATTCTCCAAGATTGATTTGAGGACCGGATACCACCAACACAAAATCAAGAAGGAAGATATTCCCAAGACCGCGTTCACTAATCGATATGATCTTTATGAATATACTGTCATGTCTTTCGGTCTCACCAATGCCCCTGCCTTTTTCATGCATCTGATGAATAAGGTATTTATGGATTTCTTGGATAAGTTTGTGGAGGTATTATTGATGATGTCCTCATTTACTCAAAAAGTGAGGAAGAGCACAAGGAACACCTCAGGGAAGTTTTACAAAGGCTTTGTGACCATCAGCTATATGCGAAGTTCAGCAAGTGTGAGTTTTGGCTCAAGCAAGTTGGGTTTTTAGGGCATGTTCTTTCAGCAGAAGGGATAGTTGTGGATCCGAGTAAGGTGAAAGATGTGCTTGATTGGACCGCACCCACCACAGTATCAGAGATCCGGAGTTTCTTTGGATTAGCCGGATACTAACGATGCTTTATCGAAGGATTCTCTAAGATTGCCAAGCCAATGACAGAGCTCCTCAAGAAGGATAAGAAGTTTGAATGGACTGAGGACTATGAAAAGAGTTTCAATGAGCTAAAAGCCAAACTGACATCAGCACCAGTATTGACTCTTCCAGACATCTACCGCAGTTTCGATGTATACTGCGATGCCTCCAGGAAAGGCTTTGGATGTGTACTCATGCAAGATGGCAAGGTTGTGGCCTACGCATATGTAGCGATCCGACCTCAAACGGTCAAATCTCTGTGTATAAGTGTCATCCCTGGATCGGTAATGCTGACACACACAATACTTGAAGGATTTATAATAGAGTGCAATCACACACTTATTACATCGAATGTCTCAAAAGAGAGCTTATTACAATAATATGGCTTAAGGCCATCTAAATAAGATAACTACAGAAGCATTGAAGATAAATGAGTCCATCAACTCCAACGGCATAGCTGAGTGCATGACAACGACCTAGCGCACCTTACTCTTCGTCGGAAAAGTCTGCAACATAATACATTGCAGCCCGAAATGGGTCGGCACATGGAATATGTTGGCAAAATAACGCTATAGAGCAATGGACAAAATAACAGACAACATGCATATATGGCTGGTGGAGGCTCTAAATTTATTTTGCATAAAGATGGTTTTTCCCTACAACAAAGGAATATATTTTATTAAACTACAAAGTTGGTTGATGAATATTAAGAATGGTAAACCCCACCTCAATCCCAAAATTAATAATTAACAACCCAGCAAATTAATTAAGTTAATGTGATGAGATCAAATCAATAATTCAAGTACCAGATACTCAAGATGTCCATAACCGGGGACACGGCTAATCATGATTAGTTTGTACACTCTGCAGAGGTTTGCGCACTTATCCCCACAAGACTCGATCTCCTCCATTCAATTTCTCGCACTACATGATGTTTGAGAAACGGATGACCGAGACACAGTCTTTCAGAAGCATTAACTCTTTCGACGGGTAGACCGTACCACCTACATCCCCTACATCTGTCCAGATGGGAATTAGAGTAGCCACCTTAAATAATCCCTTAGTACATAATAATCTCTCACATCTATCATGAATTCTCTCAAACCAAACCACATCTACAAGCATAGCATAGCAGTATAAGCAAAACGTAGAAGCAACTCCCAGGGTTTGAAATAAAGGGCAATAGGTTCTACCTCATCATCTACTTCCCAATACCCACATTTTAAATAGTTCCTACTCATGCAATGTTTGAGGGTTGAAGCTAATGCATAAAAACTGGGTAATAAAGGGGTATGATCAATGTGTTACTTGCCTTGCTGACGATCTGAAAGCCCTAGTGACTCATAGTAGCACGCTTCGCACTCCGGCAATTCTATCGCAAACAAACAATAACATACATAAGCACTCAGGCATAGATGCAAGGGCAAAACTCAAATAAAAAGATCCAAACTGAAAGTTCAATTGAAGGGCTTCGATTTGCAAAAAGAATCAATCAAATCGAAGCAACGAAACTCAAACTACGATCAAAAGAAGTTCGAAAAAAATATGCTTCAAACCAAATTTTAAATTGTGAAAATCATATCCAAGTTGATTATCTGGAAAGAGGGGTTGAAGACGAAGATTTTGGCATTGGTTTCACAGGATTTGGTCGAACGGTTAAAAAGTTGCGAGGGTTTGAAGATCGGGGCTAATCTGCGATAAAAAATAATCGCGGATAGGTCCCTGGCCGAAAATAAAATAAAAAGAAAAAGACTAACGAACGAACGTTTGCTAGCAGAGTCAAACGAACGAAAACATTCGCGAACAGAGATGTTCAAGTGAACGTCCGCTAAATATCGAAACCGAAAAAGCCAAACTGTCATGGGAAACGAACACCTATGGGGCAGGGCCCCTTTCGGTCCAGCAAGGGAGCGGAGAGCGCACGAAGAGCGGATCGAGGCGAAGCGCGCGAGTGATTTTTACCCAGCTTCGGAGCTCTCCTGAGAGATAATACTCCTACTGCTGCTTTGTGGTTTTATTGTGTTCTTGCTCGAGAGCGTGAGAATGTTGTAGTTTCGAATGAGTCGAACCCCTTCTACGTTGCGCATGGGCCTCCTTTTATAGGCTAAAGGGGTCACCGACAGATGGCAACGCAGACAGGGGTACAAATGTAAAAAGAGGGGTTGGTACAACTGCCTCTATAGTGCACCCTACCTAACTCTGACGGCAGGGGACAAGAGCATTTAATGCCCGTCCACGTTGTACAATAGTGCAGAAAAAGCGACCGTTAGGGGTGCCACCACTCGCCACGATGGCCTTCTCGTCATCTCCACTCGCCACCTCGCACCGCTTGGCTGCACAGCTTCTCGCCACGTGCGCCTAGAGCGGTCCTACGGCGACACGTCGACGGATGCGCTAGAGCGTGGCACGAGTGGTAGCCCGCCATGCAAGCGCCTTGCCGCGGTCGTTGTCTTGTCATGCCCGGAAGCTTGTCGCTTGCCGGGTCTTGCCGGGACGCGCGGCGCGTCGCGGCAAGTTTCTTGAAATGCCTTGGTTGGCCTTCCAGGCAAGCTCCTCTTCCCGGGGCCTTGTCCTTCCCGGCAAGTTCTTCTTGCCGGAGCCTTGTTTTCCCAGTTGAAACACTTTGTTCTTGAATGGCTTCAATAGGAACTACGGAGGATCTTGGCGGGCACCCGGCAAGCCTTACCGCGGGGCGCTGCGACTGCCCGTGCACAAGTTCGGTATACTAAGGTACCCCTTACTTTAGTACACCGACAGGAGCCCCCGGGCCTGGGCCATACACGGTGCCGAGCGCTGTTTGGCCAGGCCCAAAACAGGGCACGGGCACACGCGGCCTGGTCCACACCATATCTAACTCCGTAACCACCGCGCCCTCCCATAACGGCACGCGTCAAACGCGGCGTCGTGGGAGAGATCATGGGTGATTCTTTATTCAGAAAAAGCGTAACGTTCGCCTCCTCCTCTTTATAAGCAGGGGAAACAGGGGCCATTCCCCCACCTTTGCCACTTGCGGTTCCTTCCTCAGAAAGCTCCGCCGCTCCCCTCCGCTTCCCAAAGCCGAAAGAGAGCAGCGCTCCGCACCCCGTCGCCGCTGTCGCCGCCAACGCCCTCGTTCTCCCCAACCGCTTCCGCCATGGCTCCGAAGACCGGGAAGGGCGCGAAGTCGGCCGAGGCGCTGCGGAAGGAGCGGGCACTCTTCCCCCCTGAGCTCTCCGCGAAGGAGCTGAGGGAATGGTTCTACCTCTTCTGGTCGACGGAGACGCGGGCGCATCCGCGCATGCAGGTACTCTCCGCTGAAGCTTCTACCCTCGAAACGGTGTCCAAAAGGATACCCCTTCTTCCCATTGTTCTTCTATTGCGGGTTCTGCCCTCCCTTTTCTGATTTCTTCTGTGACATCATGAACACATACGGGCTCCATCTCCTCGATTTCACCCCCAACGCCGTTCTGACCATGGCGGTTTTCGCACATCTCTGCGAGAACTTCGTCGGAATCCACCCAAACGTAGCCCTTTTTCGCCACTACTTCATGCCCCGGGTCGAGAAAGGAGAGCCCTTGTCTGGCGGGATCGCTTGGATCTCGAGAGCCGGTATGAAGGAGGTCTATCTAGAGGGACAGCTCCGTAGCAAATGGGAGGAGTGGAGAGCGGAGTGGTGTTGGATTGTAGATGAGAACCCGCATCCATTCACCAACTTGCGCCAAGCCCGAGTAGTGCGCGGCGGCGATTGGAGCACCCTGGCGGCGGACGATGCTAGATTGAAGATCGCCACCACCCGGATCTTGCGGCTCAGGCTTGCCGGGCTCACTGTAGGGGCTGTTGGCGCGGACTTTCTTCACCGTCGCATCGCCCCTCTGCAGAGAGGGGTAGACCCGCCTGGTTGTTTGGGGGTCCGGCGGATATCATGAGGTTGCGCCCAGGCCTCAATTTTAATTTCACTGTTTTGGAGTTGGATGGGACGCTTAAGGAACTGTTCAAGCACGACCCCAACCATCCCGAGTGGTTCAGGCTGCCGCAGGGCGTCGTCCCATTGTGCAACAACTCCCAGCTCGATCGCATCCGCGCAATGATGCCAGAGTGCAACTCGCATGGGATTATCCCAACTTGGCAGGAGCCCGCCGACGACGTCGTGCAGCAATTTTTCAACGACTTGGTGGAGGAGGCGGTCCGCGCCGATGAGCAGAGGCTCCTCACCCGAGACACCACCGATGACGAGATGCGGCGCATTGCCACCAGGGCGGAAGAGGCGGCGGCGGCCGCTGCCATGGGCGAGTTCGGGTTTACTGTGGAGGAGGCCGAGGCAGCCGAGGCGGCAAGCCTTGCCGATCGAGAGGAGCTTGTTGGGGAGGTCGTCGGCGAGGGAGAGCCCGAAGCCGAAACGAGCGAGCCCGCCGAGGGTGCGAGTGGCCAGCCGTCTTCAAGCAACTTGCCACAAAGCGGAGCCCTCGGCAGCAGCCCCTACCAACCAAGAAGGCGCCCGCAGGACCGGAGACACAAGCAGGGCGGCAGACGGGCTAACAGCCGCCAGGCCAGCAGACACGCCCATCGCGCCAAGCACCGCTGCACGGAGCATCTCACGCCGCACCGCAAGCTGGAGCGGGTCTTCGCCGCCGCTTCGATCCGCCGCAGCCCCGCCAAGCGCCCAAGGGAGCCTACCTCTGCCTCGTCGCGCTGAAAGAGTACAGATTTTGATCTCTCCGCGCCAGCTCCGACGAGGAGGAAGAAGAGGAGGACGAGTAAGTCTTTTCTTTTTGTTGTACTTATGGTTCTTCAATTCTTGCTGTTTCTTGTCTTGTATCTGATCTGCTTCCCTCTGAACGTTGTTCCTTTCCAGGACTCTGGCCCAGAGAGCGGGGAAAAGGGCCAAGGTCCCCGTGGTTGTCATCGAGGACGATCCTACTGTGACAACAGAGGATGCATCCGAGACCACCTTGTCGGACCCGGCAATCTCTCCCCGAAGCAGCCCCCAGCGCAGCCCCCAAACAGAAGTACATAATTTTATTTCCTCATCATGCGCCGCATGGGTGTTCTTTCCTTGATGATATCTTGATTGTTGGTTTGTTTTTGTAGGAGCAGAACAGGCCCATCAGGAACAACCAGAAGCCGCTCCTGAGGTGCTATCTGCTTCCACTACACTGCCAAGGGATGACTCACCAGCAAGGGAGCGCTCTCTGGCAAGGGACGGGACCAGTGATCCCTCGGTGGTGGAGCCCATGATTACAGAGCCCAGCACAGGTAATCCTTCTTGTCAGAAAACTTCCCTTGGGTTCTTCTTCTTCTGATCTTATTTTTTGGATATTTGCTTGACTTTTTCTCCCTCTTCCTGTCTTCAGATCCTCCTTCCACGGAGCCGATGGAGACCGATGCCACCGGCGAGGAGACGCGCGCTTGGCATCGACGATGCCGCCGCCACGAAGAAGAGGCCAGCGCCGATGATCCCGCTGACGAAGAGGCCGCCAAGGCTGCTGGTCTTTGGAGCTGGCGAGGGTCCGCGATCGATCGATGACCCGGCGGACGCAGGAGCACAAGGCGCTACGCCGACCGCCGATCCCTCCGCCGCTGACGCAGCGCCAGGCCCCGAAGAGCCCCAGCCTGGCGCCTACTTGAAGGCCGGCGACGGTGTCTTCATCAAACTCCCCTGGGCGTCAAGCTCCAGGGCGCTGGTCGAGGGAGAAGCTTTTGACGGGGAAGTGCTCGCCTCCGCCGGGCTGACAGTGGTTGACGCGCCAAGCAGCAGCAGCGGCGAGTCCGAGTTGGAGCAGCTGCTCCGAAAGCTGGTGTCGCTCTACCGCGCCCGACAAGCCAAACTGGAGTCCCGGGAAGTGCTTGTCGCGCAGGCGGGAGTGGACATAGAGAAGCATGCAGAGGAGCTCTAGAGCCACAACCAAGAGGCCCTCCGGTCCATTGCAGAGGAGAGGGCGCAGCTTGCCGAGGCACGGAAGGCCTTTCTCCTCGAGAAGGCTGAAGCCGAAGAGCAGCAACGGCTCGCCGCCGAGGAGATGTCCGTGCGAGAAGGCGAGCTGACGCAGAAGAAGGTTAACTTGGACAGCTATGAGGAGGAGCTTGCCGCGCGCGAGAAGACACGTGGCGGAGCCCTCAAGGAAGCGAAGGATGCTGCTGCAGCTGCCGAGGCCGCCAAGAAGGAGCTGGAAGTGAAGGTGACGGGTCTAGAAGCCACCCTTAAGGCGAAGAACGAAGAGCTTGCCGTGCTCCAGCGTGAGCGTGAGAAGGACGCCCTTGCCCATGGCGAGCTGCAGGGTCGTCTCCTCGAGAGGGGCAAAGAGCTGAGTGCCGCCAAGGATTCAAATGCTGATCTGGAGCTGAAGCTGGCCACGCTGACGGAGACGCTGGATGGCGCCAAGAAGCGGGAGGCGGACTTGAAGGAGGAGCTCAAGGCCAACGAGGCGCTGCTGACAAGGGCCTCCGAAACCCAGAACACCTTCAGGGATACTGTGGAGCTCTGGATGGAGGGCCTCATCAACATCGCCGCAGTCATCGACGAGGAGCTGACGCAGCTGGAACTGGAGGGCTTCGGGTACTCCTCCGATGAGAACCTCCAGCCCAGCGCCAAGCTCACTCTGTTCTTCAAGGGTGTGGCAATGGCTCTCCAGCAACTCCGGGAAAGGATCCCGAAGCAGCTGGCTGACGAGTCACGCGCAATCTGCGCCAGAGTTCTGGAGAAGGTGTTGGTGAAGGTGCTCTTCCACAACCCGGGCCTCAACCTCACCAACGTCCTCAAGAAGCTACCGGCAGGTGCTGATCTTGAAGAGCTCAAAGCCCTTGTTGCACCCATTGTGGACAAGGTGAATGAAGTCAGGAGGGTTGATGGTGGCCGCGTAGATTAGGTCGCCCGTTTTCTCCTTTTCCATACCGCTGCTAAACATGTTACGGGAACAATCTATTAGAGCGCGGCAAGTTATCATTGTAATATAACTTTATTTTGGGCAGTATTTTCTATGATATTCCCTTTACTTGATTCCTTCCTTTGTATGTTTTTCTACCCTACGCTTTCAGGGAACTTGCCGGCGCAGGCACCCTTGCCGCGAGCGCTGAGTGCGGAACATCAGCAGCCTGCAGGCGGTGTCGCTTCCGACAAGAAATCTTGTCGCAACTAGTTGCAGCACACTTAAGTTGTTGAGTGGACTCGAAACAAAGTAAGGGCGCAACTAGCTACGAGTTGGTTCCTCCGTGCACATGTTTTCCATATAGAGTACGGTCGTTCGAGGAAGATAACTTTAAATTTTTAAAACTGATTGTGCTCAAATTTTGGCAACTTAGCTTTTCTGTCGTTTGCGTCCCGGCAAGGCGATACTTTTCTTGAACGACGCCTGGTCCACACCATTATCTCCTCCTTCCCCCCGGTGATCTTGTGGGCGAGGGAACCTTCCTTTTTCTTGAGAGAAAGAAAGAAGAGAAAATAAAGATATGGAGCCTTAAGGCTCGTTATTGCTTACCGGGGGTAAGTGCTGCACAAGGTGTCAGACAATACATGCAAAAAGGAAAACGCATGAAATTTGACAAGATGTGCAGAGCATATGATCCTTATTTATGCACGGGATCTGCGCCCGGCTTTGTACAAAGGGTTACATGCAACAGCGGCAAGGCTTGTACAAAAGCTGGTTGCCGGAACGGGTTCCGGCAACCGCGCCTTATGGGTATTTACGAAGATGCTCAATGTTCCAGGAGTTGCTCACCGGAGAGCCATCTTCGGTCTCAAGGCGGACAGCACCGGGCCTAGTGACTCGTTTCACCCGATAACGGCCTTCCCACTTCGGCGTCAACTTGTTGGAATTCTTGGCGGATTGAACGCGCCGAAGAACAAGGTCACCTTCCTCAAAACTTCTGGCATTAACTTCGCGGCTATGATAGTGGCGCAAAGCTTGCTGATAGCGAGCAGCTCGTACAGCAGCCTAAAGACGATCTTCCTCAAGGAGCAGCGCGTCATCTTGCTGCAGCTGCTCTTGCTCAAGCTCATCATAAGCGAGCAGTCGAGGCGATCCATATACGAGTTCCGTGGGGAGAACTGCCTCTGCTCCATAGACTAGAGCGAAAGGCGTCTGGCCAGTGGCTCGATTTGGCGTCGTCCTAATTGACCAAAGAACCACCGGCAGCTCCTCGATCCAGTTCTTTCCGCACTTGCGCAGCCTGTCGAAAGTCCTGGTCTTGAGCCCACGCAGCACTTCAACGTTTGCCCTCTCCGCTTGATCGTTGCTTCTCGGGTGAGCAATAGAAGCGAAACAGACCTTGGCGCCAAGATCTTGGACATACTGCATGAAGGTGCGGCTCGTGAATTGTGTGCCATTGTCGGTGATGATCCCGTTAGGGACTCAAACGCAAACAATCGACCAAGAACTTGATCGCCGACCGGCTGTCACCTTCCTCATCGCTTCCACTTCCGCCACTTTGTGAACTTGTCGATTGCAACGCATAAGTACTCAAAGCCCCGACCGCTTTCGGGGAAAGGGCCGAGGATGTCGAGCCCCTGCATCAAAATGGCCATGATAAAGGGATCGTCTGGAGAGCTTGAGCTGGCTGGTGTATCTGCTTGGAATGGAACTGGCATGCTTCACACTTGGTTACTTGTGCAGTTGAATCTTGGAGGGCTGTTGGCCAAAAGAAACCTTGCCGGAAAGCTTTGCCGGCAAGTGCTCTTGCGCTAATGTGATGACCACATATGCCTCCATGTATCTCCGCCAACAGCTTCTGTCCGTCTTCCCGGGGAATGCACTTCAATTTCACTCCGTTGAATCTTCTTCTGTACAGTATATCATCGACAAACTGGTACATACTTGATTGCCGGGCTACTCTCTCCGCTTCTTCTTGCTCTTCGGGAAGTTCTCCTGTCTGAAGGAAACGGACAATCTGTTGTGCCCATGCTGGAGCTTGCGGCTCGGCAACAAGGACTAAAGGCACAAATGCTGCTGCGGGAACATTTGCTTCTACGGCAAGAACCTGCGGTTTAGCCGGAGCTTGATGTTCCCCGGCAAGCTTGCCGGAGCAAAACTTGTCGGGAGCGTCTGCTTCAACGGAACAAACCTTAGGGCTTGTCGGAGCAGACTGCTCCTCAGCACTCTTGGTGTTGATCTTGGGGACCTTCTTGGCGGTGGCTTTGGGGAGCTCTACCGGAAAGTAGTCACCAGAAACCAACTTCCTCTTCTTGCTCTGTCCAATTGATGGTGTTACAGATGGTTGAGTTAGCTTGAGCACAAAAACCCCTGGTTCCACAGGTAACTTGAGTGCGGCACACTTTGAAAGGCCATCTGCAATGTCGTTCTGAGCTCTCGGAACGTGTTCCATCTGTAGGCCGTCAAAGTGCTCTTCTAACTTTCTCACTTCATCAATGTAGGCTTCCATCAACGGACTCTGATAATCTTTATTAACTTGGCGGACGACAAGCTGCGAGTCACCCCTAACAATGAGCTTCTTGATCCCAAGGTCTGCAGCAATCCTGAGTCCGGCAAGCAAACCTTCATACTCTGTAGTATTGTTTGTCGCTTGCTCCTTGGGAAAGTGCATCTGGACCACGTACTTGAGGTGCTCTCCGGTGGGTGCGACAAGCAACACGCCCGCACCGGCGCCTTGCAGCGAGAAGGCACCATCAAAGTACATGATCCATTCTTTGCTTGCTTCCTTGGTGGGAATGCTCGTCTCTGGAGTTTCCTCATCAGGTGTTGGCGTCCATTCTGCTATGAATTCTGCCAATGCTCGACTCTGGATAGTTGTGTGAACCCGATCCAGCGTTCGCGCGAGCCAGATCTTCACTTTCTTCATCATCATCATCAACATGCCACCGAAGAAGAAGACTTCGGGGGTGGCTGCTCCGTCCACGTCGATCCCACCGCCACCGGAGCAAATGGGTGGTGGGGTGGACGCCGGCGGAGGAGCGGGCGCCGACGAAGGAACTCATGTCGCCGCCAGGTCCAAGGACAAGGCCGCGGAAACCTCGGTGTCCGTACATGCACCGCGCCCGTCTCAGGAGCTGCGGGGCCAACAGCGTAATGGTACTCGTGGTACCATATGCTCGTTGGACCAAAATCGAGCTGGCGGATCTCGAGATGCTCAAGACCAGCACGCACGCCAGCCTGCTGGCACGAGCAAGACACGGTCGCCTAGACGGGATCCTGCTCCTTCTAACATAGTTAGAAGTCCGAGCATATCCCGCTCCTCGCACCGTTCGCCACCGCCACCAAATACTCCAGAAGAAGCGTTGGCTCGAGCCCAACTGCTCCTGGATTATCCTCCGACAACGGACAAGATCGATGGTTGGAGGGCCACCATTCAGAGCCTCATCGGCTTCGCCAACGGCGACACTCCCCGTCAACCGAGCACATCGAAGCCGCGGCAAGACGCCCAGGCGCAAGCCGATGGCGACAAGACTGGTGGGGGTGCAACCACCGTGCACTCCCCGCCCCGAAGGCCAAAGTCGCCGACTCGCCGGGTCAACCTCGACACCGACTCCACGGCGTCGTCGGATCCACGAGTTCGTCGCGATCAACGCCAAGTTCTTCAAGAACAACAACAAGAAGACGCTTGTACTCGTGATCGAGCGAAGAAGAGAAGCGTCGGTCCGACCAGCGCTACTGGGCCCGCTGTTGACATGCATGCGCCCAGGAACCAGCGACTTGTCAGACGTGTAGGTTGCCTGCGCTCACTCGTGAGCTGCGGCAAGTCCAAAGGGCCCAAGACCAAGAACTTCAAGCCGACGCATGCAGAGAAGTATGATGGCAGGTTGCATCCATTCGAGTTCCTCAACATCTACACCATCGCGGTGCAGGCTGCCGGGGGGTGCGACGAGAAGATCCTTGCCAACTACTTCCCGCTGGTACTCAATCCAATGTCAGATCCTGGCTCATGCACTTGCCGGACGACTCCATCTCCTCATGGGCGGATCTGTGTCATCATTTTGTCGGCGCCTTCACAGGCGGCCACAAGCCCCATGGCCAGGAGAGCGATCTTCATCTGCTCGCCCAGAAGGAAGGAGAGCCCCTTCGCAAGTTTATTCAGAGATTCAGCCAAGTGCAGCGCAACATCCCAGATGTCCACCCCGCCGCGGTCATCAGCGCGTTCCATCAGAACGTGCGTAACCGCAGGATGCGGGAGGAGATGGCGATGTGCAAGATAAGAGACGTCGATGAGCTCTACGCCCGGCCGGCAGATGTGCACGCGTCTTTGAGGAAGGGAGGAAACTCCCGAGAGAACACAGAACAGGGGGTCTCGACAAGGAGGATGCTGCCCCGGCAAAGAAAAACCGGCGGCGGAACAACAGAAGAAGGAAAGGCAAAGATGTGGTAGCTGTCGAGCAGTCCGGCAACGGAGGTGGCGCCAAGGAAGCAGAACCTGTGGCGGCCGCCAACAAGCAGGGCGGCTCCGACAAGCAATACTGCAAGATTCAGCGTACCAAGGGCCACGATCTCCAGAGTTGCAAGAAAGTTGAGCAGCTTGTCGAGCAGCAGAAAGCTGAGTACGAGCGACGCGACAAGGAGAAGGCCCAGGAAGGTACTGGCAGATCCGGCAAGAAGCGTCCCGGCAGGGGAGGACGCCGCGGCAAGGCCAAGCAGCGGCAAGGAGACAGACCTCCCCGCGGCCGCGACAAGGATGAAGATGATGACAAAGATGAGGATATGGAAGATGACGAGGCCGACGAGCAGGAGTTTCAGAAAGCAACAGAGGTTCTGTGCGTTGACGGCGGTGCTTCTCTGCATACTTTGCACCGCCAGCTCAAACAGTGGGTGCGGGAAGTGAATGCACCAGAACCACCAGTTGAGTCACGCAAGCCTCTGAAGTGGTCCAGCACGCCTATCATCTTTGACATTGAGGACCACCCTGATCGCATAACAGCGGTCGGGTGCTTGCCGATGTTGGTTTCACCAACTATCCGCAATCTCAAGGTTACAAAGATGCTAGTTGACGGCGGGGCCAGCTTGAACCTGATCTCCTCAGCGGTACTCAAGAAGCTCCAGATCCCCGACAGCGAGCTCGAAGAGACCGGTACATTCCAAGGAATCAATCCGGGAAGGAGCAAGCCGAAGGGGAAGATCACATTGCCAGTAACATTTGGGAGCGAGCTGAACTTCAGAACAGAGAAGGTCACTTTTGACGTTGTTGATTTCCCATTGCCCTACAATGGGATACTCGGCCCTCCAGCGCTCGCCAAATTCATGGCAGCCTCTCACTATGCCTACAACATGCTCAAGATGCCAGGTCCGATAAGTGTCATCTCTGTCCCTGGCGACAAGAAAAATGCTCTTATCTGTACCGACAAGATCTACCGGGAAGCAGCAGCCGCAGTAGATCGCAAGACACTTGCCGCTGAAGCTCCCGGGGGGAAGAAGAAGACCAAGTCCGGCAAGAGCTCTGATGCCCACTCCGGCAAGCGCACCTCTTCGGAGTGCTGCGCTACCGTCGAGGACGCACCATCGAGCTCCACTGGCAAGTGCAAGAAGGCGAAGACAGCTCCGCCAGAGACCAAGAAAGTGGCCGCCAAGGAGGACGGCACTGATGGTACCTTCACCATCAGTGCCACGCTTGACCCTAAATAGGAAAGCGCGCTCGTTGCTTTCCTGCGGGCGAATGTCGATGTGTTTGTGAAAGTGCAACTAATCCCCGGGTGGTTTTGGTAATTAATAACAACATATATATCATTGAACTAATAACTTCTTGAGTATCATTTCAGAAAGTTCAGTGATATGGGTATGGCAATGACAGAAGATGTGGACCCCTCAAAATGCTAAGGAAAACATTGGCAAAAGCTCAAGACTCCATTTTTGGTTTAGTGATCCAAGATCACATTGAGTCCGTAGGAAAGCCAATACTATTAAAAGGCGATGAGGTTATGATAATGATCTGGTTGCTCAAAGTGCTTAGTGATCTATCTCCCAAACTATCAGCAATCTTTCATTCCAACATATACTCATAAGTAATCTCGGTCCCACCGATTCCATAAAGTCACCACACCGAGATGAACCACCTCACCATATACCCAAACCCTAGTAATTTCGGATTTTCCGATTCCAAACTCGGTCTCACCGAAACTAGTGTTGCCAAGCTTCTGTAACCTTCTGTCATCATATCGGTGTCACCGAGATGATAAAGTCGGTCCCACCGAGATTGGCAAACCCTAGTCTTTGGAAGAATCGGGCTCATCGAGATTGTATTTTCGGTCCCACCGAAAATCCCAACGTTCACAAGATTTGAACTTTCGGTTTCACCGAGTTGTCAACTTCGGTCTGACCGAGATTGGTCAAATGTGTGTAACGGTTGGATTTTGTGTGGAGGCTATAAATACCCCTCCACCTCCTCTTCATTCGTGGAGAGAGCCATCGAAAGAACTACCACTCCTACCTTACATTTTCGAGAAGAAAACTACCTACCCTTGTGTTGAGATCAAGTTGCTCCACTCCCACCATATGAAACTTGATTTCTAGCCTTCCCAAGTTGCTTTCCACTCAATCCTTTCTTCTACCACAGCCAAATCAGTGAGGAGAGTTGAGTGTTGGGGAGATTATCATTTGAAGCACAAGAGCAAGGAGTTCATCATCACCAACACCATCTATTACCTTTTGGAGGGTGGTGCCTCCTAGATTGGTTAGGTGTCGCTTGGGAGCCTCCCACAAGATGTGGAGTTGAACCAAGAAGTTTGTAAGGGCAAGGAGATCGCCTACTTCGTGAAGATCTACCCCGAGTAAGGCTAGTCCTCCGTGGGCGTATGCCATGATGGCATAGACAAGGTTGCTTCTTCGTGGACCCTTCGTGGGTGGAGCCCTCCGTGGACTCTCGCAGACGTTACCCTCCGTGGGTTGAAGTCTCCATCAACGTGGATTGACGATAGCACCACCTATCGGAACCACGAGAAAAATCTCCGTGCCTCCAAATTGCGTTTGCTCTTCTCCACCTCTCTTTACTACATGTGCAATTTACTTTCCGCTGCCACTACTCTAGAATTGCATGTGTAGGGTGATACTTGACTTGAACATCATTGTGAACTTGCTAAAAACTTGTCCTAATCAAAAGGCAAAACTTTTAAATTGTCAAGTAGTCTAATCCCCCCCTCTAGACATACTTTTGATCCTACAAGTGGTATCAGAGCTTTGGTCTCCATTGGATTGGTTTCCATTGCATTGGACTCCATAAGCTTGGTTTCACAACCTAGGAGAGTATGGCGTCTAGTGAGGGTAATTTTCGTAGAGGTCCTTACTTTGATGGTTCTAATTTTGCTAGTTGGAAGCATAAAATGAAAATGCATATTCTTGGACATAACCCTGCCGCATGGGGCATTATTTGGGTTGGCTTGCAAGGTGAGTTCTTCGAGGAAGGAAAAGTTCCGGATCGTGAAGCTACAGCGGATGAATTGCGGATGTTGCAAAACAATGCTCAAGCTTGTGACATTCTCTTCAATGCTTTGTGTCCCGAGGAGTTCAACAAGATCAGCCGTCTTGAGAATGCAAAAGAGATTTGGGATACTTTGGTCGAAATGCACGAAGGTACCGAGTCCGTGAAGGAATCAAAGCTAGATGTTCTTCAAGGTCAACATGACAAGTTCAAGATGAAGGAAGGTGAAGGAGTCGCTGAAATGTATTCTAGGCTTGCTCTCATCACAAATGAGATTGCCGGCTTAGGAAGCGAAGAAATGACCGACCGATTCATCATCAAGAAGATTCTCAGAGCTTTGGATGGAAAGTATGACACCGTGTGCACTTTGATCCAAATGATGCCAAACTACAAGAATCTCAAGCCCACCGAAGTCATTGGAAGAATTGTTGCTCATGAGATGACACTTAAAGATAAGGAAGAGCTTCACAACAAGTCAAGTGGTGCTTACAAAGCTACATGTGAAGTTCCCACAACCTCAAGTGACAAGCTAGTTTCCAATGAAGAGATAAGCCTAATGGTGAAGAACTTCAACAAATTCTACAAGAGTAGAAGCAAGGAAAGAAGCTCAAAGTCTAGATCATATGATGAAAAGAGATCTTCTAGTCGTGATCGAAACTGCTACAATTGTGGAAGACCCGGACACTACTCAAATGAGTGCTCGGCTCCCCACAAGAGAAGAGAAGAATCTCCAAGAAGAAGAAGCTCAAGAGAAGAGTCGCCTCGGAAAGAGAGAAGGAGTAGAGATGATCGTTATGAACGAAGATCCTCTCGGAGAAGCAAGGATTCGGAAAGGAAAGACAAGTCATCAAGGAGCTACACAAGAAGAAAACATCAAGCTCATGTAGGTGAATGGGTCTCCGGCTCCGACTCCGACAATCACTCCGAAAGAAGCTATCATTCCAACTCCGAATACAGTCAAGATGAAGGTGTTGCCGGTCTTGTTCTCGTATCCTCCAACTCCAACTCCTATGACTTGTTTGATTCACCAAATGAGGGAATTGGAAGATGCTTCATGGCTAAAGGCCCCAAGGTATCACATCCTGAATTTATTGACTTTGATAGTGATGAGGATGACTTGCTTGGTGAAGATAAGCTTTTACATGATAAATCTAGTGAGCCTAGTAATGATGAACATGCTAGTAGTCTTTATAGTCGAGAAGAGTCGAATGACAATGCTATGAAGGAGATTGAGCGTCTAACTAAAGAACTAAACACTCTTAAGTTAGCTCATGAAACAACTCAAGAAGATCATAGAGAGCTCCTAAGATCTCATGAGAAGCTACGCTTCGAGAAGCTCAATCTAGAGCAAGAACATGAGTTCCTAATGTTGGGGAACGTAGTAATTTCAAAAATTTTCCTACGCACACGCAAGATCATGGTGATGTATAGCAACGAGAGGGGAGAGTGTTGTCTACATACCCTTGTAGACCAAGCGAAGCGATCACAACGTAGAGGAAGTAGTCGACGTTCTCCTCGCGATCCGACCGATCCGGCGCCGTTACTCCGACGCCCCGAGTTCTTGACACACGATAGCTCGATGACGTCCCTCAGACTCGATCCAGCCGAGTGTCGAGGAGAGTTCGTCAAGACGACGGCGTGGTGACGATCTTGATGTTTCACGGCGCAGAGGCTTCGCCTAAGCTTCATGACGGTATAACCGAGGTGGAATATGGTGGAGGGGGCACCGACACGGCTAAGGAACGATCTCACGATCAACTTGTGTGTCCCAAGGTGCCCCCTGCCCCGTGATATAAAGGAGGGAGGGGGAGGCCGGCCGGCCCTAGAGGAGGCGCTGCGGGAGGAGTCCTACTCCTACCGGAGTAGGACTCCCCTTCCTAGTTGGACTAGGTTTGGGGAAGGGAAAGAGGAAGGGCGCCGCCTCCTTGTCCTATTCGGACTGGGGGAGAGGGCGCTGCCACCTCCCTGGCCGCCCCTCCTCTTCTCCCTCAAGGCCCACCGAGGCCCATTTACCTCCCGGGGTTCCAGTAACCTCCGTTTTCGTCCGGAACCATTCCAACTCCAAACATAGGCTTCCAATATATCAATCTTTATGTCTCGACCATTCCGAGACTCCTCGTCATGTCCGTGATCACATCCGGACTCGAACTCCTTCGTACATCAAAATACATAAACTCATAATAACCATCATCGAACCTTAAGCGTGCGGACCCTACGGTTCGAGAACAATGTAGACATGACCTAGAACTATTCACGGTCAATAACCAACAGCGGGACCTGGATGCCCATATTGGTTCCTACATATTCTACGAAGATCTTTGTCGGTCGGACCGCATAACAACATACGTTGTTCCTTTGTCATCGGTATGTTTACTTGCCCGAGATTCGATCGTCGGTATCCAATACCTAGTTCAATCTCGTTACGCAAGTCTCTTTACTCGCTCCGTAATACATCATCTCACAACTAACTCATTAGTTGTAGTGCTTGCAAGGCTTAAGTGATGTGTATTACCGAGAGGGCCCAGAGATACCTCTCCGACAATCGGAGTGACAAAACCTAATCTCAAATACGCCAACCCAACATCCGCCTTTGGAGACACTGTAGTACTCCTTTATAATCACCCGATTCGTTGTAGACGTTTGGTAGCACCAAAGTGTTCCTCCGTAAACGGAGTTGCATAATCTCATAGTTACAGGAACATGTATAAGTCATGGATAAAAGCAGAGCAACATACTAAACGATCGTGTGCTAAGCGATGGAATGGGTCATGTCAATCGATCATTCTACTAATGATGTGACCTCATTAATCAAATAACAACTCCTTGTTCATGGTTAGGAAACATAACCATCTTTGATTAACAAGCTAGTCTAGTAGAGGCATACTAGTGACATGTTTGTTTGTCTATGCATTCACACATGTATCATGTTTCCGGTTAATACAATTCTAGCATGAATGATAAACATTTATCATGAAATAAGGAAATAAATAATAACTTTATTATTGCCTCTAGGGCATATTTCCTTCATCTCCCACTTGCACTAGAGTCAATAATCTAGATTACATAGTAATGATTCTAACACCCATGGAGTCTTGGTGCTGATCATGTTTTGCTCGTGGAAGAGGCTTAGTCAACGGTCTCGCAACATTCAGATCCGTATGTATCTTGCAAATCTCTATGTCTCCATCCGACTAAGTCCGGATGGAATTGAAGCGTCTCTTGATGTGCTTGGTCCTCTTGTGAAATCTGGATTCCTTTGCTAAGGCAATAGCTCGAAGATTGTCACGAAGATTTTCATTGGACCCGATGCACTAGGTATGACACCTAGATCGGATATGAACTCCTTCATCCGACTCCTTCATTAGCTGCTTCGAAGCTGCTATGTATTCCGCTTCACATGTAGATCCCTTCACGACGCTTTGTTTAGAACTGCACCAACCGACAGCTCCTCCGCTTAGTGTAAATACGTATCCGGTCTGCGATTTAGAATCGTCCGGATCGGTGTCAAAGCTTGCATCAACGTAACTGCCACGATGAGCTCTTTGTCACCTCCATATCGAGAAACATATCCTTAGTCCTCTTGGTATTTCGGGATGTTCTTGACCGCTGTCCCGATGATCCACTCTGGATTACTTTGGTACCTCCTGCTAGGCTTATAGCAAGGCACACATCAGGTCGGTACACAGCATTGCATACATGATAGAGCCTATGGCTGAAGCATAGGAACATCTTTCATTTCTCTCTATCTTCTGCAGTGGTCGGGCATTGAGTCCGACTCAACTTCACACCTTGTAACACGGCAAGAACCCTTTCTTTGCTTGATCCATTTTGAACTTCTTCAAAACTTTATCAAGGTATGTACTTTGTGAAAGTCCAATTAAGCGTCTTGATCTATCTCTATAGATCTTAATGCCCAATATGTAAGCAGCTTCACCGAGGTCTTTCATTGAAAAACTCTTGTTCAAGTATCCCTTTATGCTATCCAGAATTCTATATCATTTCCGATCAGCAATATGTCATCCACATATAATATCGAAATGCTCTGAGCTCCCACTCACTTTCTTGTAAATCAAGCTTCTCCAAAAGTTCAGACAAACCCAAATGCTTTGATCACACTATCAAAGCATTTATTCCAACTCCGAGATGCTTGCACCAGTCCATATATGGATCATTGGAGCTTGCACACTTTGTTAGCTCCTTTGGATCGATAAAACCTTCTCGTTGCATCATATACAACTCTTCCTCTAGAAATCCATTCAGAATGCAGTCTTTACATCCATTTGCCAAATTTCATAATCATAAAATGCGGCAATTGCTAACATGATTCGGACGGACTTAAGCATCGCCACGGGTGAGAAGGTCTCATCGTAGTCAATCCCTTGAACTTGCGAAAACCTTTGCGACAAGTCGAGCTTTATAGACGATAACATTACCGTCGGCGTCGGTCTTCTTCTTGAAGATCCACTTGTTTTCTATTGCTTGCCTACCCTCGGCAAGTCAACCAAAGTCCACACTTTGTTTTCATACATGGATCCCATCTCGATTTCATGGCCTCAAGCCATTTTATGGAATCTGGGCTCACCATCGCTTCTTCATAGTTCGTAGGTTCATCATGATCTAGTAGCATGACTTCCGAACAGGATTACCGTACCACTCGGTGCGGATCTTACTCGTTGATCTACGAGGTTCTGAGTAACTTGATCTCAAGTTTCATGATCAACATCATCAACTTCCTCACTACTTGGTGTAGGTGTCTCAGAAACCGGTTTCTGCGACGAACTACTTTCAAGTAAGGGAGAAGGTACTATTACCTCATCAAGTTCCACTTTCCTCCCACTCACTTCTTTCGAGAGAAACTCCTTCTCTAGAAAGGATCCATTCTTAGCAACAAATGTCTTGCCTTCGGATCTGTGATAGAAGGTGTACCCAACTGTCTCCTTTGGGTATCCTATGAAGACACATTTCTCCGATTTGGGTTCGAGCTTATCAGGTTGAAGCTTTTTCACATAAGCATCGCATCCCCAAACTTTAAGAAACGACAACTTTGGTTTCTTGCTAAACCACAGTTCATAAGGTGTCGTCTCAACGGATTTCGACGGTGTTCTATTCAGTGTGAATGCGGCCGTCTCTAGAGCATAACCCCAAAACGATAGCGGTAAATCTGTAAGAGACATCATAGATCGTACCATATCTAGTAAAGTACGATTACGACGTTCGGACACACCATTACGTTGTGGTGTTCCGGGTGGGAAACTATTCCGCATTGTTTCAAATGTAGACCAAACTCGTAACTCAAATATTCACCTCCACGATCAGATCGTAGAAACTTAATTTTCTTGTTACGATGATTTTCAACTTCACTCTGAAATTCTTTGAACTTTTCAAACGTTTCAGACTTATGTTTCATTAAGTAGATATACCCATATCTGCTTAAGTCATCTGTGAAGGTGAGAAAATAACGATATCCGCCACGAGCCTCAACATTCATCGGACCACATACATACGTATGTATGATTTCCAACAGATCCGTTGCTCTCTCCATAGTACCGAGAACGGTGTTCTAGTCATCTTGCCCATGAGGCACGGTTCATAAGTGCCAAGTGATTCATAATCAAGTGACTCCAAAAGTCCATCAAGATGGAGTTTCTTCATGCGCTTTACACCGATATGACCTAAACGGCAAGTGCCACAAATAAGTTGCACTTTCATTATCAACTCTGCATCTTTTGGTTTCAACATTATGAATATGTGTATCACTACTATCGAGATTCATCAAAATAGACCATTCCTCAAGGGTGCATGACCATAAAAGATATTACTCATATAAATAGAACAACCATTATTCTCTCGATTTAAATGAATAACCGTCTCGCATCAAACAAGATCCAGATATAATGTTCATGCTCAACGCAGCACCAAATAACAATTATTTAGGTCTAAAACTAATCCGAAGGTAGATGTAGAGGTAGCGTGCCGACCGCGATCACATCGACTTTGGAACCATTTCCCACGCGCATCGTCACCTCGTCCTTTGCCGAGTTCGCAATCCGTAGTCCCTGCTTTGAGTTGCAAATATTAGCAAGAACCAGTATCAAATACCAGTGCTACTGCGAGCTCTAGTAAGGTACACATCAATAACATGTATATCACATATACCTTTGTTCACCTTGCCATCCTTCTTATCCGCCAAATACTTGGGGCAGTTCCGCTTCAAATGACGATCGCTTGCAAGAGAAGCACTCGATTTCAGGTTTAGGGCCAGACTTGGGTTTCTTCTCTGAGCAACAACTTGCTTGCTGTTCTTCTTGAGATTCCCATCTTCTTCCCTTTGCCTTTCTTCTTGAAACTAGTGGTCTTATTGACCATCAACACTTGATGCTCCTTCTTGATTTCTACCTCCGCAGCCTTTAGCATTGCGAAGAGCTCGAGCATAGTCTTTACTAACCCTTGCATATTATAGTTCATCACGAAGCCTTTGTAGCTTGGTGGCGGTGATTGAGAATTCATCAATGACACAATCATCCGGAAGATTAACTCCCAATTGTGTCAAGTGATTGTAGTACCCGGACATTACGAGTATATGCTCACTAATGTAACTGTTCTCCTCCATCTTGCAGCTATAGAACTTATTGGAGACTTCATATCTCTCAATCCGAGCATTCTGTTGGAATATTAACTTCAACTCTGGAACATCTCATATGCTCCATGACGCTCAAAACGTCGTTGAAGTCCCGGTTCTAAGCCGTAAAGCATGGCACATTGAACTATAGAGTAGTCATCGCTTTGCTCGCCAGACGTTCATAACATCCGGCGTTGCTCCAAAGAACGAGCTGTCACCTAGCGGTGCATCCAGACGTAACTCTTACGTGCAGCAATGAGGATGATCCTCAAATTACGGACCCGATCCGTAATTGCTACCATCATCTTTCAACTTTGCTTTCTCAAGGAACGCATTAAAATTCAACGGAACAACAAAGACGAGCCATCTATCTACAATCAAACATAAACAAGCAAGATACTATCGGTACTAAGTTCATGATAAATTTAAGTTCAATTAATCATATTACTAAAGAACTCCCACTTAGAAAGACATCCTCTAGTCATCTAAGTGATCACGTGATCCAAATCAACTAAACCATAACCGATCATCACGTGAAATGGAGTAGTTTTCAATGGTGAACATCTTATGTTGATCATATCTACTATATGATTCACGCCGACCTTTCGGTCTCCGTGTTCCGAGGCCATATCTCGCATATGCTAGGCTCGTCAAGTATAACCCGAGTATTCTGCGTGTGCAAAACTGGCTTGCACCCGTTGTAGATGGACGAGAGCTTATCACACCCGATCATCACGTGGTGTCCGGGCACGACGAACTTTGGCAACGGTGCATACTCGGGGAGAACACTTCTTGATAATTTAGTGAGAGATCATCTTATAATGCTACCGTCAATCAAAGCAAGATAAGATGCATAAAAGGATAAACATCACATGCAAATCAATATAAGTGATATGATATGGTCATCATCATCTTGTGCTTCATGATCTCCATCTTGCAGCACCACCATGATCACCATCGTCACCGGCGCGACACCTTGATCTCCATCGTAGCATCGTTGTCGTCTCGCCAAACTTATGCTTCTCGACTATCGCTACCGCTTAGTGATAAAGTAAAGCATTACAGTAGCGATTGCATTGCATACAATAAAGCGACAACCATATGGCTCCAGCCGATTGCCGATAACCGGTTACAAAACATGATCATCTCATACAATAAAATATAGCATCACGTCTTGACCATATCACATCACAACATGCCCTGCAAAAACAAGTTAGACGTCCTCTACTTTGTTGTTGCAAATTTTACGTGGCTGCTACGGGCTTAAGCAAGAACCAGTCTCACCTACGCATCAAAACCACAACGATACTTCGTCAAATAGACTCCGTTTTAACCTTCTCAAGGACCGGGCGTAGCCACACTCAGTTCAACTAAAGTGAGAGAGACAGCACCCACGGTCACCTTTAAGCAACGAGTGCTCGCAGCGGTGAAACCAGTCTCGCGAAGCGTCTGGCGTAATGTCGGTGCAGGCCGCTTCATCTCACAATACCGCTGAACCAAAGTATGACATGCTGGTAGGTAGTATGACTTGTATCGCCCACAACTCACTTGTGTTCTACTCGTGCAAAACATCAAACCATATAAAAACCTAGGCTCGGATGCCTTTGTTGGGGAACGAGTAATTTCAAAAATTTTCCTACGCACACGCAAGATCATGGTGATGTATAGCAACGAGAGGGGAGAGTGTTGTCTACATACCCTTGTAGACCCGGCGAAGCGATCACAACGTAGAGGAAGTAGTCGACGTTCTCCTCGCGATCCGACCGATCCGGCGCCGTTACTCGACGCCCCGAGTTCTTGACACACGACAGCTCGATGACGTCCCTCGTACTCGATCCAGCCGAGTGTCGAGGAGAGTTCGTCACAAGACGACGTGGCAGGACGATCTTGATGTTTCACTCGCGAGGGCTTCGCCTAAGCTTCATGACAGTATAACCGAGGTGGAATATGGTGGAGGGGGCACCGACACGGCTAAGGAACGATCTCACGATCAACTTGTGTGTCCCAAGGTGCCCCCTGCCCCGTATATAAAGGAGGGAGGGGGAGGCCGGCCGGCCCTAGAGGAGGGGGCGGGAGGAGTCCTACTCCTCACGGGAGTAGGACTCCCCCTTCCTAGTTGGACTAGGTTTGGGGAAGGGAAAGAGGAAAGGCGCCCCCTCCTTGTCCTATTCGGACTGGGGGGGGAGAGGGCGCGCGGCCACCTCCTGGCCGGCCCCTCCTCTTCTCCCTCAAGGCCCACCGAGGCCCATTTACCTCCCGGGGGGTTCCGGTAACCTCCCGTTTTCGTCCGGAACCATTCCGAACTCCAAACATAGGCTTCCAATATATCAATCTTTATGTCTCGACCATTCCGAGACTCCTCGTCATGTCCGTGATCACATCCGGGACTCCGAACTCCTTCGGTACATCAAAATACATAAACTCATAATAACTGTCATCGTAACCTTAAGCGTGCGGACCCTACGGTTCGAGAACAATGTAGACATGACCTAGAACTATTCACGGTCAATAACCAACAGCGGGACCTGGATGCCCATATTGGTTCCTACATATTCTACGAAGATCTTTGTCGGTCAGACCGCATAACAACATACGTTGTTCCCTTTGTCATCGGTATGTTTACTTGCCCGAGATTCGATCGTCGGTATCCAATACCTAGTTCAATCTCGTTACCGGCAAGTCTCTTTACTCGTTCCGTAATACATCATCTCACAACTAACTCATTAGTTGTAGTGCTTGCAAGGCTTAAGTGATGTGTATTACCGAGAGGGCCCAGAGATACCTCTCCGACAATCGGAGTGACAAAACCTAATCTCAAATACGCCAACCCAACATCGCCTTTGGAGACACTGTAGTACTCCTTTATAATCACCCGATTCGTTGTGACGTTTGGTAGCACCAAAGTGTTCCTCCGTAAACGGAGTTGCATAATCTCATAGTTACGGGAACATGTATAAGTCATGGATAAAAGCAGTAGCAACATACTAAACGATCGTGTGCTAAGCTGATGGAATGGGTCATGTCAATCAGATCATTCTGCTAATGATGTGACCTCATTAATCAAATAACAACTCCTTGTTCATGGTTAGGAAACATAACCATCTTTGATTAACAAGCTAGTCTAGTAGAGGCATACTAGTGACATGTTTGTTTGTCTATGCATTCACACATGTATCATGTTTCCGGTTAATACAATTCTAGCATGAATGATAAACATTTATCATGAAATAAGGAAATAAATAATAACTTTATTATTGCCTCTAGGGCATATTTCCTTCACCTAAAGGCTATCAATGACGATCTTCGAAAGAAGAGTTCTTCATATCTTGCCAAACGACTTCTTTTGTCTAATTTCTTGCCACCTATTAAAACTAAGCATGACAAGCATAAGAAAAATTCTTCATTAAGAAGCAACAATATTGATTCTAGTAATTCTCTTGATTCCACTAACAATGTTTCAAGCCAAGTTACACTTGAGCAAGAAAATAGTTTATTGAAAGGGATTATAGAGAAAGGTGTCTACAAGAGCCTTGCCGGGAGCAAGAACTTTGAGGAAATTGTTCGCAAGCAAGGAAGGCACCGGAAGAATCAAGGAATTGGTTTTGAGCGAAAGTTCAACGCCGAGGGTGTTGAATGGGAAGAAGGTCAATATCCCACTCCAAAGTTTGTTTCTCAAAAGGAGAAGTATGATCCTACTTCTTCCAATGTGGAACAAGCTCAAGATGACCTTCCACCACAAGACCACAAGCTAAAAGGCAAGGACAAGCTTCAAGAGGAGATTGATGCATTTATTGAAGCACCCAAGGCCATGGTCAAGTGGGTTCCCAAGGAAACTTCAAGTTCTACTTCGACAAGCTCAACTACAACCCCAAGGATTCCCATCAAGATGATGTGGATCCCGAAGAAGAAGAACTAGAGAGTTCTTGAGGGTGACTCCACCAACATACTTCACTCACATTCATTTTGGCAAGAACTTGTGCAATCAACTTCCACATCTTGCACTAGTTCATGGAGTCACAAACCCTCTTGTTGGTAAGTCAAGGGACAAGGTAATCATTGCTTTCATGGACATCATCTATTGTGAACTTCAATCTATGTCCATGGATATCCTTGTTTGTTCCTTGTGGGACTAACCCATGTAGGTCTTGAAAGTTGTGAATCCAAAGGATTGCTCCCAACTCTTGATGATCTTCATCAACAATGAGCATCCACATCTTCAACATCTACATGAAGTCTTCTACGACAACCCAAGGTTAGTTTGACCCTTTAAAAGGGGTTCTCACATCAAGGGGGAGCTTTGCTCTAAAGAAATGAGCTAAAGCATCTTCAAATGGTGTGAACACATTAATGCTTTATGTAAAAGTGGTAACCCCACTTGTGCTTAAACGATGAGTATGACCTATGATCAAATGTTCTCATTTGACTCCTAAGTCAATATACTCATATATAGATGACCTAGTCATCGACAAATTGTGTGATAGTAGCTAGTGTGTTGTTTGTGCATGTTTGACACATATTTCATTTGCTATCTTATTGTGTGAGCATGTTGGATGCATGATTTTATCCATTCGAGGACATCCATTTGTTGCTTTGGTCTCTTTGGATATTTTCTTTTTGACCAAATGGATGGACAAGAATGCCTAAGATCCTCCCCTAGCTATCTATGCTTTCTTGTCTCAAACTCTATTCATGCTTATATCACAAACTTTGGACAAGTCTTTTTGGACAGATCGAGTGAGGAGCACTCGAGCCACCGATCCGTCAAAAGCTTAAATTCCAAAACCTTCTAAGTATTTTCGGTCAAACCAACTCACTCAAATCGGACTGACCGAAATCACTTGGATTGATCTAGGTTTTCACCTTGGTGAAACCGAGTTGCAAATTTCGGCGTGACCGAAGTGAGTAACTGCTTGCAGTTAACCATCTCGGTGCCACCGAGTTTTACAACTCGGTCCCACCGACAGCTGAAGGGTATATATACCTGAGGGCAGCGCGCGTTGATTCATTCTTCAAAACGCCTCGCCCCCAAACCCTTTGCTGCCGTCGCCGTGATCTCCGGATCGTCTCCGTAAATCGCTTTGGCGCCCTCGCCGCAGGTCTCCGTCGCCGTCAACGGTCAATCTCTCCGCGCCGTTGCCGCCGTAGAGAAACTCCACCAAGTTAGGGTGAGTTTCGATCCCTCTCGTGTTTCAACCTCCGATTCAATACACGATTGGTTTGCCTAGTTTCTTGCCACGTTTGAGATCTTCCTATCCAGCAGATTAGTTCTTAGAACGAAATTCGAGCAAAAGTTTTAGGGTTAGGTTTCCGCCGAACACATCTCGGTGTGACCGATTCTACATTCTCGGACTGACCGATTTGGCCTCTGGCCATTGCACTGCACTTTTCGGTCCAACCGAGTTGTGCAAATCGGTCCGACCGAAATGAGGATTTAGTGAAACCCTAGAGTTCTCGGCTAGACCGAAACCCATTTCGGTCCAACCGAAAGTGGTGTGAATGGTTCTGTCTAGACACTTCGGATTCACCGAACTTTAGACTCGGTCAGACCGAAATGCATTCTGTGAAAACCTAAAACTGAAATTTGAACTCATTCTTTTTGCAAAATCTTCTGCAGTTTGTGATAACTCTTCTATTCTGCCTATACCTTATCTATTCACAGGTTGTCAGCCATGTCAGATGCCAGTGACAGCGAACAGTCTGAATCTCCAATTGCTGAAATTCCGAGGCGGGCACTAGTCCCTGAAGCCAGCAGCTTTTCTGATGATGGTGAGAGGAGCACACCAAGTGGTTTGCCTCCTGCTGCCACCAGGGCCAGGAAGAAGAGAAATTCTGATGAAGAGGATTCTGACTTCATTGCTAAGGAAGAGATCACTTCTAAGCCAAAGAGGAAAGTGGTTGCCAAAGAGCCTCAAGGGCAACAAACCAAGAAAGGCACCAGCAAAGTGAAGAAGTCCACAGTTGCCAAGAAGCTGAGCATGGAAGAAGAAACCTCGAGCAAGGTAAAGAAAACTTCCAAGAGGAAAAGGATTGTGCATGATGAAGCAGCTGATGATGATTCTGATGAGGAAGCACCCCAGCCTCCTCAGAAGCCTAAGTTGATGGGAGATGCCATCAGGGCAGGAGCACCTACAAAGTCTAAGCCATCTGCTCCAAAGAAAGGCAGCTCAAGCCAAGCCTCTTTGCCAAGCCCAAGAAAACAGTGAGAAACATTCCTGCTTCAGAGAAGAAGAAAGACAACGTGCCACCAGCTGAGTCAGATGATGAGGCACATGTATTGCTGAAACTCCGTCAGAAATTGCCTGTCCACAATGATGCTCATCCTCGAGCTGAGAACATAAAGGAAAGGAAAGACAAAGGTCTCAGGCTATGGAGGCAAGTTGATCCATATGCCACCAGGAGAAGGACAGCTGTTGACTCAAGGTTCCACACCAGAGAGCAACAAGATTTCTATGAGACAGTGCTTATGGACAAGAAGCCCATTGTTCCGACACTCGATATGTTGTTGGGCATACATTGTGATGAAGAGCACAGAGACTACTTCCCACATGTGCATGAGAGCTTCACTTGCATGTGGTGTTGCTGAGTTCGTTGGTCAGAAGCTGACAGCTTGGAATGATGAGATGATCATGCAATTCTATGCCATAGCACATTTCTATCCAGATGGCAGGATTGTATGGATGACTGAAGGCCAGAGATTCTCTTCAACAGTTGAAGAGTGGGCAGCACTGCTGAATGCTCCAGTATCAAGAGATGATGATGTTGATGTCTATGGAATTCCCAAGAAAAATCATGAGTCTATGAAGAACATGTACAATGAGGTACCAGCTAAGGATGTAGAGATTTGGAAGCTCGGCTCAGTGTATCATCTCCAGGCAGGTCTTCCTACCACTAACACAATTCTGAGGCATACCTTGATGCCCAAGTCTGGAGATCATCGCATGATAAGAGGCTATTCTATCAACATGCTGCACATACTAGATCAGAAGACACCTTTCAAGGTGATGGACCTGATAGTTGAGACTATCAAGAGGACTGCAGCAGACCAGAAGAGGTCATGTAGTTTTGCCCCGCACATTCAGATGCTTATCAATGCCAAGTTTGGCAAGGGCACCTACTTGTTGGATAGACCCCACTTGCCACTGCAGCCTGAGCATGAGGACAATGAAGTTGTGATGACTGAGGATGATCCCACGTCTGTTGAAGGTCAAGCTAAGTCTGAAGTTGCCAAACAAGCTAAAGCTGAGAAGGAAGCAGCAGCAGCAGCAGCTAAACCGAAGAGTGTAGGAGAACAGCTCCTTGAAGCTACCCCGAGGATTGAACTACGCCTGGCCAGCATAGTGCAGTCTCAGGAGAGTCTTGAGAGGATAGTTGAAGACAAGTTCCATGCTCTGGATGTCAAGCTGACTGAAGTGCAAGTCACTGTCAACAAGCTTGAGGCAGATATCGAGGAAGCTAAGAGGGAGAAGGCAGAGCTCATGAATGAGATGGAAGATGACCTTGTCCAGGATGACTATGAGCAGCCTGCTCCGGTTCCCACAAGACCCAGATCAGCTGCTATTCCAGTGACACACACCGAGACTCAGATCAAGACCTCCCACAGCTCCATCGGCCCAGCTCCAGCTCCGGTGTCCACTCCTCCAGCTCCACAGACTTCAGCCAAGCCTTTGCAGATGCAGCTATCTCCACTCCATCAACCTGCACAGAGCCGCCAGCAGAGTCCCTAGTGACGTTTAGCTCTATACCTTTCGAACTTTTTGGTAACTTGTTGCCAAAGGGGGAGAAATTGTATAGATCATAGGACTTCGAGAGAGAGAGTGCTCGCTTTTGCTCTTTCGTTTGCGGTTTTCTTTGAGATACTTTTTGAGATTTTCGAGACATTCTGTGTGTTTGATACTATGTTTGCTCTACTTTGATGAGTGCTTGATCATACTATGCCTTAATGTGTGCTTTATGCTTATCATATGCTAGTCATATCTTGTATGATCATTTACTCATGTCTTGGTGATTGGGTGCATGATATTCATTCTTATCATTTTGTGTGCTCCACCAAGATGTATGTGACATGGAAGAGTGACCCATGATCCTAATCGATTGTGCATTTGCATTCAAACTCAAATCTTAAATAATGCACAAATTTAGGGGGAGCTCTTGCTTATCACATACTTCTCAAAGCGACGATATTATTCATTGATTATATCATTTGTCGAAGCTTTGATCTATATGTTGTCATCAATTACCAAAAAGGGGGAGATTGAAAGTGCAACTAATCCCCGGGTGGTTTTGGTAATTAATAACAACATATATATCATTGAACTAATAACTTCTTGAGTATCATTTCAGAAAGTTCAGTGATATGGGTATGGTAATGATGAAGATGTGGACCCCTCAAAATGCTAAGGAAAACATTGGCAAAAGCTCAAGACTCCATTTTTGGTTTAGTGATCCAAGATCACATTGAGTCCATAGGAAAGCCAATACTATTAAAAGGGATGAGGTTATGATAATGATCTGGTTGCTCAAAGTGCTTAGTGATCTATCTCCCAAACTATCGCAATCTTTCATTCCAACATATACTCATAAGTAATCTCGGTCCCACCGATTCCATAAAGTCACCACACCGAGATGAACCACCTCAGCCATATACCCAAACCCTAGTAATTTGGATTTTCCGATTCCAAACTCGGTCTCACCGAAACTAGTGTTGCCAAGCTTCAGAACCTTCGTCATCATATCGGTGTCACCGAGATGATAAAGTCGGTCCCACCGAGATTGGCAAACCCTAGTCTTTGGAAGAATCGGACTCACCGAGATTGTATTTTCGGTCCCACGAAAATCCCAACGTTCACAAGATTTGAACTTTCGGTCTCACCGAGTTGTCAACTTCGGTCTGACCGAGATTGGTCAAATGTGTGTAACGGTTGGATTTTGTGTGGAGGCTATAAATACCCTCCACCTCCTCTTCATTCGTGGAGAGAGCCATCGAAAGAACTACCACTCCTACCTTACATTTTCGAGAAGAAAACTACCTACCCTTGTGTTGAGATCAAGTTGCTCCACTCCCACCATATGAAACTTGATTTCTAGCCTTCCCAAGTTGCTTTCCACTCAATCCTTTCTTCTACCACAGCCAAATCAGTGAGGAGAGTTGAGTGTTGGGGAGATTATCATTTGAAGCACAAGAGCAAGGAGTTCATCATCACCAACACCATCTATTACCTTTTGGAGGGTGGTGCCTCCTAGATTGGTTAGGTGTCGCTTGGGAGCCTCCGTCAAGATGTGGAGTTGAACCAAGAAGTTTGTAAGGGCAAGGAGATCACCTACTTCGTGAAGATCTACCCCGAGTAAGGCTAGTCCTCCGTGGGCGTATGCCATGATGGCATAGACAAGGTTGCTTCTTCGTGGACCCTTCGTGGGTGGAGCCCTCCGTGGACTCTCGCAGCCGTTACCCTCCGTGGGTTGAAGTCTCCATCAACGTGGATTGACGATAGCACCACCTATCAGAACCACGAGAAAAATCTCCGTGCCTCCAAATTGCGTTTGCTCTTATCCACCTCTCTTTACTACATGTGCAATTTACTTTCCGCTGCCACTACTCTAGAATTGCATGTGTAGGGTGATACTTGACTTGAACATCATTGTGAACTTGCTAAAAACTTGTCCTAATCAAAAGGCAAAACTTTTAAATTGTCAAGTAGTCTAATCCCCCCCCCCTCTAGACATACTTTCGATCCTACAGTTTGCACGGCAACCATCTGACATCCCCGGTGTTCCCAGGAAAGTAATTGAGCACCACCTTGCCGTCTGTCCTCACGCGCGGCCCGTCAAGCAAAAAAGTCAGAAAACAAGCAGTGGTGCACCAAAGATGTCGTGGGAAACGAACACCTATGGGGCAGGGCCCCTTTCGGTCCGGCAAGGGAGCGGAGAGCGCACGAAGAGCGGATCGAGGCGCGCTTGAGCGATTTTACCCAACCGGAGCTCTCCGGAGAGATAATAATCCTACTGCTGCTTTGTGGTTTTATTGTGTTCTTGCTCGAGAGCGTGAGAATGTTGTAGTTTCGAATGAGTCGAACCCCTTCTATGTTGCGCATGGGCCTCCTTTTATAGGCTAAAGGGGTCACTGACAGGTGGCAACGCAGACAGGGGTACAAATGTAAAAAGAGGGGTTGGTACAACTGCCTCTACAGTGCACCCTACCTAACTCTGACGGCAGGGGACAAGAGCATTTAATGCCCGTCCAGGTCGTCCAACAGTGCAGAAAAAGCGACCGTTAGGGGCGCCACCGCTCGCCACGATGGCCTTCTCGTCATCTCCACTCGCCACCTCGCACCGCTTGGCTGCACAGCTTCTCGCCACGTGCACCTGGAGCGGTCCTACGGCGACACGTCGACGGATGCGCTGGAGCGTGGGCACAGAGTGGTGGCTTCACGGCGGCAAGCGCCTTTCCCGGTCATTGTCTTGTCGTGCCCGGAAGCTTGTCGCTTGCCGGGTCTTGCCGGGACGCGCGGCGTGTCGCGGCAAGTTTCTTGAAATGCCTTGGTTGGCCTTCCCGGCAAGCTCCTCTTGCCGGGGCCTTGTCCTTCCCGGCAAGTTCTTCTTGCCGGAGCCTTGTCTTCCCAGTTGAAACACTTTGTTCTTGAATGGCTTCAATAGGAACTACAGAGGATCTTGGCGGGCACCTGGCAAGCCTTGCCGCGGGGCGCTGCGACTGCCCATGCACAAGTTCGGGATACTAAGGTACCCCTTACTTTAGTACACCGACACAAACCAACTGAACCGATCTAAAAAAACGGGGGACGGTTTTGTCGGTTTTACAGGTCCAACAAAGAAAACCGACGGAAGCGAGATCTGGCGAGTCCGACGGTGGCGCGGGCAATGTTGAGGCGGCAAGGCTCGGGAGGCAGGGCGCGGCGCGGCTCTACGGCGGTGGCTGCGGTGGTGGGCGGCTCGGGGTGGACAGGAGGGCGGCGGCGACGGGGTATATAAAGAGGGGGGCTGCTTGGAGGAGGGGCAAAGGCGGTGGCGGGGAGGCAGAGTCCGGCTCGGGGTGGGAGTCCGATGGCGGCGCGGCTCCCACGCGGGGAAGGCGGCGGCGGCCCGGCTCGACTGGGCCTTTGGCCCAGTCGGGTGATTTTTTTTAAATAAATTCCGCCGAAGAAAAAAAATCCTAATAAAATAAAATAAATCTAAAAATGCCAAAAACAATTTTCACCGTCTAAATAAAATATGTAGAACAAAGTGAACATTTTTCAGGCCTCAAAATGCAATTTTAAATAATGCATATTTTTCTAATTAAAAGAAAATCTCAAATAAAATCCAAATAAAATATATATTTGATTTTAAAAAAATTCCTCCAATATTCCTCTCTTTTTGAAGAAGTCATATTATCTTCTCTCTTTTATTTTAATACTAGAAATATTCGGAGAGAAAAATATTAAAGCCAAATTGATCCTTTTTTCAAATTTGAGGAAATTCAAATATGAAAATTTATTAAATCTCCAACTCTCTCCTTGGGTCCTTGAGTTGCTTAAGATTTTCTAGGATCTCAACCAAAATGCAAATAAAATATGATATGCATATGATGACCTATGTTAACATCCAAATTGAAAATTGGGATCTTACGAACCTACCCCCCTTAAGATGAATCTCGCCCTCGAGATTCGGGTTGGCTAGAAAATAGGTGTGGGTGGTCTTTCTGTAGGTCTTCTTCTCGTTCCCAGGTGGCTCCACTGAACTTTACAAGACTTGATAACCTTGCTGCACGTAACACGGCTGGCAAACTCGAGAATCTTGACTGGTTTCTCCTCGTAGGTTAGATCACTATCTAACTGAATTTCTTCCAGTGGCACTATATCTCTCAGAGGAATATTGGCCATCTCTGCATGGCAGTTCTTCAACTGAGAAACATGAAACACATCATGAACTCCTGACAATCCTTCGAGTAATTCCAACTTGTAGGCCACTTCTCCCATACGCACCAAAACTCAGTATGGTCCTACAAATCTCGGGGCTAACTTTCCCTTAACTCCAAATTGTCTAACTCCTCAAAGTGGTGACACACGAGGATATGCTCTATCTCCGATTTTGTAAACTACCTCCTGGCGTTTTGTATCGGCATAACTCTTCTGCCTGGACTGAGCTACTTTAAGTCTATCACGAATCAACTTGACCTTCTTTTCGGACTCCTTGATCAGATCCGGTCCAGACAACTAACGGTCTCCAACTTCATCCAACATCAACGGTGTCCTTCTGTCACAGCCCTGGTTTCACTACTAGGGAAAAGGCTATACACAGAATCTTAGCAGCAGCGAGGGCTAAAAACCCACGCTACTGCTACTTACTAGCAGTGCAGGTTTTTAAACCTCGCTACTGCTAAGTTGATAGCAGCAGCGCGGGTTTGTAACCCTCGCTACTACTAAGCGGTATGTACCGTGCCCCCCGGGATATGCCATAGTAGTAGCGAGGGTTTTTAACCCTCGCTGCTGCTAAGTTCATAGCTTGAGCGGGTTTTAACCTCGCTACTACTAACCCGCCATCGCTATCAACTTAGTAGTAGCGAGGTTAAAACCCGCCATCGCTAATCGTCATCATAGTAGTAGCGCGGGTCCGCCTATTTGGCAAAGTCTACCCCCGTGGACCGCCTTTTCAGTTAAAAAAATAAAAGAAAATGATAAAAAATGTCAAAAAAATAAAAGAAAATAAGTTTCCCATGTGATATGTGGTCTAGTTGTTGGGAAAATTTACAAATATGAATTTCGACTTTATTTGCAAAATCTCTCTGGAAATTTGTAAAATGGCCATAACTTTTGCATACGAACTCGGATGAAAAAGTTTTTTATATGAAAAAGCATCTACTCGAAAAGTTACATCCTCAAAAGCCTCCCGTTAAACGTTTTCAAAATCCTCAAAAGCCTAACAGAAAAAAAGTTACGGGGCTTTTAAGATCTGGAGGCAAAAAATTCAAAAAAAATTATTATTTTTTAATTTTTGTTAAATCTGGTCAAACTATGGTCAAACTAATTATTCAAGAATATTAGTGTTAATAAATAATTATTTTAGTTTTTTTGAATTTTGGTCAAATCTGGTCAAACTATGGTCAAACTGTGGTCAAATCTGTCAAACTGTGGTCAAACTAATTATTCAAGAAATATTAGTGTTACTAATTTTTAGAACAATAGTTTCAAACTCAAACAAAGTGAAATGTGTGACTTCATGCTCAAGCTAAATTCACGAGGTTAATAGGATTGACATCTCACTATTGTCGAAAACAACAAGTGCAGACTTGGAAACGAGGGAGAATAGAACCCGGAAGTTAAGCGTGCTCATTTGGAGTAGTGAGAGGATGGGTGACCGTCAGGAAGTTAGATGATTTGGAATGATGAGGGTGATTAGAGATTAAATTGAGTAGCGATTAGGGGTGATTAGAGATTTGAGTTAAAATAATTCGTAAACTTGAAAATTTTGAAAAAAATTCAAAAATTTTTTGAAAAAATTCAAAAAAAATTCGAGATTACAGATTAGTAGTAGCGGGTTTAAACCCCGCTCTCGCTATCCGTTAGCTGTAGGCTGGTGGCACCCGCCATCGCTATAAGTTAGTCATAGCGCCTTATTAGTAGCGCTGGTACCCTTGGCCGATAAACCTAAACCAGCTGCTGCTGCTAGGCTTTTCCCTAGTAGTGTTTAGTCCTTGCTTGGCTCTGCATAAGCATTCATGCAACATGTTTAAATTTAAACAAACTTGAAATGGGGATGACAGAACCCCGAGCACCCCCCCTTAAACCAACTAGGGTTTACTAAAATGATTTTCAATGAACCCAAAATGCCCTTCTAAAATGTTCATCATCTTTGCCTTGGTCTAGAACCCCTGACAAAAATGGTGCACACTTTTTCAGGACAACAGAGGGTCACTGGATTAAATCATTAGTTATTTGAATTTGGGCATTTAAATGCTAGTAAATATTTTAAATGTCCAAATAATCCTAAACTGAAATGTTCCATGTTGGATATATTCTATACAGTGGGAATGTGCAGTTTGGTGATTTTTGAAAGTGCCTAGCTATTTTAAATAAAGCCCTAAAGTTGCAGAAAAATAGAAAACAGAAAACAATTTAGAAAAGAGAGAGAGAACGCCTACCTAGGCCACTTACCTGGCCGGCCCAGCTGGCAGCCCACCTGTGTGGCCCAGCCCACCTGGCCCTCCCCTGTCGTCTTCCTCCCTGCCAGGAGGACGAGCGCGTGGCCTCCGCATGCCAGCGCGCGCGCGGCCACCTCCTGCTTGCCCCCGCAGCTGCTGGAGGGCGCCAAGAGCGCCACGCAACCTTCCCGACCGCCTCGCACTCTCTCTCGTTGCTCTCTCTCCCCCTCCTCTGCCTCTCCTGCGCGCAGCCACCGAACGGAGCCGCCGCCACCGTTCGCCGTTGCCGCGACCACAGCCTTCCCTGTGCCTCTCCAACGTGGTCCCGAGCTCCGCCACGACGTCGTCGTCCTGTCCATCGAGTCACGCGGCGCCAGAAGCTCTGCTGCATCTCCAACGCCACCGTTTCCGACCTCGGGTGCCGGTGATCCCCGTCGTCGATTCGCCGGACCGCGTGCCTCCCCTGCCTCGCCAGCAGCACCAGAAGAACCGCGGTGAGCCGCTGCACCGTTTCCCCCATGCCTTGTTGCCTAATTCGCCCCCTAGACGCATCAACCTCCGGAGCCGAGCGCTCCCTGCCGCCGGCCATGTCGCCGCTGCGTTTGCAACCCCCGCACGTCGCACCAGAGCACGTAGGCGTGCTCAGCGTTTCCTCAGGAAGCCGCAGACCCCACCAGTTCTTCGCGAAACGCGCCGTAGCGCCTAACCGTCGGTGCCCGAGCTCCGGCCGCCGCCACGAGCTGGACTCCGGCGAGCTCGCTCCACCCTAGCTCCTCCCGCTCGCACCACTCGACGCGGACGACTGCCCGCTACGCGTGGGTGCCCTTCGCCACGCGTTTAGCCGCCGGAGAAGCAATCCCGCAGCGCTCCACCGCGTTTGCCGTCGCCGGCGTTAAGCCGCCGGTGGCGTTGGCTCGTTTGACCGGGGTTAGACTTTTCCTTGACCCACTGACGTGTGGGCCGAGGCCCCCTGTTTAATTAGTAACAAGTTAAGTTAGTGTTAACTAACTTAGTTAAGTAGATAGGACACTAACACGCGGGCCCAGGCTCTAATTAAACTTAGGTTAGTTAGCTGTGTCACTGACGTGTGGTCCCCACACGTCAGGTTTGACCTGGACTGAGCCGTTGACCTGCTGACATCACTGTGAGGTCATGCTGATGCATTAATTCCTTTCTGGATTTTAAATAAATCTTAAATGATTTATTATTTCAGAAAATAATGCTAACTTCAAAAATTCATAGTAATTCAACCGTAACTCCAAATCAAACAAATTATATATGAAAAATGATTAGAAAAATATGAAGAATCTGTTTATGGCACTTTCATGCATTATTGAACAAGTTAACCTCACTGAATAGGATGAATCATGATTAGGGCAATTTATGAACTAGCATTTGGAGTTGGAGTTTAACTTTGTTTGAATTCCACTTCAATTAACTTGGCTTACTACTGTATTAGGTCAATTCAGTTCCTTAACATGACATGTCTTTCATTTGATTGTGCATTGCATTGATTGCGGTTCCTTTTGTGTTTGCCGGTGGTTGTTCCCTCTCGATAGACGTGTTCCGACGATGAGTTCGATGACACCGATGAAGAAACTATAATATCTTCAGAAGTGCCAGGCAAGCAAAACCCCCTTGTTCATTCCGATACAATCCCACTCTCTCGCTCCTGCTCTCTTTTACTGCATTAGGACAACAACGATACAATTGTTACTTGCTGCAGTAGTTGAACCCCTTTATCCTTTGCATGACCTGTCATTGCCACAGTAAATAGATGAAACCCACTAGCATGAGTAGGAGTTGTTTGAGCCCTGATGTGCCTACTCATTCATGCTTGTTTGTCATGCCTGCTATTGCTTAGAGTTGTGTCAGGTCTGATTCATCGGGAATGAATTGGAGGTGTGTGAACATGTCCTACTTCTGAGAGCTAAGTGTGTGAACACGATTTGGTAAAGGTAGCGGTGAGAGGCCATGTAGGAGTACATGGTGGGTTGTCTCATTGAAGCCGTCCTTAGGAACTGAGTTCTGTGTTTGTGATCCATGAACAGCTACTACCACACATTGGGCTCCGGGCACTCCAAGCTCTCTCGACTTATTAATCAACTTGATCTCTGTCCAGGAGTTGCAACTAGTTTCTGGTGTTTGTAGGTAGTGTTAGTAGTCTACCAAGTGGCACCTGGTACAGGTGGGCTTGGGACAGACTAGCCACAGTGGCACGGTGTACCAAGTGGCACCCGGATGGTGGGCTTGGGAACCCTGCTCACATCGTTTGGGGCCGTGAGCGACACCCCGGCTGGATCTCCTTGCGGATGGAACCCGAATAGGCGATAAACTTGGACGAGAGACTTGTGTGGTTAGTCAGGTCGTGGCCGACTCCCTCGCCCGGCTTCCGCTTGAAGGTTGCCGAGGTACATGACGTGTACAGGGCGATAAGTGGCGAGAGCGTGTGTGAAGAAGTACACCCCTGCAGGGTTATCATTATCTATTCGAATAGCCGGATTCCTCGGATATGGAAACTTGGACCCCTTGCATAGTTCATAGACAAGTGAAAGTGGATACTTTAAAATGCGCAAGATAAGCATGAGTGCTATGGATGGCGTTCTCGTAGGAAGACGGGAGCGGATCCACAGTGGTGTATTGATATGGTGAATATGTGGACTCGTGTGCGCCACCTCAAAAGAATTATTTGCAGTCGTAGTTCAGGATAGCCACCGAGTCAAAGCTGGCTTGCTGCAGTTAAACTCCACCACCCCCTTTGTTGATAATGATGCATATGTAGTTAGTTCTTATGTAAGTCTTGCTGGGTACATTTGTACTCACGTTTGCCTATTTTACGTTTTTGCAGAGAGACTTTAGTCTCGCTAGTAGTTCCGCGTGGACTTCGACGTTTAGCTTGTTACCTCAGCTACGATCTTGTGCCCTCGGCAGGATCTGGTAGATAGTCAGGCTTCTCAGCCTTTTTCATTTCTAGGTGTCTGTACTCAGACATGTTAAGCTTCCGCTTGTGCTTTGACTTGTATGCTCTGAATGCTGGGTCGAGAGACCCATGTTTGTAATATCTCGCTCCTCGGAGCCTAATGAATAAATACTTGAGTCGTAGAGTCATGTTGTGATGCCATGTTGTATTTGCACATATCGAGCATATTGTGTGTATGTTATTGAAATGCTTGGTATGTGTGGGATCTGACTATCTAGTTGTTTATCCTTAGTAGCCTCTCTTACGGAAATGTCTCCTAGTGTTTCCACCGAGCCATGGTAGCTTGCTCTTGCTCCGAACACTTAGGCTGGCTGGCATGTGTCCTTCTTCGTTTACGTATACGTCCTTCGGGAAATGTCACTCGATGAATACCGAGTCTGTTAGCCTGCTACAGCCAGTTCACCGGAGTCTGCTAGCCCAGTGCTACAGACTGGATTCACTCGTGATGACCGACACGTTCGATGTTGGGTCATGGATGCTGTCCTGTAAGTTTGTGCCACTTTGGGTTTACGACTAGCCATGTCAGCCGGGCTCCTTATCATATGGATGCTAGCGACACTATCATATCGTGTGCCAAAAGGCTAAACGGTCCCGGCAAAGGTAAGGCGACACCGTGGGAATCTTGTGCGTGAGGCCGCAAAGTGATATGAGGTGTTACATGCTAGATCGATGTGGCATTGAGTCGGGGTCCTGACAGCTTTGGTATCAGAGCCTGACTGCCTGTAGGATTACCAAGCCAAACTTGTCGAAGTTGAGTCTAGAAATTCTTTAGTTATATAAGGGAATTGATTGTGGGATGGAACGTAAGGCTCTTTTTACTCCTTATACCTCATGACCTTCTGATCCGAGTCATCCTCTTCTCTTGTACGGGGATTAAGAACTAGGCCTTCTCTTCTTTCTATCAGGATCACGTGTTACTAATTCGTAGACTTATAGGATTGATGGATTTAAGCTTCAGTTCAGTTCCTACTACTTCCGTATGTTAACTATTGATCTCGAAACCTTGATATTGTGCTTCTGAGTGGTTACGCCACCATTTTTGTAGCATGTCTAAATTCTTTTGAGCATTTACAGCCGTTATGCTGTCCGAGTCATCCCAGGTTTCTAAATAGTCTGAAGCATTTGCAAAATCCCTTCCTCCCGTTCCTGATGTCCTTTTGGGCCAGATTAACCACACTAATCGGTGAGTTGAGGTACTCTATTGCCTCGACGTATATGTTGGAACTATTATTATGACCTAGGTATCTTAGGGGATCACCTAGTAATCTAGCCATGTTTTGTGTTCCCAGTGTGATCATTCTGGCCATCATCTTTGGAAGCATCCCGTGATGCCACTTAGTAGTAGGTATTCTATTCCTGGATTTTTGAACCCGAGTTTCACCCTACTTACCTCGTGTTGATAGTATTTGCTAGTTCCTTTAGGATATTAGTAACCTTTGCGATAGTCCTCGAGATTCGTGGTATTTCCTTCTTCCAAATACTATGAACCACTTATGGCAGATGTTTGTTGGATCAAAAGATCACAACCGGAGTGCTCTCGATGGGTTCTCCATTCATAATGGTGATTCTGCCAGTTCTACCTTTCTGCATGGGTTATCCAGAAGAAATATGTTGAACTCGTTCGACATGCTAGTCCATGCATCCACAACTCAGAAATATATATGTTCCTTTGAGTTGTCCCTCTCCAGTCGTATTCCGATCTTCGTCTATCAATTGATAGTCAGGAGTAATTGTGCATTCGTGTTATCGATGCTTATTATTCTTGTGGTCCGAAAAGCCATTCTATTCAGGATGACTAGGAGAAACAAACTCCAGTACCTTATCCATTTCTAGGATTTCGTCAAAGCAGTTGTATCACGCAGATCAAAATGCCAATCCAGCTTTTGATTCTGTTCTACCCTGGAGTATTAGCCCCTTTATGTCAGGATTTTCATGAGAATTGCACCAGCTCTTGTGAATTATTGATGCAGTGATACTTCTTGCCATCATTGTTCATTCCTCGGTTCCCGTGTTATTGTAACTGGAATGCCGACAAGTGAATTGTGATGTGTGAAATCAATACTCCTACCAACTAGTTGCTTGGTAGTAAATGGACAATATTTTCACTCTTAGCGTGTTGGTTATTGAATCATCATTCTAAGATAGATTGTGCTTCCTAGTCCTTATTTCCGGTGCACTCTTCGATCAATGGGTTAGGATTTTGTCAAACCCTTGCTCTGTTGATCATATCATCTTGCCCTGAAAAGCAAGATTGCTCTCAAGCTTAGTAACTTATCGGTGGTTCGTGATTTTCCGAATATCTTCTCGGAGGTATCACCAGGTTGTCACCTGACCGCTATGTTGAGTTCGTGATCAAGTTGGTTCCTTGTAACCACCCCCTTCTCCAAGAATCTGTGTTGGATACCCCTGAGCTAGTTGGTTAAGCTAAACAACAACTTGGAGAGTTGGAAGGTGAAAGCTTGTCTGACTTAGTTCATGTTAAGGGATATCTTTCTGTGTGTGTGTGTGTGTGTGTGTTGAAGAAAGATGATATCTTCATCAATTGGTCCTTGTGATCAGTTGTTGGACCTATTGTCTTACCCCATCTTTGATTTGAGTATGGGCTATCGTCAAATCAAATCAGAACCAATGATGTTCCTAATGTTGTCTTACTCGTGGTTGATCCCTCGAGCATACATCATTACATCTTTTGGTCTAACCAATGCTATCACCGTGTTCACATGATGGTGGAAGTCCAGTGATATGGAAATTCCGATGAGGTGTTGTTGAGTCATCAACAACATTTTGTCTCCCCCATAATTCATGTTGAACATCCACCTAGTGTTGGCAACTTTGTAAGCATTATCTTCCTGTTTCGTTCATGATGCCTAGGTTTGGATGAAAGAAGTGACTTCCTCTAATTCACGTGCATTTGATGTAAGTTGTCGCCGTGGATCCGAGAAAGTTTGTTTTTGCTTCCTCTGGAATCATCCCAAGTCAGTCATGCATGTGCGAAGTATTCTATGGTCCGATAGACTGAACATCTTCATTCCATATGAATTCCCTAGCACACTAAGCCACTAACTGATTTGTTCCAGTAAATGGAGTTCCTTCATAAGAGCTAATCATATGACTTATGCAAGGATTTCGATATCCTAAATGATGGTTCCCTACCAGAACTCGGTAGTGTTTTATTATAAGACTACTATTGGTCATGCTTGTCTGGGACAACGTGTTCACATGTTTGTAGCAGAACCAGCTCATGTTTTGGAGATTGCTATCGTAGTTCATCTCCCGAGAATCTCGCAATATCATCTCGTCGATTTGTGTTGCAAACTTTCATTTTTCCTTCTAGACTTAATGAGTCTGGAGTATTCTGACACCAACCAGATCTGAATCTCGGGAAGATATGATGGTTGGAACATTCCCAACAGTTGCATTTTATTCCCAGCTTGCACCGCCATTGTGCTAATTTCTCATGGGCTGCCCTTCTCAGCGGTTGCTATCCAAGATCATCTTTAAAAGTGGACTTGTCATGGGTCCCATCCATTTCCGGTGATAAGTAAAAGTCATCCATTGCATTGTCTTCAACAAGGTAGTCCACATCATCCATACTAGTCCGAGTATGCTACTCCTTCGAACTCCATCAAACGGTCGCTCGAGAATTGCCTTAGGCTGGTATAAAGAGTTTCAATGATCTCTGAATCAAAGATAATTCTTTTTGCCATTTAAGGGGATAATTCTACGAGTCACCTTTCCTAAGGTGCATCGCTATGGTATCATGGCAACTCAACTCCTCGCTACGTTGACAACCGTTCAACACCTTCTTAAGTGTGGACTTGATTTCTACCTAGTGAATCCTCGTCATCTGTTCCACTCCATCTCTCTAGATGTGTGCTGCGTGTCTCCGTTCGAGAGATGTTGCTATGTCTCATTCCGTGAGTTAATCTTGAGTTGTTCGATCTTCGAGAAGATCGATCCTTCTAGAGTCTCCTTCTTCTCTCTTTGTCAGGTTAGCAGGAGTTCTCAGAACAAGATGACAAGATAAAGATGGTGATTGAATCAACGTTCTTATGAAGTGCAACCTGGATCGTGAAGACCGTGATAGTTTGTGCCCCCTCTGTCTTCTTACCTCACGTCTTGAATCTCGGGACGAGATTCTTGTTTAGTGGGGGTGAGTTGTCATAGCCCTAGTTTAGTCCTTGCTTGGCTCTGCATAAGCATTCATGCAACATGTTTAAATTTAAACAAACTTGAAATGGGGATGACAGAACCCCCAGCACCCCCTTAAACCAACAAGGGTTTACTAAAATGATTTTCAATGAACCCAAAATGCCCTTCTAAAATGTTCATCATCTTTGCCTTGGTCTAGAACCCCTGACAAAAATGGTGCACACTTTTTCAGGAGAACAGAGGGTCACTGGATTAAATCATTAGTTATTTGAATTTGGGCATTTAAATGCTAGTAAATATTTTAAATGTCCAAATAATCCTAAACTGAAATGTTCCATCTTGGATATATTCTATACAGTGGGAATGTGCAGTTTGGTAATTTTTGAAAGTGCCTAGCTATTTTAAATAAAGCCCAAAGTTGCAGAAAAATAGAAAACAGAAAACAATTTAGAAAAGAGAGAGAGAGAACGCCTACCTGGGCCACTTACCTTGCCGGCCCAGCTGGCAGCTCACTGTCTTGCCCAGCCCACTGCCCTCCTTGTCGTCTTCCTCCCTACCTGGAGGACGAGCGCGTGGCCTCCGCACGCCAGCGCGCGCGCGGCCACCTCCTGCTTGCCCCCGCTGCTACTGGAGGGCGCCAAGAGCGCCACGCAACCTTCCCGACCGCCTCGCACTCTCTCTCGTTTCTCTCTCTCCCCCTCCTCTGCCTCTCCTGCACGCAGCCACCGAATGAAGCCGCCGCCACCGTTCGCCGTTGCCGCGACCACAACCTTCCCTGTGCCTCTCCGACGTGATCCCGAGCTCCGCCACGACGTCGTCGTCCTCTCCATCGAGTCACGCGGCGCCAGAAGCTCTTCTGCATCTCCAACGCCGCCGTTTCCGACCTCGGGTGCCGGTGATCCCCGCCGTCGATTCGCCGGACCGCGTGCCTCCCCTACCTCGCCAGCAGCACCAGAAGAACAGTGGTGAGCCGCTGCACCGTTTCCCCCGTGCCTCGTTGCCTAATTCGCCCCCTAGCCGCATCAACCACCGGAGCCGAGCGCTCCCCGCCACCGGCCATGTCGCCGCCGCGGTTGCAACACCCGCACGTCGCACCAGAGCACGTAGGCGTGCTCAGCGTTTCCTCAGGAAGCCGCAGACCCCACCAGTTCTTCGCGAAACGCGCCCTAGCGCCTAACCGTCGGTGCCCGAGCTCCGGCCGCCGCCACGAGCTGGACTCCGGCGAGCTCGCTCCACCCAAGCTCCTCCCGCTCGCACCACTCGACGCGGACGACTGCTCGCTACGCGTGGGTGCCCTTCGCCACGCGTTTAGCCGCCGGAGAAGCAATCCCGCAGCGCTCCACCGCGTTTGCCATGGCCGGCGTTAAGCCGCCGGTGGCGTTGACTCGTTTGACCGGGGTTAGACTTTTCCTTCACCAACTGACGTGTGGGCCCAGGCCCCCTGTTTAATTAGTACCTAGTTAAGTTAGTGTTAACTAACTTAGTTAAGTAGATAGGACACTGACACGCGGGCCCAGGCTCTAATTAAACTTAGGTTAGTTAGCTGTGTCACTGACATGTGGTCCCCACACGTCAGGTTTGACCTGGACCGAGCCGTTGACCTGCTGACATCACTGTGAGGTCATGCTGATGCATTAATTCCTTTCTGGATTTTAAATAAATCTTAAATGATTTATTATTTCAGAAAATAATTCTAACTTCAAAAATTCATAGTAATTCAACCGTAACTCCAAATCAAACAAATTATATATGAAAAATGATCAGAAAAATATGAAGAATCTGTTTATGGCACTTTCATGCATTATTGAACAAGTTAACCTCACTGAATAGGATGAATAATGATTAGGGCAATTTATGAACTAGCATTTGGAGTTGGAGTTTAACCTTGTTTGAATTCCACTTCAATTAACTTGGCTTACTACTTTATTAGGTCAATTCAGTTCCTTAACATGACATGTCTTTCATTTGATTGTGCATTGCATTGATTGCGGTTCCTTTTGTGTTTGCCGGTGGTTGTTCCCTCTCGATAGACGTGTTCTGACGATGAGTTCGATGACACCGATGAAGAAACTATAATATCTTCAGAAGTGCCAGGCAAGCAAAACCCCCTTGTTCATTCCGATACAATCCCACTCTCTCGCTCCTGCTCTCTTTTACTGCATTAGGACAACAACGATACAACTGTTACTTGCTGCGGTAGTTGAACCCCTTTATCCTTTGCATGACCTGTCATTGCCACAGTAAATAGATGAAACCCACTAGCATGAGTAGGAGTTGTTTGAGCCCTGATGTGCCTACTCATTCATGCTTGTTTGTCATGCCTGCTATTGCTTAGAGTTGTGTCAGGTCTGATTCATCGGGAATGAATTGGAGGTGTGTGAACATGTCCTACTTCTGAGAGATAAGTGTGTGAACACGATTTGGTAAAGGTAGCGGTGAGAGGCCATGTAGGAGTACATGGTGGGTTGTCTCATTGAAGCCGTCCTTAGGAACTGAGTTCCGTGTTTGTGATCCATGAACAGCTACTACCACACATTGGGCTCGGGCACTCCAAGCTCTCTCGACTTATTAATCAACTTGATCTCTGTCCGGAGTTGCAACTAGTTTACGGTGTTTGTAGGTAGTGTTAGTAGTCTACCAAGTGGCACCCGTGCATGTGGGCTTGGGACAGACTAGGCTGGGCACGGTGTACCAAGTGGCACCGGATGGTGGGCTTGGGAACCCTGCTCACATCGTTTGGGGCCGTGGCGACACCCGGCTGGATCTCCTTGCGGATGGAACCCGAATAGGCGATAAACCTGGACGAGAGACTTGTGTGGTTAGTCGGTCGTGGCCGACTCCTTGCCCGGCTTCCGCTTGAAGGTTGCCGAGGTACATGACGTGTCAGGCGATAAGTGGCGAGCGCGTGTGAAGAAGTACACCCTGCAGGTTATCATTATCTATTGAATAGCCAGATTCCTCGGATATGGAAACTTGGACCCCTTGCATAGTTCATAGACAAGTGAAAGTGGATACTTTAAAATGCGCAAGATAAGCATGAGTGCTATGGATGGCGTTCTCGTAGGAAGACGGGAGCGGATCCATAGTGGTGTATTGATATGGTGAATATGTGGACTCGTGTGCGCCACCTCAAAAGAATTATTTGCAGTCGTAGTTCAGGATAGCCACCGAGTCAAAGCTGGCTTGCTGCAGTTAAACTCCACCACCCCCTTTGTTGATAATGATGCATATGTAGTTAGTTCTTATTTAAGTCTTGCTGGGTACATTTGTACTCACGTTTGCCTATTTTACATTTTTGCAGAGAGACTTCAGTCTTTGCTAGTAGTTCCGCGTGGACTTCGACGTTTAGCTTGTTACCTCAGCTACGATCTTGTGCCCTCGGCAGGATCTGGTAGATAGTCAGGCTTCTCAGCCTTTTTCATTTGTAGGAGTCTGTACTCAGACATGTTAAGCTTCCGCTTGTGCTTTGACTTGTATGCTCTGAATGCTGGGTCGAGAGACCCATGTTTGTAATATCTCGCTCCTCGGAGCCTAATGAATAAATACTTGAGTCGTAGAGTCATGTTGTGATGCCATGTTGTATTTGCACATATCGAGCATATTGTGTGTATGTTATTGAAATGCTTGGTATGTGTGGGATCTTACTATCTAGTTGTTTATCCTTAGTAGCCTCTCTTACCAGGAAATGTCTCCTAGTGTTTCCACCGAGCCATGGTAGCTTGCTACTGCTCCGGAACACTTAGGCTGGCCAGCATGTGTCCTTCTTCGTTTACGTATGCATCCCGGGAAATGTCACGCGACGAATACCGAGTCTGTTAGCTGCTACAGCCGGTTCACCGAGTCTGCTAGCCAGTGCTACAGACTGGATTCACTCGTGATGACCGACATGTTCGATGTTGGGTCATGGATGCTGTCCTCGTAAGTTTGTGCCACTTTGGGTTTACGACTAGGCATGTCAGCCGGGCTCCTTATCATATGGATGCTAGCGACACTATCATATACGTGTGCCAAAAGGCATAAACGGTCCCGGCAAAGGTAAGGCGACACCGTGGGAATACCGTGCGTGAGGCCGTAAAGTGATATGAGGTGTTACATGCTAGATCGATGTGGCATTGAGTCGGGTCCCGACAGCTTTGGTATCGAGCTTTGATTGCTCAGAGGATTACCAAGCCAAACTGGTGAAGTTGAGTCTAGAAATTCTTTAGTTATATAAGGAATTGATTGTGGGATGGAACGTAAGGCTCTTTTTACTCCTTATACCTCATGACCTTTCGATCGGTCATCCTCTCCTCTTGTACGGGATTAAGAACTAGGCCTTCTCTTCTTTCTATCAGGATCACGTGTTACTAATCCGTAGACTTATAGGATTGATGGATTTAAGCTTCAGTTCAGTTCCTACTACTTCCGTATGTTAACTATTGATCTCGAAACCTTGATATTTTGCTTCTGAGTGGTTACGCCACCATTTTTGTAGCATGTCTAAATTCTTTTGAGCATTTACAGCCGTTATGCTGTCCGAGTCATCCCAGGTTTCTAAATAGTCTAAAGCATTTGCAAAATCCCTTCCTCCCGTTCCTGATGTCCTTTTGGGCCAGATTAACCACACTAATCGGTGAGTTGAGGTACTCTATTGCCTCGACGTATATGTTGGAACTATTATTATGACCTATGTATCTTAGGGGATCACCTAGTAATCTAGCCATGTTTTGTGTTCCCAGTGTGATCATTCTGGCCATCATCTTTGGAAGCATCCCGTGATGCCACTTAGTAGTAGGTATTCTATTCCTGGGTTTTTGAGCCCGAGTTTCACCCTACATACCTCGTGTTGATAGTGTTTGCTAGTTCCTTTAGGATATTAGTAACCTTTGCGATAGTCCTCGAGATTCGTGGTATTTCCTTCTTCCAAATACTATGAACCACTTATGGCAGATGTTTGTTGGATCAAAAGATCACAACCGGAGTGCTCTCGATGGGTTCTCCATTCATAATGGTGATTCTGCCATTTCTACCTTTCTGCATGGGTTATCCAGAAGAAATATGTTGAACTCGTTCGACATGCTAGTCCATGCATCCACAACTCAGAAAGATATATGTTCCTTTGAGTTGTCCCTCTCCAGTCGTATTCCGATCTTCGTCTATCAATTGATAGTCAGGAGTAATTGTGCATTCGTGTTATCGATGCTCATTATTCTTGTGGTCCGTCAAGCCATTCTATTCAGGATGACTAGGAGAAACAAACTCCAGTACCTTATCCATTTCTAGGATTTGGTCAAAGCAGTTGTATCACGCAGATCAAAATGCCAATCCAGCTTTTGATTCTGTTCTACCCTGGAGTATTAGCCCCTTTTTGTCAGGATTTTCATGAGAATTGCACCAGCTCTTGTGAATTATTGATGCAGTGATACTTCTTGCCATCATTGTTCATTCCTCGGTTCCCGTGTTATTGTAACTGGAATGCCGACAAGTGAATTGTGATGTGTGAAATCAATACTCCTAGAAACTAGTTGCTTGGTAGTAAATGAACAATATTTTCACTCTTAGCGTGTTGGTTATTGAATCATCATTCTAAGATAGATTGTGCTTCCTAGTCCTTATTTCCGGTGCACTCTTCGATCAATGGGTTAGGATTTTGTCAAACCCTTGCTCTGTTGATCATATCATCTTGCCCTGAAAAGCAAGATTGCTCTCAAGCTTAGTAACTTATCGGTGGTTCGTGATTTTCCGAATATCTTCTCGGAGGTATCACCAGGTTGTCACCTGACCGCTATGTTGAGTTCGTGATCAAGTTGGTTCCTTGTAACCACCCCCTTCTCCAAGAATCTGTGTTGGATACCCCTGAGCTAGTTGGTTAAGCTAAACAACAACTTGGAGAGTTGGAAGATGAAAGCTTGTCTGACTTAGTTCATGTTAAGGGATATCTTTCTGTGTGTGTGTGTGTGTGTGTGTGTGTGTTGAAGAAAGATGATATCTTCATCAATTGGTCCTTGTGATCAGTTGTTGGACCTATTGTCTTACCCCATCTTTGATTTGAGTATGGGCTATCGTCAAATCAAATCAGAACCAATGATGTTCCTAATGTTGTCTTACTCGTGGTTGATCCCTCGAGCATACATCATTACATCTTTTGGTCTAACCAATGCTATCACCGTGTTCACATGATGGTGGAAGTCCAGTGATATGGAAATTCCGATGAGGTGTTGTTGAGTCATCAACAACATTTTGTCTCCCCCATAATTCATGTTGAACATCCACCTAGTGTTGGCAACTTTCTAAGCATTATCTTCCTGTTTCGTTCATGAAGCCTAGGTTTGGATGAAAGAAGTGACTTCCTCTAATTCACGTGCATTTGATGTAAGTTGTCGCCGTGGATCCGAGAAAGTTTGTTTTTGCTTCCTCTGGAATCATCCCAAGTCAGTCATGCATGTGCGAAGTATTCTATGGTCCGATAGACTGATCATCTTCATTCCATATGAATTCCCTAGCACACTAAGCCACTAACTGATTTGTTCCAGTAAATGGAGTTCCTTCATAAGAGCTAATCATATGACTTATGCAAGGATTTCGATATCCTAAATGATGGTTCCCTACCAGAACTCGGTAGTGTTTTATTATAAGACTACTATTGGTCATGCTTGTCTGGGACAACGTGTTCACATGTTTGTAGCAGAACCAGCTCATGTTTTGGAGCTTGCTATCGTAGTTCATCTCCCAAGAATCTCGCAATATCATCTCGTCGATTTGTGTTGCAAACTTTCATTTTTCCTTCTAGACTTAATGAGTCTGGAGTATTCTGACACCAACCAGATCTGAATCTCGGGAAGATATGATGGTTGGAACATTCCCAACAGTTGCATTTTGTTCCCAGCTTGCACCGCCATTGTGCTAATTTCCCATGGGCTGCCCTTCTCAGCGGGTTCTGTCTAAGATCATCTTTAAAAGTGGACTTGTCATGGGTCCCATCCATTTCCGGTGATTAGTAAAAGTAATCCATTGCGTTGTCTTCAACAAGGTAGTCCACATCATCCATACTAGTCCGAGTATGCTACTCCTTTGAACTCCATCAAACGGTCGCTCGAGAATTACCTTAGGCTGGTATAAAGAGTTTCAATGATCTCTGAATCAAAGGTAATTCTTTTTGCCATTTAAGGGGATAATTCTACGAGTCACCTTTCCTAAGGTGCATCCTTATGGTATCATGGCAACTCAACTCCTCGCTACGTTGACAACCGTTCAACACCTTCTTAAGTGTGGACTTGATTTCTACCTAGTGAATCCTCATCATCTGTTCCACTCCATCTCTCTAGATGTGTGCTTCGTGTCTCCGTTCGAGAGATGTTGCTATGTCTCATTCCGTGAGTTAATCCTGAGTTGTTCGATCTTTGAGAAGATCGATCCTTCTAGAGTCTCCTTCTTCTCTCTTTGTCAGGTTAGCAGGAGTTCTCAGAACAAGATGACAAGATAAAGATGGTGATTGAATCAACGTTCTTATGAAGTGCAACCTGGATCGTGAAGACCGTGATAGTTTGTGCCCCCTCTGTCTTCTTACCTCACGTCTTGAATCTCGGGACGAGATTCTTGTTTAGTGGGCGTGAGTTGTCATAGCCCTAGTTTAGTCCTTGCTTGGCTCTGCATAAGCATTCATGCAACATGTTTAAATTTAAACAAACTTGAAATGGGGATGACAGAACCCCCAGCACCCCCCTTAAACCAACTAGGGTTTACTAAAATGATTTTCAATGAACCCAAAATGCCCTTCTAAAATGTTCATCATCTTTGCCTTGGTCTAGAACCCCTGACAATAATGGTGCACACTTTTTCAGGAGAACTGAGGGTCACTGGATTAAATCATTAGTTATTTGAATTTGGGCATTTAAATGCTAGTAAATATTTTAAATGTCCAAATAATCCTAAACTGAAATGTTCCATGTTGGATATATTCTATACAGTGGGAATGTGCAGTTTGGTGATTTTTGAAAGTGCCTAGCTATTTTAAATAAAGCCCAAAGTTGCAGAAAAATAGAAAACAGAAAACAATTTAGAAAAGAGAGAGAGAAAACGCCTACCTGGGCCACTTACCTGGCCGGCCCAGCTGGTAGCCCACCTGTGCGGCCCAGCCCACCTGGCCCTCCCTTGTCGTCTTCCTCCCTACCTGGAGGACGAGCGCGTGGCCTCCGCACGCCAGCGCGCGCGCGGCCACCTCCTGCTTGCCGCCGCTGCTGCTGGAGGGCGCCAAGAGCGCCACGCAACCTTCCCGACCGCCTCGCACTCTCTCTCGTTGCTCTCTCTCCCCCTCCTCTGCCTCTCCTGCGCGCAGCCACCGAACGGAGCCGCCGCCACCGTTCGCCATTGCCGCGACCACAGCCTTCCCTGTGCCTCTCCGACGTGATCCCGAGCTCCGCCACGACGTCGTCGTCCTCTCCATCGAGTCACGCGGCGCCAGAAGCTCTGCTGCATCTCCAACGCCGCCGTTTCCTACCTCGGGTGCCGGTGATCCCCGCCGTCGATTCGCCGGACCCCGTGCCTCCCCTGCCTTGCCAGCAGCACCAGAAGAACCGTGGTGAGCCGCTGCACCATTTCCCCTCGTTGCCAAATTCGCCCCCTAGCCGCATCAACCACCGGAGCCGAGCGCTCCCCGCCACCGGCCATGTCGCCGCTGCGGTTGCAACCCCCGCACGTCGCACTAGAGCACGTAGGCGTGCTCAGCGTTTCCTCAGGAAGCCGCAGACCCCACCAGTTCTTCGCGAAACGCGCCGTAGCGCCTAACCGTCGGTGCCTGAGCTCCGGCCGCCGCCACGAGCGTGACTCCGGCGAGCTCGCTCCACCCAAGCTCCTCCCGCTCGCACCACTCGACGCGGACGACTGCCTACTACGCGTTGGTGCCCTTCGCCACGCGTTTAGCCGCCGGAGAAGCAATCCCGCAGCGCTCCACCGCGTTTGCCGTCGCCGGTGTTAAGCCGCCGGTGGCGTTGACTCGTTTGACCGGGGTTAGACTTTTCCTTGACCAACTGACGTGTGGGCCCAAGCCCCCTGTTAATTAGTACCTAGTTAAGTTAGTGTTAACTAACTTAGTTAAGTAGATAGGACACTGACACGCGGGCCCAGGCTCTAATTAAACTTAGGTTAGTTAGCTGTGTCACTGACGTGTGGTCCCCACACGTCAGGTTTGACCTGGACCGAGCCGTTGACCTGCTGACATCACTGTGAGGTCATGCTGATGCATTAATTCCTATCTGGATTTTAAATAAATCTTAAATGATTTATTATTTTAGAAAATAATGCTAACTTTAAAAATTCATAGTAATTCAACTGTAACTCCAAATCAAACAAATTATATATGAAAAATGATCAGAAAAATATGAAGAATCTGTTTATGGCACTTTAATGCATTAATGAACAAGTTAACCTCACTGAATAGGATGAATCATGATTAGGGCAATTTATGAACTAGCATTTGGAGTTGGAGTTTAACCTTGTTTGAATTCCACTTCAATTAACTTGGCTTACTACTGTATTAGGTCAATTCAGTTCCTTAACATGACATGTCATTCATTTGATTGTGCATTGCATTGATTGCGGTTCCTTTTGTGTTTGCTGGTGGTTGTTCCCTCTCGATAGACGTGTTCCGACGATGAGTTCGATGACACTGATGAAGAAACTATAATATCTTCAGAAGTGCCAGGCAAGCAAAAACCCCTTGTTCATTCCGATACAATCCCACTCTCTCGCTCCTGCTCTCTTTTACTGCATTAGGACAACAATGATACAACTGTTACTTGCTGCGGTAGTTGAACCCCCTTTATCCTTTGCATGACCTGTCATTGCCACAGTAAATAGATGAAACCCACTAGCATGAGTAGGAGTTGTTTGAGCCCTGATGTGCCTACTCATTCATGCTTGTTTGTCATGCCTGCTATTGCTTAGAGTTGTGTCAGCTCTGATTCATCGGGAATGAATTGGAGGTGTGTGAACATGTCCTACTTCTAAGAGCTAAGTGTGTGAACACGATTTGGTAAAGGTAGCGGTGAGAGGTCATGTAGAAGTACATGGTGGGTTGTCTCATTGAAGCCGTCCTTAGGAACTGAGTTCTGTGTTTGTGATCCATGAACAGGTACTACCACACATTGGGCTCCGGGCACTCCAAGCTCTCTCGACTTATTAATTAACTTGATCTCTGTCCAGGAGTTGCAACTAGTTTCTGGTGTTTGTAGGTAGTGTTAGTAGTCTGCCAAGTGGCACCCGATACAGGTGGGCTTGGGACAGACTAGGCACAGTGGCACGGTGTACCAAGTGGCACCCGAATGGTGGGCTTGGGAACCCTGCTCACATCGTTTGGGGCCGTGAGCGACACCCCGACCGGATCTCCTTGCGGATGGAACCCGAATAGGCGATAAACCTGGACGAGAGACTTGTGTGGTTAGTCAGGTCGTGGCCGACTCCCTCGCCCGGCTTCCGCTTGAAGGTTGCCGAGGTACATGACATGTACATGGCGATAAGTGGCGAGAGCGTGTGTGAAGAAGTACACCCCTGCAGGGTTATCATTATCTATTCGAATAGCCGGATTCCTCGGATATGGAAACTTGGACCCCTTGCATAGTTCATAGACAAGTGAAAGTGGATACTTTAAAATGTGCAAGATAAGCATGAGTGCTATGGATGGTGTTCTCGTAGGAAGACGGGAGCGGATCCATAGTGGTGTATTGATATGGTGAATATGTGGACTCGTGTGCGCCACCTCAAAAGAATTATTTGCAGTCATAGTTCAGGATAGCCACCGAGTCAATGCTGGCTTGCTGCAGTTAAACTCCACCACCCCCTTTGTTGATAATGATGCATATGTAGTTAGTTCTGATGTAAGTCTTTCTGGGTACATTTGTACTCACGTTTGCCTATTTTACGTTTTTGCAGAGAGACTTCAGTCTCGCTAGTAGTTCCGCGTGGACTTCGACGTTTAGCTTGTTACCTCAGCTACGATCTTGTGCCCTCGGCAGGATCTGGTAGATAGTCAGGCTTCTCAGCCTTTTTCATTTGTAGGTGTCTGTACTCAGACATGTTAAGCTTCGCTTGTGCTTTGACTTGTATGCTTCAATGCTGGGTCGAGAGACCCATGTTTGTAATATCTCGCTCCTCGGAGCCTAATGAATAAATACTTGAGTCGTAGAGTCATGTTGTGATGCCATGTTGTATTTGCACATATCGAGCATATTGTGTGTATGTTATTGAAATGCTTGGTATGTGTGGGATCGACTATCTTGTTGTTTATCCTTAGTAGCCTCTCTTACGGAAATGTCTCCTAGTGTTTCCACCGAGCCATGGTAGCTTGCTAATGCTCCGAACACTTAGGCTGGCGGCATGTGTCCTTCTTCGTTCTCGTGTACATCCTTCGGGAAATGTCACGCGATGGATACCGAGTCTGTTAGCTGCTACAGCCCGGTTCACGGAGTCTGCTAGCCCAGTGCTACAGCACTGGATTCACTTTCGATGACCGACACGTTCGATGTTGGGTCATGGATGCTGTCCTGTAAGTTTGTGCCACTTTGGGTTTACGACTAGCCATGTCAGCCAGGCTCCTTATCATATGGATGCTAGCGACACTATCATATACGTGTGCCAAAAGGCGCAAACGGTCCCGGGCAAAGGTAAGGCGACAACCGTGGGAATACCGTGCGTGAGGCCGCAAAGTGATATGAGGTGTTACATGCTAGATCGATGTGGCATTGAGTCGGGGTCCTGACACCTGCACCTTCTCCCATACAAAGCTTCGAAAGGTGCCATCTTCAAACTAGCTTGATAACTATTGTTGTATGAGAACTCTACATGGGGCAAATTATCATCCCAACTAGATCCATAATCTAGTGCACAAGCTCTCAACATGTCCTCCAGAATCTAATTAACTCTCTTGGTCTGTCCATCTGTCAGCGGATGAAAGGCTGTACTAAACTCTAGCCTGGTACCCAAAGTCTGGCGCAACTGATGCCAAAAGTTTGAAGTAAACTATGTTCCTCTATCTGATATGATGGTCCTCGGAACTCCATGCAGACATACGATCCTGGTCATATATATCTTGGCCAACTTCGCGCTTGTATAGGTGGTTTTTACTAGGACAAAGTGAGCCACATTGGTCAAGCGATCGACTACTACCCAGATAGAATCATATCCTAATCGGGTCCTGGGTAATCATGTGATAAAATCCATGCCAAGCTTGTCCCACTTCCATTCCGGTATCGGCATGGGCTGCAGTAATCCTGCTGGCTTCTGATGTTCTGCCTTACTCTCTGACATACATCGCATGCGGCTACATACTCAGCAATATCCTTCTTCATACCTGTCCACCAGAGACGCTCCTTCAAATCCAAGTACATCTTGGTGTTTCCGGGGTGTATCGAGTATGGCGAATCGTGGGCCTCCTGAAGTATTAACTTCCTGATCTCTGCATTATTGGGTACATATACACGGTCCTCGAACCACAAAGTCTCGTGTTCATCCTCACGAAAACCCTTGGCTTTTCCCTTGCACATCTTCTTCTTTATCTCAGCAATTTCCTTGTCATCCTTTTGAGCTTCTCGCATCTTTCTGAATAATGTTAACTAAACCTCCATTGCTGCAACAAAACCTCTTGGAACTATCTCCAAACAAAGTTCCTTGAGATCATCAACTAACTCCCGCAGTAATCCTCCGCTTACGAGGGTATTGACACAACTTTTCCGGCTCAAAGCATCTACTACGACATTGGCCTTTCCTGGATGATAATGCAACTTCATATCATAATCCTTTATAAGCTCCAACCATCTCCTTTGCCTGAGATTCATCTCCTTCTGCGTGAAAATGTACTTCAAACTCTTATGATCCGTGTATACATCACAACAGTTTCTAATAAGAAAATGTCTCCAGGTCTTGAGCGCATGTACTACGGCTACTAACTCCAAATCATGTGTGGCAAAATTAAACTCATGCGGTCGGAGCCGACGTGAAGCATATTAAACAACTCTTCCGTCCTGCATAAGTACTCCTCCAAGTCCTAAGCGAGAAGCATAGCAATACACTTGGAAATCCTTGCGTATATCCGGAAGAATCAGCATCGGGGCTATAACTAAACGTTTCTTCAACTCCTGAAAAATGGCTTCACAATCTTTGGTCCATTTGAACTTGGTGTCCTTCTTCAACAACTCCATCATGGGTTTCGTAATCTTGGAAAAATTCTCAATGAACCTTCTATAATATCCTGCGAGTCCCAGAAAGCTGCGGATCTCTCCAACTAAGGTGGGTGCCAACCACTCAGTGACAGACTGAACCTTGGTAGGGTTTACTGCTATACCTTCGCCTGTATAACATGTCCATGGAATCCAACTTCCTTCAACCAAAACTCACATTTGCTGAACTTGGCATATAGCTGATGTTCCCTGAGCTTCTCGAGAACTAAACGCAAATGCTCCTTGTGTTCCTCTTCATTCTCCGAATACACCAGAATATCATCAATGAACACCACAACAAACTTATCTAAGAACTCCATGAACACTTTGTTCATCATGCTCATGAAATAGGCAGGGGCATTAGTCAATCCAAATGACATCACAGTGTACTCATATAGCCCATACCTGGTGGTAAAGGTTGTCTTAGGTATATCCTGTTCTCGGATCTTCAGCTGGTGGTATCCTGATCGAAGATCGATCTTGGAGAATACTTTAGCTCCTTGCAGCTGGTCAAACAAATCATTGATCATCAGTAGTGGGTACTTATTCATGATTGTCACTTCATTCAATGCACGGAAATCAACAACCATTCTCAAAGATCCATCCTTCTTCTCAACTAAGAGCACTTGGGCTCCCCACAGTGGTGAACTTGGTCGAATATAACCTTCTCCAATAACTCCTTAATCTACTTCTTAATTTCCTCCAGATCATTTGCGGGCATATGGTATGGTCTCTTCGATATTGGTCTGGTGCCTGGCAATAGCTCTACCAAAAACTCTATGTCTCGATCTGGTGGCATGCCTGGTAACTCCTCTGGAAATACAGGTAATCCTTCACAACATGCACTTCCTCTTGAACAACTCTCAAGAGAGAATTTACTTGAGTCCTCCTGGGCCCATGCCTGGATACATACTTGATCCTCTTTCCCTAAGGGGTGGTGAGAAGTATCGACTTACTAGCACAATCGATATTACCTCCGTACTTCGATAACCAATCCATGCCTAGTATTATATCCAATCCTTGTGATTCCTAAATTATTAGATCTGAGGGAAACACATGGCTACCAATGGTCAAAGGTAACCTATCACACCATCGAATAGCCATATACTCCGCTCATGGTGAACTTACTAACATGGGTGACCTAAGGGCTAAGGTAGGCAACTTAAACTTGTCCACAAATCCCCTTGAGATGTATGAATGCGATGCACCAGTATCAAAAAGAACAAGAGCAGTAAAGGACTTAACCAAAAACTTACCAATCACTGCATCAGGTGATCTTGAACCTCCTCCATGTTGATGTGGTTCACCTGACCTCTGGTGAAGGGATTGGGCTTCTTTCCATAGCTTCCATTGCCTTTTCCATTCTTCAACTCAGAACAATCGTTGGCGTAGTGCCGAGTCTTCCCGCACTAACAGGTGACATGACTCAGATCCTTCTTAGCGGGTGTTACTGGGTTGGAACGGTTTTTGTTGCTGCTTGCTCCATTCCCATTTCCATTCTTGGGACCACTATGGTTATGGGAACTTCCTCCATTGTGAGTGTGGCCTCCATGGTTATGGGTGTATCCTCCTGAGTTCGGGGTAAAGCGAGGCTTCTGCTGAGCTATAGAGTTGTACTTCCCTTGTCCATACTTCCTTTTGTGGCTCTCAATCTGCTGTTGCTTCCCTTCAATCATAAGAGCCCTGTCTACCAAATCCTGGTAGTTAGCAAATGTTGCCACCATCAACTGTATATTCAGCTCATCATTCAGCCCTTCCATAAACTTCTCCTGCTTCGCGGCATTTGTGGCCACATCATCTGGGGCATAGCGATCTAACTTGCTGAACTCATCCACATACTGCCCCACAGTACGATTTCCTTGGCGTAAGTTGCGAAACTCACGCTTCTTCATACTCATTGCTCCTGCTGAAACATGGGCAGTGCAGAAAGCTTGCTGAAACTGATCCCATGTAACAATGTCAATGGAGTAAGTGGCTGTGAAATTCTCCCACCAAGATGTTGCGGGTCCATCAAGCTGTGCGGCAAAGTGCACTCTCTCCGCATCTATGCATCATGAAAATAATCGGTGGCCAGCTCTCTTCCAATCTTGCGGAGCCAATCATCTGCAACTATCGGTCGGTGCTACTAGAGAATACCGACGGATTCAACCTTAGAAATCGGGCTAGGTGATCAATAGGGGGTGGTGGTGGGTTGTTGTTGTTATTGCCTTGGTTCTGGTTCTAACTAGTATCTGCATCAAGGCATTCTATTGCTGGATCAACTAAGTGAGCTCCGGTGGGAAAGCAAATCCAATGTCACGTCTCGGAGGCATCTAATGGGTTTAGAGGGAAGAGATTAGAATAAAGTGAGGTCTAAAGGGAAATCACTACCCATATGCACATGAGACAAACACATAATCATAACATATCACTCAATTCAAGCAAGGGCATACAATCGATCTAACTACTATTACAAAGATACTCGGACTATTTCTATATGCATGGAGGAATACTACTGATAATATGGTGCTCGACTAGAAATTTTGATCGGTGGAAGACTCCATGATATCTGCTCCAGCTTCGTCTTCATAATCATCATCACTATCAGGGTCGGAGTCAGTGTCTTCGATGATGATGTAGTCTTCTGGGTGGTTGTCCTCCTCTGGCGCAGGGTCTCCCATGAATATTCCTAGCTTCTTCTTCAGGTCTTCATTCTTCTCAAGTATTACAGCCATTTCCTCTTCATATCCATCGCGGGTTGACTTAAGTTCTTCCTCTTGCTCCATGTTCTTGGTGATCTCCTTCTTCAGATCAATCGTATTGGCACACATCTGGTTCTCCTGACGTCGAATGTGCTGGTTTAACTCCTGGATGTAGGCTGCAATGGACTAATCATCTCCCATTTCTCATCTCGGCGCCCACATAACCGATGGATGGTATCCTTAAGATCCTTGTGGTATACTTTGCTGATGCGTCCCATGGTGATGTGAGCTTCCATGCTCTTTCCCAGACCCCAAGTTGGTGTATCAAAAGAAAACTCTATGGGCTCAGTAACTGGTGTGAATGTCCTTCTTGGAACATGTACTTGAATCATCCAACGCTCTTCTTCTGGTAGAGTGGCGGTGTAGGTCCCGATGAAGCTTGCTATTCTGATGTTCAGGTACCTAGTGACTTCCTTCAAGTGTCGTCCAAATGGTGTGTCTTCATCCGGTTGCGCAAACTTATTCCTCGGGTCCGCCATCTAGAGAGTGGAAAAAGGAGAGGAGTCAGAAATGAGTAGAGAAGAGTGACCTATGGCTTATCTTAGTGGCTACGTCCTACAGTCGACGTGTGCTCTGATACCAGCTTGTAGCGATCCGACTCAAACGGTCAAATCTCTGTGTATAAGTGTCATCCCTGGATCGGTAATGCTGACACACACAGTACTTGAAGGATTTATAACAGAGTGCAATCACACACTTATTACATCAAATGTCTCAAAAGAGAGCTTATTACAATAATATGGCTTAAGGCCATGTAAATAAGATAACTGCGGATGCATCGAAGGTAAATGAGTCCATCAACTCCAACGGCATAGCTGAGTGCACGACAACGACCTAGTGCACCTTACTCTTCGTCTGAAAAATCTGCAACATAATACGTTGCAGCCAAAATGGGTCAGCACACATACTCAACTATGCCAGAGAAATGAACAAAATAACAGCTATCACTACATGCATATAGGGTTGGTGGAGGCTCTAAGTTTATTTTGCATAAAGCTGGTTTTTCCCTACAACAAAGGAATATATTTTATTTAACTACAAAGTTGGTTGATGAATATTGAGAATGGTAAACCCCACCTCAATCCCAAAATTAATAATTAACGACCCAGCAAATTAATTAAGTTAATGTGATGAGATCAAATCAATAATTCAAGTACCAGATACTCAAGATGTCCATAACCGGGGACACGGCTAATCATGATTAGTTTGTACACTCTGTAGAGGTTTACACACTTTTCCCCACAAGACTCGATCTCCTCCGTTGAATTTCTTGCACTACATGATGTTTGAGAAATAGATAACCGTGACACGGTCTTTCAGAAACATTAACTCTTTCGACGGGTAGACCATACCACCTACATCCCCTACATCTGCTAGTCTACCACTGAAAAAGGTCACACAACATACTCAACTATGCCAGAGCCCATAATGGCCTGTGGCTGCAGACGGAAGTTTTTAGCATGAATAATCTTATGATCCCTTTGAGCCTGGGTGGCGAACCATAGGATGATCACACGGGTTCCCCGGGATCTCCTTGGACAACACTGGATTCCCCGGGTGCCCACAAACAATCCATCCAGATGTGAATTAGAGTAGCCACCTTAAATAAAACCTTAGTACATAATAATCTCTCACATCTGTCATGAATTCTCTCAAACCAAACCACGTCTACGAGCATAGCATAGCAGTATAAGCAAAACGTAGAAGTAACTCCCAGGGTTTGAAATAAAGGGCAATAGGTTCTACCTCATCATATACTTCCCAATACCCACATGTTAAATAGTTCCTACTCATGCAATGTTTGTGGGTTGAAACTAATGCATAAAAACTGGGTAATAAAGGGGTATGATCAAAGTGTTACTTGCCTTGCTGACGATCTGAAAACCCTAGTGACTCATAGTAGCACGCTTCGCACTCCGGAAATTCTATCGCAAACAAACAATAGAATACATAAGCACTCAGGCATAGATGCAAGGGTAAAACTCAAATAAAAAGATCCAAACTGAAATTTCAACTGAAGAGCTTCGATTTGCAAAAAGAATCAATCAAATCAGAGCAACGAAACTCAAACTATGATCAAAAGAAGTTTGAAAACAAATCTGCTTGAAACCAAATTTCAAATTGTCAAAATCATATTCAAGTTGATTATCTGGAAAGCGGGGTTCGATACGAATATTTTTGTGTTGGTTTCACTGGATTTGGTCGAATGGTTAAAAAGTTGCGAGGGTTTGAAGGTCGGGGCTAATCTACGATAAAAAAATTAATCGCAGATAGGTCCCTGGCCGAAAATAAAATAAAAAGAAAAAGACTAACGAACAAACGTTTGCTAATAGAGTCAAACGAACGAAAACGTTCGCGAACGGAGACGTTCGGGTGAACATCCGCTAAATAGCGAAACTGAAAAAAAAACCAACGGAACCGACTAAAAAACCAGGGACAGTTTTGTCGGTTTTACAGGTCCAACAAAGAAAACCGATGGCGGCGAGATCCGGCGAGTCCAACAGCAGCGTGGGCCACGGCGAAGGAGCGGGGCTCGGGAGGCAGGGCGCGGCGCGGATCGGCGGCGGTGGCTGCGGTGGTGGGCGGCTCGGGGTGGAGAGGAAGGCGGCGACGACGGGGTATATAAAAAGGGGAGATGCTTGGAGGAGGGGCAAAGGCAGCGGCGGGGAGGTGCGGTCCAGTTCGGGGTGGAAGTCCAGCGGCGGCGCGGCTCCCGCGTGGGGAAGGCGGCGGTTGCCCAGCTAGGCTGGGCCTTTGGCCCAGTCGGGCGGTTTTTTTAAAATAAATTCCGCCGAAGAAAAAAAATCCTAATAAAATAAATTCTAAAAATGCCAAAAACAATTTTCACTGTCTAAATAAAACATTTAGAACAGAGTGAACATTTTTCTGGCCTAAAAATGCAATTTTAAATAATGCATATTTTTCTAATTAAAATAAAATAGCGAATAAAATCCAAATAAAATATATATTTGATTTTAGAAAATTTCCTCCAATATTCCTCTCTTTTTGAAGAAGTCATAATATCTTCTCTCTTTTATTTTAATATTAGAAATATTCGGAGAGAAAAATATTAAAACCAAATTGATCCTTTTTCAAATTTGAGGAAATTCAAATATGAAAATTTATTAAATCTCCAACTCTCTCCTTGGGTCCTTGAGTTGCTTAAGATTTTTCTAGGATCTCAACCAAAATGCAAATAAAATATGATATGCATATGATGACCTATGTATAACATCCAAATTGAAAATTGGAATGTTACAGCATCCCGACAGTTATGACCTCCTGAAGGGAACTATCCAACACATGGTTTGGAATTGGCCGCCGTTGTGCATGCTTCGAAAATTTGGAGACACTATCTCATTGGAAAAGGTTGTCAGATATTTACCGACAACAAGAGTCTCAAATATATATTCATTCAACCAGATTTAAACCTTCGATAGCGAAGATGGCTCGAGTTGGTCAAGGATTATGACATCGGGATAAATTATCATCCGGGTAAAGCCAAGGTGGTTGCCGATGCTCTCAGCCGCAAGCCTGCTAGTCTGAATGCGACAATGGATTCCTTGCCTCCTAAACTTCGTGACGAGATCACTCAGTTAAATTTGGTGATAGTTGATGCCAGTCTTGCCAACATATTGGAAGTTGCTCCTACCCTCGAGGATGAGATTCGTAGAGCCCAGGCAGATGACGTATCGCTACAATCCCATGCCAAGCGTATGCAAGAAGGAGAGACTCAGGATTTCTCTAAGGATCAGCAAGGTACGCTAAGGTTTCGAGGAAGGATTTGCGTACCCGAGCGAGCAGACCTGAGAAAGAAGATCTTGGCAGAAGCACACGAATCTTCATATTCAATTCACCCAGGAGGTACCAAAATGTACTAAGACCTTCGTCGGATATTTTGGTGGGATGGAATATGTCGCATATTTTGTTGCTTGATGTGATATATGCAACAAAGTGAAGGCGGAACACCAAAAGCCTGCCACACTCCTTCAACCCCTACCTGTCTCGCAATGGAAATGGATGATGTATGCATGGATTTCATCACAGGCCTACCAAGGACTCACCTAGGCAATGACGCAACATGGGTCATAGTGGACACATTAACAAAGGTAGCCCACTTCATTCCCATCCGGACCACCTATCGAGCCGATCAACTTGCACTGTTATATGTGGCCAGAATCGTCAGTTTGCATGGAGTGACAAAACCCATTACTTTGGATCGAGGTTCTCTCTTTACTTCAGCCTTTTGGTCACGTCTCCATCAAGCCTTGGGGACTGCCCTAAAATACAGCACAACCTATCATCCTCAGAAAGATGGACAGACCGAGTGAGTAAATCAGATACTCGAAGATATGCTCCGAGCATGTGCTTTGGCCCAAGGACCCAAGTGGGAAGATTGTCTGCCTTATGTCGAGTTTTCCTACAACAACAGTTTCCAGATCAACTTGAAGAAGTCACCTTATGAGGCTTTGTATGGCCGTAAGTACCACACTCTTCTAAACTGGTCTCAAACCGGAGACAACTGCATTTTCGGAACTGATTTGATGATGGAGGCTGAAAAACAAATCGGGGAGATCCGAGATAGACTGCAATTGGCCAAGTCATGACAGAAGAGTTATTATGATGCAAAGCACCATCAGATCAGCTTTGAACCCGGAGAACACGTGTATCTCTGAGTCACCCCCATGAAAGGAGTCACGAGATTTTAGACCCGAGGAAAACTAGAACCCAGATATATTGGTCCATTTCCAGTCATGTCGAGAGTCGAAACAGTTGCTTATCAATTGGAATTTCAACTGGAATTGTCAGAGGTACACAATGTATTCCATGTCTCACAGTTAAGAAGGTGTATCTCGCCACCGGAGAAAAGGACTGATATGGCAGAGATAGAACTTGCTAAGGATCTATTATATACATAAAACAAGAGGCAAACAAGCCATTACGTTCGTCCACATATACTAATATTTTTCACGCCGTTTGATTAGAATAACGACGGTTGTGATTTAAAGGTTTTTACGTAACACAATAAAATATATGTATAGGTAATATTGAACCATGATGTTGTCACGTCTATACATGCACAAGAAAACAAGGGTGAAAAAACTTGCAGCCATTGCAAGAGACCGTATCCTACAAGGCTAGGTGATAGGAAACTGAAACGTGGCAACAGTAACGTGTACAAATTTTTACATATGGCACGTCTGATGCACCCACGTTAGCATAACCAGAAAAAGGAATACACATATACGTAGCCTCCGGCCAATCACGTCAAAACAGCCTCCAATCAAATTGTATGGGAGTAGATCTCACGCTGATGTAAGGCGAGTCCAATTTGTTCCCTCAAAAAAAAAAAGGCAAGTCCAATTTGTACACACACAACAATTGATCACACGTGCGAATCAACCTGTGGTTGAGTTGGTTAGGTGGACAGTGGTATCCCAATCCATCAGGGTTCAAATCCTGGTGCTCGCATTATTCCTGGATTTATTTCAGGATTTCCGGCGATGCGCTTTCAGTGGGAGGAGACGTTCCCGTCGACGACGAGGCGCCTACGGTGACTTCGTAAATCTCAAGATGATATGCCGGCTCAGTCTCTCGGAGGTGCTCATAGGGGTAGGATGTGCGTGTGTGCGTTCATAGGGATGAGTGTATGCGCGTGTATATGAGCGCTTGTGTCTGTACTAATGCTAAAAAAAACAATTGATCACACGTACACAACGAGAGAAGGGACTTTTTTTTCTAGAAAATAAAATAAATAAAGTCCAATTTGTCTGGTCTTTCCTTATAGCATGTCTTATCTTAGGAAAAAATCATGGACGTGCACACCTGTTAGTTCTTGAAAAAAGCTAAATCAGTCCAGTCCCAGAGCTCAGTCTGCCGCGCAAATGCGCGGGGCACAAACAAGCCATTACGTTTATCTACATAGATTAAATTATCTTGACCATCATTTTTTGATATAAATGGATGAGATTTAAAGACATAAGCGTTACATACAAATATTATATGTATGCGTTGTTTTGCACACAAGAACTCTGGCACTACATATATCTTTTTATTAGTATGTCATAAATAATGATTAACAACGCTGATATACACACATCAGTCCAATCGACAGATATATGAGATAAATAATAATATAACTATGTTTTTATGCGAAATTAAGAATAATAAAAACAACTAAAACTTTTATTTTTGAATGACTTTCTGTAACATTTACAAATATCTAAATTTAAATTGAGTTGTAATATTTCAAACCCTTATTGTATGGACAAATAATGCAAGTACATTATACATATAAAAGTTGGAATATGAATAGGGTAGTGACTTTGTTCCCGTACAAACTCAGTATGAATTACTTAATAAAATGTAAAAAAATCTTACTTTGTAGGTGAATAATACAACTATATGTTCACCAAAGGAACTAAAATAATAACAAAAGAAAATAGAAATTAGTGCAGACACCTTCAGGGTTGGCTACAAAACAAGAGGCGAACATGCCATGAGGTTTTTCCATATAAAGCTTAAAAATAGATATTCCATCGATGTTGATTTTGACGACCGAGATTAGAAATCCAAAGAGTGTGAGCAACAACATCACGTACACATATCTTTTACATTTGATGAGTTGGACACTTTTTTTTATTTAGCACGTATGGACTTGATGTCATAATGTAGAACTGCTAGAAAGAAAAGTAGGTAGCACGTATGGACTTGATCCCGTAATAGAAAATGTGCTACAAGACCCGGTTTTCCTGAAAGGAAAAAAGGGAAAAGTAAGGACATGTTTAGATGGGACGTCTGCCTCAAGGATTTCTTTGCCACACGTACAATGCAAGGTCACTACGAAGTATAGAAAACTAAACAAATCTTTTGTTCAGACACGGATAAGGCAAAACACACAATGACATTATCTCACAGCATATGACATCATCCCTTGCAATATTAAAACAACATGTTCATGTTTTATGACGTGAGTAGCACCAAAGGCATTGAGTTATTTTTATAATATAAATCCCGTTCAGGATTTGACCATGCAAATTGAACGTTTTCGATGGCAATTTTAGTGACTCAGGGATGTCAAGTTTAAATCCGGAATGTTCGGGCATTATCGGGATCCAGAAAAAGAGTATCACCAAAGGAAAAATGCCAACTTTGCAATTACAAAATTTCTCATAATACAATGGATGTGGAGTTTCATATCTAGAGCTCAAATGTTCCCGGATGAATAGTAATTTAAAAAAAATCTTTTGTGGCGAACTTTAAGGAATGTTTGAAGTGCATGAAAAAATCCATCATAAAATTACATTGGTGAAGGCGCTGTAAAAAAACAAAATCGATGCTCTGAAAATGTTACATTCATACGCATTTTGGAGCTTTGATTTTCATTTTTTTGTGAGTTCCACAAATTTGATTTCATGATGAAAATTAAAAGCAATATACCATATACATGAATCTATATGAAATGCGAAGTATTTTAAATAAGAAATAAAGAAATTCTTTTTGTATGAACTCATGCATGTAAAATAATTAGTTACTCAAGGTCAAAATATACCATGTATATGAATCTATTTGGAGTCAATTGGTTAAGCAATATACCATATGCACGAATTTTGAAGTAAGAAATAGATAGAAATATGAAATTTGTAACATTAGCTTACAATATATCAATAGCATGTATCAATTTACCAATGATTCACTTGCAATACTAACATCTATAATTTCGTGTAGCATATTCACATGAAAATAGTGACATGACTTTTGATCTCCATGCCCTATCAAAATATAAATAGTACACATACAAACATGCGAAAAAATCTAGCCGCGCAAATGTGCGGGTCACACTGCTAGTTTAACCTATGAGGAGAGACCGATCGGAATATTGGATGAGACAGAGAGAATCACTCGTAGCAAAGTGATAAAGTTTTATAAGATTCAATGGGAGCATCACACCGAGGAAGAAGCAACCTAGGAAAGAGAAGAATTTTTAAGGACAGCCTACCCAGAATTGTTTTCCTGAGCAACCGAATCTCGAGGACGAGATTCATCCAAAATGGGGGAAGTTTGTGACAGCTTGGATTTTGCCTTCTTTCTTTTTCCGGACTTCATTTGCCTTTGCTTTGAATTGGGTTTTTCAAATCAATTCAAATGGATTTAACACTTGGGCATGTCCTTGATTTTCACCCAAATGACCCATCTATCTCTCATTCAACATTCTTTCTCTGAAAAATCCCAAAATGACCCAAGGAATATTTTTCATAAAAGAAAAATATTCAATTTCTTCTCTGAAATTCAATTCAGAAACTTGTGCTCCAAAGCAACCCTAATTTTTATTGCTCCATAAATCCTGAGAAAATTCCCAAATATACTTTGAACCTTAGCCCACCTTCCCGAGCAAAACTTTGTGGAATATTTTTGCTACAACAAATCATTTCTGTTCTGGCCTCAAAAGGCACTTTGCTCAGCAAGTGTATTTTTCCTTGATCCAATGAAGCTGATTTTTCTTGAGCTTCATTACCCTCTTAAACAAAGCTTAACCCCAGGAGATCAGCCCTAATAACCTTGTAGAAGCCCTCCAAACTTGGCAACCAAGTTTCTGACTAGAAACTTGCCAACAAGCTCAAGTCTCATCTGGTCGGCCAGGTAGTGTGCCACCACTCTTCCTAGACCTAACACTGCACGAAAAACACCCCAGACATAGTTTGGGTGCGTCATCTTGACCATGCCAGACTGGTGACCGCGTGAAGACACGGCTCTAGCAACGCACCCGATGCGCTCTGCGCTATGCTCGTGCATCTGTTTCACGTGTGATCGATCTAGAGCGCGCCGACGATTGCCGCATCGCGCCACCATCTTCGTCTCATCACCTTTGACCTCTCCTTGGCGCTCGCCGATGCCGGAGAGGCTGCAGCGGGCACGGGCATGACGCAGCCAAAGCCACAATGCGCTCCATGCCTCTTTCTACTTCCTCCACCGCCTCTTGTGCTCGTCCGCATGCAGCATAGCTCCCGTGTGAATGTTGAGCCCCTCTACCCCTTGCTGGCACCGTTCATCGTCGCTCGCCGGCTTCTAGAGAGCCCTGGCGGAGCGACGCACCCTCTCCGCCTTTGGCTATAAATTTGAACCCCTCCCACCTCTCTTAGCACTCAAAACCCACCACCCAACCTCCACAACACCGTAGCATAGCCGCAACCCGGCCGGGCAGGTCTCTGGCCGCCATCCCCGACCCGAGCTCACCGGCGATCCCTGCAACCGCTCCTCTTCATTCAGGTGACCCTCGAGCTCGATCCACCCCTCAAGCGACTCCTTGGAAGTCCACTGGTGTCATCTGGACACATTGGAGCCCCTACAACCACCTCTATCCGCCGTGTTCCTATCCTCCGATGAAACCCGACCGTAGCCGCCGCTTGCAAGCTTGGTTGCGAGCTGCTCCAGCTGTCTCTCGTCGAGCCACGGGTACAGGCAGAGGGAGAAGCTTGTCTTGAAGATAACTAGGAGGAGTGTGAACCTCCTCTGCACTAGGCAAGCCACACCAACATTTGGATGGTGTCATTTCAATATCTATGATTTTTTTAACTTGAATATGAGTTATTTTCATGCATTTAATTATTTAAATAAATATTGCTTAGTGCTTGTTATATTGTCATGCTTGAAATGCTTGCTTAAGGTACTGGTTGAATGAATGAGCTTGTTTTAGTTAGTAGAAGAAATTTCTATTGAAGTGATTATGCTTTTATGAATAATGGTAGTTCCTTTATGTGATAAACTGATTTTTTTTATCATGAGGTAATTAAAATGATGAATGATAAAAACCAGTAAAGTAGAACCAGTAAGGTTTAACACTACAAAAAATACACTTCCGTGATGATATGTGTTTGTCACAGTAGGTCGCGTTTTTTGTCATGCATGTACATCCATGATGATTTTATGACAGAATGAAGATAGTCATACGTGTGCTGTCGTAGAAGTGTTCCACGACATTACCAAAATTATCATCACGAAAGTGTCCACTTCCATGAAGATAAATCGCGCATCACAGAAGTGCTTTCGTCAAGGGTGACCAAGACATGGCATCCACCGTAACGGAACGCCGTTAAGCTATCTAGTCGGGTTTTGGATCCGATAACCCATTAACAGCCCCGACCAATGGGAAATTTCCACGTGTAAAATTCTTATTGGCTGGACGAAACACGTGTCAGCTCGTCAGTGGGTCACATAGCCGCCTATGATATGTCGACACGTGCCACGGCCCACCACTGGCCCATTTAGCTTACAAAGCCGGCCCGTTTGACTTGGTCAAAAGTTAATGGGCTGGCCCATGAAAATCCTGATAATGGTCTCTTCCCAAATAACCCATTTTATGACCCGGTAACTCACGACCTGTTAGGCCCTAAAGGAAATCGGCCCAACAACGTCATGTGGGCCGTCGAATATAACACCAGCCCATTTCACTTTTGGCCCATGTATGGCCCACGACGTCTTTCGGCCTGTATGAGGCCTTCGTATTTTTAGGCCCTTTAGAGGCCCACGGTGACTCTAGCCCATAATGAACAGTAATTTTCTTTGTACCCGTTAACGGCCCGTGATTCACATGGGCCGGTTCCATCCCATGTTAGCTTTCGGCCTATTGATGGCCCACACGTTCTTGGGCTCCTTTCCGGCCCTCGATTACTTCTGGCCCGTTACTGGCCTCTTCCCCTAATGGGCCAAATTCGGCCCATGGCAAGAGTCGGCCCGTTTCTGGCCTTTTAACCCGTTGCGCCATTTCCCGCCTGTCCTATATTCTGGCCCATTAACGACCCGTTATGCCTGTGACAGAATTAAGCCTTTACTGTCCTCCGGCCTGTTAACAGCCTGTTACCGTGCTGGGCCAATACTAATTACGCCCATTTACGGCCCATGTAGACCCATTTATCCGACGGCCCGAGGCCCACCGATTCTACAGCCCTGTTGGAGGCCCATTTATCGATGGCCCGTAGGAGACCCATGGATCCTATGGCCCGTATATGGCCCATGGTTGTTGCAACCACTAGCATACCAGGGAAAAAGAAGACTACGAAATAAATAAGGCTGAAACTAACGCTAGGTTATTAAGGTGATTGCACAGATTACATCCACTCGGCATCAAAGATCGCCACTAGTGCAAATATAGGGAACACCCTACACTATACAAAAATGGCTTGCTGTTTTCTTTAGCCGGTGGCTGCACGTTAAGAATAAATTTTGTATCACGCCAAAACAAATTACAACTATATAACAAAAGGAAGGTTGGCATAAAACTTAACAGTCTAGCAGATAAATGCACCACCAGAAGTTCAGAAGCTTAGTTCATTTGACCTGACTATTACGTTTTCATGCTGTATTGTCCGATGGAGCACCATAACCCTCGCCTTCATTTCTCCTAGGCTCCTGAACAACATAGAAAATGTCTGATAGTCTGGATTCAAAACCATGCATATCTTGACAACATCGAACAATGTCTCTCCTTGTTTCACAAAGGGTCTTTGTTAGGGAATGGACTTGTGTCTGGAGCGCAGATACAACATTGCTTTGAGCTTGCATATCTTGATCATGAGGCAGTTTGGACGAGATTGCCTTAACAACCAACCCAAAGATACGCAGGAATGTGCTTTTGGCACTGTTAGTGGACAGGTACTGACCCACTGCAGCAAGAGCTGACATTGCGGTTGTAGTTGCCTCGCCACCTTCAGAAGGTGGCGGTTCCATCATTTTTTCCATAGCTCGCTGAAAAGTTGAGTTTTTACATTAGTAGTACCAAAACAGAAGATATTAAGGAGGCAACAAAACCAAACAAAATAGCTTTGGTCTATATACAAAACTTATTCTGGTGAACCCATGTAAAATATTAGTTGTATTTTATTGCAAAGTACATAATAAAACCAGGTTCCAAACATATGACCATGTACCATCGCTAATGTATTGTCTTTTTCTTCACATTGTATTGAGGGCTAAGGATAAAGAGATGAAGTTTATAATACAGGTAAGCATAGTATGACATCATTCATATCACAAAACAACTAAGAACAGACAAATAGGCAATTGTAACGTTGTGTGGGCAATTCCAGCACGGAACTAGATTACGGGTCAAGATCAAAGGAACATCACTCCTCTCTTTTAAACCCTGTAAGGTGCAATGATACGCTAAGACAATTGTGTATAAAATTGAAAGGAGTAATAAACATTGGTTGCAAACCATGCAGTTCAAGGCACAAGTCAGAGTAAGTAGTAGTTAAAAGGCGTGAGGATTAAGGACTTACAACAGCGGCTTTGACTGGTGTAGTCATGCCCTTCTTCTTGCTGGTGTGACAATCCTTTAAGATTTCCACAACCTTTGGTTCAGGTACTTTTTGGTCCTTGCGGGCTTTCCTCTGCATTTGGAACAAGTCAATATAGATCTAATAATATGGTACAGCAAAAAGAGTGAAACAGCAACTAATTACAAGAGCCTCGCGGTGTGCAATATAGCTACGAGATCCTGTCGTCTGTTGGAATTTCACTTTCGTATGGTTGGCCTTGTTCTTTGAACAGTTCACCTACAAGAAGATAGATTTGTGTGGCACATGCGTAAATAGGACTTCAACATGTGATCTGATCACATATATATAATGTATCTAATACTTCGGATCAGACCAGTGTTTAACGAGGCCCCTCCAGTCTTCATCCGATATATTTTCCACTGGAGATGTTTGGGAAAGTTCACTATTAGCCTTGCCTTCAAAGTGAGTTTTCATCAAGTTATACTGATATTGTCGCAGAGCAGACTTGAAAACATGGGTCTAAGCTTGTCTGGTTGAATCATCTTGGCTATCCAACCTGAACCTCATTTGTTGAAAATTATGGGAGTCTCATTATCAGCAACCTAGAAAGTATGGGACAAAGCAACTAATTTCCAGACATAACCATACTTACAGATAAATGGTCGAGGAAGGTGTTGAACTGGGTTTCTTCTTTGTCATTCCTGTACTGAATCCATGTTGGGAGGATACGTACATGACACCTAACGGCAACCGCTGCCTCTGATACTAAATTGGCTGACTCTGTAGCATCACATGGACTTTCTAAACCTGCCTCAAAATGGATCTCCATTCTTCCTCCTCTAGATTTAGTTAACCTATCGAGCATTATCCCTGATGTTTGTTTCCTCTTGTGCCTAGGTTCTAGTCCAACAACAAACATAGGAAGTGTTAGTGTACATCAAACTGTGAGACTACATATAAAGAAGCATGCAACTGTAACTTGACTCCAGCAACTACCTTCTTCCCGTTGAAGCTCACAAGGTTCATCTGATATTGCCAACTCGTCTTGTGTCAAGAGTGCTTGGGAAGTAGTGTCAGGTGGCAAGGGAGCTTGGTAACGTGCTGCTAGCTAACTTGACGCACGAGTAACTCGTGCAGCTGGTAGTACTGTGGTAGGTGTTGCAAGAACTAGGGTTGTCTCTGCTTGTTTGGTGGCAGCTATTTGTTTCTGTTTGGCTTTTTTTGCAGCTTGCGTAGCATGGGATGCCCTGTTTCTAGAATTTTCCGCTGGACTTTGACATTCTATTGCACCATCAGTACCAGCAAAATTTGCAGGATTCATCCGCTTCTCATTCCCTGCCATTATGTGTTTCTTCCTCTTTCTCTGTGCCATGTTAAGTCAAGCCGACAAGAAAAACAAATAACAATTTAGTTCTTCAGAACAAATAGATGGATGATGCATGATACATCTCCAACGTATCTATAATTTTTGATTGTTCCATGCTATTATATTACCTGTTTTGGATGTTTATGGGCTTTACTAAACACTTTTATATCATTTTTGGGACTAACCCATTAACCGGAGGCCCAACCCAAATTGTTGTTTTCTTGCCTATTTCAGTGTTTCGAAGAAAAGGAATATCAAACGGAGTTTAAACGGAATGAAACCTTCAGGAAAGTTATTTTTGGAACAGAAGCAATCCAGGGTACTTGGAGTGCACATAAGGGAAGCTTTGAGGTGGACACGAGGCAGGGAGGCGTGCCCTCCCCCCTAGGCGCGCCCCCTCCCTCGTGGGCCCCTCGTGGCTCCCCTGACCGGCTTCCTTCGCTTATATATATCCATATACCCTAAAAACATCAGGGAGCACAATAGATCGGGAGTTCCGCCGCCGCAAGCCTCTGTAGCCACCAAAAACCTCTCGGGAGCCCGTTCCGGCACCCTGCCAAAGGGGGGTCCCTCACCGGTGGCCATCTTCATCATCCCGGCGCTCTCCATGACGAGGAGGGAGTAGTTCACCCTCGGGGCTGAGGGTATGTACCAATATCTATGTGTTTGATCTCTCTCTCTCTCTCTCTCTCGTGTTCTTGAGGTGTTACGATCTTGATGTATCACGAGCTTTGCTATTATAGTTGGATCTTATGATGTTTCTCCCCCTCTACTCTCTTGTAATGGATTGAGTTTTCCCTTTGAAGTTATCTTATCAGATTGAGTCTTTAAGGATTTGAGAACACTTTATGTATGTCTTGCCGTGCTTATCTGTGGTGACAATGGGATATTAACATGATCTACTTGATGTATGTTTTGGTGATCAATTTGCGGGTTCAATGAACTTATGCATAGGGGTTGGCACACGTTTTCGTCTTGACTCTCCGGTAGAAACTTTGGGGCACTCTTTGAAGTACTTTGTGTTGGTTGAATAGATGAATCTGAGATTGTGTGATGCATATCGTATAATCATGCCCACGGATACTTGAGGTGACAATGGAGTATCTAGGTGACATTAGGGTTTCAGTTGATTTGTGTCTTAGGGTGTTATTCTAGTATGAACTCTATGATAGGTCGAACGGAAAGAATAGCTTTGTGCTATTTTACTACGGACTCTTGAATAGATCGATCAGAAAGGATAACTTTGAGGTGGTTACGTACCCTACCATAATCTCTTCATTTGTTCTCCGCTTTTAGTGACTTTGGAGTGACGCTTTGTTGCATGTTGAGGGATAGTTATATGATCCAGTTATGTTATTTTTTTTGACACCTGAAACAGTAGGAGAGGCTCCTACTGTGTATATTATATTAAAGTATCAAAAGGTCCTTACAAAGTCATAACCTTACATCCATAGCCATTATTAAAACTAAGCTAGAAATGGGAGATGAATGAAACTATAAATTTATGGTATGCAAAGGATTGGGCAAAAGAAGTGATAAATTCCTTGTGCTTTTCTTTGGCTCTGTGTCTGAGTAGAGAGAAATCCTCTATGAATCTTCTTGCCCATGAGCCTACAGTAGGGTTTATCCTTCGGAAATGTTTGTTGTTTCTTTCTTTCCATAGACTCCAGGAGGCATATAGGAAAATCTCCATGAACATAGGATTGTTCCATGCTGTCTTTGCATCCTTTATCCAATTGAGACGGTCTCCATTAGTTGTCCAGTGGATGCGCAAAGTATCCCAACAAGTCAGGATGAAGTGGCACGTAAAGATCATGTGCTCAACCGTTTCCTCCTCCGCACTGCCACACAAGATGCAACCGTGGTTGTTTCCAATGTTGTAGTGTCTCCTTTTTAGCATGTTTCTGGTATTTAGGCGGTCAGATAGTAGGAGCCAGCCAAAGACCTTGATTTTCATTGTGGCCGAAGATTTCCATAGCCATTTATAGCTAATATCTTGATGACCTCTCTAAAGTAGAACTTGTAGTACCTTCGTGCTGTGTAAATCTCAGATCCCCACTCATAGACCCACGCATCCATGGCCTCTTCTGCATCATTGCCAACATGTGATGTAATCTCTTGGATATCTCGCAGTTCACTGAATGCTTGCATGGATAGTGGTTCCTTACTTCTGTCTGTCCATTGAGAGACAAACACTAACCTAGCCCAGTGGTTCCTCCCTCGTGCACAAATCCAGTTATGTTATTATTGTTGAGATAACTTGCACTAATGAAAGTATGAACCCTAGGCCTTGTTTCAACGCATTGCAATACCGTTTGTGCTCACTTTTATCATTAGTTACCTTGCTGTATTTATATTTTCAGATTACAAAAACCTATATCTACCATCCATATTGCACTTGTATCATCATCTCTTCACCGAACTAGTGCACCTATATAATTTACCATTGTACTGGGTGTGTTGGGGACACAAGAGACTCCTTGTTATTTGGTTGTAGGGTTGTTTGAGAGAGACCATCTTCATCCTACGCCTCCCACGGATTGATAAACCTTAGGTCATCCACTTGAGGGAAATTTGCTATTGTCCTACAAACCTCTGCACTTGGAGGCCCAACAACGTCTAAAAGAAGAAGGTTGTGTAGTAGACGTCAATGCAGACGAACTAAACTTTGATGTTAGACAACCACATGATAGGAGGATGTAATATGTACGAAAACCAGGATGGAAGAGATAACCAGAACTATGATGTGTAAACTAAGCAGAAGACATTTCACCAAATTAGAAGCAATGCAATGGAAGGTAGACACCATATGAAAGATGCTACAAATATCGCTCTGCCAAGTTAACATTTTTTCATCATAAATGGCGTTTAAACAAATGTGAAGCAGTACAAGAAATAAATCATATGCAAGATGCAAACAACATCACACTACCATGTTAGAGGTCTCTCGTCATTAGTGCCATTGCATATTCACAGCATTGTATATTCACAACTTATGATGTGTAAACTAAGGAGAAGGCATTTCAACAAATTAGAAGTAATGAAAGCTAGACACCATATGAAAGATGCAACGAATATCACTCTACCAAGTTAAAATTGTCTCGTCATAAGTGCCATTTCAACAAATTAGTAGTACAAGCTAGAAAAGAATGCGAGATGTAACCTATATCACACTCCAAAGTCAAATGTGTCTTATGATAAGTGATTGATGCAGGTTACACAACAGTAGTAATTTGATGTAGAACATGGTGTGATAGACAGATATTGTATGTTCTAGAAACAGGAACACATGTATTATTCAAGTATAATGTGTAAAGTAAGCAGATGGAATTCAACAAAATTAGAAGCAATACAAGCTAGACATCACACATAACATGCAACCACATATAACGATTGGTTGTTAGAGGGAGCACCAGTGATGGTGCACAAGGGGAGACGTGCTCATCATAAACACAGCTTTGCTGAGTGTCTATGCATGTGTTGTCTTGGAAATCATCTTGGGGGTTTGGAGGAGTAGAAACTGTAGAGGTCCTCCGTTCGGAAGGAGCACCTTTATCCGCTGCCTTGCTAACTTCCTTCCGCTTTATTGATTTTGAATTGTCAAGTAAAACCGACAAGAAAAAGCAATAAAATTCTCTCTTCAGAACTCATTCATGCAAGATATTGACAATCACTACTTTGCTTCTCTCGAGGCAGACTCTAAAATACCCTTGCATAAAAACACAATAGTGAGAGTATGGGTGAAGTGTGTGCAGAACTATTGCACTGTAAAAGTAGCAGATAGCAGGTGGCTGAAAAATAAATGACAGGAGACATATGATAGCTCTACAACATTGCATGGCAAACAAAATTAGATTCTACTCCGTATGATTTTGTAATATATGAGCACATGATATGCAGGTACTCCTCCAGCACACCACCACATGTGGTCATATATAAGACAACAGTCGACTGAAAATAAATAGGTCAGTCAATTTTTTTAATGAACCGTCCAATCTATAAGGAACGGGCAGATGGCCTTCGTCTACCTCCCGCCAGTCACTGTTGACGATCTTTCTCGAATCGCCAGTGACCACCGGCCCAGACCCCTGCCTCCGCTGCGCCGCCCTCCCCTCGACCTCACACCACCACCGTGCTTGGCAGCGCCCCAGGCCATCCCTTTAATCCCGGCCGACCTCCAGATCGGGCGCCAGTAGTTCTAGGCCCCACACGCCCCTAAGATAAACACCAAGGTGCTGCTTCCCTGGCGTAATAGGTGTACTAGCGCCTGTAACGCCAGGGAATGCCTCCGTTAATTGGGAATCAACTGACCAGAAATTGAAATTCAGGGGGGCGACGGACCTCTAGCTAAGGTGAAATAGTATATGAGGAGAAACCTTGTGCATTGCGAGTTACTAGGAACATCTAGTATGAAGAAGAAGTGGTCAACTAGTGTCTTGTGTGGGATGAATACCGTGCAAGCAGACACGTAAGATTTGCATGAATAAGGGAAGAGGAGTACCCTTATCGGTTGCTAGTGTGGTGTCGATATGTCGCGGCGATCTTCTTGTTTTTCCCGGGGGAACCGATGTTTTGTAGAGCCGTGGATCCTTGGACAAACCCATGGCCAAATTGCTGACTGTGTTTCCATGGCCGTATATCGGCGGAGGGGAAGCAGATCCGAGGTGGCGAAGGACAGCGTAGCAGGAACAGCTCCGTGCGGTGGATGATGGCGAAGTTGGAGCGGCAGCGGTGAGAGCAAGACGGCGTGGTTGAACTAGCTCGGTAGGGATGGCTCTGCCTCGGCTTCAACTACTAGCCGTGGAGGGTGTTGCGGTTGAGGTTGCGGTGGACGACGATGTCGGGGTATCGGTTCCGGCGTGATGGAGGAGGGCGGCGGTTGATGGGTGGGATGGGGTGGCGGACGAAGGACGCCGGGTTTCGCAGCTGGTGGAGAGGTAGTTTTTGCACCCACAGAGTATGAATGGGGAATCTGACGGGTGGGGGGGACCATGTTTCGGTCTGGGACACGCTTGTTTTGGCTTTTTTTTAACACAAGATGGGACGCACTTGTTTGAAATTTGGGGAAAGTACAAACTTTGCCCCCCTCTTAAATTTCGGACCTACTGCGGGTCAGGGGTAGGATGGTAATCCCAGGGTGTCCCAAATAGTGGGCAGGAGCGATTTCGGCTGCGCGCATGTGTGCTTAGGCGGGCATTGTGTATGAATGTTTTCGGAGGTGGTTGTGTGGCGTCCAGATGAAGCTACAAAGCTACCCCGGTTTAGACCTTTGGATGTCGGGCCGGTAGGTTTCACAGGTCGGAGATATTAGAAAAGTAATTTCCTTGTATTGCCAAACATTGGTCTCACGCGGTTTCGGGCGAGTAGAGGCTCTTTTGGCGCTTCGTTCGAAATTTTGAAACGCAAGCATTCACGTTTAGAGTACTCTTGAACTATGAGGATTGACCTAAATAAACAACGTTATATTTGACCTTGTATGTTTGAAAACCTCATTAAATTATCCGCTTCTTTTTGAAATTTTCACACTTGAACATCCTATAACTACGATTATTTTGGAATGGAGGAGCTAAATTTGAATCTATTTTGTACACAACTACATATGCTATTATGTACAAAATCAGAGCTAAGATTGGTGCCCCCATAATTTAGGTATGATTTACAAATGCCATGATATCAAATTCAAATAATTGAATGGACTTCATGTTGAATTCGATTTTTTTAAACCACCTTAAGTTGAATTCAAATGTATGCTAGTTCATAGGTAGCTATTTATAGTGTTCACTGTGTAACTTTCATATGTATAATGTGCTTTACACACACAACATGAACTATACTCACGTTTATATTCGATTGCTAAAGCGATGCATTGTCTAGAGTTCAAAATACTAACTATGTGGATCAATTGTGTCGAATAATAACATAGACATGCTCAAATTCAATAGAATCTAGAAGTCTGATGGATCAATGACCGTTCCTTACATGAATTGCAAATATCATGATCCCATCCTAATATTTGGATACAATTTATATCTTTAATCAATGTGTACAACAATCTTTTACGTGTAGTTTCACTCTCCACCGGTGGTATCTCACACATGCTCACACACACTCTCCCAAGGTGTCCTTCTCGTACACATGCTCCAGATATAACTATCCCTCCCTCTCGTAACCATTTACAACTGTTTTCACTAACCTTTATCACAAGCACTCTTCCTCTCGCAAGCATACACACGCACAATCCCCATCGGCCCTTTCTATTTACATGGACCTGCCTACGTGTCTCATGTACGCACATTATCTTTAGGCCTGTCTCTCACGCATTGTCTCACACCTCTCTTCCTAATCAACGAGTATGATTCTAGCAGAGCATTCTGTAGGATGCCCCTTAAAGTTAGGTTGGATGAATAGTAATATCAGAGATAAAGGGGTTACCTTAGTCCGAGAACCTAGGGTTAAAAATCCTAGCCGGCTTTGTCAGTGGACACAGAGTCCTTCATAATTCTGCTATCTTTGTCTTGTACGACTAGTCATCCATGGGTCTTCCTAAATGCGTCACGGGCCGACCAATGTGGCGCAGGGCGGAACCGAACAAAGGGCCTCACCTCGACCCACCGGACCTCACACGGTGACACACCCTCTGCCCCCACGTCTCGTTATCTTCTCACACCCACACATACCAACACAAACACCACACACACACAAAAAAATTCTCCTGATGCCTCTATCCCCTCCCCCTTGCATATACACACTCAAGGGAAGGGAATCTCTCGTCGTGACACCATATTCGTCTCTCTCTCTAGACCACTCTCATTTCTCGTGCTATCTCTCCCACGCCCCCCCTGCCGGCCCCTCTATCCATGCGTCTCTCGAATACGTAATACACACACATACCTCTCTAGGACCCGCCAAATGCATCAACTACACATTCACACATGTTACATCACATACCCCATTGATCTAAAAATCCCTCTCTTCACGTTTATTTCGCATACAACATTCCTTTTGAATAAAGTGTGGCCAAAAAATTATTTTAGAATTTCTACATATATACAACATTACAAAGTTATATGGAGGAGTACGAATGCTAATTTGCATTACATGGTGCCCACAATGATATTTATTGTGCAATGTGAATTTGTATATTTTTATACTATATACAAAGTTAGTCATAATAAAGAGAAACGAAGAGCATCTCTCTCTCCATCGCATACCCCCCTGTACGCCCCTTTCACGTATGCACACAAACTATCTCCAGGTCCTCTAAAAGTAAGCCCCCAGCACATTCATGCATGTTTCATCTTTCTCTCGTGATATATACAATGACGATCATTGTATTTGAAGCGAAAGCATGATACATACACTGGACTTCAGAATCCACTCATTACAGTCACCATTTACGTTTAGTGGTTATTATATAGTCACGGGCTCACCGTACAACTCTGTATTTGCTCAAGACATAACTACTTGAGCAGTTAAACACTCCACATGGCACCTCTAGTGTTGCATCACATTATCTCACTACCATCGTGCCCACTTGTCAGCTTGTATATACTCTACATCTACACTCTTACAAAATACACTCTTATTAAAAAAAGAGTTGGTGATGATGGTGTGCCTGCCATCCTTCAATATAGGCCGTCCGATTTATATTTTACGGATAGGAAAGAAACCGTGGCAATTTTGCAAAAAGGTACCCACACACCTCTCCACATTTGCAAATAAGGCCTTCCCTCGTTCATCCTTTTCTCTCACAAGATAAACTAGTCATACAAATGCGTCTTGATGTTACGTGCAACGCACGGGCATCTTGCTAGTAAGAATGAAAACAAACGACAAGAAAATATTTGGACGGTGTTTTGAAGTCATGACCTCGGGCACAACAGACAAGGTGGCCTTGTATTGGTATGCTGAGCAGTTTGTTTTAACACACAGGAGCTGGTGTGGTGATTATACACACACGCACGCATGCACATGAACTGCATGCGCGCAACACTCACACAAACACATGCACCCATGCACGCACGCAACACTCACACGTACACACGCAGTGACGCACGCATGCAACACTCACACGCACACACGCACGCATGCATGCACACACCAGTACACCACACGACCAACACACACTCTCACCTCAAGTGCTCAACCTACACGTGCATGCGCACACATCAGGCCCTGACAGACACATACACAACTAGGTGATTCCCGCGCACGGGTTGGAGTCTTGTCACGCCTGTGTAGATTTGTGTTTATCTGACCTTTTCCCTATGTGAACTGACAGGTGGGATCCACTAGGAACGTGGTCAATTTAACTAGTCAACATGGCGCCACGCAGACTATTTGGCCGGTCAATAGAGTGCAATCCGCTGCTGGACCGTGAGCAAGTGACCGTATAATCACCGCAAAACGTATATAGTGACCGTAATCAGCTTATTCTGAAGTTCGGTGACCGTATTACGATTTTCTCTCTGTAGGCCCTCCAAAACTACATATCTACTCGTTCTCGCATGTTACATCTACCAACTATGTAATAAAGCACTACTACTACACTCTAACACAATAAATCATATGTGTTTTTAGTTTTACTAGATATCATATTGTTACTTAAATATTCAGTTTGCATACATTAAAATTGCCTTTGAAATGTATGGCCAATATCATCTACCGCGCGGGAAAAATCCCGCCCTTTCCTGTTTAATCGGGTTTGTATCGATGGATCGTGCGAAACAGCAAAACTATAGTACTATACAGTACAAGTGATAGTTCACTGGGCCGTCGTGTCGTGTACTCCTCCGTCGTAAGAGTGGAGCACTCGCTTTCATAAATCTTCTAGTCCCTTTCGCCGACATGTGGGACATCAAGCTACCGGGTCCACATGCCATACCGGAATACAGTGCTGAGCAACCGGGGTGAAGCACCCCAGTCATGGCGCCAGCTTAGTAATGAGCAATGAGGCGTCAAATCACAAAGCTGCACCTTTCTCGCAGTTAAGTTGGAGGGACGAGGTAATAATGCTAAAAAAAGAAGTTGGAGGGACGAAGCAACAATCATTTCACTCATTACTGAATCCGCTTCTCCCTCATATTCTTCAACTTAACCACGTGTTGCTTCTGTCATTGTTCTGCCTCATGTGGGACGCGGATCGGCTTGGTAAATCATTGACACGTGGGACCACATGTTAGCAAACCGCCAGGACAGCGTCCTCTAAAAATAAGAAACCTCCCCCGCCTTCCATGTGGCAAAATCACCTCCTTTTTACTAATCTTGATTCTATAATTTTTGAGATCAATATAATTGAGATTTGTATAGATAGCACACAGGAGCAAAACCAAGTGGTACGGTTAAGGGCATCCACAATGCGTAGCCAAATGTGAAAATAGCTTTTGGCATCGTGGGAACCATCGTGGACGGTGTTTCCAAAGCCAAAAAGATGGAACCAAAGCTCCCTGATTGATTGATTGAAGGAATAGAAAAATGCAACATCTCTCCTCTTTCTACCATGTTTGGACGCATGTAGTACAGTATAGAGCACAGAGTCTACTCCCCTGTCCCTTCTATCACAAATCACAAAGCAGTGAGGCGTCAGATCACAAAAGCACGGACGAAGCAACCATCATTTCACTCTTTGCTGACTCCGCTTCTCCATCGTCCTCTTCGATAAACCATCTCACCGCACTAAGTTGGACGGACGACGCTATTGTGTACTAGTAGTACTAGTACATTACACGTCATTTGGTTCAACGTACTTCCTGTATGCAAATAAGGCGGTTGTCTTGGCTTGTAGGCGGCACTTGCGAACGACTTACCATGGTCTCCCTCAATGGTGTTCTCCATCGAACGCACTTCACCAAACCACAACGTTCAAGATATCATCGACATCACTGCAATGGGGAAGGAAGTCAAATATAGTTACTACCTCCATTTTTTGTACACAAGGCCAGTATATCAAAATTACAATTTGCAAAAGGCCACTAACACTAATCGAGGCAAAATTGATGGGGTTTGCCTCGTACTAGCAACCAAGGACATTCATATCCCCTGCATGCATGCGGAAGTGAGAAGGTTGGTTTGCATGGCGCTGCATTAATCAAGCGATGAGGAGTGAGATGGTTAGCTCTTTGGTCTTTGGAGAAAAAAATACGCATTAATTGACACGTGAAACAAGGATTTGTATCGATTAAGTCCCGCGATGGAAAACCCCGCCTTTCTTTTTTAACACTAGTACTCCTAGTACATACGTACTTATCCTGTTTGGGTCTAGGCCTTGCATTGCCATACTTCACCACACATTTTGGCCAAGCTTGCCTAAAGTTTTCAAAATGAGAAGGAGGTACACTTGCGCACGGCTATCGCGGTCGCACCGCACCCTCACACGGTCACTCCTGCACGCCACGGTCGCACCGCACCCTCACAGAGTCCCTCCTGCACGTCGCAAACCCAACAAAGGGAACGCACCCTCACTGACACGTGCTATCGCATGTGAACAAACCAAACTCAGCCATCCTACCGCTGACACATAATTTTCGTTCATAGAGTATGTTTATCCAACCGCATGTTGGGGAGTATCCATACGGCCCTTGCGGTGGTCTGTTGGGAAAGAAGAAGAGGTGAGGAAGAAGGGTTAGCAGACGTAGGATATTCATCCAACCGCCTGAAATGGTAGACTGACCCAAGTCATGCGACTTGTATAACAAATATATGTTTTTACACAGCAAAAGATCCATAAAAACAACAACATAAAGAAAAACTATCACTGCTCGTGGAACGAGACAGCCTCGTCGTCTTTGGCTGCCGGCGCGAACCAGCCGTAGCTGCCGACGTGTGTCTCCGCGCCGTGGTTGTCCTCGGCCTCCAGCTACTCGTTCACGCGGAGCGTGCGGGCACTCTGCATGGACGAGAGCACAACCCGGTTCAAGTCGAGGATGACCGGTTCCGCCTGCAGGAGGGCCTCGATGGCAGCGGCATCCGCGCACTCTGCATCGAGTCGAGCCTTCGCCGTCCGATTCAAGTCGAGGACTTCCGGTTCCGCCTACAGGAGGGCGTCAATGAGAGCGGCATCCGCGCGCTCCGCGTTGAGTCGAGCCTCTGCCACCTGGTTCAAGTCCAGGATGTTCGGTTCCGCCTGCAGGAGGGCCTCGATGGCAGCGGCATCCGCGTGCTCCGCCTCAAGTTGAGCCTCCATCGCCCGGTTCACATCCACGACATCCGGTTCTGCCTACAGGAGAGCCTCGATGGCAGGGGCATGCATGCGCACTCTGCGTCGAGTTGAGCCTCTGCCTCCCGGTCCTTCTTTAGCATCGCCATGTTGAACCCCTGGTCCGCCCGCACCATGGGGGACTCGGACGCCGGCACGAAGTCGATGTCCATCGTCATACCCATCGGGGGCCTTCTGCGCCGCGACCTCCGCGTTGAACATTGGATCGGCTTCCTCCTCCTCGTAGCTTGGCTCCAGAGAACTCGGGGATTGGCCTGCCGCAAAGCAAGCTTGGAAACGGAGGTCTATGTGCCGACCGCCACCGCGATTTCTGCGCGGCACTCTGGCGTCAACATCTTGTAGTAAGTGATCTTGCGGTGCACCATGGCTTTCCGGCGAACTAGGGGACGCTTGATGCAGGCTATGGGATCGAAAAGTGGGGGAATGGGCTGGAGATTAGGTGTGGTTTTAGGGCAGTGGCTGGCATAGGCCGAGTAGTGAAGGTTCTGGTGTGAATAGTGGTTCCGGTGATGACCGGTCAATCGGTTTTGACTGTACATCGCTCTTGTCGAGTTCGCGTTGCAGCACAGCACGCTGGACCCTCCATGTCGCTCACCGAATGGAACGCGCTTCGTCTTGCATTTTCGCTCGCTTGTGGGACCACAATTGAGAGCAAATCGATGTCCCTCCCCCTCCCCCACCCGCTTCATTTATTATACTACCACTCCCTCTGTTTTATGCGGAGTAAATAAAATAGAGGGAGTATACTACGGATGAGGATCCTCTGACGTGGCCGAACCCATTGAGTAACTGACATGCGGGGCCTAGCAAGCATGGGGTCCACCAGTAAGTGACCGAAAGGGAGGGTAAGGCAGGGATACCTACGTCTGAGGATCCACTTCCACTACTACACCCTCCTTCCATTTACTATACAGGGCCTAATGCATTTTTCGAGGCTAACTTTGACCAAATGTTAGAGTAATAATATATGACATGCAACTTACACAAAGCGTACGGTCAAATTCATATGTGAAAGGAGTTTCCAATGATATAATTTTCACATTATACATCTCATGTACTATTAATCTTGTTAATAGTCAAATGCAGTTTTAAAAACGCGTTAGAGCATGGTAAATAATATAGCCAGTCGATGGCTATGAGGGACTGCCATGTCATCTATAGCCATCATCTATTATATGCACTCATACAGTAGTGTGGGCTATAAGGTTGGCTATTTCCCGCAAAAAAAAAAGGTTGGCTATTGTATTAGTACTTTTTTCCATCTCCTCTCTATCTCTTTCTTCATATTTATTGTATTTAACTAGGAATGCGTATATAGCTAGGCTCTTGCATGAGAGCTCACTCCCCTTACTTTTTCACATCTCTCTCCTCCACATAGGCCCTATATAATTGGAAGGAGGGAGTACTACTATGAGCACTGCATACTCTAGTACAAATGTTGTATGTACTCCACGTGTACTATTGGACAGGGAGCTTAAAAAAGTTACTATTGGACTGGCTATACGTGGCGAAATCCTAGTAGGAAGAGCATGCGCGAGAACAAGCACATTCACGTGGTTGAAAAAGAATTGGAAACCACCTCGAGTACAAATCTAGGAGTACGTACGAATCTAACAATATTGATTGGGCGTTGTTTAATGTTGATACTTCTTTGATCAAAGTAGAGATACTTTGAATACACATAAAACTTATATGTAAACTAGAAAGGATAGGAGGGAGTATATTGTACGTTCAAAAACTAAACGGTCATTGAATACCCTTTATATATGATTTGCGGATGCTATGATCACCCGTTCAAAATTTTGAATCCGCCTTAGGTATCACGTGCCCCCACTCGTTCTCTCTTGATTTCATCTCGGGGTCCGGAGATTGATTGAAAGAGGACTAGGGTGGGTACATGCGAATGGTACTCGACGGAATGGTCAAATGAGGCATGCAGGAGGATGGACTCGACCGGAGGGCGACATGATCGATGGAGAAGAGGGTTGGAGAGGAATGATAAATAAGCAAACGCCACATGATTATACTTGAACGGCTCAAATAAACAATAGTCTCGCTTGGCCTACATAGTGAAAGACCTAATGTGCAATGCGGAGCATTGACTCTCCAATATGGCCGGGAAAACAGGGAAACCGACATGTGGGGCACACCCGCCGGGACGATGAAGTGCGGGCTAGTCCAATGGAGGAGCTGGCCCACGACCTCCTCGCCACCGATAACCGTTCATGTGGGTCGTTGGGGCCAACAACGTGGCGCAGCTCCAGCACCGGCTCTGGACACGGCGACCGTGGTGAGCCACACGCTCATCGTCGCTAGACACGGCCGATTTCAGTGTGCCGAGGGTGGCGTTAGTGCTGTGGCACGACCAACAGTATGTTTGGTTTGTGCCCAAGGTTGCCCCATCAAAGCATTGGGTAGCCAAAATTTTGGTTGAGGTATTCGTTGCCCATGATTTGGCCGACATTGGCAAGAAAAATGAACTAGAGTTGGCTAGAGTTCATTGGCATGCCAAAAAAATGGCAACCATCCAAACAAACACCAATCTTTGGGTCATGACCAAAATTTTGGTAAGGTGCACTTTGGCCACAATCCAAACACACCCCAACACCCGGCTCATCGAGGATGCACGGGGCGCCGCGACACGTCCGGGGATTGGTGTAGCACGGCAAACTGCTTCCTCAGGACCTGAGACCATGTCGGGTCATCTTGCTTTTTCAATGACATGCGGGGATCGCATGTGAGAAAAGGCCATCTCCAACGTTGCCACGACCGCAGCTGACTACCCTGGCACACCAAAACCCTCGTCCCTCGCATCGTCGCACGGTGCTAGGGTTCCCAGCCGGCACTAGCTACCTGCATTCAAGCCATCCATTCGTATGCCGTCCTTAAGAGGCTGGGTGCCCGAGGAACCAACTCCGGCGACTTAATGACGCACCCGGACGCTTGGCCTCACCGGAATGCGCTACTTAAAGCAGCAACGGCCAGCTAACCTCCACACCACAGCGGATCGTCCTCCTACCTGGCACCACACCCGCCATGACTGCAAGTGTGAACGCTCTGCGGGAGAGCTTGTCTTTGGGGACGAAGCTCGAGGTCGCCGCCCTCGCTCAAGTCGCCTCTCGCGATGCAATAGCAGCGTAGCCGGACGCGGACGCGACCACACAAGCGGTGGCCACGCTGTCGGCCGACGACGGAGCACCGTCAGCCACGCGTCCTACTTGTCGCTGTCCAACATCTGGCACCGCCGAGGTCGGGGACTCCTCCGAGGATGAGTAGGGCATGGGAGGTGGCAGGGCATGGTGTGCCAACTGGCCGGTCTGTATCCCGTATTCTACTCTTCCTAGCCGGAGACCGCACCTCCACTTCACGAGTCTTGAACCCCGCCCCGTACATGGAGATCGCAGATGAAGGACATCGGTCGCCGTCGTAGAATAGGTTTAGGGTCGGGTTTCTTTCATTTTTCTGTCCTATAAAAGTTCGAAATGTAATGAAAATCTGCCATATTTGCATTAATCTCGGCCGATGTATATGAACTTTCACAATAATATAGTATATTGTAGGAGTACTAGCAAGATGCCTATGCGTTGCATGGAAGATCAAGATCTTGTGGGAGAAAAGGATGAACGAGGGAAAGCCTTATCTGCAAATGTGGAGAGGAGTGCGGGTAAACTGTCATAGTTTCCTTCATATCCATTAGATAGAGATCGGACAGCCTATATTGCAGGATGACAGGCACACCATTATTACCAACTCTGCTTTTTATTGAACCAAGACAAATCTAACATGCGAAGTAAAATAAACATATAGGGTCTATACATACACAATTTATCTTAGGCACTCCAATAGTACGTCCACTACAAATTCACGCATTTCACATCTTTCTACATCTACCGGAACCTACGAAAGGGTTAACGTAAATTTCCTCTCTCTCTCCTCCCCTGATTTTCATGGTGGTGGGCCCCTCCCTCCCCCCAATCTACAATCAACAGCTCACACGTTTCACACTACGTTAATTACGTAACTGGGATTACGTAGGTGTAGCATTACTCGTCCTAAAAAGCCCAACTAAGCCAACCTCCCAGCATATCGCGCGGGAAAAGACCCAACCGCACCGTTTTAGTCAGGATTACCAGATTACTAGTAGTAGTATTGATGGATCGTGCGAAGCAACAAGTTTTTTCTTTTAAGGGGGCGAAGCACCTAGTTCAAAAGGAAAAAGGCGGTACACTCACAGCACTCCTGTCACGGTCGGATTGCACCCCACACACGTTTGGTCCTGCACACGGCTCACGCAAACGGAACGTGCTTCGGCTTGCCTCTTCACTGAACTGTGGGACTGCACTTGGAGAAACCGGACCATGCGCCAAACTCGCCCCGCCCATCGCCCGAAAATCCTCCGCCCCCCCCCCCACCCAAAAATCCCCCCCAAATCCGATTCAACCGCCCTTCAACCAAATAGCCAATAATATTCCCCAAACCCCCTCCCCCCATCCCCCTCCACTCCATTCGCTCCGCCAAAACCGCCCTCCTCGCTGCGTCGATACGTCGGCGCCGAGGTTCGTCGAGATGACGCATGGCGATCCTCTCGCTCCCGCAGTACGCTCTCGTAGACTGCCGTCCTCTAGTCGCGCCACCACCACTGGCTACGTTCTTGTTGAGGCACACGGCGGTCAGCGCCGCCACAGCTGGCGACGTTCGTGTGGAGACACATGGCGGTCAGCTTCTCCCACGGTACACGCATTCTAGACTAAGGCCCCACACGGCGGCCAGCTGATAGACGCTGTTAATCTCACTGTTTATCGAAGTAGTTTACAGTCAATATGCTCTACTTAAGAAGCTGCCTTGCCCTGTTCTGCACTCAATCTGCTTAGCTGAGATGGCATGCCAAGGCCGATTAGTTGCTAAAATATCCTGCCATATATTTATTGTGACGTGGATTGCCATGGTCTAGTAGCCAATCTGTTAGGTGAAATAGCTCTACACCGTTTTATACTCGATCTTTGTTGCTGCGATGGCCTTCGATAGTTTGATGGCTGTGTGCTCGGCCTCATTGACTGTTGAAACAGCCTGCCATAATTTAGCACTCAAATCTATTTGCTGAATTAGCTTTACATATATTTCATTACATAGATCTGCTCATCCAAATATCTTGCCATAGCTTTAGACATCGACCTAGGTATTTTTTTCTGGACTTCATAAAAAAGCATATATGTTTTTCCTGTAATATGTAGTAGAAGAACTAATTTGTATGTCTAACAGATGGACAGGACTTGGATAACTTCTGCTCAAAGATTCTTCGGTGCATATGTCGAGGGGGTTGAAAACTTCATGAACTTTATCAGAGCTGAGTGCGGTGGTCCGAAATCAGATGTGCTCTGCCTGTGTAGCAGTTGTATGAATTCAGTTACAAGACCCCAGTCGATTGTGCAAAAAACATCTACACTTGTATGGGATGTCGGTCACATATACTAGGTGGGTTCATCATGGTGAAACTGTGAACGTCAATGTTATTGACTACGTGGAAGCAGCAGATCACCATCTTGATCTGCCTGATGCTCGGGTGGAAGAGGAGGAGGAGGTGGTGGTTGCGGAGCAAGTGAGTTTGACCAACATTGAAACAATGCTACGAAATGCTCGTGCATTCCATGAACTTTCACCTGCAGAAGAAAAATGGTGGGCCCGCATGTTGGAACAATGCAACGTGGCTGTCACCCTAGGAAATAAGCTGTCAGTATTCTCAGCAATGGTCACCTTTCTTCAGGTGAAGACATCTGAGCGGATGACCAACAAATCATTCGATGCGATGTTGGCTGCTTTCCGCAAATCTTTCCCAGATGCGTCTGAGCTGCCACACACCTATAGTAAAATGAAGAATTTCCTTCGTGCAGTTGGAATTGGATATGATATGATCCATGTTTGTAAGAATAATTGTGTTCTGTTCTGGAAGGATTATGCCAACTTAAGTGAATGACCGAAATGCAAATCATCAAGATGGAAAGATGGCGATGTTGTGAAGAGGATTCCTCATAATGTTCTGAGACATTTTCCAATTATACCAAGATTGCAGAGGTTGTTTCATGATGCTGAAACAAGAGAGGATGTAGTGTGGCATTCTAGGAACCAGGAGTACAGAGATCAGAATGTAATGAGCCATCATCTCATGGTAGTGAGTGGAAAAGCTTCAATCATAAACACAAAAAAGTTTGCTACTGACCCGAGAAACATTAGACTTGGCTTAGCTTCAGATGGATTTAACCCATTTTGACACCAGAGCGCCACATATAGCATGTGGCCAGTGCTTGTTATCCCTTACAATATGCCTCCAAATGTCTACACCAAAGAATCGAACTACATGATGGCCTTGCTCATCCCAGGTCCAAAATGTCCTGGAAAGGATTTTGATTTGTTCATGGAGCCTCTTGTGGAGGAACTTCAAAAACTATGGAGGGGTGTTCTCACTCGAGACCGATATAGCAGCCCACTAGCTGATTTCTTTTTGTGTGTAGTTATAATTTGGTGCATCCATGATTATCTGGCTTTGGGCACTATGTCAGGGCAAACGACACATGGTTACAATGCATGTGTTCGCTGTGACAGGAATCCGCTATCATACGCAATACTTAGCAAGATCTATTACATTGGACACCGTCGTTTCCTTGCCAAGGACAAACCGCATCCTAGAAAATACCGAAGACATGTGTTCAATGCAAAGCATGAAAATTGTGATACGCCAAAGAGGCTCACTGTCGATGAGTTGCAACTGGAATTAGAGAAGGTCAGGCATATTACACCAGGAAACCATCCTAGTAATGGTAGCGGGAAAAGGAAGCATGGCAGGGCAGAAGAGAGATTATTGTTTACCCGTAGGTCCACTTTGTGGGACTTGGAGTATTGGGAAGATTTGGATCTACGGCATAATCTTGATGTGATGCACATCGAGAAAAATATATGTGACAACATTATCGGCACACTTCTTAATATTCAAGGCAAGACGAAAGATACCTTAAAATCTAGGATTGATTTGACACACCTGGGTATCAGACAAGATTTGCAGGTGCAATATGAAGGTAAACCACGGGATATGGCACCAGCTGTGTATGTCTTGGACAAGGTAAAAAGAAAAGAATTCTACGAGGTCTTGACATGTGTGAGATTCCCACATGGATTTGCTTCCAACCTTGAAAGGAGAGTCAGTGTAGATGGAAACAAGGTACAAGGGTTGAAAACTCATGACTGCCATGTCCTACTTCAAAGAGTTTTACCTGTTATCCTTAGAGGATTGGGCCGCCCGACTTATACAGAGCGATTGCAAGAGTTGGGACAATTCTTCAGGGAACTCTGCAGTAGAAATATCAGGATAGATGCTTTGGAGCGTCTTAGAGACAAGATACCAACTATCCTATGCGACCTTGAGAAGTTATATCCTCCAGCATTCTTTGATGTGATGGTACATTTGGCTGTTCATTTACCTGATGAGGCACTACTTAAAGATCCAGTACAGTATGCCTGGATGTACCCTATTGCAAGGCAGCTAGGCACTTTCAAGGGCTATGTTAGGAACAGAGCTAGACCCGAGGGTTCCATTGCACAGGCCTACATTGCTACAAAAGCATTGACATTCTGCTCAAGATACATTGAAATAGCTGATCAGCTTAGCAAAGAGGTGGGTGAAGACAATCCCGAGCTCAATGTTTTCAATTATTCTGTTCGAGTTACAGGGAAGAGTCGACAAGAGGACAAACGTAAAGATTTGGACAAAATGGTTTGGTATGTGTTGAATAAATGTCCTGAGATACTACCTTATATCAAGTAAGTGCTGAGTACTGCAGCTTATACATCGTAATCTACTAAACTTGCAGCACATTCTTATATATTTAGATGTGTGACGCGATCACTATGTTGTGCAGCATCTACAAAAAGGAGTTACTGCCGCAAAATCCAAGCAACATTGACAAACTGGTTATGGAAGGATTTGCGAAATGGTTCAAGAGCCATGTAAGCTTTTGAATTGCACTGTCAGTTTTTTTAATATATTGAGTACATAAGATGATCAGCTTGTCTATTTTCTAACCATAGGTTAAGAAGATGCGGGAGGATGGGTAGGCAGTTGATGATGCCCTTTACTCACTAGCAATGGGTCCTGATACTCGGGTAAGACATTATGAATCTTTCGTTGTTGGAGATGTGCACTACAACACCCTTGCACAAGACAAAGGCAGGGAGACACAAAACAGTGCCACCATGAGCACGGATACGTATGAAAAAGACACAACTGAAATGTATGCTAACATAACAGACATTGTTCAGTTGCAGTATATCTCCAGTTTTGAGGATCATCGGTGTGTGGTTCTGTTGTGTTGTCGTTGGTATAACCTGTTTTCCAGGATCACAAAACCCAGAGCTAATGATTAGTTCTAATCCATCAATGTCAAGGCGGCGTACCAGACCAACGAGACTTTTATTTTGGCAAATCAAGCAACACAGATATTTTTCTTGGAAGACACATTTGCACGTAGCGATGACTGGAGAGTATTGCAAAGGTCTGACCAGAGGAATTTGTTTAATGAAGTTGCACAACAAGATGATGCTTACACTGCTCCTGATGTACAAGATAACACAGATGTTCCTAATATCTTTGAGAACCATCACGTCAATGACGCCAGCAAAAAGATTGTCTGTCGTGCTGTGGACATACAAGAATTGATCAAGAAGAAGCCAACGTTCGAGGATGTTGAAGACGAAGAAGAAGATGACACCGTGGGAAATTACGATTCAGACTAATACACATGGCGAAGATGTTGACGCTGCTGCTGCGGATGATGATTACATTGCTTTTGTCGACGCTCTCGTCGAAGACGTTTTTTATCTACTATGTGAAATTGTGTTTGCTATGACAACTGAAACCTGATGAGTTGTTTAGTATTTTGCTATGAGAACATCACTTGTTATGTATACTAATTTGTGTTTCGTGATTGTATGACAACTAAAACATGATGACATTGTTGTTTAGTTGTACTCATATTTGGCTGTGAAACTTGAATTTGATGACATAGTTTGTTGTTGGACTGCAATTTGCTCGACGTCTTCGAATGAGAACAAAGCTGACCCGATAGGGCCTCTGCTATTTATTTATTTATAAACAAAAGGGGATACCTTCCGTTAATAGAAATCATTAGATGTTCACAACACTACGCCTAGCATGCTACACAGGTTTCATTCATTACTAGTTTCCGCAAAGTTCTCATGTCATAGCCACTGAATACATCACGAGTGCTACATACACTGCAAATAAATCCATGTTTGGTTCAGCTTTTATCAACGGATTTCGCTACCGCACAGTAGAATCTGAACCAAAGGGCAAACCTAGCAGAATCCGATTCCAGAAATCCGCTGCCAAAATCTGAACCAAAAGCGGAAGTAGCCTAGGACGTGCTTTCCAAAATCTGATTCCGCTGCGGGCAAAAATCTGAAAAAGCTGTATCAGTTGGTTTGCCAAATGACCTACATCTTTTTCACATCAGATTTTCCACAGCTGTTTTTCCACAATAGATTTTTCACAGCTGCTTTTAGAAATCCACAGCCGAACCAAACAGGGTCAAAGAGATAATCACCCTACAGAGCACATCGATTTTGCCCATTATCTTCACAAGCTCTTTCATCTCCTCATTGTTGTCAAGGCCGTTCAACAGTTGTTGCTTGGCCATGATCAGAGGAACTGCATCTTTAACCTTCTGCTCTACATCTTCCTCTTCTGTCGTTCCTTCAGTTACTTGTCCAACACCCCAACTTGCTGGTATTGGGATTCCTCGGCTAACCAAATAATCCACGTAGTTGCATTCCCCCACATCAGCAACTTCCCAGAAATACAAATCACACGAATCTTCCGTTTTCTGCATGAATCAAATTGGAAGATCATCAACCAAACTATTAAAAAAATTAGCAACTGAAAGCAGCAGAACAACACTTAAACATATTATTACCCCATGATTCGGGCATTTGTAGAAGACTCGCCGGGGTTGAGGATTGTGGTTGAGACGCGACGGACGACTCCACGTGATTTGCAAAATGGCGCCACACCAACGGCAGCAATGGCTGTGATGAGCAATCGGGCTGCGGTGCGCGTGTGCCGAGGGTGTGATGAGACCCACAGCGATGGTACGGGTGGCGACTTGGCGATATCTGGTTGTTGCCATCAAGAGCAGGTGGACGAGCAGCCAATGGACATGGTTGTCGCGCCGAGCTTCGATGCTAGGCGAGTAAGTAGAGAAAAGGAGAAGCGAACGTTGGATATGTCAGTTTCATTACTTGCAGAGTAGCATAGCACCATATATAGTCATAGTCTAGGTTTGGATTCGAACCAGCTATAGGAGCACGTCTCTCTTTTTTCTAAAACTCGGCAACGTCTCTTTACTGGTACACTAGCTTGTTCTGTACACCTTCCCAAGTCTTTGATTTTATTTCCCTTTTTTTGCGAGGAAGGAAGGAGGACAAAATTGAGAGTTCTTGGGACTCGAACCCAAGACCTCTTGGTTGAAAACCAAGGGTGCTAGTCACTTATGTGGCGAACGTTCCCTGGGAGGAGGACGACAGACGAATGAATTTTCCTCGCAGTTTTAGTTGCGATCGTAGTTTCGGGAATGCTATCAGGACAACGAGCCCAGTTTTTCTTTTCTTCCTATATATAAAAAAGTATGCTACTTGGTGTCGGCTTAGTCAATAAATGATTGTGCCAACCTTGACCGTTGGATTGGCATTCAACATCTCTCATGTTTCTTCAGTCTCTTCTTCCTCGAGCCACCAAAGCCAAACAAGCGCCGGCGGGACCGCCTACTCCCGCCTCCCATGGCTGGTTGTGCTGCCGCGCACGCATCATGGCCACACCGCACCCTAAATCTCTGCGCATCTTCCCCGGCTCCTGTTTGTTCCCGTCTGAGGCCTCACCATCATCCTCCGCCTTGGTTCGCTCGCCGCGGCACCGCCCTCCGGTGTTGTCAACATGGTCAACAACCGAGAGGAATAAGGAGATGATTGTACATGGTGAGGATGACAGTAGGGACCCAGCAGCGCGCAGTAATTTTGTTTTTTCGGGATGGAGAAGGGTATCAACTGGGTTGTGCGGGACCCATGGCCTGTCTAGCCCAGGCTCTTATTTCATATGTTTAGCACATGACCAGCCCAGTTTGTTTTCTTCCTTTCTGAAAATGGCTAGCCAGCTATTTTGTTTTTTGCAGAATAACCAACGTAGGCCTACTTGCTTTTCTACGCCCTGCTGGGCCAGAAATCTTTCAAGACGAGGAGGGATGCATTTTGCCCAGAAAATGGGCTATACGTAATAAGAAATTAGCTATAAGTAATAATAAATGGGCTGTAAAATGAAAAAAATACAATAAATAGGCAATTAGTTCCAAAATATTGTTTTCTTTCAGATTTTGAAATTTTAAATTTCATTGTTTTTGTACGGGTAAAATTTCATTGAATTTAAATTAAGGTATATTTAGATTTAAAATTAATTTGAATCTGGCTAGAAATTTCGGGCTGTATGCTGTTTGGGACAGATTTGGAGGCTGACTTGTGGGTCTACTAGGTTGATGCGTACTTTGGCTTTGTCAACTTAGTCCACAAACGATTCTAGCAGTAGTGACCATTGGATGTTAATCCAACGGCCATGCTGCTTCTTCAATATCTGATCTTCTTGCTCCAGCTGCCCAAACCAGCGCCATGGACTGCTGCTCCCTCCTCCGTGGCGGTTGGGTTGTTGCCAAGACAGCCGCACCGCCCCACCCTACTTCATTGTTGGCCGTGCCATTCCTCTACTCACCCACACCTCCTGTTATTTTCCGCGACGCCAAACGGACCAAGAACCTCGATTCCCACCGCAGGGCAACCATTGTCAAGTCTTCCCCGGCTCCGTGTTGTTCCCTTCATAGGCCTTGCCGTCGTCCACCGCCATGGTGCTCTCGGTGCGGCCTGGTCAACATGGTCAACGAACGACATCCATCGGACGTGGACTGTACGTGGAGAGGCTGACAGCTGGGTCCATGGCCGCACACAAGGAAATGCCTCCTTATTACGCGCAAAATAATGATTCCTCCACCTGACAGCTCGGACCCACCGGAAGGGCCTCTGTATTTCACAAAAAAAAACGTTCCCCCCGCTGACAGGTCGGACCAACCAGCTATATCTTTGCACGCAAGGAAATGCATCCTTATTACGCACAAAAAAATGAATATCCCCTGCTAGCTGGGACCCACCATAGTGGGAGGATGACTTGTGGGCCAACTAAGTTGACGGGGACGGAGGGCTTTGTCAACTTAGTGAATATGAATGATTCTAGCTGCAGTGACCGTAAGATGTCCATCCAACGGCCGTAGTGCTTCTTAAACCTTTGGTCTTCTTGCTCCAGCCGCCCAAACCAGCGTCAGTCATGCCACGTGCTCCTGCCTCCCATGGCCGGTTGTGATGCCGCAGAGGCCTCACCCCCCTACTACTCCCACCGCTGGCCAGGCCATCCCTCTACTCACCCACACCCCCTGTTATTCTGCGGCGACGGCAGCCTCACACCGCAGCCGAACCAGTCAACCCTCATACTCCTCTCCGCGCAGGATTCCACTGCCGTGTCTTCCCCGGCTCCGCATTGTCCCCTTCCTAGGCCTCGCCGTTGTCCACCGCCCTGGTGCTCTCGGCGCGGCATGGTCAATGTGGTCAAGGAACAACTTCCATCGGTACTGTACATGGAGAGACTGACAGTTGGGTCCACGGCGGCTGCAAGGAAGTGCCTCCTTATTACACGCAAAATAATTATTCCTCAACCTGACAGCAGGGACCCACCAGACGGGCCACCGTATTTCATGAAAAAAATGTTTCCCCTGACTGCTGGGACCCACCAGCTACATCTTCGCACGCAAGGAAGTGCGTCCGAGCAAAAAAAACTATTCGCCCCACTGAGTGCTGGGACCCACCAGCTACATCTTTGCACGCAAGGAAGTGCTCGATACCGACCCACCCGGTCGGGCATACGTAGCATTGTCATTCGTCGCGAACGTATGTACATACCGTCGATGTAGAGGCGCGCGACGTGTCTTAGTAGAGCGCGCACGTGTCGTAGTAGAGGCGCGCGACGTAGCATGTCCACGCACGCATAATGGCCAGGTGCAAGAAAGTAACACGCCACGCACGCATACATACGGGCGGGGTCTTGAAAGCCTACTCGCGCATACGTACGGCCAGGGCTTGTGTACATGGCTGGGTCGGAATGGAGAAACTGCGTCGGCGTCGTGTTCATGTTGAGGCAACGGAATGCGTCGTGTTCATCGGGAGGCAATGGAATGCGTCGTGTTCATCGTGAGGCAACAGAACGCGTGGGAGCCAACCGGATTGGATGGAACAGGCGATGGAAACGAGGCATGGCATACCGCAGAACGGAGGAAACGGCATTGTGTTCGACTGGCCACATTTGAAACGGAATCCTGTTCATCGTGAGGGGTCTGGCGTACCGCAAAACGGAGGAAACAGACTTGTGTTGGACCTCCTACGGTCGAAACGGGGTACTATTGATTGGGAGGGGTGTGGCGTACCGCAAAACGGAGGAAACGGGCTTGTGTTGGGGTGCTACGATCGAATCTGGGGTCTTGTTCATCGGGAGGGGTGTGGAGTACCGCAAAACGGGACTCCACGGGATACTGTTCATCTCCACCGTCGACCTCCTCCAGCCTCCACGAGCTACTATTCATCCACCATCGACCTCCTCCAGCCTCCACCTGCTCCTGTTCATCCAGCCTCCACCGCGCGCTACTCCACCGGCTACTGTTCAACCACCCCTCTCCACGGGCTCCTGTTCAACCACCCCTTGATACGTCTCCAACGTATCTATAATTTATGAATCATTCATGCTATTTTATTATCTGTTTTGAATGATTACGGGCTTTATTATACACTTTTATATTACTTTTGGGATTAACCTACTAACCGGAGGCCCAACCCATATTGTTGTTTTATTGCCTGTTTCAGTATTTCGAAGAAAAGGAATATCAAACGGAGTCCAAACGGAATGAAACTTTTGGCAACGTGATTTTTGGAAAGATTATGATCCAGGATACTTGGAGTTGAAGTAAAGGAAGCGTCGAGGAAGCCACGAGACAGGGCGGCGCGCCCACCCCCTGGGAGTGCCCTACCCTCTTGTGGGCCCCTCATGGCTCCCCCGACCGACTTCTTTCGCCTATATATTCCCATATACCCTAAAAACATCGAGAAAGAAGATAGATCGGGAGTTCTGCCGCCGCAAGCCTCTGTAGCCACCAAAAACCTCTCGGGAGCCCGTTCCGGCACCCTGCCGGAGGGGGAACCCATCACCGGTGGCCATCTTCATCATCCCGGCGCTCTCCATGACGAGGAGGGAGTAGTTCACCCTCGGGCCGAGGGTATGTACCAAGAGCTATGTGTTTGATCTCTCTCTCTCGTGTTCTCTCTATGGCACGATCTTGATGTATCGCGAGCTTTGCTATTATAGTTGGATCTTATGATGTTTCTCCCCCTCTACTCTCTTGTGATGAATTGAGTTTTCCTCTTGAAGTTATCTTGTTGGATTGAGTCTTTAAGGATTTGAGAACACTTGATGTATGTCTTGCCTTATTTATCTGTGGTGACAATGGGATATCACGTGCCACTTGATGTATGTTTTGGTGATTAACTTGCGGGTTCCGCCCATGAACCTATGCATAGGGGTTGGCACACATTTTCGTCTTGACTCTCCGGTAGAAACTTTGGGGCACTCTTTGAAGTACTCTGTGTTGGTTGGATGAATCTGAGATTGTGTGATGCATATCATATAATCATGCCCACGGATACTTGAGGTGATAATGGAGTATCTAGGTGACATTAGGGTTTTGGTTAATTTGTGTCTTAAGGTGTTATTCTAGTACGAACTCTTGAATAGATTGATCCGAAAGAATAACTTTGAGGTGGTTTCGTACTCTACCATAATCTCTTCGTTTGTTCTCCGCTATTAGTGGCTTTGGAGTGACTCTTTGTAGCATGTTGAGGGATTGTTATATGATCTATCTATGTTTTTATTGTTGAGAGAACTTGCACTAGTGAAACTATGAACCTTAGGCCTTGTTTCCTATCATTGAAATACTGTTTACGCTTGCTTTTATCATTAGTTACCTTGCTGTTTTTATATTTTCAGATTATAAAAACCTATATCTACTATCCATATTGCACTTGTATCACCATCTCTTCGCCGAACTAGTGCACCTATACAATTTACCATTGTATTGGGTGTGTTGGGGACACAAGAGACTCTTTGTTATTTGGTTGCAGGGTTGTTTGAGAGAGACCATCTTCATCCTACGCCTCCCACGGATTGATAAACCTTAGGTCATCCACTTGAGGGAAATTTGCTACTGTCCTACAAACCTGTGCACTTGCAGGCCCAACAACGTCTACAAGAAGACGGTTGTGTAGTAGACATCACCCCTCCACGGGCTACTGTTCATCCACCCCTCAGCCTTCTACTGTTCATCCAGCCCTCCACGGGGTCGTCCTATTCATCCAGCCCTCCACAGGGTCCTGTTCATCCAACCCCAACCAGCTCGATCGATCGGGGTCCTGTTCGTCCAGAGGCAACGCCACGGGGTCCTGTTGATCCACCCCCACGGCTCACTATTCATCCAACCCCCCGCAACGCCACTTTGCTCATCCAGAGGCAGATCGATCGCCTTGATTAGCAGCGATGAGCGGCGAATCACTCGATTGGGTTGATTAACAGCCATCGATCATTGCTCGGGTTCAAGAACGCAGAGTCGCTGCGGCAATCGCCGGGTTCGATTAGAGCCCAACGCCCGCCGGTTCGTAGAGCCTAACGCCGCCACACGCCGCAGTACGAGAGAAACGCGCGACGCCGTTCTCGACCACCCACCGTAACCGGGAACTTGCCGAAATTTTCCTCGCCCTAGCTTCTACCACGGTTTTTTCCGTCATGGACGGCCCAAAGAATGTCATGCAGCTGCTTCTCCGGCCCGCCCAAGACGAAAAGCCCATTTTTTGTCATGATTTTTTGTCATAGAAGTAGGAGCCCACCACATTTATGATGATACCGGGTTTTGTCACAATTATCGTCATAGAAGTGTCATAAGTATGACAGAAAAAAATTCGTTCGGCGCAAAATGTCACGGATGTGTCTTTTTTTTGTACTGTAATGATGAGTAGTGCAAGTTGGATATTTTGATGATGTTGATCCGTTCACTTTGAGTGGTATGTTTTGCATGTCGAATAGTTGCATGATCATGGCATATGATGACTTGAGTAATTTATTTTCAATTTAAAGCTGATGTTAATCCAACTTGAATATAACGTTCATCAAGTCATGGTCCCACTGAATCAAGTTTTTCCTAGTGTGACCACATTTGCCTTTATGGGAAGGTCTTGATTCGGTCCATTGGCATGCCTCTCGCCGGTGCCCCCAACGAGGGAAGGTTATGGGCTTCCTGTACCCTGGCCCGGTAAGCAGACATAACCGTGTGTGCCCGTTTGTTGTTATGGTACCTTGTCCCCGTTTGGGACCGTTTTTTCCAAGACGGTGGCCGTTGATGCCTTTGGTAGGCACGGGGCCACCCATGACTTAGCCTGGAGGGGAGTTGGTTGGAGTGGCCGGGAGAGTGTCATGGCAATGGGAGGGTTTCGTTGGAATGTTCTTGGTCCATCCGAATGGGATGAGGAGGCCATGGATTCCGTGGTGTGGGTAAAGTGCGCTACCTTTGCAGATGTATTTAATCTATTGATAGCCGCATCCTCGGTTACGGACATAGCTCATGAGTAAGTCACACCATGGATCAAAATTAATAAGTAATCTTGCACACTAAAGATTTATTATTGGCACTGGTTATGTGATGATTTGTGGAATCATGAGATGATCATGGTTGGCATCAAAGTGTTGGCTTCATTTGTGATCTGGGTATGATCATCGTTCGGTTACAAGGTAACCCGTCTGGTAAGAGAGTCTGAGGGACTCGGTGCACAAGTTGATTTCACTGCATCAGTAGTATGATTTGCATTGCATTAATTTGAATAATTTTCATGATGGTGTTTTCCTTTATGCTTATGTTTGTTGTGAGCTTGCAAGTACATTCAATGTACTGACTAGCGTGTCATACCAGATTTCAGGCAAGTCGTATCGGATCGGAGAGGTTTCCGCGTCTAGATCGTGTCCACATTGTTGTCCCTGTGCTATGGAGTTCCACTTCGTCGTTGTTCCGCTGCCGCATAGTTATTGTGATCGAGGTTCCTTCATGTTCATTAAATAATGTGCATACTATTCAGCAGCACCATGTGTGCTACTTGGCCTCGCAACTTGATGTAATATCAGACCTCTATTTCCGCTAGCATCAATAAAGCAGTTGTTTTTTGTACCTTGTTGTTGTGTGTTGCCAGAAGACTTGATCTCTGGGCTGGCAATGCAAGGTAAACCGGTTACTCTGAGACCGGGTGCCACAAAGTACTAGAATTGCCATCATCAAAAAACTAAAATTGCCATGCTCTATAAACTAAAATTGCCACATGGCAACTTTAGTTTAAGCACTATGGCAACTACACTGTAAACATCATGGAAACTTTTGGGCAAAAAAATTTCATCGAAACATATCAACATGGGGTCTAGTTTGGAACATCTCGCCGAGACGTATTTAATGGTGAAAAGGGATTTTTAATTTGATTTTTTAATTAGGAGATAAAACATTTTTAAGCCGAAAACCAAAAAGATTCCTGCTAATGTCATTTGTTCATACATGGCAAAATGAGTGGTGATGGAGGCGTGTGGGTGATGTGCAAGATGCCACACGTGTGGGCGTTGGTTTTTTCGAAGATCTATTAGTTATCGAAACGAAGTACTACATGCATGCTCCTAGGGGGATAGATTGGTAGGAAAAGACCATCGCACGTCCCCGGCCGCACTCATAAGGAAGACAATCAATAAATAGATCATGCTCTGACATCATCACATAATGGTTCACCATACATTCATGCTACGGGAATCACAAACTTTAACACAAGTATTTTCTACAATCTACAATTACTCACTAGCATGAATCTAATATCACATCCTCTATATCTCAAAAAAATATAAGGAATCAAACTTCTCATAATATTCAATGTAGTTTATATGATAGTTTTTATTATACCCCTCTTGGATGCCTATCATATTAGGCTAAATTTATAACCAAAGCAACTTACCATGCTGTTTAGAGACTCCCAAAATAATATAAGTGAATCATGAGAGTTCAAAAATTTCTATAAAAGAAAACCACCGCCATGCTACAAAAAGATATAAGTGCAGCAATAGAGCAAAATTGCCTACCCCAAAGAGTAATCTAATAAATGACGATTCATACGTGTCCCTGTCAAAAGGTGTGTATAGCACGGATGATTGTGGCAAACTAAAAAGAAAAGACTCAAATCATACAAGACGCTCCAAGCAAAATACATATCATGTGGTGAATAAAAATATAGCCTGAAATAAAGTTACCGATAGATGAAGATGAAAGAGGGGATGCCTTCCGGGGCATCCCCAAGCTTAGGCTCTTGGTTGTCCTTGAATATTACCTTGGGGTGCCTCGGGAATCCCCAAGCTTAGGCTCCTTTCACTCCTTATTCCATAGTCCATCAAATCCTTACCCAAAACTTGAAAACATCACAACACAAAACTCAATAGAAAATCTCATAAGCTTCCTTAATATAAGAAAATAAATCACCACTTTTGGTACTGTTGTGAACTCATTCTTTATTTATATTGGTGTAATATCTACTATATCCCAAAATTTCCATGGTTCATACCCCCCCCCACCCGATGCTACCCATAGATTCATCAAAATAAGAAACAACACATAGAAAACAAAATCTGTCAAAAACAAAACAATCTGTAGTAATCTGTAACTCTCGAATACTTCTGTAATTCCAAAAATTCTGAAACATTAGGACACCCTGAGAATTTTTTTATTAATCTTCTGCAAAAATAAGCAGTATTTTATCACGCTTCTGTTAAAAACTAGAATTGTTTTTCTAAGCACAAATTTTTTTGTTTTTCAGCAAGATTAAATCAACTATCACCGTAAGCCATCCCAAAGGTCTTACTTGGCTCAAACACTAATTAAAACACAAAAACACATCTAACTAGAGGCTAGATTAATTATTTATTTCAAAATATAAGCAAGAATCAAAAAACAAAAATAAAATTGGGTTGCCTCCTAATAAGCGCTATTGTTTAGCGCCCTTAGCTAGGCATAAAACACGAAATAGATCTAGGTATTGTCATCTTTGGTATTCAATCCATAAGTAGCTCTCATAATAGATTCATATGGCAATTTAATTTTCTTTCTAGGAAATTGTTCCATGCCCTTCCTTAATGGAAATTTAAATATAATGTTTCCTTCTTTCATATCAATAATTGCACCAATCGTTCTAAGGAAAGGTCTACCAAGAACAATAGGACATGTAGGATTGCAATCTATATCAAGAAAGATGAAATCTACTGGCACATAACTCCTATTTGCACCAATAAGAACATCATTAGTCCTTCCCATGGGTTTCTTAATAGTGGAATCCGCAAAATGCAAATTTAAAGAACAATCATCAAATTCACGGAAACCTAACACATCACATAAAGCTTTTGGAATCGTAGAAACACTAGCACCCAAATCACACAAGGCATGGCACTCATAATCTTTAATATTAATCTTAATAGTAGGTTCCCAGTCATCATAAAGTTTTCTAGGTATAGAAACTTCCAATTCAAGCTTTTCTTCAAAAGATTGCATCATAGCATCAACAATATGTTTAGTAAAAGCTTTCTTTTGATTATAAGCATGAGGAGAATTCAACATGGATTGCAACAAGGAAATACAATCTATTAAGGAACAATTGTCATGATTAAATTCCTTGAAATACAAAAGAGTGGGTTCATTGCTACTTAAAGTTTTGACCTCTCCAATCCCACTTTTATCATTTTTGCATCAAGATCTAAAAAATCTAAATCATTGGGACGCCTTTTAACTAAAGTTGACTCATGTCCAGTCCCATTTTTATCAAGATTTATATTGGAAACCAAAGATTGAATAGGAGTCACATCAACCACTTTAAGATCTTCATCATCATTTTCACGAAAACTAGAAGAATACGCTTTTACAAACCAGTCTCGTTTAGCACGCATCTTAGCGGTTCTTTCTTTGAACTCATCAATGGAGATTCTAATAGCCTTTAGAGATTCAATGATATCATGCTTGGGTGGAATAGATCTAATTTTCAAAGAATCAACATCAAGCGAAACTCAATCCACGTTCCTAGCGAAGTCATCAATCTTAAGGAATTTTTCTTCAACCAAAGCATTGAAATTCTTTTGCAAACTCATAAATTATTTAAGACATACGTGTTATTACCAAAATTGTTCCTACCAACAAAATTCACAGCCATAGGTTCATTATTATTCTCAATTAATGTAGACAAAGGCATATCATTATGACCAATAGGAGCACTCTTTCTAGCAAATAATTTCATAAGTTCATCCATCTTTCCACTCAAAACATTAATCGCTTCAATCGCATGCACTTTTTTACTAGTGGAAGATCTTTCGGTATGCCATTGAAAATAATTAACCATAATATTATCTAGGAGTTTAGTAGCTTCTCCTAAAGTAATTTCAATAAAAGTATCTCCTGCGGCCGAATCTAAAAGATTTCTAGAAACAAAATTCAATCCAGCATAAATATTTTGTATATTCATCCACAAATTCAAACCATGAGTAGGGCAATTTTGTATCATCAATTTTATCCTCTCCCAAGATTGTGCAATATGTTCATGATCAAGTTGCTTAAAATTCATAATATCGTTCCCAAGGGATATGATCTTAGCGGGAGGAAATACTTGGAAATAAAAGCATCTTTACACTTATTCCATGAATCAATTCTATTTTTACGCAAAGTTGAAAACCTAGTTTTAGCACGATCTCGAAGTGAGAAGAGAAATAGCTTCAATTTAGCAATATCATTATCCACATCTTTTTCTTTTTCATATCACACAACTCAACGAAATTATTAACATGGGATGCGGCATCTTCACTAGGAAGGCCGGAAAATTGATCTTTCATAACAAGATTTAGCAAAGCAACATTAATTTCATAAGATTCCGCACTAGTGGCGGAAGCAATCGGAGTACTAATAAAATCATTGTTATTAGTGTTGGAAAAGTCACACAATTTGGTATTCTCTTGAGCCATCGTGACAAAGCAAGCAATCCAACACACGAGCACACAAAAAGCAAATGAAGAAGATGAACAAAAGAGAGGCAAAGGAAAAGGCAAATCTTTTCGAAAATCATTTTAGAAGTGGGGGAAAGGAAAATGAGAGGCAAATGGCGAATAATGTAATGCAAAAGATGAGAGTTTATGATGGGTACTTGGTATGTCTTGACTTGTCGTAGATCTCCCCTTCAACGGCACCTCAAATTCTTCCTACTACTTCTTGAGCTTGCGGTGGTTTTCCCTTGAAGAGGAAAGGGTGATGCAGCAAAGTAGAGATAAGTATTTCCCTCAATTAGAGAACCAAGGTATCAATCCAGTAGGAGAAAACGCACAAATCACCAATACCTGCACAAATGATCAAACAACTTGCACTCAACGCGATAAAGGGGTTGTCAATCCCTTCACAGTTACTTGCAAAAGCGAGATCAGATAGAGATAGATGAAACTAAACGAACGATAAAGTAAATATTTTTGGTATTTTTGGTTTATAGATCGGAAAGTAAAAGATTGCAAAATAGTATATTGGAAACTTATATGATGGAAAGTACACCCGGGGGCCATAGGTTTCACTAGAGGCTTCTCTCAAGATAGCAAATAATATGGTGGGTGAACAAATTACTGTCGAGCAATTGATAGAAAGGCGCAAAGTTATGACGATATCTAAGGCAATGATTATGAAATATAGGTGAGGGAGTCCTGGACTAGGGGGTGTCCGGATAGCCGAACTATCATCATCGGCCGGACTCCAAGACTATGAAGATACAAGATTGAAGACTTCGTCCCGTGTCCGGATGGGACTTTTCCTGGCGTGGAAGCGATACGGATATGTAGATCTCCTACCATTGTAACCGACTCTGTGTAACCCTAGCCCTCTCCGGTGTCTATATAAACCGGAGGGTTTTAGTTTATAGGACAGAACAACAATCATACCATAGGCTAGCTTCTAGGGTTTAGCCTCCTTGATCTCGTGGTAGATCCACTCTTGTACTACCCATATCATCAATATCAATCAAGCCGGAGTAGGGTTTTACCTCCATCGAGAGGGCCCGAACCTGGGTAAAAACATCCTGTCCCTTGTCTCCCGTTACCATCCGCCTAGACGCACGATTCGGGACCCCTACCCAAGATCCGCCGGTTTTGACACCGACATTGGTGCTTTCATTGAGAGTTCCTCGTGTTGCCACAATCGTGAAGGATGCCTCTTCCCGCCTTTAAAGATGGTACCATTACCAAAGGAGCTTTGGCCGCCGCCAAACTATCCGCTAGGTGGTTTTCTTATGACCGCCTGTTCGGCCGCCGCTTTGACGATGACCTCTCGGGTCATCAAAAGCGATCTTCACGTCAACTCGGAATTCACCGAGCAGCTGGATCCGATGGAGCTCTCTTCCGTAAACGAGCTCTTGGATCGCATCACCATACAGGAGTCGCCATGCACTACGATCAGATTGGGCTTAAAACTAATCTGAGAGACATTAACTCTCCCCAGGTTACCCACCACGTTGCGGTGGTAGAGGAACAACGCGGCGACTCTTCTTCTATATTAAAGACTAGTTATGTCCAGACTCCTAATCCCTCCATACCGGATTCTCGTGGAGGGACGGACGTCAATCAAGTACTGAACCTAAAGTCAGGCAGCGGACCAGATTCGTTGGACGACATCCAGCAATCCAAGCTTCCAAATTCGGAAACTTTTCGGCCCTTGAGCCTCAAGTTGGGCAGGGGTTCCGGACTTTATTCCACCCGCCCACCCAAACATAAGCGATCTATCTCAAATCCGGCAAGAGCCACGGAGACAGTACATCATTACTGGGCCAGATTCCTCCTGGTTATGCACAGGATAAAGGACTACTGTGAGGAAAGCGCAATCTCAATTTTCTGCAACAATTGCACGGACAAGGGAATCAAGAACGCCATAAGTCGCCGCGAAATTACACGCCACGACCAAGGCCCATAGTACGAAAAGTTGTGCAATGGAGAGTACCGAAAACCGAAACTAAGTTTTGGGACAATCCGCTCCAACACAACCCTAGTCCGAAACAAAAGGGTGCATCATGCTCAGCACCCGGACAAAAACCAAAAAGCAAAAACCCCATAAAGGGCACGGAACCGTATTGGAGGGATGGCTCAACGGACCCTGTAAAATCCACAAGACATGAGGGCGCCACTCCAACACATAGCCTTCGAGCATGTTGGATACTACGGCGGTGGCCAAAAGTGGCGAAGAGCTTCTAGCCCCGGAGAACCAACCCAACAGTACCAGCACGGTATTAACAGTCTTCGAGACTGTTGCATCAAACAACATGCGGAAACGAACACTCTGCAGCCTTACCGAAGTCTACCAAGTAGCAACAATAAATCCATGGAGTGACACGGCAATCACCTTCAACGCCAGCGACGAACCTAAATTCTGAACAGCCCAAGCACCAGCTGCATTGGTCCTCAGTCCAATAGTGGACGGCTTTCGTCTTACCAAGGTACTCATGGATGGCGGCAGCGGATTAAACCTCAGCTACAAGGAAACCCTCCAAAAAATGGAAATATACTGGAGCCGCATTGAGCGAAGCAGCACAACCTTTAGAGGAATAATCCCTAGTCGGGAAGCACGCTGCATAGGAAAAATCACACTAGATGTGGTGTTCAGCTCGCCGGACAATTAAAGGTCCGAGGAGGTCACGTTCCAAGTGGCCCCGTTCAGTAGCGGATATCACGCCTTATGAGGGCGAGAGGCATTCACAATTTTCCAAGCTATACCACATTACGGGTACATGAAGCTTAAAATGCCCGGACCCAATGGAATCATCACTCTTGTCAGTGATCTGGACATAGCACTCCGCGCTGAAAATAAGACAGCCGCACTAGCCCTAGACGCACTATCCGAAACCCTAGCGGCAGAAGAACTCACTGCGCTGCACTCCACGGTGAATAGGGACGATGTGATACTCGATAACAGATCTAAGTCCACCTCTTTTAAACTAGCAGACGAAATAGTGAAATTCCAGGTCCATCCAACTGACCCCACAAAGACGGCCTCCATTGGGGCACAATTAAACCCTGATGTAGACGCCGCACTACGAGAATTCCTTCGGGAAAATTGGGACATTTTTGCCTGGCACCCTTCAGATATGCCAGGAATCCCACGCAGGCTGGCAGAACATAACCTAAACATCCTAAAAGGATTCAAGCCAGTCAAACAGGCTCTTCGGCAATTTTCTGAACCCAAAAGACAAGCAATGGGAGAGGAGCTAGCCAAACTATTAGAAGCCGGATTCATCAGAGATATAAAACATCCAGACTGGCTAGTGAACCTGGTAAGGGTACCAAAAAAGGACAAATCTTGGCGCCTTTGTGTCGATTTTAAAGACCTTAACAAGGCCTGTCCAAAGGATCCTTTCCCCCTTCCCCGCATCGACCAAATCATCGATGCTACCGCAGGGCACGATTCATTGTGCTTCCTCGATGCATACTCCCGATACCATCAAATCAGGATGGCGGAAGCAGACCAGGCCGCAACAGCATTCATTACTCCATACGGACCATTCTGCTTCAACACAATGCCCTTCGGACTCAAAAACACCGGCGCAACATATCAGCGCATGATTCAGACATGTCTGGCTACCCAGATCGGCAAAACAGTGGAGGCATACGTAGACGATGTGGTCGTTAAGACCAAACACATCGAAACTCTAGTAGACGACTTGAGGCTCACATTCAACAACTTCCAAGCATATGACATTAAGCTCAACCCGGGAAAATGCGTTTTCGGCGTACCAGCCGGAAAGCTCTTGGGCTTCATTGTATCCGGTAGAGGAATTGAAGCAAACCCAGCCAATATCCGAGCTCTGTCACAATTGGATATCCCAAAAGACCTCAAACAAATTCAAAAACTGACTGGATGCGTGGCGGCTCTAAGCCGCTTCATCTCCCATTTGGGAGAAAAGGCATTGCCCCTCTATCGCCTCCTCCGGCGCACCGAACACTTCGAATGGACGGATGCCGCCACGGCCGGACTCGACAAAATAAAGGCCATATTGGCAACAAATCCGGTCCTGGCCGCGCCCAACCTAGGCAAACCGATGATATTATATATCGCGGCAACACATCAAGTTGTCAGCGCGGTACTCGTCGTCGAACGAGAAACAGAAGGACACAAATTCCCTCTTCAAAAACCAGTGTACTACGTATCCACTGTCTTAATTCCATGCAAGTCCCGGCATCCACATTATCAAAAGATAGCGTACGCGGTGTTCATGGAATCCCGGAAGCTGCGACACTACTTTCAAGAGTGTTCGATAACAGTGGCCACCGAAGTACCTCTAAACGACATTATAAACAACCGCGACGCGATGGGCAGGATTGCAAAATGGGCTATTGAGCTCTTACCATTCGACATAACCTACAAACCACGGCGAGCTATAAAGTCGCAAGTTTTGGCTGACTTCATCGCCGAATGGACCAAAGCCGAACTCCCTAAAGAGTACGGCGCATACTCCAATTGGATCATGCATTTCGACGGCTCCAAAATGTTGGCCGACTTGGGGGCTGGCGTCGTATTGACATCCCCAACCGGAGACACAGTCCAATACGTACTTCAGATAATGTACACGGACTCCACAATGCAGCCGAATATGAGGCCCTTCTACATGGTCTCCGGATGGCAATCTCCATGGGTATTCAACGCCTAGAGGTGCGCGGGGATTCAAACCTCGCAATATCCCAAGTAAATGGAGACTTTGACGCCAAGGATCCGAAAATGGCAGCCTATCACAACGCGTCTTAAAAATTTCAGCTCGGTTCGAAGGACTCGAATTCCACCATGTAGCCCGGGATAATAACCAGGCAGCCGACGTGTTGGCACGCATCGGCGCAAAACGCGACGCCGTCCCTCCAAACATCTTCCTGGAGCGGCTCTTTAATCCATCCATATTATGGGAAGAGGAGTCCGGAAATAACAACCCGGAACCAACCGCACCACCCAACACGGAACATTCTGACACAATCGGTGGCTCAGCCAATGAAATAACACCTTCAGCCCATGAAATAATGGCAGTAATTGCCCCGTGAACAGAACCATTCCTAGCCTACTTAATTAGGCAGGAACTTCCCGAAGACCAAAATGAGGCCCGCTGCATAGTTCGGCGATCTAAAGCCTACAAGGTCCATGAGGGAGAACTTTATAAGAAAAGCACAACTGGAGTCCTTCAAAGGTGCATCTCCGAAGAGGAAGGGCAAAATCTGGTGGCTGAAATTCACGCCGGACTCGACGGGCACCACGCCGCAGCCCGGGCCCTTGTGGGCAAGGCCTTCCGTACAGGATTTTATTGGCCAACTGCCCGGGCAGATGCTCAGGACTTAGTCCAACGATGCGTCGGTTGCCAGCTCTTTGCTAATCAAAGCCACATGCCACCCACCGCCTCAAAACTATACCCATCACCGGCCGTCATGTCCGGGGCTTGACATGGTTGGACCCTTAAAGGGGAACCCACAAGCAAAAATACCTATTGGTCATGGTGGATAAATTCACCAAATGGATAGAGGCCAAGCGGTTAAAACGGCGAATCCGGACCTATGATAGACTTCATATCTAGGGTAGTACACCGTTATGGCGCCCCCCAAAGATCATCACTGATAACGGCACGAACTTCACGGCCGACGAGGTTAAACTCTGGTGCAAAAACATGGGCATCAAGCTCGACTACGCTTCAGTCTATCACCCTCAAACTAACGGTCAAGTCGAACGAGCAAATGGTCTAATCATGAGCGGCATTAAACCCAGGTTAGTGCGGTCCCTCACGGAATCTAACACGCACTCTGGGGGCTGCGGACCACGCCAGGTTAGCTCGACTCCGTACTCTGGGGGCTGCGGACCACGCCAAATCGTACTACCGGATTCACACCATTTTTTATGGTATACGGCGCAGAGGCTGTTTTGCCCTGCGATATAATTCATGACTCACCTCGAGTGTGCATGTACGAAGAAAGAGAAGCCAAGTTGGATCGGTAGGACAGTTTGGACACATTGGAGGAGGAGCGCGACGTGGCAAAGGCTCGTTCTGCATTCTATCAGCAGCAGGCTCGAAGATATCAAAGTAGAGAAGTACGGGCCAAAACTTACAATGTTGGCGAACTAGTTCTACGTCTGTCGGACAAGAAAAAGGACAAACTCAAGCCCAAGTGGGAAGGTCCCTTCATCATCGATCAAGTCCTGACCGGCGGAGCATATCATCTACGAAATGGATCGAACAATCGACTCGAGCCAAACCCATGGAACGCAGCCCGCCTCCGAAGATTCTACGCCTAGCGTCGGACTCAGAGTTCGTCTCCTTCCTCCATCCACATTTTATATGTTTGCTGCCTTTTGTTTTTTTTTCTCTTCCTTCCTCCCTTCTTTTCGTAAAGCCTTTGTGGGCTGACCTGCGCATTGTTCGCTCACACTTGACGTGCTGCTCGCACTCATTATACCTGGGGGCTTCTTTAACAGAAGCTTATTTATACGGGCTTCATGCCCAACACATGTGTCACACTTCCGCGTGTACCTTTTACTCACCATTATATGCATCGATATGACTTAAGTTCTGGCCAAGCTGGGTTGCCTGGCTCCTGTGCTTACTCCTACGTTCCCAATTGTTCGGCTAGGAGGTAAAGGGAGCACCTCTGCAATTGTTCTCGCCGGTCAATTTGGATGTGTACCTCGATCGGGTGAAGCCGAAAGCTAGCGTTCTTAAGGGAATATTCGGTCGGTGACTTGAAAGATGATTTCTTATTTATTTATCTATCTGCCCCTAGATGCTTTTCTGCTCTTTTCGCAGTCCGGACATGCACTTTAGGGCATGCCTCCTAGACAAAGGAACCCCTAACGGAACTATTCTCCCTGGAAGATGTTTCTTACTAACCATGTAATATAACATAACTAGTTGGGCGCTTGTCTGATAAAGCACTAATGACCCCTACGCCTGGTCTCCATGCATGCCCCGGTTTTTTCATAACCATGAGGGTATTCGGACACACCGGACTCTAGGGTCCTGAGGTTGAAGCGAAAAGGTCCGCAAAGACAAACGATCTACAATCCGGCTAGAAGGCATTTTTTCATGTCATTTTAGATTACATCGTCAAATTGACTAATTGTACTCCTCTTCAATCCCATCTAACAGGCTGTCTAGCTTACAGTCCCGTTGGGAATACTTAGCGGCCAACTCTACTTGGCCGTACATTAAGATCACAGGAATCTCCTTCCCATCGGGCCCCACAGGTCTGACCTCGGCCATGTGGTTCGGATCAGCCTTCGTGTACCGCGTCTTCACCATGGCCCAGGCCTCCCGGGCGCCTTGACGGCAGGCCGATATCTTCCATAGACGGAAGCGCTGTCGTGCTCCATGAAGCTTCTCCGCAAGCCCTCCAAGACCCTCGGGCAGGGAGACGGACGGCCATAAGGCCTGAACGATGTCGCTCATCGCCTGCCGAACACGTTCGTGCAGCTGCAGCAGCAGCTCGAAGCGATAACCCGCTGAACCGGCATTTCTCCGCAGACGCACCCGTGAGCACACCTACAGACATATTCCTGTCAATCGACTCCCTCGCCGAACTCTTTGTCGGTGTACTAAAGTAGGGGGGTACCTTAGTACCCCGAACTTGTGCACGGGCAGTCGTAGCACCCCGTGGCAAGGCTTGCCGGACGTACGGCAAGGCTCTCCGCCACTCCTTATTACTGCCATTCAAAAACAAAGTACTAGCTAAGAACCCGAAGGCCCCGGCAAGAGGAGCTTGCCGGGAAGGCCAACCAGGGCATCACCAGAAGACTTGCCGCGGCGCCCCACGCGCCCCGACAGGGCCCGGCGGCCGGCAAGCTTGCCGGCACAGCAAGAACAGGGCCGCGGCAAGGCACTTGCCGCGGCAAAGATGCCACCCAGACTCCAGCGCACCCAGCGACGTGTCATCGCAAGGCCATCCCAAGGGCACGTGGCGAGGCGCTACGCAGCCATGCGGAGCGAGGTGGCAAACGGAGCTGACAGAGGCGCCATCGTGGCAACCGGTGGCTCACTTAACGGTCACCCCTCCTGCACTGTTGGGGCGACCGGACGGGCATTTAATGCCCTTGTCCCCTGCCATTAGAGTTAGGTAGGGGCACTGTTGTGCACTGTTGTACCAACCTGCGCTTTTACGTTTCTACCCCCTCTTCATACGCTGCCACCGTGGGTACCCCTTGAGACTATAAAAGGGAGGCCCATGCGCACGAGAAGGGGTTCGGTCCATTCGACACCCACAAGATCAGTTTTCGCCGCACGCCGAGCTAGATCAAATAACAACACAGAGCAGCAGAGGGTGTTATCTCTCCGGAGAGCCCCGGCTGGATAAAGATCGCCCGTCTCCCAGCGCGCGCGGACCTCGATCCGCTCACAAGACGACCTCGCTCCCCCGCTGAACTGAAGGGGCCCCAAGTGCCCCATAGGTGTTCGAGGCCGCGGAGACACCAGCCAGCGGCCCCGACATCTTTGGCGCGCCAGGTAGGGGGCGTCGAGGTCGTGAGCATCTGATCCGGTCTCCACGCGCACTACGTCAGCGTCATCGTCAACATGCCACCGAAGAAGAAGCCTTCGGAGGTGGCCGCTCCGTCTACATCAATTCCACCACCACCGCCGGAGCAAGCAGGCGGTGAAGCGGACGCCGGCGGAGGAGCGGGTGCCGCCGGTGGGTCTCGTGTCATCACCAGATCCAAGAACAAGGCCCCGCAAGCGCCGGGCGACGGTGCGACGCTGCGCCTTCCCAAGAGGTACAGGTCAACCACGCTACCGGTGCTCCTAGCACCGTGCTCGCTGGAGCAGGCAAGCTGGTGGGTCGCGGACGCCGAGGTCGCATGCACGCCCGCATGCTGGTGCGAGTGAGGTGCGGTCGCTCGACGGGTGTTACTCCTCCCAACCCGTGGGGAGTCCGAGCACATCTCGCCTCGCGCCGCCATCGCCGCCGCCGCCCAAGACAGCAGAGGAAGCGCCGCCCGAGCTCACCGCTTAGACTTCCTCCCGCCACACAAGATTGACGCGGAGGATGGCTATACACAGCCTCATCGGCCGCCAATGGCGACAAGCCCGGCGATCAACGCGCCGAGGGCCCGACAAGACGCCCGGCGCAGACGGCGCCGCAGATCGCTGGGTGCCGCTTCCATGCGCCCCAGCCCCAAAGGCCAAGATCGCCACCACGGACCAACCTTGACGCCGACTCCACGCGTCATCGGACCCGCGAACTCGCCGGGATCAGCGCCACGTTCTCCAAGAACGGCAACACGAAGACGCTCGTACTCGCATCGAGCACTGGAGAGAAGCGCGACGTCAATCTGACCAGCGCGCCGGGCCCGCTGTTGACGCAAGACGCACTGGAGAACCAGCGACTTGTCAGACGCTGCAGGTTGCCCGCTGCTCACCCGCGAGCTGCGGCAAGTCCAAAGGCCCAAAACTGAAAACTTTGCCGATGTGCCCGAGAAGTATGATGGCAGGATACACTCGTCGAAGTTCCTCAGCGTCTACACCATCGCGGTGCAGGCTGCCGGAGGGCGCGACGAGAAGATCCTCGCCAACTACTTCCTGCTGGTACTCAAGCCCAACGTCAGATCTTGGCTCATGCACATGCCTGACGGCTCCATCTCTTCATGGGCGGACCTGTGTCATCAGTTTGTCGGCGCCTTCACGGGCGGCCACAAGCCTCGTGGCCAGGAAAGTGACCTCCACTTGCTCGTCCAGAAGTAGGGGGAGCCCCTGCGCAAGTATATACAAAGATTCAGCCAGGTGCAACGCAACATTCCAAACGTCCACCCTGCCGCGGTTATCGCTAGCGTTTCATCGAACGCGCGAATCGCAGGATGAGGGAGGAGATGGCGATGATAAAGATCGAGATGTCGTGAGCTCACGCCTCGCCGACAAGTGTGCACGGGCTGAAGAGGGGAGGAAGATCCCCGGAGAGGTTGCCGGAGCAGAAGGATCTGACAGTGAGGATGTCGCCCCGGCAAGGAAGAGCCGGAGGCGAAACAATAGGAAGAGGAAAGCTAAGGATGTGCTAGCTGTTGAGCATTCTGGCAACGGAGGCGACTCCGACAAAGCCAAGACCGACGACTCCGGCAAGGCGGTAGCGGCCGCCGACAAGCAGAATGGCTCCGGCAAGCGTTATTGCAAGATCCACCGCACCAAAGGTCATGACCTCCAAACCTGCAAAAAAGTAGAGCAGATGGCGGAGCTGCAGAAAGCTGAGTACGAGCGCCGCGATCAGGAGAGAGCCCAGGGAGGTGGCGGAGGGTCCGGCAAAAAGCTTCCCGCCCGGGAAGGGAACCGCGGCAAGGCCAAGACGCGGCAAGGAGACAGGCCTCCCCGTGGCCGCGACAAGGACGAGGATGAAGATGAAGGTGATGAGATGGAGGAAGATGAGACTGAGGATCAAGAGTTTCAGAAGGCAACGGAAGTATTGTGCGTCGACGGCGGCGCCTCCCTGCACACCTCGCACCGCCAACTCAAACAGTGGGTGCGAGAAGTGAATGCAGCGGAGCCGTCCGTCGAGGCGCGCAGGCCTCTGAAGTGGTCCAGCACGCCCATCGTCTTCGACATTGAGGATCACCCTGATCGCATCACTGCAGTCGGGTGCTTGCCGCTGTTGGTCTCACCAACGATCGGCAACCTCAAGGTCACGAAGATGTTGGTTGACGGCGGGGCCAGCCTGAACTTGATTTCCTCCGCAGTGCTCAAGAAGCTCCAGATCCCCGACAGCGAGCTTGAAGAGACTGGCACCTTTCAAGGAATAAATCCGGGAAGGAGCCAACCTAGGGGGAAGATCACATTGCCAGTGACGTTCGGCAGCGAGCTGAACTTCAGGACTGAGAGGGTCACATTTGACGTGGCTGATATCCCTTTACCCTACAATGGGATACTCGGCCGACCCGCACTCGCCAAATTCATGGCAGCCTCTCACCACGCATACAATGTGCTCAAAATGCCTGGCCCGATGAGCGTCATTTCTATCCAAGGCGACAAGAAGGATGCACTCATCTGCGCCGACAAGATCTACCGGGAAGCGGTTGCTGCGGCAGAGCGCGAGCCACTTGCCGCTGAAGCTCCCCGGGGGAAGAAGAAGACCAAGTACGGCAAGGACAGCTCTGGTGCTCACTCCGGCAAGCGCATCTCCCCAGAGCGCTGCGCTGCCGTCGAGGACGCGCCATCGAGCTCCACCGGCAAGTGTGAGAAGGCGAAGACAGACCAGCCAAAGACTAAGCCCGGCAAGGACGGCTCTGGTGCGCGCTCCGGCAGGCGCATCTCCCCGGAGCGCCACGCTGCCGTCGAGGACGCGCCATCGAGCTCCGCCGACCAGCCCACCGGCCAGTAGGGCAAAGAAAGTTGCCAAGCTTCGAACTTTTGAGTTGTGCTCTCCGAAAGTCCATGCCTTGTATGAAGAACCTGCACAGAGGGGTCGAGTTGTGGTTTGGTTGCGCCGTTGACCCGTTTCGAGTCCGCTCGACGGTAAAGAGAGGTACACCGCAACCAGCCCGACGAGATCTTCCCACCGGAGGCAACACCGCCAGCGGGCTGCTGATGTCCTGCACTTAGCAAGTGTGTTCGCACCAGGGGGGGGGTCCTCGAAAGCGTGAGGATGAAAACATACAAGGGAGCGGGGCTTGGGGAAGAAGCACGGCCGCGACGGGTTGCTAAAGACGGAAAAGCTAAGTCATCCGAGTTTTTGTACATAACACTCCTTAGTTCCATGTTTCTTTTATGTTATGCCCCTCGCGCGTTCGTCCTTTCTACGCAATACCTGTGCGCAGAAGGAGCCAACTCGTGGTTAAGTTGCGTCCTTGCTTTGTTTCCGAGTCCGCTCAACAATACAAGTGCACTGCAACTGGCCCGAGGAGGTTTCTTGCCGGAAACAACACCGCCAGTGGGCTGCTGATGTCCCGTACTCAGTAAGTGTGTTAGCGCCGGCAAGTTCCCTAGAAGCGTAGGGTAGAAACGCACAAAGGATATAACAAAGTAGAGGGCGTAACACAGCAAGCCTTGCCGTAAGGCGCCCTTCGTATGAGAAACTTGTGCGCGGAGGAACCAACTCACGGCTAAGTTGCGTCCTTGATTTGTTTCCGAGTCCGCTCAACAATTCAAGTGCACTGCGACTGGCCCGAGAAGGTTTCTTGCCGGAGACAACACCGCCAGCGGGCTGCTGATGTCCCGTACTCAGCAAGTGTGTTAGCGCCGGCAAGTCCCCTAGCAGCGTAGAGTATAAACATACGAAGGGCAAAGCATGGCATCGTTTTGCAGAGTTGCACATAAAAAAATATATATATATAGATAATGAGATTGTTGCAGTACTATCTCAGCTGTTTTCATGGCTGTAATTACAGTGACAAGGAGAAACCAGAAGAGCGCCCCGGCCCCGGCAAGCCGACCTCGCTGGGGGCTGCAAGTACCAGAGACCCTTCGCAACGGGCCAGGGCCCCCGGCGGCCGCGGCGTCAGCGACAAAGGCAAAAGAGAGCACACCAGCACCTGGATTTTGGCGGAGCCAGAGTTGCCGGGGGCTGCGAAGGCCAAGATTCCTCCCCGGCAGGGCTAATATCGCCGGGAGGCTGTGGAGTCAGATAAGTTTTTCATCCCTCGTCATGCATCCTCTTATGGGCTGGGGAAGGCGGGGCCGCGTCCTTGAACGAGCGTGTCTTGTAAAATCCATGCGCGGAGGAACCGAGTCGTGGCCCAGTTGTGCCCTTGATTTGTTTCCGAGTCCGCTCAACAAACACAAGTGCGCTGCAACTGGCCCGGCAAGGTTGCTTGCCGGAGGCAACACCGCCAGCGGGCTGCTGATGTCCCGCACTCAGCAAGTGTGTTCGCTCTGGCAAGTCCCCTAGAAGCGTAGGGTGGGAACGTACAAGGCACCAAATCAAGTAAAGGACTTGCTCCGGCAAGCGTTCCCCTCTTTTCATTAAAAACATCCTAGTTTAGTACAAGTAAAGGACCAAGGGCTTACAAATTGGAAGATAAGATGCCCGTAATCCCTATCCTGTTTCTCTGTTCAGGAGGTAGGTCAAGGAGGCCCCGGCGAGAGAAGCTCGCCGGGAAGGGCAAAAGGGGCGCCTAGGAGAGCTACGGGCGCCAGAAGACACCAAGAGAACTTCCCGGGGGCCGGCCAGGAGCTTGGCGGAGCCGGAGGCGCCGGAGGCAGAGCTTGAAGACGGGGTGGTGGAACGTCAGCACGCTGTCGAGGGCTCCTCGCCCTCGTACTCCGATTTGACGGCCTTGCCGCCACCCCTCTTCCTCTTCCGCAGCCTCCCTACGCCAGCCGCCCAAGGAGACGGCCCCGGGGAGTTCAGAAGGCGGCGACCGGATGATGGGGTCGCCGGTGGCCTTGAGGCAGCGCCCGACGCCTAGTCGGACCCGCCATCTCGTCGTCGTCGTTGCCGCCCTCCTCGTCACTACTCGCCGAGGAGGGACCTTCGCTATCGGAGGAGCTGTCCACACAAGATCTCGCCCGGGTCCCGGAGTCCCGAAGACCTTGACGGCGAGAAGGTCGCCTCCATTAACTTGAAATGGAGGGTAAACCCCGCCGCCAAGCTGTGGATGCGGCGAACGCCTTCCACCCTCGATCGGTACATCACGCCGGGCTGGGGACACGACACTCACTCGAAGTGCCGCTGATCCCGCAGCCCCTCATGCGCAACTCCATCACTCGGGCGGATCCGCCCATCGCTTTTCGCGAACGGGTCCGGCAGCCGGAGGCAGCGACGAGGCGCCGACGCAGCTTGATGAAGAACTCCTGTGGATCGTCTCGGTGTGGACCGCCGAGAAAGGAGCCGCCGCGGAGACGGGAGGCGACGCCCGCCGCCTCTCCCGACCGCCTCGACCACGTCCTCGGCCCGTCCGGCCCCTCCCCTCCCTCTCCCCTCGTGGCGGCTCCGCCACAAAGGGATGAGAGAGGGAGGCGCTACTGAGGCGACCCTTGCCGCCATCGTAGAAGGACCAGGATTCCCTCCCTCCATGGCAGATGGGAGGAAGAGTAACGGAAGTTGAAGACGAAGGGAAGAGAGGAGGTGCGAGACTATTGTGCTCCCCTTCCGCCCCTTTTAAAGGACGAGGTGGGGGCTCAGCCGCCCTACCCGGCCAATCGGAAAGCGAGAAGGGTAGAGGAGCGGGGACGACCCACCATCTTCGCCCGAGACGGCTCGGCCTCCCACCTTTGCCGCCCACGACCCCCATGCATGAGGGCCGCGTGGCGAAAAAGTGGGGCCGGAGCGACGGGTCAAAAGACCCCGCCCTGCACCACGATCACGGGTGTGCATGCCTTAAAGGGCGCATGCGCCACCCACGTCTCCCACGACGCCGCAATCGACGCGTGCCGTTACGGGAGAGCGCGGTGGGCGCGGAGCCCGTTGCTGTGCGTACTCAGGCCACGCGTGCCCGTGCACTTTTTTGGGCCTGGCCCAACAACGCTCGGCACCGTGTATGGCCCAGGCCCGGGGGCTCCTGTCGGTGTACTAAAGTAGGGGGTACCTTAGTACCCCGAACTTGTGCACGGGCAGTCACAGCACCCCCGTGGCAAGGCTTGCCGGACGCCCGGCAAGGCTCTCCACCACTCCTTATTACTGCCATTCAAAACAAATTACTAGATAAGAACCGAAGGCCCCGCAAGAGGAGCTTGCCGGAAGGCCAACCAGGGCATCACAGAAGACTTGCCGCGGCGCGCGCGCCCGGCAAGGCCAGCGGCCGCAAGCTTGCCGGCAAGACAAAGAAGAACAGGTCGCGGCAAGGCACTTGCCGCGCAAAGATGCCACCTGACTCAGTGGCACCCAGCGATGTGTCATCGCAAGGCCATCCCAAGGGCACGTGGCGAGGCGCTACGCAGCCATGCGGAGCGAGGTGGCAAACGGAGCTGACAGAGGCGCCATCGTGGCAACCGGTGGCTCACTTAACGGTCACCCCTCCTGCACTGTTGGGGCGACCGGACGGGCATTTAATGCCCTTGTCCCCCGCCGTCGAGTTAGGTAGGGCATCACAGCATCGTTGTACCAACCTGCGCTTCTACGTTTCTACCCCCTCTTCATACGCTGCCACCTGTGGGTACCCCCTTCAGACTATAAAAGGGAGGCCCATGCGCACGTAGAAGGGGTTTGGTCCATTCGACACCCACAGCACCACTTTTTGCTCGCACGCTCGAGCTAGATCAAATAACAACACAGAGCAGTAGTAGGGGTGTTATCTCTCCGGAGATTCCCGAAGCTGGGTAAAGATCGCCCGTCTCCCCGCGCGCGCCGGACCTCGATCTGCTCAAGACGACCTCGCCTCCCCGCTGAACTGAAGGGGCCCCAAGTGCCCCATAGGTGTTCGAGGCCGCGGAGACACCAGCCAGCGGCCCCGACACTCTTCTTTTCAAAAGAGTTTGCTCAAGCACTTACTATAAATGCCGCGACGAAGCCGCTGATTCTCCTTCACGGAGCCAGACAGCTGGGCCCGAACACCTTTTAGCTCTTCGCCCAGCTGGGTGTGGGCATCTTGGAGTTTGTTCCTCTCCTACTGCACCTTCATAAGCACCTCTCGCTGCCTTGGTGGCGCAGTAGGTGCTGCTTGTCCGGATCAAGTCGGGCAACATCTGCAATATTATTGTCAGACTTATACGCACGCCACACTTCATAAACCGCTTATCTTTTTGAAATATGTGTTACCAGAGGGGATCTCTGTGGCTCCTCCCTGCGTGCTAGTGCGGCCTCAAGTTGGCCCTTGCACTCTTGAAGCTCCCGGGACAGGTGGGTATTCTTCTCCGTAAGATCCTGCAGATAAAATGATCCTTAAATCAGTTATTCTAACTACTTTAAGTCTCGGGGGCTACTGGCATATATAACTATTAAAATTCCTTAGCCGTATGTCTTTCACATACTACTCCGTGGCTCTGGTTAAACCATCTTGAGCGGCACGGAGGTGCGCGTCTCCCGCATTAAAGGCATTCAATGCCTCTGGAGAGAAACACGCGTCACGAAGAACTGTCCGGCGACGCCTGTGATTCATGGTGCTCTCCACCTCAGACCTGGTGGTGGACAGCCTGTCGGCATCCTCCGTTGGAGGAGCATCCGGCTCGTGCCTTGCGGTCGCCTCCCCCTCCGGACCAGGTGTTGGAGCCTGGCTGGTGGAGGCTTGGTTGGCAACCTCCCCGGGCATAGTTCGGCGAGCGCTCTTTCTCCAGGAAAAAACATGAGTATTAATATACCTCCCAGGAATCCTTCCCTTAAAAACGGTGGCGTGCTATACCGTTGCGGCGACGTTTCGATTCGCCTTTGCACCCTCTTCGCTGTTGGGCGAATCGACCCTTGTCGGTCAGCCGCCGCGGGTTCGGCTTCCCGCCTTGAAGGCACCTCCTGCGAGACACCGTTGGTATACGGTGGTCAGAAATAAGCACGGATGAATTAATGGTGTCAGGACTCCGGTCGTAGTTACCTGGGAAGCCGGAGATAAACCGGGGTAGTCAGCCGTAATGGCGACTAGGGCATTGTCCATGCTAAGTTGGTGGAACACCCCGTCAATCAGCTCCACCTCTATGTCCGGATCCTCTCCGGAGGCCGGATCAAGGGATCTTCCCAGATCCTCGGGTTGTGGAGTCGGGCTTTGTATGCCCTCCACATCCCGGCGCAGTTCCTGCGTCAAAATCATAAAGTAAGGCACTTAACTTTGAAAACACGGATCGGATAGATAAACGTCCGCTTACCTAGCTCCGAGGGTTATTCATGGAGAATCCATTCAATGGACTCGTGCGGAGGAAGTCCTCCTTCTCCCCCTTGTATAAGCCGGACATGATCTTCACCAGATCGGCAGCCGATCCCGGCCCCTTGCGGCCATGACGGGTGGCGTCATTCTCCCCGTTGAAATCCCAAATGGGGTGGCCCCTATATTGGAGTGGCTGCACCCCTCGCATAATGCACATGGCCATGACTCCAATCATGGTCAATCCGGAATGGGCCAGTAACCTTATCCGGCCCATCAGATATTGGACGCTCCTACCATCTTCCCGTTGAGGGATCCGCGGGCGCCAACTCAGGCGTTTCTCTAGAGGAGCATTGCTAAACTCCGGGAGGCCGATCCAAACTGGGTCCGGCAGTGGGGCGTCTTCCATATAAAACCATTCCGAAGGCCAGTCTTCGGATGCCTTCTTCGGGGTTCCGGATAGATATCCGGTTTCGGCGATGCGCCATATTTCGGCTCCACCCACTTGATATATCGACCCCTCGTGAGAACGGGGTACGAGGCAAAACAATCTCTTCCATAGCGCAAAATGGGGCTCGATGCCCAAGAATAGCTCGCAAAGAGCTACAAAACCCACAATGTGCAAAATGGAGGCGGGTGTAAGGTGATGATGCTGGAGTCCGTAGAACTCCAGGAGCCCCCGGAGAAATGGATGTATGGGAAATCCGAGCCCCCTTATTAGATAAGGGACGAAACACACCCACTCTCCTTTGGAGGGATTGGGGGTGTTCTCCGCCTGCTTTCCACCATTGTAGGTGGCCAGTCCAGCTCGAACCGGGACCATGAAGGCCGGAGGAAGGTATCCCTCCGCTTGGAGCGTCACCAGCTCGCTGTGCGGAACTGAACATCTCCTCCAATCTCCTGGCTGAGAGCTGGGAGCGCGAGAGGAGGAGCCGCGTCAACTGCCCATGATGGAGTGGATTTTTGTCAAAGGCGCTCCGATGAGTACTCGTGGAAGGAGGATGGTGTGATTTGGATCTAGATCCTTGCCACTCTTATAGGCAGCTTATTCGTGCAGCTTGGGGGTAAAACATAAGAATACCCTGGCTTTTCGCATTCATACGACACATGGAAGAGGGCCATTATTGGACGTGGAAGCCGAGGAGCGCATCATTTATAAGGAAGCCGGACACTATTCGGCAAGCACATGGAATTTGGAGGAGAACCCGCCTTGCAACGCCAAGACAATATACGCGCGGACTCGTCGTCATTGAAGCCTGGTTCGGGGCTACCGAGGAGTCTCGACTAGGGGTGTCCGGATAGCGAACTATCATCATCGGCCGGACTCCAAGACTATGAAGATACAAGATTGAAGACTTCGTCCCGTGTCCAGATGGGACTTTCCTTGGCGTGGAAGGCAAGCTTGGCGATACGGATATGTAGAACTCCTACCATTGTAACCAACTTTGTGTAACCCTAGCCCTCTCCGGTATATATATAAACCGGAGGGTTTTAGTCCATAGGACAGAACAACAATCATACCATAGGCTAGCTTCTAGGGTTTAGCCTCCTTGATCTCGTGGTAGATCCACTCTTGTACTACCCATATCATCAATATCAATCAAGCAGGAGTAGGGTTACACCTCCATCGAGAGGGCCCGAACCTGGGTAAAAACATCGTGTCCCTTGTCTCCTGATACCATCAGCCTAGACGCACAGTTCGGGACCCCCTACCCGAGATCCGCCGGTTTTGACACCGACAATAGGCATCACATCCGTGTCAAGTAGACCAAAACGATTCTGCATCTACTACTATTACTCCACACATCGACCGACTCATGCCTGCATCTAGAGTATTAAGTTCATGAATAACAAAGTAACGCATTAAGTAAGATGACATGATGTAGAGGAATAAACTCAAGCAATATGATGTAAACCCCATCTTTTTATCCTTGATGGCCACAATACAATATGTGCCTTGTTGCCCCTACTATCAATGGGAAAGGACACCGCAAGATTGAACCCAAAGCTAAGCACTTCTCCCATTGCAACAAAAACCAATCTAGTTGGCCAACCAAACCGATAGTTTGAAGAGAATTACAAAGATATCAAATCATGCATATAAGAAATCACAGGAGATTCAAATAATATTCATAGATAAGCTGATCATAAATCCACAATTCATCGGATCTCGACAAACACACCACAAAAGAAGATTACATCGGATAGATCTCCAAGAACATCAAGGAGAACATGGTATTGAGAATCAAATAGAGAGAAGAAGCCATCTAGCTACTAGCTATGGACCCGTTGGTCTGTGGTAAACTACTCATGCTTCATCAGAAGGGCAATAGAGTTGATGTAGAAGCCCTCCATGATCGAATACCCCTTCGGCAGGATGCCGGAAAAGGCCCCTAGATGGGATCTCACATGTACAGAAGCTTGCGGCAATGTAAAAGTGCTTTCGTGGATACTTCTGGTGGTTTGGGAATATATGTGAATATACAGGCGAAAGAATTAGGTCAGGGGAGTCACTGGGGGGCATATGGCAGGGGGCGCGCCCTCCACCCTTGTAGCCACATCGTTGCTCCTTTGACTTGAACTCCAAGTCTCCTGGGTGTCTTCTGGTCCAAGAAAAATCATCGCGGAGGTTTTATTCTGTGTCGACTCCATTTGGTATTCCTTATCTACAAAACTCAAAAACAAGGGAAAACATAAATGGGCACTGGGCTCTATGTTAATAGGTTAGCCCCAAAAATAATATAAAATAGCATATTAATGCATATAAAACATCCAAACAGATATACGTCTCCAGTGTATCTATAATTTTTGATTGTTCCATGCTATTATAGTAGCAATCTTGGATGTTTTATATGCAATTATATATCACTAGTCGTCAACCCGTGCTATTGCACGGGCTAGTTTTTTTTCTTTTTAAAATTGGACTGAAAGCTATAGAAACCTTTGTTTTTTCTCTCCACATATAGGTGTTTCAGTCTACTTGTCTCGAACATGATGCTTATATACATGATCATTGCCTTAGATATTATCATGATTATTCACTTTTCTATCAATTTCCCAACAATAATTTGTTTACCCACCGTATGCTATTTTCAAGAGAGAAGGCTCTAGTGAAAACTATGGCCCCGGGTCCATTTTCATCATATATCGAAAACCAAAAATACCTTGCTCCAGTTTCCTTCATTTTATTTTATTTTGTGTTTTATTTATCCATTTACCTATAAAAGATTTGATCCTTGCAATTTACTAATGTCTACTACACAACCTTCTTCTTGTAGACTCGTGTTGGGCCTCCAAGCGCAGAGTTTTGTAGGACAGTAGCAAATTTCCCTCAAGTGGATGACCTAAGGTTTATCAATCCATGGGAGGCGTAGGATGAAGATGGTCTCTCTCAAACAACCCTGCAACCAAATAACAAAGAGTCACTTGTGTCCCCAAAACACCCAATACAATGGTAAATTGTATAGGTGCACTAGTTCGGCGAAGCACTACTAGGGAAAAGCCTAGCAGCAGCGCGGGTTTTAGGCCTATTAGCAGCGCGGGTACCCGGGCTACTAATAAGGCGCCATAGACTAACTTATAGCGATGGCGGGTGCCACCAGCCTACAGTTAACGTATATAGATGAGCGGGTTTAAACCCGCGCTACTACTAATCTGTCATCTCGGAATTTTTTTTGAATTTTTTCGAAAAAAAATTTTGATTTTTTTTTTGAAATTTTCAAATTTATGAATTATTTTAACTCAAATCTCTAATCACCCCTAATCGCTGCTCAATTTAATCTCTAATCACCCCTCATCATTCCAAATCATCTAACTTCCCGGACGGTCACCCATCCTCTCACTACTCCAGCCTGAGCACGCTTAACTTCCGGGTTCTATTCTCCCTCGTTTCCAAGTCTGCACTTGTTGTTTTCCTGACAATGGTGAGATGTCAATCCTATTAACCTCAGGAATTTAGCTTGAGCATGAAGTCACACATTTCACTATTTGAGTTTGAAACTATTGTTCTAAAAAATTAGTAACACTAATATTTCTTGAATAATTAGTTTGACCACAGTTTGACCAGATTTGACCACAGTTTGACTATATTTGACCATAGTTTGACCATAGTTTGACCAGATTTGACCAAAATTCAAAAAACTAAAATAATTATTTATTAACACTATTTGAGTTTGAATTTTTTTGCCTCCAGATCTTAAAAGCCCCGTAACTTTTTTTCTGTTAGGCTTTTGAGGATTTTGAAAACGTTTAACGGGAGGCTTTTGAGGATGTAACTTTTCGAGTAGATGCTTTTTCATATAAAAAAACTTTTTCATCCGAGTTCGTATGCAAAAGTTATGGCCATTTTCATACAAATTTCCAGAGAGATTTTGCAAATAAAGTCGAAATTCATATTTGTAAATTTTCCCAACAACTAGACCACATATCACATGGGAAACTTATTTTCTTTTTTTTTGACATTTTTATCATTTTCTTTTATTTTTTTTAAAACTTAAAAGGCAGTCCACGGGGGTAGACTTTGCCAAATAGGCGGACCTCGCTACTACTATGACAGACGATTAGCGATGGCGGGTTTTAACCCTCGCTACTACTAAGTTGATAGCGAAGGCGGGTTAGTAGTAGCGAGGTTAAAACCCGCCATGCTATGAACTTAGCAAGCGGCGAGGTTAAAACCCTCGCTACTACTATGGCATATCCCGGGGGGCACGGTACAGACCGCTTAGTAGTAGCGAGGGTTACAAACCCGCGCTGCTGCTATCAACTTAGTAGTAGCGAGGTTTAAAACCTGCATTTGTTAGTAATAGCGAGAGCGAGGTTTTAGCCCTCATTGCGCTAAGATTCTGTATAGCCTTTTCCCTAGTAGTGAAGAGATGGTGATACAAGTGTAATATGGATGGTAGATATAGGCTTTTGTAATATGAAAATATAAAAACAGCAAGGTAACTAGTAACAAAAGTGAGCAAGAACAGTATTGCAATGCTTGAAAACAAGGCCTAGGGTTCATACTTTCACTAGTGCAAGTTCTCTCAACAATGATAACATAATTAGATCATATGGCAATCCCTCAGCGTGCGACAGAAGTCACTCCAAAGTTCCTATCATGGAGAACATAAGATGAAATTGCTTGTAGGGTACGAAACCACCTCAAAGTTATTCTTTCCGATCAATCCAATGGGCTATTCCTATAAGTGTCACAAACAGCCCTGGAGTTCATAGTAAAAAACACCATATGACACACATCAATCAACCCTAATGTCACCTAGATACTCCAATGTCACCACAAGTATTCGTGGGTCAATTATACGATATGCATCAAACAACTTCAGATTCATAATATTCAATCCAACATAAAGAACCTCAAAGAGTGCCCCAAGATTCCTACCCAAGAAACAAGGACGAAAACATGCATCAACCCCTATGCATAGATTACCCCAATATTGCCTCGGGAATCCGCGAGATGAGTGCCAAAACATACATCAAGTGAATCAATAGAATACCCCATTGTCACCACGGGTATCCTATGCAAGAAATACATCAAGTATTCTCAAATCCATAATAGTATTCAATCCGATAATAGTGAAACCTCAAAGGTAAAACTCAATTCATCACAAGAAGGTAGAGGGGGAGAATCACCATATGATTTAACTATAGTAACAAAACTCACGGTACATCAAGATCGTGCCAAATCAAGAACAAGAGAGAGAGAGAGAGAGAGAGAGAGAGAGAGAGAGAGATCAAACACATAGCTACTGGTAAACACCCTCAGCCCTGAGGGTGAACTACTCCCTCCTTGTCATGGAGAGCGCCAGGATGATGAAGATGGCCACCGGTGATTGTTTCCCCCTCCGGCAGGGTGCCGGAATAGGCTCCCGATTGGTTTTGTAGCTACAGAGGCTTGCGGCAGCGGAACTCTCGATCTAGGTTTATTTCTGGGGGTTTCTATATTTATAGGAATTTTTGGCGTCGGGAACAAGTTAGGGGGGGTTCCATGAGACGATGACAAGACAGGAGGCGCGCCCTCCACCCTTGTGGAGGCCTCGTGGCTGTTCTGGCCCAATTCTTTTGGTTCGGGGGCTTCTTCCGGTCCATAAAAAATCACGTAAATTTTCAGCTCATTTGGACTCCATTTGATATTCCTTTTCTGCGAAACTCAAAAACAAGGAAAAAACAGAAACTGACACTGGGCTCTCGGTTAATAGGTTAGTCCCAAAAATAATATAAAATAGCGTATAAATGCATATAAAACATCCAAGATGGATAATATAATAGCATGGAACAATCAAAAATTATAGATACGTTGGAGACGTATCAAGCATCCCCAAGCTTAATTCCTGCTTGTCCTCGAGTAGGTAAATGATAAAAACAGAATTTTTGATGTGGAATGCTACCTAACATATTTATCCATGTGATATTATCCATTGTGGCAAGAATATTCAGATCCATAAGATTAAAAACAAAAGTTTAATATTGACATAAAAACAATAATACGTCAAGCATACTAATAAAGCAATCATGTCTTGTCAAAATAACATGGCCAAAGAAAGTTATCCCTACAATAATATAGTCTAGCTATGCTCCATCTTCATCACACAAAGTATTCAAATCATGCACAACCCCAATGAGAAGCCAAGATATTGTTTCATACTTTTGATGTTCTCAAACCTTTTCAACTTTCACGCAATACATGAGCGTGAGCCATGGACATAGTACTATAGGTGGAATATAATATGGTGGTTGTGGAGAAGACAAAAAGGGAGAAGATAGTCTCACATCAACTAGGCGTATCAACGGGCTATGGAGATGTCCATTAATAGATATCGATGTGAGTGAGTAGCGATTGCCATGCAACGGATGCACTAGAGCCATAAGTTTATGAAAGCTCAAAAAGAAACTAAGTGGGTGTACATGCAACTCGCTTGCTCACGAAGACCTAGGGAAATTTGAGGAAGCCCATCATTGGAATATACAAGCCAAGTTCAATAATTAAAATTTCCCACTAGTATATGAAAGTGACAACATAGGAGGCTCTCTATCATGAAGATCATGGTGCTACTTTGAAGCACAAGTGTGGTAAAAGGATAGTAACATTGTCACTTCTCTCTTTTCTCTCATTTTTTCATCCGGAATCTCGTCCCGACTTTTGGGGGAATCATAGTCTCCATCATCCTTTCCTCACATGGGACAATGCTCTAATAATGAAAATGATCACACATTTATTTACTTACAACTCAAGAATTACAACTCGATACTTAGAACAAAATATGACTCTATATGAATGCCTCCAGCGGTGTACCGGGTTGTGCAATGAATCAAGAGTGACATGTATAAAGAATTATGAACGGTGGCTTTGCCACAAATACGATGTCAACTACATGATCATGCAAAGAAATATGACAATGGTGAAGTGTGTCATAATAAACGGAACAGTGGAAGTTGCATGGCAATATATCTTGGAATTGCTAGGGAAATGCCATAATTGTTAGGTATGGTGGCTGTTTTGAGGAAGGTATATGGTGGGTGTATGATACCGGCGAAGGTTGCAGGGCACTAGAAAGGCTAGCAATGGTGGAAGGGTGAGAATGCGTATAATCCATGTACTCATTATTATTCATAAAGAACTCACATACTTATTACAAAAATTTATTAGTTATCAAAATGAAGTACTACGCGCATGCTCCTAGGGGGATATATGATAACCCACAAGTATAGGGGATCGCAACAGTTTTCGAGGGTAGAGTATTCAACCCAAATTTGTTGATTCGACACAAGGGGCGCCAAATAATATTCTCAAGTATTAGCAGCTGAGTTGTCAATTCAACCACACCTGGAAACTTAGTATCTGCAGCAAAGTGTTTAGTAGCAAAGTAATATGATAGTGGTGGTAGCGGTAACAAAAGTAAAGACATCAAAAGTAATGTTTTTGGTATTTTGTAGTGATTGTAACAGTAGCAACGAAAAAGTAAATAAGCGAGAACCAGTATATGGAAAACTCGTAGGCACCGGATTAGCGATGGATAATTATGCCGGATGTGGTTCGTCATGTAGCAGTCATAACATAGGGTGACACAGAACTAGCTCCAGTTCATCAATGTAATGTAGGCATGTATTCCGGATATAGTCATACGTGCTTATAGAAAAGAACTTGGATGACATCTTTTGACCTACCCTCCCGTGGCAGTGGGGTCCTATTGGAAACTAAGGGATATTAAGGCCTCCTTTTAATATAGAACCGGAACAAAGCATTAGCACATAGTGAATACATGAACTCCTCAAACTATGGTCATCACCGGGAGTGGTCCCGATTATTGTCACTTCGGGGTTGCCGGATCATAACACATAGTAGGTGACTATAGACTTGCAAGATAGGATCTAGAACACACATATATTCATGAAAACATAATAGGTTCAGATCTGAAATCATGGCACTCGAGCCCTAGTGACAAGCATGAAGCATAGCAAAGTCATAGCTGTTGGGGAATGTAGTAATTTCAAAAAAATTCCTACGCACACGCAAGATCATGGTGATGATATAGCAACGAGAGGGGAGAGTGTTGTCTACGTACCCTCGTAGACCGAAGCGGAAGCGTTGACGCAACGTAGAGGAAGTAGTCGACGTCCTCCCGGTCCAACCGATCCAAGCACCGTTATTCGGCACCTCCGAGTTCTTGACACACGTACAGCTCGATGACGCACTTGAACTCCGATCCAGCAGAGGCGCGGGGAGGAGTTCCGTCAAGACGACGGCGTGGTGGACGATCTTGATGTTCTCTGTCGCAGGCTTCGCTAAGCACCGCTACAATATGACCGAGGTGTAATATCGTGGAGGGGGCACCGCACACGGCTAAGGAACGATCTCGATGATCAACTTGTGTGTCCATGGGGTGCCCCTGCCCCGATATAAAGGAGAGGAGGAGGGAGGGCGGCCCTCTACTATGGGCATACTGGGAGTCCTACTCCCACCGGGAGTAGGATTCCCCCTTTCCTAGTCCAACTAGGAGTCCTTCCATGTATTAGGAGTAGGAGACTAGGAAGGGGAAGAGATAAGGGAAGGAAGGAGGGGGTGCGGCCCCTCCCCCTAGTCCAATTCGGACTAGGCCATGGGGGGGCGCGCGGCCTGCCCTAGGCAGCCCCTCTCTCTTTCCCGCAGGGCCCAATAAGGCCCAATACTTCTCCCCCGCGAATTCCCGTAACTCTCCGGTACTCCGAAAAATACCCGAATCACTCGGAACCTTTCCGAACTCCAAATATAGTCGTCCAATATATCGATCTTTACGTCTCGACCATTTCGAGACTCCTCGTCGTGTCCCCGATCTCATCCGGGACTTCGAACTCCTTCGGTACATCAAAACTCATAAACTCATAATATAACTGTCATCGAAACCTTAAGCGGGCGGACCCTACGGTTCAAGAACAATGTAGACATGACCGAGACACGTCTCCGATCAATAACCAATAGCGGGACCTGGATGCCCATATTGGTTCCTACATATTCTACGAAGATCTTTATCGGTCAGACCGCATAACAACATACATTGTTTCCTTTGTCATCGGTATGTTACTTGCCCGAGATTCGATCGTCGGTATCCAATACCTAGTTCAATCTCGTTACTGGCAAGTCTCTTTACTCGTTCCGTAATACATCATCTCGCAACTAACTCATTAGTTGAAGTGCTTGCAAGGCTTAAGTGATGTGTATTACCGAGAGGGCCAGAGATACCTCTCAGACATTGGAGTGACAAATCCTAATCTCGAAATACGCCAACCCAACAAGTACCTTCGGAGACACCTGTAGAGCACCTTTATAATCACCCAGTTATGTTGTGACGTTTGGTAGCACACAAAGTGTTCCTCCGGTAAACGGGAGTTGCATAATCTCATAGTCATAGGAACATGTATAAGTCATGAAGGAAGCAATAGCAACATACTAAACGATAGGGTGCTAAGCTAACTGAATGGGTCATGTCAATCAGATCATTCAACTAATGATGTGATCCCGTTAATCAAATAACAACTCTTTGTCCATGGTTAGGAAACATAACCATCTTTGATTAACAAGCTAGTCAAGTAGAGGCATACTAGTGACACTCTGTTTGTCTATATATTCACACATGTATTATGTTTCCGGTTAATACAATTCTAGCATGAATAATAAACATTTATCATGATATAAGGAAATAAATAATAACTTTATTATTGCCTCTAGGGCATATTTCCTTGATCTCCCACTTGCACTAGAGTCAATAATCTAGATCACATCACCATGTGATTCACATTGATAGTTCATATCATCATGTGATTAACACCCATAGTTCACATCGCCCTGTGACCAACATCCAAAGGGTTTACTAGATTCAGTAATCTAGTTCACATTGCTATGTGATTAACACCCAAAGAGTACTTAGGTGTGATCATGTTTTGCTTGTGAGAGAATCTTAGTCAACGGGTCTTTCACATTCAGATCCGTTATGTATTTTGCAATTTTTTATGTCTACAATGCTCTGCACGGAGCTACTCTAGCTAATTGCTCCCACTTTCAATATGTATCTAGATCGAGACTTAGAGTCATCTAAATCGGTGTCAAAACTTTCATCGACGTAACCCTTTATGACGAACCTTTTTGTCACTTCCATAATCGAGAAACATATCCTTATTCCACTAAGGATAATTTTGACTGCTGTCCAGTGATCTACTCTTAGATCACTATTGTACTCCCTTGCCGAACTCAGTGCAGGGTATACAATAGATCCGGTACACAGCATGGCATACTTTATAGAACCTATGGTCAAGGCATAGGGAATGACTTTCATTCTCTTTCTATCTTCTGCCGTGGTCGGGTTTTGAGTCTTACTCAATTTCACACCTTGTAACACAGGCAAGAACTCTTTCTTTGATTGTTCCATTTTGAACTACTTCAAAATCTTGTCAAGGTATATACTCATTGAAAAAACTTATCAAGCGTCTTGATCTATCTCTATAGATCTTGATGCTCAATATGTAAGCAGCTTCACCAAGGTCTTTCTTTGAAAAACTCCTTTCAAACACTCCTTTATGCTTTGCAGAATAATTCCACATTATTTCTGATCTACAATATGTCATTCACATATACTTATCAGAAATGTTGTAGTGCTCCCACTCACTTTCTAGTAAATACAGCTTCATCGCAAGTCAGTATAAACTATATGCTTTGATCAACTTATCAAAGCGTATATTCCAACTCGAGATGCTTGCACCAGTCCATAGATGCACATTTTGTTAACACCTTTAGGATTGACAAAACCTCTTGGTTGCATCACATACAACTCTTCTTTAATAACTCCATTAAGGAATGCAGTTTTGTTTATCCATTTGCCAGATTTCATAAAATGCGGCAATTGCTAACATGATTCGGACAGACTTTTAAGCATCGATACGAGTGAGAAAATCTCATTGTATTCAACATCTTGAACTTTGTCAAAAACCTTTTTCGACAAGTCTAGCTTTGTAGATAGTAACACTACTATCAACGTCCGTCTTCCTCTTGAAGATCCATTTATTTTCTATGGCTTGCCGATCATCGGGCAACTCCACCAAAGTCCACACTTTGTTCTCATACATGGATCTCATCTCAGATTTCATGGCCTCAAGCCATTTCGCGGAATATGGGCTCATCATCGCTTCCTCATAGTTCGTAGGTTCATCATGGTCTAGTTACATGACTTCCAGAACAGGATTACCGTACCACTCTGGTGCGGATCTCACTCTGGTTTACCTACGAGATTCGGTAGTAACTTGATCTGAAGTTACATGATCATCATCATTAGCTTCCTCACTAATTGGCGTAGTAGTCACAGGAACAAATTTCTGTGATGAACTATTTTCCAATAAGGGAGAAGGTACAATTACCTCATCAAGTTCTACTTTCCTCCCACTCACTTCTTTCGAGAGAAACTCCTTCACTAGAAAGGATCCATTTATTAGCAACGAATGTTTTGCCTTCGGATCTGTGATAGAAGGTGTACCAAACAATTTCCTTTGGGTATTCTATGAAGACGCACTTCTCCGATTTGGGTTTGAGCTTATCAGGATGAAACTTTTTCACATAAGCATTGCAGCCCCAAACTTTAAGAAACGACAACTTTGGTTTCTTGCTAAACCACAGTTCATATAGTGTCGTCTCAACGGATTTAGATGGTGCCCTATTTAACGTGAATGCAGCTGTCTCAAATGCATGATCCCAAAACGATATTGGTAAATCGGTAAGAAACATCATAGATTGTACTATATCCAATAAAGTATGGTTATGACGTTCGGACACACCATTATGATGTGGTGTTCCAGGTGGCATGAATTTGTGAAACTATTCCACATTGTTTTAATTGAAGACCAAACTCGTAACTCAAATATTCATCTCCGCGATCAGATCGCAGAAACTTTATTTTCTTATTACGATGATTTTTCCACTTCACTCTGAAATTCTTTGAACCTTTCAACTATTTCAGACTTATGTTTCATCAAGTAGATATACCCATATCTGCTCAAATCATCTTGTGAAGGTCAGAAAATAACGATACTTGCCACGAGCCTTCATACTCATTGGTCTGCATACATCAGTATGTATTATTTCCAATAAGTCAGTAGCTTTTTCCATTGTTCCGAAGAACGGAGTTTTAGTCATCTTGCCCAAAAGGCACTGAGGGAGTCCTGGACTAGGGGGTGTCCGGACTACCGGACTATCGATATCCGCCGGACTCCCATACTACGAAGATAGAAGATTGAAGACTCCGACTCGTGTCCGGAAGGTACTTTCCTTGGCGTGGAAGGCAAGCTTGGCAATACGGATATGTAGATCTCCTACCATTGTAACCGACTCTGTGTAACCCTAGCCTCTCCGGTGTCTATATAAACCGGAGGGCCTTAGTCCGTGGGGACTAACATTACATCTCAACAATCATACCATAGGCTAGCTTCTAGGTTTAGCCTCCTTGATCTCGTGGTAGATCTACTCTTGTACTACCCATATCATCAATATTAATCAAGCAGGATGTAGGGTTTTACCTCCATCGAGAGGGCCGAACACAGGTAAAAACATTGTGTCCCTCGTCTCTTGTTACCATCCGCCTAGATGCACAGTTCGGGACCCCCTACCCGAGATCCGCCGGTTTTGACACCGACATTGGTTCTTTCATTGAGAGTTCCTCTGTGTCGTCGCCGATAGAGCGGATGCCTTTACCCGTCTTCAAAGACGGTGTTTTCGCCGGAGGGGCCTTGGCCGTCGGCCAGACAATCTGGCTTGGTGGCTTTCTTATGACCGCCTGTCCGGCTGCCGCTTCGGCAATGACTTCTCAAGTCGTCGGAAGCAATCTTCGTGTCAGCCCTAAAGCTGCCGAACAGTTAGATCCAATTGAGCTCTCGTCTGTTAACGAACTCTTGGATCGCCGCCCTAGGAGTTGCTACGGACTACAATCAGATCGGGCTTAAAACTGATCTGAGAGAGATTAACTCTCCCCAGGCTACCCACCACGTCGAAGTGGTAGAGGAACAACTCGGCAATCCTTTGCCAGTGTTGAAAACAATCCGTGTCCGGATTCCCGAACCCTCCATGCCGGATTCCCGCGGAGGGACGGACTCTGATCGAGCATTGAACCTAAAATCATGCGTCGCTCCGGACTCGCTGGACTGTCTCCAGCAAATCAAGCTCCCGAATTCGGAAGCCCCTCGGCCTTTGAGCCCAAAGATGGGCAGGGATCCGGATTTTATTCCACCCACCCGCCCAGACATATGCGACCTATCTCTAATTCGGCAAGAGCCTTCAGAAACAGTACATCATTACTGGGCCAGATTCCTCCTGGTTATGGACAGGATAAAGGACTGCCGAGAGGAAAACGCACTTCGATCTTACGCAATAAGCGCACGGACAAGGGAATCTGAACGCCATTGATCGTCGCAAGATTACGCGCTTTACCGATCTGGCGTCCATAGTGCGAAATATCGCGCAATGGAGAGTTTCGAAAACTGAAAATCAATTTTGGGATAATCCGCCCCAAACCGGTCTTGGCGGTAAAAGGCGCGCCACAATCAGGCCCAGATGCAAAAACAAAAAGCAAAAACCCAAGAAGGGAAACGGAACCGTACTGGAGGGATGGCTCAATGGACCCTGTAAACTTCAGAGGGAGCTGTCCCAACACATAGCCTTCGAGCATGTTGGATATTACGGCAGGTGGCCAAAAGTGGCAAAGAGCTTCTAGCTCCGGAAACCACTCTAGCAATACCAGCACGGTATCAACAGTCTTCGAGACTTTCGCATCAAATAATATGCGAAAACGAACAATCCGCGAACTCGCCGAAGTCTACCAAGTAGCAACAGCAAATCCATGGAGTGTTACAGCTATTACCTTCAGCGCCAGCGACGAGCCCACATCTCAAACTACCAGAGCCCCAGCCGCACTGGTACTTAGTCCCATAGTGGACGGCTTTCGACTGACAAAAGTCCCCATGGACGGCGGCAGCGGACTAAACCTCGTTTATGAGGAAACCCTGCGGAAAATGGAAATCGATTGGAGCTGTATTGAGCGAAGCAGCACAACCTTCAGAGGAATAATCCCTAGCCGGGAAGCGCGCTGCACCGGAAAAATCATACTCGATGTGGTGTTCGGCTCTCCGGACAATTACAGATCTGAAGAAATCACGTTCCAGGTGGCCCCGTTCAGCAGCGGCTATCAAGCCATATTAGGACGAGAGGCATTCACAATTTTTCAAGCAATACCTCATTACGGGTACATGAAGCTCAAAATGCCTGGGCCCAGCGGAATAATCACTCTCGTTAGTGATCCGGATATAGCACTCCGCGCCCAAAACAAGACAGCCGCACTAGCCCTCGAGGCACTATCCGAAGCCTTAGCGGCAGAGGAACTCACCGCGCTACGCTCTACGGTAAACAGGGACGATGTGATACTTGATAAAAGATCCAAGTCCACCTCCTTCAAACCAGCAGACGAGATAATAAAATTTCAGGTCCACCCAACGGACCCAACAAAGACGGCTTCCATCGGGGCACAGTTGAACCCCGAAGTCGACGCTGCACTGCGCGAATTCCTTCAGGAAAATTGGGACATCTTCGCCTGGCATCCCTCGGACATGCCCGGAATCCCTCGCAGGTTGGCGAACACAGCCTAAACATCCTAAAGGATTTAAGCTATCAAACAGGCTCTTCGACGATTTTCCGAGCCCAAAAGACAGGCAATGGGAGAAGAGCTAGCCAAGTTATTGGAAGCCGGATTCATTAGAGATATCAAACATCCGGACTGGCTAGCAAATTTGGTGATGGTACCAAAGAAGGATAAATCCTGGCGTCTCTGTGTCGTCTTCAAAGACCTCAATAAGGCTTGCCCAAAGGATCCTTTCCCCCTCCCCCGCATCGATCAAATTATCGATGCCACAGCAGGACACGATTTGTTGTGCTTCCTGGATGCATACTCTGGCTATCATCAAATCAAGATGGCGGAAGCAGATCAAGCCGCAATGGCATTCATCACTCCATACGGACCATTCTGCTTCAACACGATGCCCTTCGGACTTAAAAATGCCGGCGCAACATATCAGCGCATGATTCAAACATGTCTGGCCACCCAGATCGGCAAAACAGTCGAGGCATACGTAGACGACGTAGTCGTCAAAACAAAACACGTCGAAACTTTAGTAGACGATTTGAGGCTCACATTCGACAACCTCAGAGCATATGACATTAAGCTGAATCCGGAAAAATGTGTTTTCGGCGTACCAGCCGGAAAGCTGTCGGGCTTCATCATATCCGGCAAAGGAATCGAAGCAAATCCGGCCAAAATCCGGGCTCTGTCACAGTTGGATATCCCAAAGGACCTCAAGCAAATACAAAAATTAACAGGATGCGTGGCAGCTTTAAGCCGTTTTATCTCCCGTTTAGGAGAGAAGGCGTTGCCCCTTTATCGCCTCCTAAGGCGCACCGAACACTTCGAGTGGACGGATGCCGCCACTGCCGGACTCGAAGAAATAAAGGCCATATTGGCAACAAATCCGGTCTTGGCTGCGCCCACTCTGGGCGAACCAATGTTGTTATATATCGCAGCAACACATCAAGTTGTAAGCGCTGTCCTCGTCGTCGAACGAGCGACAGAAGGGCATAAATTCCCTCTTCAAAAACCAGTGTATTACGTATCCACTGTGTTAACCCCCTGCAAATCCCGCTACCCGCACTATCAGAAGATAGCATACGCGGTGTTCATGGCGTCTCGGAAGCTCAGGCACTACTTTCAAGAGTGTTCGATAACAGTGGCCTCTAAAGTACCACTCAATGACATTATAAATAACACAAGAGCGGGCAGGATTGCAAAATGGGCCATTGAGCTCTTGCCATTCGACATAACTTACAGACCTCGACGATCCATAAAGTCACAAGTTTTGGCTGACTTCGTCGCCGAATGGACTGAAGCCGAACTCCCTAAAGAGTACGGCATACTCAATTGGACTATGCACTTCGACGGTTCCAAAATGTTGGCGGATGGGGGCTGGCGTCGATCGACGTCCCCACGGAGATCTGATCGATATGTACTTCAAATAATGTACGGACTCCAACAACGCAGCCAAACACGAGGCCCTATTACATGGTCTCCGGATGGCGATCTCCATGGGCATTCAACGCCTAGAGGTGCGCGATTCAAACCTTGCAATATCCCAAATAAATGGAGACTTTGACGCCAAGGATCCGAAAATGGCAGCATATCGCAATGCTGTCACGAAAATGTCACTCGGTTTGAAGGACTCGAATTCCATCACATAGCCCGAGATAATAACCAAGTGGCCGACGTCCCGCACGATCGGTGCGTAAACGTGATGTTGTCCTCCAAATATCTTCTCGAACGGCTCTTCAAGCCATCCGTACTATGGGAAGAGGAGTCCGTAGCGATAAACCGGAGAAAACCGCACCAACCGGTGATTCAGCAGATGACATAACACCCTCCGCCCACGATATAATGGCAGAATCGCCGCGTGGGCAGAACCTTTCCTAGCCTACTTACTTAGGCGGGAACTTCGAAGACCAAAATGAGGCCCGCTGCATAGTCCGCGATCGAAGGCCTACAAGGTCCATGAGGAGAACTTTATAAGAAAAGTACTACCGGAGTCCTTCAAAGGTGTATCTCCGAAGAAGAAGGGCGAAACCTCCTGGCTGAAATCCATGCCGGACTAGGTGGACACCACGCAGCAGCCCGGGCCCTGGTAGGAAAGGCATTCCGAACAGGATTTTCTTGGCCGACGGCTCGGGCAGATGCACAGACTTGGTCCAGCGATCGTTGGTTGCCGCTCTTTGCTAATCAGAGCCATATGCCACCCACCGCCCTCAAAACCATACCCATTACCTGGCCGTTCGTGGTCTGGGGGCTTGACATGGTCGGACCCTTAAAGGGGGAACCCACAAGAAAAAGTACCTATTGGTCATGGTGGATAAGTTCACCAAATGGATAGAGGCCAAACCGGTCAAAACGGCAGAGTCCGGACCAGTGATAGACTTTATATCAAAGGTGGTACACCGATACGGAGTCCCCCACAGCATCATCACCGACAACGGCACGAACTTCACGGCCGATGAGGTCAAGTTATGGTGCAAAAATATGGGCATTAAGCTCGACTATGCGTCAGTCTATCACCCTCAAACCAATGGTCAAGTGGAAAGAGCAAACGGTCTAATAATGAGCGGCATTAAACCCAGATTGGTGAGGTCACTCACCAAATCCGATACCCAATGGGTCGAGGAGCTCGACTCCATACTGGGGCTGCGGACAACGCCTAACCGTACTACGGATTCACACCATTTTTATGGTATCGGCGCAGAGGCGTCTTGCCTGCGACATTATTCATGACTCACCTCGAGTGCGCATGTATGAGGAAAAAGAAGCCGAGCTGGATCGGCGGGACAGCTTGGACACATTGGAGGAAGAACGTGGCGTCGTGAAGGCTCGTTCGCATTCTATCGCAGCAGGCCCAAAGATATCAAAAGAGAAGTACGGGCCAAGACTTATAACGTTGGCGAACTAGTTCTCGCTGCACGGACAAGAAAAGGACAAGCTCAAGCCGGATGGGAAGGCCCTTCATTATTGATCAAGTACTGACCGGCGGAGCATACCGTCTACGAAATGCGTCGGACAACCGACTCGAGCCGAACCCATGGAACGCAGCCCGACTCCGACGATTCTACGCCTAGCACCATACTAAGAGTTCGTCCCCTTCCCCCGTCCAACCTTTTATATTTCGGTTGTCTTCTGTTTCTCTTTTTATCCTTTTTAATTCAACAAGCCCCTCGGGGCCTATTTTCGCATTCTTTGCACACATACGAGGTGCCATCCGCACTCGTTATTCCTGGGGGCTTCTTTTACAGAAGCTCAACTATACGGGTTTTATACCCAAAACATGTGTCGCACTTCCACATGTACCTTTTACTCGCCATTATATGCATCGATATGACTTAAGTTTTGGCCAAGCTGGGTTGTTCGGCTCTGTGCTTACCCTACATTCCCGATTGTTCGCTAGGTGGTAAAGGAGCACCTCTGCGATTATTCTTGCGGGTCACCGGATGTGTACCTCAGGTCGGGTGAAGCCAAAGCTAGCGTTCTTAAGGGAATATTGGTCGGTGATTTAACAGATGACTTTTACCTTTTTTCCCCATCTGCCCCGGATGTTTTATCGCTCTCTTGGCAGTCCGGACATGCACTTTAGGGCATGCCTCCCCAATGAAAGGAACCCTTAACGGAACTATTCTCCCCGAAGATGTTTCTTACTAACCATGTAATATAACATAACTAGTTGGGCACTTGTCTGATAAAGCACTAATGACCCCTACGCCTGGTCTCCATGCATACCACGGTTATTTCTCAACCAAAAAGGTATTCGGACACACTCCGGACTCTAGGGTCCCGAGGTCGAAGCGAAAAGGTCGGCAAAGACAAACGATATACAATCCGGCTAGAAGGCATTTCACATGTCATTTTTAAAGGACAACATACATTGTCAAGTTTATTGATTGTATTCCTCCTCAATCCCGTCTAACAGGCTGTCTAGCTTACAGTCCCGTTGGGAAAATTTAGCAGCCAGTTCCACCTGGCTGTACACTAAACTCACAGGGATCTCCTTCTCGTCGGGCCCCACCGGTCCAACTTCGGCCATATGGTTGGGATCCGCCTTCTTGTACCGCGTCTTCACCATGGCCCAAGCCTCCCTGGCACCTTGACGGCAAGCCGAGACCTTCCACAAACGGAAGCGCTGCTGCACTCCCTGCAGCTTCTCTGCAAGCTCCCCGGGGCCCTCGGGCGGGGCGAGGGATGGCCATAAAGCCTGCACGGCGCCACTCATTGCCTGTCGAACTCGTTCGAATAGCTGCAATAGTTCGGGAAGTTGATCACCCATTGATACGGGCATCTCCTCCGCAGGACGGCCCGTGAGTATACCTACAAGACACATTATGTCAAATTGCTTCCTCACCGAACTCTTCTTCCTTAGAGAGTTCGCTCAAGCACTTACTATAGATGCCGCGAAGAAGCCGTTGATTCTCCTTGACGGAGCCGGACAGCTCGGCCTGTGCGCCCTTCAGCTCTTCTCCGAGCTTGGCGTTGGCATCTTGGAGCTTGTTCCTTTCCTGCTGAACTCTGTTCAGCACATTCTCGCCAGCCTTTAGCTGGCGCAGTAGCGCTTGCCTGTCCGGATCTTGTTCGGCGGCGCCTGCAGTGTCATTATTAGACTCGCGTGCATTTCGCACAGCGCTTATATTAATTTATACAAATGTGTTACCAGGAGGGGTCTTTCCGTCTCCTCCTGCGGCAGCAAGTGTGGCCTCAAGTTGGGCCTTGCAATCTTGCAGCTCCCGGGACAGCCGGGCATTCTTCTCGTTAAGGGCCTAAAATTCCAAATGATCCTTAAATCAGTTCGCATAACTAATTTAAGTCTCGAGGGCTACTGGTGTATACAACCATTAAAATTTCCTACCCGTATGTCTTTAACATACTGCTCCGTGGCTCTGGTAAAACCATTTTTAGCAGCCCGGAGATGCGCGTCCCCTGCGTTAAAGGCATCCAATGCCTCAGGGGAAAAGCACGCCTCTTGAAAAACTGTCCGGCGGCGTCTATGATTCATAGAGCTCTCCACCTCTGACTTGGTGGTGGACAGTCTGTCGGTATCCTCCGTTGGAGAAGGATCCGGTTCGCGTCTTGCGCTTGCCTCCCCCTCCAGCCCGGGCGCTGGAGCCTGGCTGGTGTTGGTTGGGTCGGCAATTCCTGTGCTCGCAGTCCGGTGAGCGCTTTTTCTCCTATAAAGATCATGAGCACTTAGAAGTTTCCTCGGAACGTTGCTTAAAAAGATCAAACACGAGCTATACCTCTGCGGCGACGTTTCCGCCCGCACGGCGCTCCTTTTCCTCCTGCTAGTTTGGACTGACCTCTGTAGGTCGGCCGCCGCAGGCTCGGCTCCCTGCCGTAATGGCGCTTCCTGCAAGATACCATCGTTCGTGAAGGTCAGAAATAGGCAAGGATAAGATAACGGTGTCCGGACTTCGGTCGTGGTCACCTGGGATGTCAAACTTAGCCCGGGGTAGTCCGCCGTAATGGCGACCAAAGCATTATCAATGCTGAGCTGGTGATACACCCCGTCGATTAGCTCCACCTCGATGTCCGGATCCTCTTCGGAGGCCGGACCCAGGGATCCTTCCGGATCCTCGGGTTGTGGAGCAGGACTCACCATGTCCTCCACAGTCCGGCGCAGACCCTGCGCATAAGACGTAATGTAAGAAGCTTAAACTTCGAAGATACGGGAAAAGACCCTTTGAGGTGTTCGCTTACCCATCCTCTGGGGTTGATCATGGAAAACCCCTCCACAGGGTTCGGGCGAAGGAAGTCCTCCTTCTCCCCCTTGTACAGACCGGACGGGACCTTCACAGATCCTCGGTCGAACTCGACCCTTTGCGGCCGTCTTGCGGTGGCATCGTCCTCCCCATTGAAATCCCACATGGGGTGGCCTCAGACAGCAGCGGCTGCAGCCCCCGCTTGATGCATGTCGCCATGACTCCAATCATGGTCAAGCAGGAATGAGCCATTAATCTTATCCGGCCCATCAAGTAATGGGCGCTCTGTCTTCCTCCAAGCGGGGCTCATGGGCGCCACCGAGGCGTTTCTTCAAGGGAGACATCAAACTCCGGGAGGCCAATTCGGACTGGGTCGGGCAACGGAGCGTCTACAATATAAAACCACTCCGAGGGCCAGTCTTCGGACGCCCTCTTGGGGGTGCTGGATAGGTATCCGGTCCCGGCGATGCGCCATATTTCGGCGCCGCCCACTTGGTATATGGACCCCTGGTGAGAACGAGGTACGAGGCAGAACAGCCTCTTCCACAATGCGAAATGGGGCTCGATGCCGAGGAATAGCTCGCAAAGAGCTACGTAGCCCGCGATGTGCAGCACAGAGGCGGGCGTGAGGTGGTGGAGCTGGAGTCCATAGAACTTCAGGAGCCCGCGGAGGAACGGATGTATCGGAAATCCGAGCCCCCTTATCAGATAGGGGACGAAACACACCCTCTCCCCCTTGTTGGGGTTTGGGGTGTCCTCCGCCTGCCTCCCCCCTCGATAAGTAACCAGTCCGGCTCGGACTGGAACCATGAAGGCCGGAGGAAGAAATCCCTCCGTTTGGACCTTTACTAGCTCATTGTGCGAAATGGAGCACCTCCTCCAATCCCCTGGCGATGGGCTAGGAGCGCGTGAGGAAGAGCCGCATTGACGATCCATGGTGGAATGGATTTCAGGGTCGGAGGCGCTTTGATGGAGTATACGCGGGAGTAAGACGGTGCGGTTTGGATCTGGATCCCTGCCCCTTTTATAGGCGGGCGACCCGCACAATTAGGGGGTGAAATGTAAAAGACACCCTGGCTTTTCGCATTCGTGCGACGCGTGGAAGAGGGCCATAATTTGGCGTAGAAGCCAAGGAACACAGTATTCAAGATGAAGCCGAGTACTGTTCGGCTGGTACATGGAATTTGAAAGGAGAACCCGCCTTGCAACGCCGAAGACTACGAGCACGCTGGACTTATCGTCATTGAAGCCTGGTTCGGGGGCTACTGAGGGAGTCCTGGACTAGGGGGTGTCCGGACTGCCGGACTATCGATATCCGCCGGACTCCCATACTACGAAGATAGAAGATTGAAGACTCCGGCTCGTGTCCGGAAGGTACTTTCCTTGGCGTGGAAGGCAAGCTTGGCAATACGGATATGTAGATCTCCTACCATTGTAACCGACTCTGTGTAACCCTAGCCTCTCCGGTGTCTATATAAACCGGAGGGCCTTAGTCCGTAGGACGAACATTACATCTCAACAATCATACCATAGGCTAGCTTCTAGGGTTTAGCCTCCTTGATCTCGTGGTAGATCTACTCTTGTACTACCCATATCATCTATATTAATCAAGTAGGACGTAGGGTTTTACCTCCATCGAGAGGGACCGAACCTGGGTAAAAATATTGTGTCCCTCGTCTCTTGTTAACATCCGCCTAGACGCACAGTTCGGGACCCCCTACCCGAGATCCGCCGGTTTTGACACCGACAGGCACGGTTCGCAAACATCAAATGATTCATAACCAAGTGATTCCAAAATCCCATCAGCATGGAGTTTCTTCATGCGCTTTACACCAATATGACCTAAACGGCAGTGCCACAAATAAGTTGCACTATCATTATTAACTTTGCATCTTTTGGTTTCAATATTATGTATATGTGTATCACTACAATCGAGATCCAATGAACCATTTTCATTGGGTGTGTAACCATATAAGGTTTTATTCATGTAAACAGAACAACAGTTTATTCTCTTACTTAAATGAATAACTGTATTGCAATAAACACGATAATAGCAACATTCCTTAGGGAAGGCTTTAGGTGAAATCTTTACCAAGATAACTCCAGAGAAGAGATTGATGGATTTAAAATACCTCATTCTTGACAACATGTGAACCACGAAAGATGAAAGCAAATTGTCAAGAATGATATAACACCATCTCAAAAGATAAGGTAGGAAAATTGCACTTTGGAATGCAAGAAGAAGAATATTTGAACGCCTCAAAACAAAACATGTGTTGAGCATCATGTTTATTTTAGAGTATGGCTTGACGAATCGAAACTTCAAGAGAAACCTTGAAGAACAATTGAAGAATGAAAAGAATCCTTGATGCACCACCATGTAGTGCCTCCATGAAGAACTCCGGTAATAAAAGGATGATAAAAAGAAAGAGAAGTTGAAAACACAAGGTGAAGCCTTGCAATGATTTAGATGGATCTTCGTGATGATGAGAGCTTGGAACTCCGGGAAAAAGAGAAGATGAAACAAATGAAACCGAGAATTTATTCATCATGAACAAACTCCGAAAGAAGGAATTAATCACTTGGATGAAACAAGAATAAGAATTATGTTATGCATATCCTTCACCAATTAAATTGATGACAAGCAACGGATTTGGCATACTACTTATTCTCGTAGAAAGGATTAAGATAGATATGGCGGGAACTTGATAAGGTATTGATGGAACCACCGGTGGGATTTGGAAATAACGAATATTTGATATGATGAACAAGGAAGAGAGATCTTGAAAGAACCACCGTAAGAATTGAAAATGAATGTAGCAAAGGTACAATTCACCGGGAAGAATTTGAAAACGAAAGAAGATACTTGAGGGGATTTAGATACCTGAGAACGAAGAGATCAAGAACTGATTAGAGGATATTTGAACGATTCACCGGTAAGATTTGGAGAATGATGGCTACACGCTAAGAATAAAGAATTATGACATGATGGACTTCGGAGGGAAGAAAATTGGAAACAACTCATGAAATACTCCGGATGGTAAGAAAAGAATTCTCGCATCGAAAACAATTATGAAAGGATAGCATGAAGCTAGGACCATGAATCTTCGAGAGAACGGACAAGATTTAAGAGAAATCCTTCTTCAGTCTTCACATGTTGAGAATGAAGATGAGAACCACCATGAATTGTATGAGATACTCCGGGACAATGAAAAAAACCAAATAGGTTGAGCCAACAATGAAATAATTGAGATCGATATTGGAGAAAGCATGTGACTGATGAAATTCATTCTTACGTCACACTTGGAAAGAATTTAAGAATAACTCCGGAATAATTAGTAGAGTCAGGTAAGATCCTGGGAAAAGACCTGTGGGTTAGGGCCCACTCAAAAGAACACCGTTGAAAAGATTTAAAAGAGATGTTGCACCGGTTGAATTTAATGACTTGAATGAGATAACAATCTCGAAAGAGCTTGAACGAATGCAGAGTGGAAACACGAATCTTCGAGATATCTTGAGCACTCGGAATAACAAATAGCGTAGAAGTTGAATGATAATGAGGTGCACGGTATGAGAAGACATTAGAAACGAGGAAAGGAATATGATGAATATCGAAAGCTTGAATAGGATCCACCGGAGAAGAGACAACAAAGAAGGATGATGAACTTGAAGCTGTTGAGCATCTTCATGGGAAATCACCGGATCAGACCATCGATTGAAAAGAATGAAGAGACTTCACATGAATAAATGGAAACTTGATTAAGAAATATGTGTCCTTGAGGAAAAAGGGTGGGTGGGCGGGAAAAAGCAAAGGCAACTTGGAGACGAATGAAACAAACACCGTTGAGAAAACTTAGAATTGATCTTGCGGATGGGGAGAATGATGGGATCATCTCGAAGAGAAGCACGCCGGTAGAAAAGGATTGACATGACAATCTCGATTGTCGAGAAGGATTGGTATTCACATCGGAGTATGAGAACACCATTTCGGAAAGGTATGGAATCAACACTTGACATTGAAGCAACTCGAATACCACAACTCAAAACAAAAACAAAGGATTGGCTTGCAGAATAAGCCGGAACAAACATATGATAGAGATTTCGTCCGAAGTTTTCGTGGTGGGGCCTACACGGGCTCAATCGTACAGCACCATCATGTACAAGGCAGTGCACATGACATACGAAGCGTCCCCGAGTCGGCATAGCCAAGGACTCTTTAAGACACAACGAGACCACTGTAAAACCAACCGTGAATAGGCGGACCACTAGACGTCGAACCCCAATTTCATATCATACATCCGTCGGAAAGATATCCTAAGAGCTACTTGAATTCCCACCTATAAAACTCCCGAAACTTTCCGGTTATGCAATCAGGTGTTGGGGATACAGGGGAGCAATATATATCTCACCCAAGCTAACAATCCCTACATCCAGTTGTATCCATCCGTCAACACATAACCAAGAAACCTTCGGAAATCGTCTACCTCAACCTTCGAAAAGCATCCGTTATACGAGTCATGGCAATACTCCCGTACTCACCTCAGTACTGGGTTAGCGGGGTTATCTCACCAACAACTGCATAAAAGAGATTTTCGATGTCGGCGTACTAAACTCAGGTATTCCAGAATTGCAACGATAAAATTATGACGACAACACCTCGGAGCTCAACTCCCCGGGACACTGCCACAACCCCTAAATGTCAGGAGGCACCAAGAACAATGTTCTCGTCATAAGAATATCGGAACGATTCCAAGATACCCGCGTGATCCTAAAAATTTTTTAGTGAAATTTGAGAAGAGAAGAGTCAAAACTCTACGTCAGGATACCTCACCAGAAGGTCGAAGGGACTGGGGAGTAAAAAGAATTCCTAACTCTCCGATATATATAATCCTAAATGACTCAAAACATTTTTCTAGACACAACTCGGCCGCTAAAAACGATCAAGCAGGGGGGGCTCCTAAGGTCGGGGATGGCTCTGATACCAACTTGTAACGCCCTCGATGCAGCTATATCTCCCACGTGTCGAAGCACGACTTAGAGGCATAACCGCATTGAAAGCAATGTCGCAAGTGAGGTAATCTTCACACAACCCATGTATTACATAAGGGAAAGAGATACATAGTTGGCTTACAATCGCCACTTCACACAATTACATGAATAAAGCATTACATCATCCAGATACAATCAAGGTCCGACTACGGAACCAAAATAAAAGAAGAACCCCAAATGCGACAAAGGACCCTGATCGACCCCAACTGGGCTCCACTACTGATCAACTAGAACGAAACAACACAAAGGGCAAGATCTTCATCGAGCTCCTCCTTGATCTGGTTGCGTCACCGCTTTCGGTAACATAGGCACCGCAAACTGGTTTTGGAAGTATCCGGTGAGTCACGAGGACTCAGCAATCTCACACCATGAGATCAAGACTATTTAAGCTTATGGGTAAGGTAAAGGCATGAGGTGGAGCTGCAGCAGCGACTAGCATATCGGAGGCTAACATACGCAAATGAGAGCGAGAAGAGAAGGCAAAGCACGGTCGTCAAAAGTATGATCAAGAAGTGATCCTATAGCAACCTCGTCAAGCATAACTCCAACACCGTGTTCACTTCCGGACTCCACGGAAAGAGACCATCACGGTAACACACACGGTTGATGTATTTTAATTAAGGTCAACTTCAGGTTTTCTACAACGGACATTAACAAATTCCCATCTGCCACATAACCGGGCACGGCTCTCGAAAGTTTATACCTGCGGGGTGTCCCAACAGCCCATGACAAGCTCTCGCGATCATCGAAGGAATAGACCTTCACCCGAGACACTCCGATCAGGCTCGGTATCCGGTACATCAAGACATTTCGACAATGGTAAAACAAGACCAGCAAGACCTCCGGCGTGCCGACATCCCGATAGTAGCCGCGTATCTCGTCTCGAGCCACGACCGGATGAGCAATCCGTATAACTAAAACCAGACCTCAAGTTTCCTTGAGGGGGCGCTGCAAAGGGCTCTAGTTTGGACCAACACTTAGACAAGCATTGGGCCGGGGGGGCTGAATAAAAGATGACCCTCGAGAGAGCGACTCCCAAGGGAAAAAAATAGGTGGTGGTGAGGCAAATGGTAAAAGGCAATGTTGGGCCTTGCTGGACAAGTTTTATTCAAAGCGAACTGTCAAGGGGTCCCATAAATCACCCGACAGCGTAAGGGGCGCAAAATCCGGGAACATAACACCGGTATGACGGAAACTAGGGCGGCAAGAGTGGAACAAAACACGGGCATAAGGCCGAGCCTTCCACCCTTTACCAAATATATAGATGCATTAATAATATAAGAGATATTGTGATATCCCAACAAGTAAACATGTTCCAACAAGGAACAACATCTCCATGTTCCAACAAGGAACAATCTTCAATCTTCACCGCAACTAACAACGCTATAAGAGAAATTTGAGCAAAGCGGTAACATAGCCAAACAACGGTTTGCATAGGAAAAGGTGTCAAAGGTTAGGGGTTTGACATGGCAATTTGGGAGGCTGACAAGCAAAAGGTAGGCATCGTAGCATTGGCATAGCAAAAGAGCGAGCAAACTAGCATAGCAAAGATAGTAGTGATTTCGAGGGTATGGTCATCTTGCCTGCAAGGTTCTCAGAGTTGTCGAAGACTTGATCCTCGTAGGCATTCTCAACAGGATCCTCGTTCACGTACTCGTCTCCCGGCTCTACCCAAAGCAAGAACACAAGCAACGGAACCACAATCAAACAAGGAACAATGCACAAGCAATATGATGCAATACATGACATGCTATGCGAGATGTGATATGCAATGCATATGTATGCTCTGGAAGGAGAATGATGAACCGGGCATCAACTTGGCAAACCAAGTATGCCGCTGGAAAGATGAGATGATTTCGGTTGAAACCGATATAAAGATCACCGGAATCGGATGCACGGTTTGCAAATGACAAGCAAAACAAGAATGACGCAAAACTGCGTTTAACAGCCCGATGCTACTTAGCACGCAACACGAAACTATGCTACAGCACCCCAACATAAAACAAAGCATATGACAACGAACTACAGGAGATGCTTAACAAAAGAGGAACACTGAGCTACGGCTAAATCACATCATAACATGTTCAAACAAGCATGGAGAAAGTGCTCAAAATATCAGGTTCACAGACTTAGTGAAAATACTAACATACCAGGAATCAACATCAGGAAGGCATGTTTAGAGCAAGCAAACAACATGCTACAGGAACTTATAATAGCAAAGCAAGGCATGACATGATTCTACTCAAAGCATATATCAATAGTCCCTTACTGACCATAAGCCAAAAAGGACTCTAAGAAATGATGGCACCCATGTAAACATGGCAAGTTTTATTACAGATTTCAGACTTAGTGAAAAATCAGGACATGGCAAAAACAGATTTCAACATGGCATGTTCGTGAGCTCGATGCACTCACTACAGAGCATCTCATGACATGGCAAGGCAACCAACAGTAAGAAGGCATGATTATGAAGCTAAGCATGGCAAGAGCAAGGTCATAGCATACACGGATCAACTACAACGACCTCGTGAAAATTGAATCTCATGCAAACAATCTGTCAGGAAACAATTTCAAGCAACTTTGGAGCAAGAAAAGAACATGTTCCAGCAGGCTAAAATTGCAAACAAGGGCATGAATGGATAGAGCATGACATGTATATCAAAACATGTTTATAGAGCATCTCCAGATTATGCATAGAATGATTAGTGGAAGCATGTTACCATGGCATCAAATTATAACAGAATCTGTCTAGCAAAACAGCAACAGCAACTACCCTACTTTACAAGCTTGATACACTCAGCACACAAGTCACAAAAATACAAGGTCAACACCTCTGGAAAGATGGCATGACCTAGTCCAACATTCATGTAGAGCTCATACTCATAGGATGCACACATAATTCATGGCAAAAATGACAAAAGAGCTCGAACTGATAAGATTCTGGAACTAACGATCTGAAGCTATCTTCCAACAACATTTCGGGCATCAAGATGAGCTCAAATGCAAATGATGCAATGGAATAAAATGATGTACTCTTTGAGACGAACAATTTGACATATTATACGCCCAAAACGGAGCCACGGTTGCAGAGATGTGATGCGTTGAAAAATGCACGAAATAACTGAATCTGGGGGACTTAGAGGAAATCGGGGGCAACCTTGCACGGATTTTGATGCAGCCGGAAGCTCGCCGGAGACGACGGGGATGGCGGCCGGAGGACGAGGGAGAGGCCGGGATGGCGGGCTCGCGGATCTGGCCGGCCTTGCGGATCCGCCGGCGACGGGTCGCGGCGGCGGCAGGGACGCCGAGGATCATGGGGGCGTGGCGGCGGCCCTCCGGTGGCGCGGCGGCATTGCTGGCTGAGGTCGCCATGGCGAGGCGCTGCGGCCGAAGCGCGCGGTGGCGTGGAGGCCGGCGGTGAGAGGCGCACGGTGTGTGGCGCTGGGTCGCTGGTGCGGTGTGCGGGCGCCAATGTGTGGCGCTGGGTGTGTGTGTGTGAAGGCGGCGTGGCGCGGGTCGCTGGTGGCGCGGGCGGCGGCAATGGGCGGCGGCAGCGCGATGGCCCCCGGATGGGCTCCATGGGCATGTGTGGCGGGAGGCGCGGAGGCCAGTGGTGTGGTGGGATTGGGCAAGGCGGCGGCGGAGCTGAGGTGGCGGGCTGTGATTCGCCGGAGTGAGGTGGAGGCTGGACATGTCCGGCGGGGCTGGACATGTCCGGCGCGCGAGGGAAGCGGGACTAGGGTTTGGACTGCGCGAAAAATGGAATGGGGGTGTATAAATAGGCATAGAGGGAGCTAGGAGAGTCCAAATGAGGAGCGGTTTTCGGCCACGCGATCGTGATCGAACGACCGAGAGCATGGAGAGGAGTTTGGCGGGTTTTGGGCCACTTTGGAAGGGGTGTTGGGCTGCAACAAAAGAGGGCTTTCACGGTTACCCGGTTAACCGTTGGAGTACCAAACGAGCTCCAAATGGCACGAAACTTGACAGGCGGTCTACCGGTGCTATACCAAGGCCGCTTGGCAAACCTCGGGCCATTCCGAGAAAGTTTAATACCCGCACACGAAAAGAGAGAAGAGGGGACGCCGGGTGACATAGGAGTGCCGGATTGCAAAACGGACAACGGGGAAAAGGCTCGGATGCATGAGACGAACATGTATGCAAAATGAGATGCACATGATGACATGATGAAATGCATATGATGACATGGCAAAGGCAACACGCGAGCAAATGACATGGGAACAACGACGAATAACTGGCAGACACCTGGCGCATCGGATCCGGGGCGTCACACCCTGATCGGTGTCCGCGGTTGCTTCATAATAACACGCTTAACGAGATCTTGGTATTTGATCTGAGTCTGGCCATTTGGTCTATACGCACTAACCATCTACGTGGGAGTAGTTATGGGTATCCCGACGTCGTGGTATCACCGAAGCCTTCTTGACGTCGGCCGACGAGCGCGCGCGCGCCGGATTGGACCGCGAACGTGACTTCCTTTGTAATGGAGGTTGCTAGGTCTGCTTCGGCACAGACGCAACGCAGGTGTGCAATGGGCGATGGGCCCTGACCTCGCGCGCATAGGATTTAGACGGCGTGTTTGACCTCTCTGTTGTGCCTAGGTGGGGCTGCGACGTGTTGATCTTCCGAGGCGGGCATGACCCAGAAAGTGTGTCCGCCAAATGGGATCAAGCGTGTTGGGTTATGTGGTGCACCCCGCAGGAAGATTAATCTATTGAATAGCCGTGTCCCTCGGTAAAAGGGCGACCGGAGTTGTACCTTGACCTTATGACAACTAGAACTGGATACTTAATAAAACACACCCTTCCAAGTGCCGATACAACCGGTGATCGCTCTTTAACAGGCGACGAGGAGAGGATCGCCGGGTAGGATTATGCTATGCGATGCTCTGGAGATGCTACTTGGAGATGCTACTTGGAGATGCTACTTGGAGGACTTCAACCTACTCTCTTCTACATGTTTGAAGGCGGAGGCTGCCGAGCGTAGTCTTGACGAGATTAGCTATCCCCTCTTATTCGGCATTCGCAGATTCAGTCCTCGATATGGCCCTTTACACATATACACATGCATATGTAGTGTAGCTCCTTGCTTGCGAGTACTTTGGATGAGTACTCACGGTTGCTTTCTCCCCTTTTCCCCCTTTTCCTTCTTTCTGGTTGTCGCAACCAGATGTTGGAGCCCAGGAGCCAGACGCCACCGTCGATGACGACTACTACACTGGAGGTGCCTACTACTACGTGCAGCCCGCTGACGACGACCAGGAGTAGTTAGGAGGATCCTGTGCGGGAGGCCCACGCCTCTTCGTCTGTATCGAGTTTGTGCTAGCCTTCTTAAGGCAAACTTGTTTAACTTATGTCTGTACTCAGATATTGTTGCTTCCGCTGACTCGTCTATGATCGAGCACTTGTATTCGAGCCCTCGAGGCCCCTGGCTTGTATTATGATGCTTGTATGACTTATTTATGTTTTAGAGTTGTGTTGTGATATCTTCCGTGAGTCCTCGATCTTGATCATTACGCTTTTGCGTGCATGATTAGTGTACGATTGAATCGGGGCGGCACAAGTTGGTATCAGAGCCGACTGCCTGTAGGAATCCCCCTTCCACACTCCTTGGCCGAAGTCGAGTCTAGACATTGCAAAACTTTTACTAACATGGATGTGAGTCTTATGGGCTCACGTCGCCATTTGGGTGGTATTAGGATCTTTTACTCCTTGATCTTTACTCTGGGTCTTTGAACTCTCTTCTATTCGGGTTTAAATGATTTTGCTAACTCTGACTCTAGGTTCTCGTAAAATACTTTCTCTCGGAGAGCCCCTCACTCCAGATGATCGCTTGCTGCATCGGAAGATTCGGAAGATACTCTACAATGATCTTTCGAGACTTTGTGCCATTGCTATTGCAATTCCCTTCCATCGATAAACCCCTATGGACAACCACGTGCACTTGCCATTGATACGATCATTCCCCGTTGATCTTGTTATTACAAGATGCAACGAATTATTTCTCCAACTTTTTGAGAATCCTTGAGCTTATTGCCTTGCGGTTCTTTGCCGAATGAATACCCCTACAGATAATTTCCCACACTTACTGAGTATCCGCTCACCCCCACTGATCAAGTGTTTTGCAAAAGACTTCGAAATACCATTCGATCTTCCGTAAATCTTGAGCATCCTATTGCTCTTGAAATTCTTGATTGCTTGCATTATGGTTAATCCCATAAGTCTAGTAATCTTGTTGACATCCATTGTCATTGTCATTTTGAGTCCATTGATTCGATTTGTTGCGAATGCTTGGAATCCTCAAACAGATCCCAATTCATCCTTCCGGCTCAGACGTCGTTTTAATCATGAGCTGGTTCTCGCCAATTAAATTGTCGTCGATTGTGCCCCTAAGTCTATTGAACTTATCCATCCTTGATCAGAGCGTCTGCTTCTGATCCTTCACTTTGTAAATCATAATTCCTTAGCAATTGAGCTCTAAGTTATTCAGTTGTTTCTAATCCAATGTAATTGCCTTGCTTCTTCCTCTGGTTGTGTGCCGATACTCACCCCAGATCCTTTGTTGGATTTTATCCGACAATGTCCTTCATATTCAATAACCTTGAGCCTTTCCTAGGTTGTATACCGCCTTTGGTAAATTGTATCCCCTGCTTTGTCAACCATGCTCTTCTATCGAGCTTGTGTTATTTACTCCTGAAGTTTGTGGTATATGTTCCTAAGAGGCCCGATGGGTTGGACATATGCCTTCTCTAAACTGTGTGAACCCGGAAACTACTACGGGTCATACTCTACTAGTGTTATGTCAGATATAATTTCAACACACAATTTCGTTGAAGGCGAGAAGTGAATGGAAGGTTATACATTGAAGAAGTGGGAGTCGACCTTGAACTTGTGTTCATGCCCATGGACACGATGTAGATCCTATCATGGAAGCTTCTTGTAATAATAACTATTGCCTTGATATAATATCATCTGGTATCTGTGAATTGATCCTTTGCAGTCATGGTTCCAACCATATTTTCTACTTGATCCCATTTCTCGAGCAAGTGAAAACACTTGTCTTCTGCGGATCAATACCTCTCCGCAACCCCTATGTCAATCTTCTTTCGGGCAATATCCTCCAGTATCTCGAGAATATCAACGAACTGTGTTGCTTCCTATGAGTCTTCATCTATTATTGCTTCTCACCGATTTCAGATTTCCCCCGGGTTCTGAGTTATTTCACTCGAGAACACCGGTAAGTGAATCGATTCCGCACTTCGATTCAATAACTCTAAGTAATTTTCATTGCTTACGAGTTTAATAATTCTTCAAGCCATTCCTAGCCTGATTGGCTATATCATTGTGCTAATTTTTAACTGTGCTATCGGGTCCTTCTTCTCAGAGCACAATTTTCGAAGGTGACATAATCTTACGTCGATCTTCCTCGTCATATCATTTCTTCTTGAACAACAAACTTGATTTCGAGTTTGTGTCCTACTCGTGGGTCCAATAACCTTTCGCTTCATCATTCGTTGGACTTGATGTAATCGTTGATCGATTACATCTTTGTGAAATCTCTCGACAAATGTGTCGTGATCATCATCAGTATTTCGAGCTCTTCCAGGGTATCAATCAAATTCATGATGGGAAATACCATCCTTGCCCCTCGATGATTGTGTTATCATCGACAACATTCTTGCCTTCCCCCAACACAAACTTGTTCATGTTATGGATGGTACTTGCTATCCAGCTTGTATGATGTTCTACCTTGAAGTATTACCATCTTTTATGTCAAGAATGTCATGAGGATTACTCCACCTCTTAAGAATTCTTGGTATAGTGATACTTCTCACCATCACCATTCTTTCTTGGTCCCCGTGTTGATTCCAACAAGTAAACAATGTTGTTTGGATTCTTTTCTTCTCGCAACCCAATTGCTTTGAAGTTAATGGTCGACCGTTCACTCTTAGACTATTGATTATTGAATCACCATTCCAATGTTAGCCGTGCAACCCAGCCCATATTTCGGGCACACCTTTCAACCATTGTTTAATTGTGTATGTTTTCCTCGAGCATACATCATTATACCATTTGATCTGACAAATGTTATCTCCTTGTTCACATAATTGTGGAAATCCATCTTTTGTTAATCTCGATGAATTGTCGCTAATTCCATCAGCCACCTCCTCATCCTCTCCTTGATTTAATGATGAACTCTTGTTTTGGAGCTCGCTTCCATAGTACAATTCCCGAGAATCTTGCAATGTCATCTCGTCAATTTGTGTTGCACCTTTCTTCTCAGGCATCCAGTGCGAGTTATCTCGACAAACAATCGATCTGAATCTCGGTCAGATATGATGGTTGGAACATTTTTCCAAGAGTTATAACACTGGTCTTTTATGAACCGGTAAGGTGATGTTGCCTAGCACACCTGGTCGGAGGCCCTATTGTTATAGTTCCCCTTTCAGCAAGGTTACCCATTCTTCCATGGGGAAACGGTAAGACTTATTCTGCAAGTTGTTCCTGATGAATCCTTCTTGTATCCAAAGTCCGACCTTTGCTTGAAAACCATGTCAATGCTATCTCGAAGCATGTCTATGGCTCTCCGGTTTTCAACAGGAACATTTGAAGCCCAATGCTAATTGTTTCCTGGTCAGTTATCCAAACACCGTTGTATGGGTAATGTCATGAAAATTCTCCCCCTACCTAAAGAGTTTTCTACATTATATCCTGACATGGATATCATGCTTTGTTTGTCCTTGGGAAGGATACATACCTGAAATATGTGTTTAAACACATTTTCCTTTCCATTGTCTGTTTAACCTGGTAATCACCTTTCCTTTCCTTTGGTTTGCTTAACCCTTCTAGTGATCTATATGATCTAAGCAGTAATAATTCACTGCTTATGTAAAACACCTCGGTGTACAACTCTGTCAGTGAGACCTTGTTTCTATTGTTGATGACATTCCGATAACCACCGATGGGTGATAACTTTGCCAATTGGTTCGCCTCGTACATCGAGCAGGAAAATGGTTCTCTTTGTCCCTCGCCCTTGGTATCGATGTTGTTGCCGACTTAACTAATAGGCTACCCTCTGACACGTCTTTCTATCATGACCGTGCAAGATGTCGGCCCCCTTCCTACTTTCAACCACATGGTGGGCCCATAACCCACAGTTCCACAGGATTGAAACCTGACTCTCCTGTACACCCCCTGTTTCCAAAGATATTCCTCGCGCGTGGACTCGTAAGTAATTCACGGACCACCGTCCCAAGTGATATATTTTGGTATCAGACGCAATACTTATTCTCGTTGCTCTGAACCCCTTTCACCTTCTGATTAGGCATCGAACGCTTGCCTATCCGTTTGAAACTTCTCATGGTACCTCCTTACTTTGCTCTCGATATTTTCTTAAGATTCAATTCGAGAGTAACTTCCGCCACCTTCCTCGATGTTATCGACCAGATAGTCGACCTTGTAGAGGTCTGTCCTTTTGAAGCTACCCCTTATCCTTTCCGTAAGTACGATGAAGATCCCCAAGGAAGGAAGACAACTTCATCATGATGACCCGAAGCAGAGAACTGAAAGCATCAACGTAATGGATCGACCTCTTCGAGAAGAGCAACTATGACCGAGAAGAATCGTTAGAATTTCGTAACCAGATCCATTCCCCCTTATAACCGCTCCTAAATCTCGGGACGAGATTTCTTGTAGTGGAGGAGAATTGTGACGCCCGGATAATTAAGCAACAGTGATCCCTGCTAATGATGCCACGTCACCTCGGTTACTGTGGATAAACTCGCGTTAGTTCGAAACCTAGTTCGGATTTCAAATTTAAAACCGAGGCAAACAATAAAAGTTTTCAAACATTAAAACTAAAATGTTCGGAGTGTGCCAATTAATGCTTCGGTATTTATGGTGAGGAAACCACGCTTTTACAAAATGCCTAAATACTTTAAAATAAATTAAAACAGAAAAGGATAAATAGAAAGAAAAGGAAAGAAATAAAAATACAAATAAAAAGAAAGACCCCACACCCCCGCGTTGGGCCTCAGCCCAGCTGGCCACCCAACCGGGCCGGCCCACCTAACCCCTCCATAACCCCCCCACCGACGGAAACCCTAGCCCACAACCGCACACCCCCACGTCTCTCTTCCCCTCCCCGATCCAGATCGGGATCGGGGGAAGGAACATCCACGGCGCCCGACCCCGCGGTCGCCGCCGCGCCAGCTCCCGTCGTCGCTGCCTCGTCTCGCCACCACCTCGTGGACGCGATCTTCCCGCCGGACCGCCTCGTCACCTCCCCGACCCCGGAGGCTGCCGCTCGCTGCCCGATGCCGCCTCGCCCTCGCCGCACGACGACGTCGCGGAGGAGCAACCTCGCCGGTCTGCCTGCCGCTCTGCCGTGTCGTCCCCGACGGCCTCCCCGAACCTCCCCGCGCCCACTGCCCAGACCCTGCGAACCCCGGTGAGGCCCCGGGCCTCCCCCTCTCCTACCCTCTCCCTCGCCCTCGTGCTCACCGTGGCCCTCGCGCCCGCCCGGCCGCACCGTTAGCGCGCGGGGCTCGCCCACAGTCGCGCCATGACCGTGCTCACCGCATGCGACCTCCTCTCCCTACGACAGCGTCGGGCGCGCCGCGACCACCGCCAGGCTCGTCGCGCCTGCTGTAGGCCGGGCACCGATGCTACTTCGCCTCTGAAGCCCGCCTCCGGTCAACCTCTGCCGCCCCCTGGAGCCCCTCGTTAGCCACTTGGTCGCTCCCTCGCCGGCGCTCCGCCCCGTCCCCTGCTCCCCGTGGCCGCGCACTGCGTGCCGTGGCCACCGTCGCCCGCCGTCCCGCTTCCCCCATGCGGCTCCGCCCGGATCCACCCCCGATGGCCGACGTCCACACTGGCCAAACACCACCGCACCCCGGTGGCCTCGCCTCGCCTCCCCGATCGGGCTCGGCCCTGGACGGGTGCGCCCGTAAGCGCACTGCTGGCGCCCGCGCCCGCTAAGGCCATAGGCCACTGACACGGGGTCCCCACCCCCAGAACATTTTAAAAAAAAAGATTTAAGAAAAATAAGTATTAAAATAATAATTAATTAATTATTTAATTAACTTAATTAATTCTGTTTAGATTAACCTAATCATTAGGTAAACTAATTAACTCTGTTTAATTAACCTGCTAAATAAATAGTGTATGACATGCGGGACCTACCATCAGATTGACCCAGTCAACCCTGTTGACTGCTGACGTCAGCATGACATCATGCTGATGTCATAAATACATTTTCGAATTAAATTAAATAATTAATTAAATTCCAGAAATTATTAAAATCTTTAGAAAATCATATAAAATAAACCGTAGCTCAGATGGAAATACTTTCTACATGAAAGTTGCTCAGAACGACGAGACGAATCCGGATACGCAGCCTGTTTGTCCACCACACATCCGTAGCATAGCGAACACGCAACTTTTCCCCTCCGGATCACCTGTCCGAAAACGCGAAACACCGGGGATACTTTCCCGGATGTTTCCCCCCTTCACCGGTATCACCTACTACCGCGTTAGGGCACACCGAACACCGCGTATTGCCTTGTTACACTTTGTGATGCTTTGATTGCTCTGTTATTTATTGTGTTCCCTCTCCGTTACTTCTTTCCGGTAGACCCCGAGGCTGCCGGTGACCCCCAGTTCGACTACGAAGTTGACGAACCCTCCTTGCCAGAGCAACCAGGCAAGCCCCCCCCTTGATCACCAGATATCGCCTATTCTCCTCTATACTGCTTGCATTAGAGTAGTGTAGCATGTTCTTGCTTTTCGATAATCCTATTCGATGCATAGCGACATTGTTGCTACATCTGTTGATACCTTACGCAATCCTAAATGCTTAGTATAGGATGCTAGTTTATCATCATTGGCCCTACATTCTTGTCGACCGCCTTGCTATACTATTGGGCGTGATCACTCGGGAGGTGATCACGGGTATATATTATACATACATACATACTACGATAGTGACTAAAGTCAGGTCGCTCGAAGAGTACCCGTGAGTGATTCACTGAGTTGGGGCTGAAAGGACCTTTGTCCCGACGGCTCTGTGTGGATCTTTGTGGCGGAGCGGCAGGCAGGTTGAGACCACCTAGGAGAGAGGTGGGCTGGCCTGATCGGTGTCATGCGTTGCTTCATAATAACACGCTTAACGAGATCTTGGTATTTGATCCGAGTCGGCCATTTGGTCTATACGCACTAACCATCTACGTGGGAGTAGTTATGGGTATCCCGGCGTCGTGGTATCACCGAAGCCTTCTTGGCGTCGGCCGACGGAGCGGCGCTAGCCGGATTGGACCGCGTAGCGTGACTTCCTTTGTAATGGAGGTTGCTAGGTCGCTTCGGCACACACAGCATAGCGTGCGGTGTGCAATGGGCGATGGGCCCGGACCCCTGCGCGCATAGGATTTAGACCGGCGTGTTTGACCTCTCTGTTGTGCCTAGGTGGGGCTGCGACGTGTTGATCTTCCGAGGCCGGGCATGACCCAGGAAAGTGTGTCCGGCCAAATGGGATCAAGCGTGTTGGGTTATGTGGTGCACCCTGCAGGAAGATTAATCTATTGAATAGCCGTGTCCCTCGGTAAAGGGCGACCGGAGTTGTACCTTGACCTTATGACAACTAGAACTGGATACTTAATAAAACACACCCTTCCAAGTGCGGATACAACCCGGTGATCGCTCTTTAACAGGCGGACGAGGAGAGGATCGCCGGGTAGGATTATGCTATGCGATGCTCTTGGAGATGCTACTTGGAGATGCTACTTGCAGATGCTACTTGGAGGACTTCAACCTACTCTCTTCTACATCTTTGCAAGGCGGAGGCTGCGAAGCGTAGTCTTGACAGATTAGCTATCCCCTCTTATTACGGCATTCTGCAGTTCGGTCCTCGATATGGCCCTTTACACATATACACATGCATATGTAGTGTAGCTCCTTGCTTTGAGTACTTTGGATGAGTACTCACGGTTGCTTTCTCCCCCTTTTCCCCCTTTCCCTTCTTTACGGTTGTCGCAACCAGATGTTGGAACCAGAGGCAGACGCCACCGTCGATGGCGACTACTACTTTGGAGGTGCCTACTACTACGTGCAGCCGGCGGCGACGACCAGGAGTAGTTAGGAGGATCCCGTGCAGGAGGCCTGCGCCTCTTCGATCTGTATCCGGTTTGTGCTAGCCTTCTTAAGGCAAACTTGTTTAACTTATGTCCGTACTCAGATATTGTTGCTTCATTGACTCGTCTATGATCGAGCACTTGTATTCGAGCCCTCGAGGCCCCGGCTTGTATTATGATGCTTGTATGACTTATTTATGTTTTAGAGTTGTGTTGTGATATCTTCCGTGAGTCCTCGATCTTGATCGTATTACGTTTGCGTGCATGATTAGTGTACGATTGAATCGGGGCGTCACAATGTTGGAGTTGATATGGCAGCATCGGCGAAGACTTGGTGATGTCTGTCTGGAGGAGGAGTGGTCATTGGAGCTGGAGCTGGAGCAACTGATGGAGCTGGGAGGAGTCTTTGAAGCTGTAGTCCGGTGTTCATCCATGGAATAGCAGCTGATCGGGTCTGTGGGAACCGGAGCGATCTGTTGATAAGCATCTGGACTAGGTCATCCTGCATCTCACGCATAAGCTCTTCCTTCTCCTCTTTGCTTCCTCAATATCTGCCTCAAGCTTGTTGTGATTACTTGCACTTGATCGACTTCACATCCAGGCGTGGATCTTGTCTTCAACAATCCTCTCTAGGCTCTCCTGAGACTGTACAATGCTGGCCAGGCGTTGCTCAATCCTTTGGGTAGCTTCAAGGAGCTGCTCTCCAACACTCTTTGGTTTAGCTGTTGTTGCTGCTGCTTCCTTGTCAGCTTTGGCTTTCTTGGCAGCTTCAATCTTTGCTTGACCTTCAACTGATGTTGGATCCTCCTCATCCATCACAACAACATTATCCCCATGCTCAGGCTGCAGTGGTAAGTGTTCTCTATCCAACAAGAATGTGCCCGTGCCAAACTTGGCATTGATAAGCATCTGAATGTGCGGGGCAAATCCACATGACCTTTTCTGGTCAGCTGCAGTCCTCTTGATGGTTTCAACTATCAAGTCCATCACCTTGAAAGGTGCTTTCTCATCAAGTATATGTAGCATGTTGATAGAGTATCCTCTGATCATGCGATGATCTCCAGACTTGGGCATCAAGGTATGCCTCAGAATAGTGTTGGTGGTAGGTAGACCTGCCTGGAGATAGTACACTGAGCCAAGCTTCCAGATTGCCAAATCTTTAGCTGGTACCTCTTTGTACATATTCTTCATGGATTCATGGTTCTTCTTGGGAATCCCATACACATCAACATCATCCTCTCTTGGCACTGGAGCATTCAGAAGTTCTGCCCATTCTTCAACAGAAGAAGAATACCTTTGGCCTTCAGTCATCCATGTGATCTTTCCATCTGGATAGAAATGAGCTGTGGCATAGAATTGCATAGTCATTTCATTGTTCCAACTTGTCAACTTTTGACCTACAAAGTCTGCAACACCACATGCAGTGAAGCTTTCATGCACATGTGGAAAGAAATCTCTGTGCTCTTCATTTGTCAATGTATTTCCAATCAACATATCTTGTATCCGCCACTATGGGCTTCTTGTCCATCAAGACAGATCTCATAGAAGTCCTGCTGCTCTCACGGTGTGAAATCTGGGATCAATAGCAGTTCTTCTCCTCACGGCATATGGATCAGCTTGTCTCCATAGCCTGAGACCTCTATCTTTCCTTTCCTTCATGTTCTCAGCTTGAGGATGAGCATCATTGTGAAGTGGCAGTTTTGGACGAAGTTTCAGCAAAACTGGTCCTTCATCATCTGACACAGCTGGTGGCACATCATCCTTGTTCTTTTCTGATGCTAGAATGTTCCTGACTGTTTTATTGGGCTTGGCAGCAGGCTTTGCTGGAGCTGCCTTGACTGGAGCAGATTGCTTAGGCTTTGAAGTGGCTCCAGCCCTGATGGCATCACCCATGAGCTTAGGCTTCTGAGGAGGCTGGGGTGCTTCCTCATCATCATCTTCCTCTGCTGCATCATCATGCACTAACCTCTTCCTCTTGGAAGTTTTCTTCACCTTGCTTGCAGTTGCCTCTTCCAAGTTCAGCTTCTTAGCAACAGTGGACTGCTTGACTTTTCTGGTGCCTTTCTTAGTCTGCTGACCTTGAGGCTCTTTGGCAACAACCTTCCTCTTGGGCTTTGAGGAGACCTCTTCCTCAACAACAAAATCTGAGTCTTCTTCATCTGAGTTCCTCTTCTTTCTGGCCCTGGTGGCTGCAGGAGGCAAACCACTTGGTGTACTCCTCTCACCATCATCGATGAGCTCTTTGGGATCGGGACTAGTGCCTGCCTCTGGAATATCTGCTATAGGTGACTCGACCTGTTCGCTGTCACCGCATCGACATGGTGACAACCTGTGAATAGATAAGGTGTAGGCAGAGTAGAAGAGTTATCACAAACTGCAGAAGATTTTGCAAACAAATGAGTTCAAATTTCAGTATTAGGTTTTCACAGAAGACATTTCGGTCAGACCGAGTTTAAGATTCGGTGAATCCGAAGTGTTCAAACAGAAGCCTTCACACCACTTTCGGTTGGACCGAAGTGGGTTTCGGTCCTGCCGAGAACACTAGGGTTTCACAAAATCCTCATTTCGGTCACACCGATTTGCACAACTCGGTTGGACCGAAAGGTGCAGTGCAATGGCCATAGGCCAAATCGGTCATACCGAAAATGTAAAATCGGTCTCACCGAGATGTGTTTGGCGGAAACCTAACCCTAAAACTTTTACTCGAATCTAGTTCTAAAGAACTAATCTGGTGTTCAGGAAGATTTCAATCGTGGCAAGATTACAGGCAAACCAAGCGTGCATTGAATCGGAGATGGGAGCACGAGTGGGATCGAAACTCACCCTAACTTGGTGGAGTTCTCTCACGGCGCAACGGCGCGGAGAAGATGTCCGTTGACGGCGACGGAGACTGCGGCGGCGCCTAAAGCGACAACGGCGGCGATCCGGAGACCAAGGCGGCGACGGCAAGGGGTGTGGGGCAAAGCGTTTGAAGTAGAAATCAACGCGGCCCTCGAGTATATATACCCTTTGTTGTCGGTGGGACCGAGTTGTAAAACTTCGGTGGCACCGAGATGGATAACGCAGGCGTTATGCACTTCGTCACGCCGAAAGTCACAACTCGGTTTCACCGAGGTGAAAACCTAGATCAATCTAAATGTTTTCGGTTTGACCGAATTTGAGTGAGTTGGTCTGACCGAAATCACTTAGAAGGTTTTGGAAGTTAGCCCTTGACGGATCGGTGGCTCCGAGTGCTCCTCACTCGGAGGGTCCGAAAATGACTTGTTCAAAGTTTGTGATGTAAGCATGAATAGAATTTGAGACAAGAAAGCATAGATAGCTAGGGGAGGTACTTAGGCATTCTTGTCCATCCATTTGGTCAGAAAAATCAAAACAACCAAAACAACAAATGGATGTCCTCGAATGGATAAAGTCATGCATCCAACATGCTCACACAATAAGATAGCAAATGAAATATGTGTCAAACATGCACAAACAAAACTCTAGCTACTATCACACAATTTGTCGATGACTAGGTCATCTATATATGAGTATATTGACTTAGGAATCAAATGAGAACATTTGATCATAGGTCATACTCATCGTTTAAGCACAAGTGGGGTTACCACTTTTACATAAAGCATTGATGTGTTCACATCATTTGAAGATGCTTTAGCTCAATTCTTTAGAGCAAAGCTCCCCCTAGATGTGAGAACCCCTTTTAAAGGGTCAAACTAACCTTGGGTTGTCGTAGAAGACTTCATGTAGATGTTGAAGATGTGGATGCTCAATGTTGATGAAGACCATCAAGAGTTGGGAGCAATCCTTTGGATTCGGGCACTTTCAATACCTACATGGGTTAGTCCCACAAGGAACAAACAAGGATATCCATGAACATAGATTGAAGTTCACAATAGATGATGTCCATGAAAGCAATGATTACCTTGTCCCTTGACTTACCAACAAGAGGGTTTGTGACTCCATGAACTAGTGCAAGATGTGGATGTTGATTGCACAAGTTTTTGCCAAAATGAATGTGAGTGAAGTATGTTGGCGGAGTCACCCTCAAGAACTCTCTAGTTCTTCTTCTTCGGGATCCACATCATCTTGATGGGAATCCTTGGGGTTGTAGTTGAGCTTGTGAAGTAGAACTTGACGTTTCCTTGGGAACCCACTTGACCATGGCTTTAGGTGCTTCAATAAATGCATCAATCTCCTCTTGAAGCTTGTCCTTACCTTTTAGCTTGTGGTCTTGTGGTGGAAGGTCATCTTGAGCTTGTTCCACATTGGAAGAAGTAGGATCATACTTGTCCTTTTGAGAAACAAACTTTGGAGTGGGATATTGACCTTCTTCCCATTCAACACCTTCGGCGTTGAACTTTCGCTCAAAACCAATTCCTTGATTCTTCCGGTGCCTTCCTTGCTTGCGAACAATTTCCTCAAAGTTCTTGCTTCCGGCAAGGCTCTTGTAGACACATTTCTCTATAATCCCTTTCAATAAACTATTTTCTTGCTCAAGTGTAACTTGGCTTGAAACATTGTTAGTGGAATCAAGAGAACTACTAGAAGCAACAACATTTGATTTAGCATGGCTATTGTTACTACTAGATGAAGAATTTTTCTTATGCTTGTCATGCTTAGTTTTAATAGGTGGCAAGAAATTAGACAAGAGAAGTCGTTTGGCAAGATATGAAGAACTCTTCTTTCGAAGATCGTCATTGATTGCTTTTAGAAACTCATGTTCTTGCTCTAGATTGAGCTTCTCGAAGCGTAGCTTCTCATGAGATCTTAGGAGCTCTCTATGATCTTCTTGAGTTGTTTCATGAGCTAACTTAAGAGTGTTTAGTTCTTTAGTTAGACGCTCAATCTCCTTCATAGCATTGTCATTCGACTCTTCTCGACTATAAAGACTACTAGCATGTTCATCATTACTAGGCTCACTAGATTTATCATGTAAGAGCTCATCTTCACCAAGCAAGTCATCCTCATCACTATCAAAGTCAATGAATTCAGGGTGTGATACCTTGGGGCCTTTAGCCATGAAGCATCTTCCAGTTCCCTCATTTGGTGAATCAAATAAGTCATAGGAGTTGGAGTTGGAGGACACGAGAGCAAGACCGGCAACACCTTCATCTTGACTGTAGTCGGAGTTGGAGTGATAGCTTCTTTCGGATTGATTGTCGAGTCGGAGCCGGAGACCCATTCACCTACATGAGCTTGATGTTTTCTTCTTGTGTAGCTCCTTGATGACTTGTCTTTCCTCTCCGAATCCTTGCTTCTCCGAGAGGGTCTTCGCTCATAACGATCATCTCTACTCCTTCTCTCTTCCGAGGTGACTCATCTCTTGAGCTTCTTCTTCTTGGAGATTCTTCTCTTCTCTTGTGGGGAGCCGAACACTCATTTGAGTAGTGTCCGGGTCTTCCACAATTGTAGCAGTTTCGATCACGACTAGAAGATCTCTTTTCATCATATGATCTAGACTTTGAGCTTCTCTCTTTGCTTCTACTCTTGTAGAATTTGTTGAAGATCTTCACCATTAGGCTTATCTCTTCATTGGAAACTAGCTTATCACTTGAGGTTGTGGGAGCATCACTTGTAGCTTTGTAAGCACCACTTGACTTGTTGTGAAGCTCTTCCTTATCTTTAAGTGTCATCTCATGAGCAACAATTCTTCCAATGACTTCGGTTGGCTTGAGATTCTTGTAGTTTGGCATCATTTGGATCAAAGTGCACACGGTGTCATACTTTCCATCCAAAGCTCTGAGAATCTTCTTGATGATGAATCGGTCGGTCATTTCTTCGCTTCCTAAGCCGGCAATCTCATTTGTGATGAGAGCAAGCCTAGAGTACATTTCAGCGACTCCTTCACCTTCCTTCATCTTGAACTTGTCAAGTTGACCTTGAAGAACATCTAGCTTTGATTCCTTCACGGACTCGGTACCTTCGTGCATTTCAACCAAAGTATCCCAAATCTCTTTTGCATTCTCAAGACGGCTGATTTTGTTGAACTCCTCGGGACACAAAGCATTGAAGAGAATGTCACAAGCTTGAGCATTGTTTTGCAACATCCGCAATTCATCCATTGTAGCTTCGCGATCCGGAACTTTTCCTTCCTCGAAGAATTCACCTTGCATACCAACACAAATAATGCCCCATGCGGCTCGGTTATGGCCAAGAATATGCATTTTCATTTTATGCTTCCAACTAGCAAAATTTGTACCATCAAAGTAAGGACCTCTACGAAAATTACCCTCACTAGACGCCATACTCTCCTAGGTTGTGAAACCAAGCTTATGGAGTCCAATGCAATGGAAACCAATACAATGGAGACCAAAGCTCTGATACCACTTGTAGGATTGAAAGTATGTCTAGGGGGTGATTAGACTACTTGACAATATAAAATTATGCCTTTGACAAAGACAAGTTTTTGGCAGATTCACAATAATGATCAAGTCAAGCATCACCCTACACATGCAATTCTAGAGTATAGGCAGCGGAAAGTAAATTGCACATGTAGTAAAGAGAGGTGGAGAAGAGCAAACGCAATTTGGAGACGCGGTGATTTTTTCACGTGGTTCCGATAGGTGGTGCTATCGTCATTCCACGTTGATGGAGACTTCAACCCACGGAGGGTAACGGCTGCGAGAGTCCACGGAGGGCTCCACCCACGAAGGGTCCACGAAGAAGCAACCTTGTCTATGCCATCATGGCATACGCCCACGGAGGGCTAGCCTTACTGGGGTAGATCTTCACAAGTAGGCGATCTCCTTGCCCTTACAAACTTCTTGGTTCAACTCCACATCTCGACGGAGGCTCCCAAGCGACACCTAACCAATCTAGGAGGCACCACCCTCCAAAAGGTAATAGATGGTATTGATGATGATGAACTCCTTGCTCTTGTGCTTCAAATGATAATCTCCCCAACACTCAACTCTCCTCACTGATTTGGCTGTGGTGGAAGAAAGGATTGAGTGGAAAGCAACTTGGGAAGGCTAGAGATCAAGCTTCATATGGTGCGAGTGGAGCGACTTGATCTCAACACAAGGGTAGGTAGTTCTCTTCTCAGAAATGTAAGGTAGGAGTGGTAGTTCTTTCTGATGGCTCTCTCCACGAATGAAGAGGGGGTGGAGGGGTATTTATAGCCTCCACACAAAATCCAACCGTTACACACATTTGACCAATCTCGGTGGGACCGAAGTTGACAACTCGGTGAGACCGAAAGTTCAAATCATGTGAACGTTGGGATTTTCGTGGGACCGAAAATACAATCTCGGTTAGTCCGATTCGTGTAAAGACAAGAGCTTGCCAATCTCGGTGGGACCGACTTCATCATCTCGGTGACACCGATTTGATGACAGAATGTTACAGAAGCTTGGCAACTCAAGTTTCGGTGAGACCGAGTTCAGAATCGGAAAATCCGAGATTTCTAGGGTTTGGCTTTATGGCTGAGGTGGTTCATCTCGGTGTGACTGAGTTTGGAATATCGGTGGGACCGAGATTACTTATGAGTGTATATGGAAGTGAAAGTTGCTGATAGTTTAGGAGATGTATCACTAAGCACTTTGAGCAACCAGATCATTATCATAACCTCATCCCTTTTAATAGTATTGGCTTTCCTATGGACTCAATGTGATCTTGGATCACTAAACCAAAATGGAGCCTTGAGCTTTTGCCAATGCTTGCCTTAGCATTTTGAGGGGTCCACTTCTTGATCCTTGCCATACCCATATCAGTGAACTTTCTGAAATGATTCTCAAGTAACTATTAGTTCAATGATATATATGTTGTTATTAATTACCAAAACCACCCGGGGATTAGTTGCACTTTCAACTGGCAAGTCTCTTTACTCGTTCCGTAATACATCATCTCGCAACTAACTCATTAGTTGAAGTGCTTGCAAGGCTTAAGTGATGTGTATTACCGAGAGGGCCCAGAGATACCTCTCCGACATTGGAGTGACAAATCCTAATCTCAAATCGCCAACCCAACAAGTACCTTCGAGACACCAGAGAGCACCTTTATAATCACCCGATTACGTTGTGACGTTTGGTAGCACACAAAGTGTTCCTCCGTAAACGGAGTTGCATAATCTCATAGTCATAGGAACATGTATAAGTCATGAAGGAAGCAGTAGCAACATACTAAACGATCGGGTGCTAAGCTAACTGAATGGGTCATGTCAATCAGATCATTCAACTAATGATGTGATCCCGTTAATCAAATAATAACTCTTTGTCCATGGTTAGGAAACATAACCATCTTTGATTAACAAGCTAGTCAAGTAGAGGCATACTAGTGACACTCTGTTTGTCTATATATTCACACATGTATTATGTTTCCGGTTAATACAATTCTAGCATGAATAATAAACATTTTATCATGATATAAGGAAATAAATAATAACTTTATTATTGCTCTAGGGCATATTTCCTTCAATAGAAACATCAATCTCAAAACATAGTGGATACTAGGGATCAAACCCTAACAAAACTAACTCGATTACATGATAAATCTCATCCAACCCATCACCGTCCAGCAAGCCTACGATGCAATTACTCACGCACGGCGGTGAGCATCATGAAATTGGTGATGGGGCATGGTTGATGATGACGACGGCAACGAACCCCACTCTCCGGAGCCCTGAACGGACTCCAGATCAGCCCTCCCGAGAGAGATTAGGGCTTGGCGGCGGCTCCGTATCGTAAAACGTGATGAAACTTTCTCTCTAATTTTTTCTCCCCGAAAGCCAATATATGGAGTTGGAGTTGGCGTCGGAGGGCCACCAGGGGGCCCATGAGGTAGGGGGCGCGCCCAAGGGGGAGGGGCGCGCCCCCCACCCTCGTGAACAGGGTGTGGGCCCCCTGGCCTTCATCTTTGGCGATGGTTTTTTATTATTTATTCTAAGATATTCTGTGGAGTTTCAGGTCATTCCGAGAACTTTTGTTTTCTGCACATAAAACAACACCATGGCAATTCTGCTGAAAACAGCGTCAGTCCGGGTTAGTTCCATTCAAATCATACAAGTTAGAGTCCAAAACAAGGGCAAAAGTGTTTAGAAAAGTAGATACGACGGAGACGTATCAACTCCCCCAAGCTTAAACCCTTGCTTGTCCTCAAGCAATTCAGTTGACAAACTGAAAGAGAAAAAGAAAAACTTTTACAAACTCTGTTTGCTCTTGTTGTTGTAAACATGAAAACCAGCATTCAAGTTTCAGCAATTATTATGAACTAACCATCTTATATTTACTAATTGGAGGCACCATACGAGCCTTCACGTTAATCCACGTCAGCAAAATTAATTTAGCCATTAGATTTTAAATTTAATGGTCAAGATTTATAAACAGAAGCGCACATCTTTTTTTAGAAAAAGAAACACCACGTACATGAGGAGGACCAAACCTACACGTATAACAAAAGAAGTCCTCAGTCCTCACGACACACCTCTGGACAATATCCACCACAAAAGCTCCCCCATAAAAAAAAACTCCCCACACGTAGAAGAGGAGAAGTCCTCAACACCCAGGTACATAATCCCCCAAAAATAACCTCACGTACACATGTCTCAAATTTCTTTTTTCTGTTGGCCGTTCCTTCTCTGTACATAGGGAAAAAATGTTCACATGGTAGGTTTCTAAAAATGAAAAAGCATGCACATATTTCCTTTAAAAATAAAATAGACATGTACAAATAAAGAACCATAAAGACATACACTAATAAAAAAATAGTATATTCGTACCTGGAAAAGAAATTCAATTTCGCCGTACAGAAAGACCAGTCAAGATAATATAAATAAGACACAAACATACAAAATCTCTCTAGAACGACTAACAAATATCATCTCTGCCAAGGTCATTAATTTAATAAGTGAAATCGCCTTATTGCGACCCAACTACGAAAACACGTAAAAAGTTCTGGACACCGAAAAATCTTATACGAACATAACCCTGAAAATAAATATAAATTAATGTAATATAATTGGTTTTTGTGCTACTCTTTGGCAAGTCAGACTTTTGAGTATTCCCAATAGGGATATTTCACAATCATGTATATTAAATTTTAAATTTATACACATACTTTTCAATTCTTATGAAATACTCTACAGTTTAATTTGATACTAGATAGATAAGTATATTGATTTTTATGGAGTAGCCAACGAAGGATACATTCAGACCAATAATGCCTGTTTGCGCAACATAAAGGGAAAATGGATACGCTATCCAATCATGAAGCCTATAAAATACATCTGTACATTTCATGATATTATTTTTTGATTAACAAGTATTTTTACCGCCAGTATGATATCCATAATTCATACTATTGCATTTTACATGTTACTACAACTGTGTTCCAAATTATGGACCCCTATACTATCTATACCGTGCACACGCACGGGAGGATGACTAGTACTTACAATAACACGTAGGTCTCACAATTACTCATATCAATAGCATAATCAGCTAGCGAGCCATAATAATAAAACTCGGGTGACAACACTTTCTCAAAATAATCATAACATGATATAACAAAATGGTATCTTGCTAGCCCTTTCTGAGACCGCAAAACATAAATGCAGAGCACCTTTAAAGATCAAGGACTGACTAAACATTGTAATTCATGGTAAAAGAGATCCAGTCAAGTCATACCCAATATAAACCAATAATAATGAATGCAAACGACGATTGTGCTCTCCAATGGTGCTTTTTAATAAGAAGGGTGATGACTCAACATAAAAGTAAATAGATAGGCCCTTCGCAGAGGGAAGCGAGGATTTGTAGGCGTGTGATGAGCTCGGTTTTGAAATAGAGATAAATTATATTTTGAGTGGCATACTTTCATTGTCAACATAACAACTAAAAGACGACAATATCTTCCATGGTAAACAGATTATAGGCGGTTCCCAAACAGAATGGTAAAGTTTATACTCCCCTTCCTCCACAAGCATCAATCCATGGCTTGCTCGAAACAACGAGTGCCTCCAACATTCAACGGGTCCCAAGGGGAGTTTTGTTTGCAGTTATTTTGATTTAGTTTGCATAAAGCATGGGAATGGGCATCCCGAATACCAGCCATTTTCTCGTGAATGAGGAGCGGAGTCCACTCCTCTTGAGAATAACCCGCCTAACACGGAAGATAAGGGCAGCTCTAGTTGACATATGAGCTATTCGAGCATGCAAAACAGAATGTTTATTTGAAGGTTTAGAGTTTGGCACATACAAATTTACTTGGAACGGCAGGTAAATACCGCATATAGGTAGGTATGGTGGACTCATATGGAATAACTTTGGGGTTTAAGGAGTTTGGATGCACAAGCAGTATTCCCGCTTAGTACAGGTGAAGGCTAGCAAAAGACTGGGAAGCGACCAACTGAGAGAGCGACAACAGTCATAAACATGCATTAAAATTAATTCACACCGAGTAAAAGCATGAGTAGGATATAATCCACCATGAACATAAATATCATGAAGGCTATGTTGATTGGATTCAACTACATGCGTGAACATGTGCCAAGCCGAGTCACTCAATGCATTTAAAGGAGGATACCACCCATCATACCATATCATAATCATTCTAATAGCATGTTGGCACGCAAGGTAAACCATTATAACTCATAGCTAATCAAGCATGGCACAAGAAACTATAATCTCTAAATGTCATTGCAAATATGTTTACTTCATAATAGCTGAATCAGGAACGATGAATCATCATATTTACAAAAACAAGAGAGGTCGAGTTCGTACCAGCTTTTCTCTTCTCAATAAGTCCATCATATATCATCATTATTGCCTTTCACTCGCACGACCGAACGGTGTGTATAATAATAAGAGTGCACGTGCACTGGACTAAGCTGGAATCTGCAAGCATTCAATCAAGAGAGAAGACAAGTAATATGGGCTCTAGGTATAAATAATCAATCATGAATAAAAGAGCCACTAAGATTTTCAATATGGTCTTCTCGATCCCCAAAGAAAGGAAAAGAAAAATAAAAACTATTTACACGGGAAAGCTCCCAACAAGTAAAAGAAGAAAGGGAAATATTCTTGGGTTTTCTTTTTAATTCTACTACAAGCATGAAAATTAAAATAACTAATTTTTTTGTTTTTCTTAAAGTTTAACAAACACACAAGAAGAAAACAGGAAAAAGAAATTTAAACTAGCATGGATATTACAGTGAAAAAGTATGAGCACCGACATCTAGCAATGAGTGTGTGTGAACATGAATGTAATGTCAGTGGGAAATACGTACTCCCCCAAGCTTAGGCTTTTGGCCTAAGTTGGTCTATTGCCAGGGATGACCTGGCGGGTACCCGTAAGTGAAACTGGGGTCGTAGTATGACGAAGAAGACTCTGACTGCCCTTGGCTAGCAGCCTCCTCAGGATCCCAAGAATAAACAGATAGTCGTGGAGGCTCATCTTGTGGCTCCGGCTCCGGGGCCGGTGCAGGGTTCCGATAGGTTTGAACAGCCGACCACGGAACAATGTGAGGCTCTGCATACAAGTTAAACAAAGAAGGAGCAGGCAAAGTAATAGTCTCAGGGTGATGTTTATCAAAGTATAATGTATATTTAAGCTCCCCATCGCGACTCTTAACAAGAAAATCATGCGCTATCATACTCTTGTAATCTAAATAAGCATGGGGCAGTGCTGTTTCTTCTTTCTCCGCATGCCTAATAGGTATTTCAAAATGTTCAGCTAGGCGCGAAGCATAAATGCCTCCAAAGATGGGGCCCTTAGTATGGTTCAGACTTAACCTTCTAGCAACAATTCCACCCATACTAACAGAGTTATCGCGGTATAAACCATGGAGCAAAATAATAATATCAGGAATACTGAGGTTTCCACAGTTTCCGCGTCCAATCAAGCAACGACTAGCACATATGGCAAAGTAGTGTAAAACAGGATAATGAATGCTAGTGATCCTCGCATCAGAAACCTTCCTGGTTTCTCCCACCGTGATAGTGTGGACAAAAGCTTCTAATTCATTACGGTGGGGTTCATCTAAGGTGCCCTCAAAGGGTATTCTGCAAACCTCGCAGAATTCTGCTAATGTCATCTCTTTAACAACGTCATATAAATGAAACTCTACTATTGGAGGTGATTTCTTAGGGAAAAAGTAGAAGTTTTGCACAAAAGTATTTGTGAGTAAGAGATACTGATGGCGTTGGTCATGGAGGAAGTCGGTGAGGCCAGCGTTCTCAATCAATAAATAGAAATCTTCATGAATCCCAGCTCTCCTCAAGAAGTCATCGGAAGGCCATTCACACGGCCGGACCTCCGCCGTGCGAGGTAAATTAAATTTGGGCTTCTCCTCTTCTTCCTTTTGTTTTTCCTTAGAGCTTCGGCTCGACGAGCCCCTCAAAAGTCTCTTCATTATTTCTGAAACAATCTGAAATTTTTAGTAACTTCAAATAAAAGTGAACTAACTTCAATAAAATTGATAGTCACAACTCCCACAAGTGCCTAGAGCCTATATAAAGCATTGGAACTACTTGGAACCATATAATTTTGACATGCAGGCTCAAGAACATGGTCACCTATGCAGCACAAATTTGCAATGAATAAAGCACTAGAACAAAAACTAATTGGACCAATGGAGGAGTCACATACCAAGGAACAATCTCCCCAAGCAGTTTTGCGAGAGGTGCTTTGAGCAAGGAGATCGAAAATCACAGCAACGACGGCTGGAACTCGTGCTTGAGTTGGTTTTTCGTGTTTGTGTGAGACAGAGGAAGAAGATGGGTGCAGGAATAAGTGGAGGAGGGCCACCATGGGCCCACGAGGCAGGGGGCGCGCCCAGGGGGGTAGGGCGCGCCCTCCACCCTCGTGGCCAGGTGGCAGCTCCCCCGTGGTAATTTTTGCATAGTAAATTCTCAAATATTCCTGAAAAAAATCATATTAAATTGGCATGGCATTCTGAGGACTTTTATTTTCGGGATATTTTTATATTTCACAGATAAGTCAGGAAACAGACAGAAAAATATTATTTTACTTTATTTCTACTAAACAACAGAAAATACAAAAAGGGTACAGAAGGTTGTGCTTCTAGTTTCATCCATCTCGTGACCGTCAAAATGAACCCAATAACAAGGTTGATCAAGTCTTGTTAACAAACTCATTCCGAATAATCACGGAACCGGAGAAATTTCGAATGACACTAAGTTACCTCAACGGGGATATGAAAATCCCCAACAATAAGAATATCATACTTTTTCTTGACAGTAGGGAGAGGAAATTCAAAACCTCCAAATATAATCGATGGGGTTTTTCCAATAGAGTTTATACTATAAACTTGAGGTTGTTTCCTCGAAAAATGTACCGTGTGCTCATTGCCATTAACATGAAAAGTGACATTGCCTTTGTTGCAATCCATAACAACCCCTGCAGTATTAAGGAAAGGTCTTCCAAGAATAATAGACATACTATCATCATTGGGAATATCAATAATAACAAAGTCCGTTAAAATAGTAACGTTTGCAACCACAACAGGCACATCCTCACAAATACCGAGAGGTATAGCAGTTGATTTATCAGCCATTTGCAAAGATATTTCAGTAGGTGACAACTTATTCAAATCAAGTCTACGATATAAAGAGAGAGGCATAACACTAACACCGGCTCCAAGATCACATAAAGCAGTTTTAACATAATTTCTTTTAATGGAGCATGGTATAGTAGGCACTCCGGGATCTCCAAGTTTCTTTGGTATTCCACCCTTAAAAGTGTAATTAGCAAGCATGGTGGAAATTTCAGTTTCAGGTATCTTTCTTTCATTAGTAATAATATCCTTCATATACTTAGCATAAGGATTTGTCTTGAGCACATCAGTTAATCGCATACGCAAAAAGATGGGTCTAATCATTTCAGCAAAGCGCTCAAAATCCTCATCATCCTTTTTCTTGGATGGTTTCGGAGGAAAAGGCATGGGTTTCTGAACACATGGTTCCCTTTCTTTACCATGTTTCCTAGCAACAAAGTCTCTTTTATCATAATGTTGATTCTTTGATTGTGGGTTATCAAGATCAACAGCAGGTTCAACTTCTACATCATTATCATTACTAGGTTGAGCATCAACATGAACATTATCATTAATATTATCACTAGGTTCATGTTCATCACCTGATTGCGTTTCAGCATCAGAAACAGAGATATCATTTGGATTCTCAGGTGGTTCAGCAATAGGTTCACTAGAAGTTTGCAAAGTCCTATCATTTTTATTTTTCTTCCTCTTAGAAGAACTAGGTATATCAATATTGTTTCTCTGAGAATCTTGCTCGATTCTCTTAGGGTGGCCTTCAGGATACAAAGGTTCCTGAGTCATTCTACCAGTTCTAGTAGCCACTCTAACAGCATAATCATTTTTCTTACTATTCATTTCATCAAGCACTTCTTTCTGAGCTTTAAGTACTTGTTCTACTTGAGTGGTAACCATAGAAGCATGTTTGCTAACAAGTTTAAGTTCAACTCTAATATCAGCCATATAATCACTCAAGCGTTTAATCGTAAAGGAATTCTGTTTTAATTGTCTACCAAAATAAGCATTAAAGTCATCTTGCTTAAACATAAAGTCATCAAACTCATCCAAGCACTGACTAGCAATTTTAGTAGGAGGAACTTCAGCTTTATCATATCTATAGAGAGAATTTACCTTTAGTACCTGTGTCAGGATATCGGGAGGTTCTTCAGTAAATAAGTAATTGAGATCATATACTTCTTCAACAGGCGGTAAATTAAGACCATGTATTTCTTCAATAGGAGGTAAATCTTAACATCTTCAGCTTAAATACCTTTTTATTTCATAGATTTCTTTGCCTCTTGCATATCTTCAGGACTGAGAAATAGAACACCTCTCTTCCTTGGAGTTGGTTTAGGAATAGGCTCAGGAGCTGGCTCAGGAGTTGGCTCAGGAGTTGGCTCAGGAGGTGCCCAATTATTTTCATTTGCCAACATATTATTCAATAAAGTTTCAGCGTCATCCGGTGTTCTTTCCCAGAAAAGAGAACCAGCACAACTATCCAGGTAATCTCCGGAAGCATCAGTTAGTCCATTATAAAAGATATCAAATATTTCAGGTTTCTTAAGAGGATGATCAGGCAAAGCATTAAGTAACTTGAGAAGCCTCCCCCAAGCTTGTGGGAGACTCTCTTCTTCAATTTGCATTAAAATTGTATATTTCCCTCAAAGCAGCTTGTCTCTTATGAGCAGGGAAATATTTAGCGAGAAGTAATAAATCATATCACCGGGACTTTGCACACAACCAGGATCAAGAGAATTAAACCATTTCTTAGCATCACCCTTTAATGAGAACGGAAATATTTTAAGTAAATAAAGGTGGCGCGATCTCAGATTATTAGTAAACAGGGCAGCTATATCATCTAACTTACGAAGATGTGCCACAACAGTTTCAGATTCATAGCCATAAAAAGGATAAAGATTCAACCAAAGTAATTATATCTGGATCGACAGAAAAATCATAATAATCCTGATCAGGAACACAGATAGGTGAAGTAGCAAAAGCAGGGTCGGGTCTCATTGAGGGAGTCCTAGACTAGGGGGTGTCCGGATAGCCGAACTATCATCATCGGCCGGACTCCAGGATTGTGAAGATACAAGATTGAAGACTTCGTCCCGTGTCCGGTTGGGACTTTCCTTGGCGTGGAAGGCAAGCTTGGCAATACGGATATGTAGATCTCCTACCATTGTAATTGACTCTGTGTAACCCTAGCCCTCCCCAGTGTCTATATAAACCGGAGGGTTTTAGTCCATAGGACGAACAACAATCATACCATAGGCTAGCTTCTAGGGTTTAGCCTCTCTGATCTCGTGGTAGATCCACTCTTGTACTACCCATATCATCAATATCAATCAAGCAGGAGTAGGGTTTTACCTCCATCGAGAAGGCCCGAACCTGGGTAAAAACATCATGTCCCTTGTCTCATGTTACCATCCGCCTAGACGCACAGTTCGGGACCCCCTACCCGAGATCCGCTGGTTTTGACACCGACATTGGTGCTTTCATTGAGAGTTCCTCTGTGCCGTCACGATCAGGAAGGATGCATCTTCCCGTCTTTAAAGACGGTACCATTGCCAAAGGAGCTTTGGTCGCAGGCCAAACTATCCGGCTAGGTGGTTTTCTTATGACCGCCTGTTCGGCCGCCGCTTCGACGATGACCTCTCGGGTCATCAAAAGCGATCTTCGCGTCAGCTCGGAATTCACCGAGCAGCTGGATCTGATTGAGCTCTCTTCTGTAAACGAGCTCTTGAATCGCATCGCCGCCCTGGGGGTCTCTACAGACTACGATCAGATTGGTCTTAAAACCGATCTGGGAGAGATTAACTCCCCCCAGGTCACCCACCACGTTGCGGTGGTAGAGGAACAACGCGGTGACTCTTCTTTTGTATTAAAGACCAGTTATGTCCGGACTCCTGATCCCTCCATGCCGGATTCCCGCGGAGGAACGAACGTCGATCAAGTACTGAACCTAAAGTCAGGCAGTGGACCAGACTCGTTGGACAACGTCCAGCAATCCAAGCTTCCAAATTCGGAAACTTTTCGGCCCTTGAGCCTCAAGTTGGGCAGGGTTCCGGACTCAATTCCACCCACCCACCCAAACATATGCGATCTATCTCAAATCCGGCAAGAGCCCGCTAAAACAGTACATCATTACTGGGCCAGATTCCTCCTGGTTATGGACAGGATAAAGGACTGCCGTGAGGAAAACGCAATTTCAATTTTCTGCAACAATTGCACGGACAAGGGAATCTTGAACGCCGTAAGTCGTCAGCGAAATTACACGCCACGACCAAGGCCGATAGTGAAAGTATCAGGCGATGGAGAGTGTCCGGAAACCAAACTAAGTTTTGGGACAATCCGCCCGAACACAACCCTAGTCCGAAACAAAAGGGTGCATCATGCTCAGGCACCGGGGACAAAAAACAAAAAGCAAAAACCCCATAAAGGGCACGGAACCGTACTGGAGGGATAGCTCAGCGGACCCTGTAAAATTCATAGTATAGAGGGCGCCACTCCAACACATAGCCTTCGAGCATGTTGGATACCGCGGCAGGTGGCCAAAAGTGGCGAAGAGCTTCTAGCCCCGGAGAACCACCCCAACAGTACCAGTACGGTATTAACAGTCTTCGAGACTTTCGCATCAAATAATATGCTGAAACGAACAATCCGCAGCCTCGCCGAAGTCTACCAAGTAGCAACAACAAATCCATGGAGCGACACGGCTATTATCTTCAACGCCAGTGACGAACCTAAATTCCGAACAGCCCGAGCACCAGCCGCATTGGTACTCAGTCCAATAGTGGACGGCTTTCGTCTTACCAAGGTACTCATGGATGGCGGCAGCGGATTAAACCTCATCTACGAGGAAACCCTTCGAAAAATGTAAATAGACTGGAGCCGCATTGAGCGAAGCAGCACCACCTTTAGAGGAATAATCCCTAGGCGGGAAGCACGCTGCATAGGAAAAAATCACACTAGATGTGGTGTTCGGCTCGCCGGACAATTACAGGTCCAAGGAGGTCACGTTCCATGTGGCCCCGTTCAACAGCGGATATCACGCTTTATTAGGACGAGAGGCATTTACAATTTTCCAAGCCATACCCCATTACGAGTACATGAAGCTTAAAATGCCTGGGCCCAATGGAACCATCACTCTTGCCAGTGATCCGGACATAGCACTCCGCGCCGAAAACAAGACAGCGCACTAGCCCTAGAGGCACTATCCGAAGCCCTAGCGACAGAGGAACTCACTGCGCTGAGCTCTACGGTGAACGGGGACGATGTGATACTCGATAAGAGATCCAAGTCCACCTCTTTTAAACTAGCGGACGAAATAGTCAAATTCCAGGTCCACCCAAAAGACCCCACAAGGACGGCCTCCATTGGGGCACAGTTAAACCCTGATGTAGACGCCGCACTACGAGAATTCGTTTGGGAGAATTGGGACATCTTTGCCTGGCACCCTTCAGATATGCCAGGAATCCCACGCAGATTGGCAGAACACAGCCTAAACATCCTAAAAGGATTCAAGCCAGTCAAACAGGCTCTTCGGCAATTTTCCAAACCCAAAAGATAGGCAATGGGAGAGGAGCTAGCCAAACTATTGGAAGCCGGATTCATCAGAGACATCAAACATCCGGACTGGCTAGCGAACCTGGTAATGGTACCAAAAAAGGACAAATCCTGGCGCCTGTGTGTCGATTTTAAAGACCTTAACAAGGCTTGTCCAAAGGATCCTTTCCCCCTTCCCCGCATCGATCAAATCATCGATGCTACCGCAGGACACAATTCATTGTGCTTCTTCGACGCATACTCCAGCTACCATCAAATCAAGATGGCGGAGGAAGACCAAGCCGCAACGGCATTCATTACTCCATACGAACCATTCTGCTTCAACACAATGCCCTTTGGACTCAAAAACGCCGGCGCAACATATCAGCGCATGATTCAGACATGTCTGGCTACCCAGATCGGCAAAACAGTGGAGGCATACGTAGACGACGTGGTCGTCAAAACCAAACACGTCGAAACCCTAGTAAACGGCTTGAGGCTCACATTCGACAACCTCCGAGCATATGACATTAAGCTCAACCCGGAAAAATGCGTTTTCGGCGTACCAGCCGAAAAGCTCCTGGGCTTCATTGTATCCGGTAGAGGAATTGAAGCAAACCCAGCCAAGATCCGAGCTCTGTCACAGTTGGATATCCCAAAAGACCTCAAACAAATACAAAATTAACTGGATGCGTGGCGGCTTTAAGCCGCTTCATATCCCGTTTGGGAGAAAAGGCATTGCCCCTCTATCGCCTCCTCAAGCGCACCGAACATTTCGAGTGGACGGATGCTGCCACGGCCGGACTCGAAGAAATAAAGGCCATATTGGCAACAAATCCGGTCCTGGCCGCGCCTAACCTAGGCGAACCGATGTTATTATATATCGCGGCAACACATCAAGTTGTCAGCGCGATACTCGTCGGCGAGCGAGAAACAGAAGGACACAAATTCCCTCTTCAAAAACCAGTGTACTACGTATCCACTGTCTTAACCCCATGCAAGTCTCGGTATCCACATTATCAAAAGATAGCGTACGCGGTGTTCATGGAATCCCGGAAGCTGCGACACTACTTTCAAGAGTGTTCGATAACAGTTGCCTCCGAAGTACCTCTCAACGACATTATAAACAACCGCGACCCGACGAGCAGGATTGCAAAATGGGCCATCGAGCTCTTACCATTCGACATAACCTACAAACCACGGCGAGCTATAAAGTCGTAAGTTTTGGCTGAGTTCGTCGCCGAATGGACCGAAGCCGAACTCCCTAAAGAGTACGGCGCATACTCCAATTGGATCGTGCATTTCAACGGCTCCAAAATGTTTGCCGGCTTGGGTGCTGGCGTCGTATTAACATCCCCAACCGGAGACACACTCTAATACGTACTTCAGATAATGTACACGGACTCCAACAATGCAGCCGAATACGAGGACCTTCTACATGGTCTCCGGATGGCAATCTCCATGGGTATTCAACGCCTAGAAATGCGTGGGCACTCAAACCTTGCAATATCCCAAGTAAACGGACACTTTGACGCCAAGGATCCGAAAATGGCAGCCTATCGTAACGTCGTCTTAAAAATGTCAGGTCGGTTCAAAGGACTCGAATTCCACCATGTAGCCCGGGATAATAACCAGGCAGCCGACGTGTTGGCACGCATCGGGCAAAAAGCGAGCGACGCCGCCCCTCCAAACATCTTCACAGGCGAGCTCTTTAAGCCATCCGTATTATGGGAAGAGGAGTCCGGAAATAACAACCTGGAAGCAACCGTACCACCCAACACAGGACAATCTGACACAATCGATGGCTCAGCCAATGAAATAACACCTTCAGCCCACGAAATAATGGCAGTAATTGCCCCGTGGACGGAACCATTCCTAGCCTACATAATTAGGCAGGAACTTCCCGAAGACCAAAATGAGGCCTGCTACATAGTTCGGCGATCTAAAGCCTACAAGGTCCATGATGGAGAGCTTTATAAGAAAAGCACAACCGGAGTCCTTCAAAGGTGCATCTCCGAAGAGGAAGGGCGAAATCTGCTGGCTGAAATTCACGCCGGACTCGGCGGGCACCACGCCGCAGCCCGGGCCCTTGTCGGCAAGGCCTTCCGTACAGGATTTTATTGGCCGACGGCCCGGGCAGATGATCAAGACTTAGTCCAGTGATGCGTCGGGTGCCAGCTTTTTGCTAATCAAAGCCACATGCCACCCACCGCCCTCAAAACTATACCCATCACCTGGCCGTTCGCGGTCTAGGGGCTTGACATGGTTGGACCCCTTAAAGGGGGAACCCATAAGCAAAAATACCTATTGGTAATGGTGGACAAATTCACCAAATGGATAGAGGCCAAGCCAGTTAAAACGGCAGAATCCGGACCAATGATAGACTTCATATCCGGAGTAGTACACCGTTATGGCGTCCCCCACAGCATCATCACCTATAACGGCACGAACTTCACGGCCGACGAGGTTAAACTCTGGTGCAAAAATATGGGCATTAAGCTCAACTACGCTTCAGTCTATCACCCTCAAACCAACGGTCAAGTTGAACGAGCAAATGGTCTAATCATGAGCGGCATCAAACCCAGATTAGTGCGGTCCCTTACGGAATCTAACACGCACTGGGTAGAGGAGCTCGACTCCGTACTCTTGGGGCTGCGGACCATGCCAAACCGTACTACCGGATTCACACCATTCTTTATGGTATACGGCGCGGAGGCAGTTTTGCCCTGCGATATAATTCATGACTCACCTCGAGTGCGCATGTACGAAGAAAGAGAAGCCAAGTTGGATCGGCAGGACAGCTTGGACGCATTGGAGGAGGAGCACGACGTAGCAAAGGCTCGTTCCGCATTCTATCAGCAGCAGGCTCGAAGATATCAAAGTAGAGAAGTACGGGCTAAAACTTACAATGTTGGCGAACTAGTTCTACGCCTGCCGGACAAGAAAAAGGACAAACTCAAGCCCAAATGGGAAGGTCCCTTCATCATCGACCAAGTCCTGACTGGCGGAGCATACCGTCTGTGAAACGCATCGGACAACCGACTCGAGCCGAACCCATGGAACGCAGCCCGCCTCCGAAGATTCTACGCCTAGCGCCGGACTCAGAGTTCGTCTCCTTCCTCCGTCCACATTTTATACTTCAGTTGTCTTTTGTTTCTCTCTTTTCTCCCACCTTTTTCATAAAGGCCTTGAGGGATGATTTGCGCATTGTTTGCACACACTTGACGTGCTACTCGCACTCATTATACCTGGGGGATTCTTTAACAGAAGCTTATTTATATGGGCTTTATGCCCAACACATGCGCCAAACTTCCGCATGTACCTTTTATTCACCATTATATGCATCGATATGACTTAAGTTTTGGCCAAGCTGGGTTGCCTGGCTCCTGTGCTTACCCCTACGTTCCCGATTGTTCGGCTAGGAGGTAAAGGGAGCACCTCTGCGATTGTTACTGCCGGGTTAGCCGGATGTGTACCTCAGACTGGGTGAAGCCGAAAGCTAGCGTTCTTAAGGGAATATTCAGTCGGTGATTTGAAAGATGATTTCTCATTTATTTATTTATCTGTCCCCAGATTTTTTCCTGCTCTTTTCGCAGTCCGGACATGCACTTTAGGGCATGCCTCCCAGGGAAAGGAACCTCTAACGGAACTATTCTCCCTGGAAGATGTTTCTTACTAACCATGTAATATAACATAACTAGTTGGGCACTTGTCTGATAAAGCACTAATGACCCCTATGCCTGGTCTCCATGCATGCCCCGGTTTTTTGCATAACCGCGAGGGTATTCGGACACACTCCGGACTGTTGGGTCCCAAGGTTGAAGCGAAAAGGTCCGCAAAGACAAACGATCTACAATCTGGCTAGAAGGCATTATACATGTCATTTTAAAAATACATCGTCACATTGACTGATTGTACTCCTCTTCAATCTCATCTAACAGGCTGTCTAATTTACAGTCCCGTTGGGAATACTTAGCGGCCAACTCTACTTGGCCCTACACTAAGCTCACACGGAGCTCCTTCCCATCGGGCCCATAGGTCCGACCTCGGCCATGTAGTTCGGATCCGCCTTCTTGTAACGCGTCTTCACCATGGCCCAGGCCTCCCTGGCGCCTTGACGACAGGCCGATATCTTCCATAGAGAAAAGCATTGCCGTGCTCCCTGAAGCTTCTCCGCAAGCCCTCCAAGACCCTCGGGTAGGGAGACGGACGGCCACAAGGCCTGGGCGACGCCACTCATCGTCATAAACACGTTCGTGCGATTCAAAGCTCGGGAAGTTGGTCACCCATTGAACGGGCATTTCCTCCATGAGGCGACTGTGAGCACACCTACAGACACATTTCTGTCAATCGACTTCCTCGCCGAACTCTTCTTTTCAAAAGAGTTTGCTCAAGCACTTACTATAGATGCCGCGACGAAGCCGCTGATTCTCCTTCACGGAGCCAGACAGCTGGGCCCGAACACCTTTTAGCTCTTCTCCAAGCTGGGTGTGGGCATCTTGGAGTTTGTTCCTCTCCTGCTGCACCTTCATAAGCACCCTCTCGCCGGCCTTCAGCTGGCGCAGTAGCTGTTGCTTGTCCGGATCAAGTCCGGCAACATCTGCAATATTATTGTCAGACTTATACGCACGCCGCACACCGCTTATCTTTTTGAAATATGTGTTACCAAAGGGGGTCTCTGTGTCTCCTCCTGCAGCGGCTAGTGCAGCCTCAAGTTGAGCCTTGCACTCTTGTAGCTCCTGGGACAATTGGGTATTCTTCTCCATAAGATCATGCATATCAAATGATCCTTAAATCAGTTATTTTAACTACTTTAAGTCTCGGGGGCTACTGGCATATACAACTATTAAAATCCCTTACCCATATGTCTTTCACATACTGCTCCGTGGCTCTGGTTAAACCATCTTGAGCGGCACGGAGGTGCACGTCTCCCGCGTTAAAGGCATTCAACGCCTCCGAGGAGAAACACGCGTCAGAAAGAAGTGTCCGGCGGCGCCTGTGATTCATGGCGCTCTCCACCTCAGACCTGGTGGCGGACGGCCTGTCGGCATCCTCCGTTGGAGGAGCATCCGGCTCGCGCCTTGCGCTCGCCTCCCCCTCTGGACCAGGTGTTGGAGCCTGGCTGGCGGAGGCCTGGTTGGCAACCTCTCTGGGCATAGTCCGGCGAGCGCTCTTTCTCCTGGAAAAGTTATGAGCATCAATATACTCCACAGGGGTCTTTTTCTTAAAAACGGTGGCGTGCCGTACCGTTGCGGCGACCTTTCAATTCGCACCGCACCCCTCTTCCGCCTGCTGGGCCGAACTGACCCTGGTTGGTCAGCTGTCGCGGGATCAGCTTCCCACCCTGAAGGCACCTCCTGCAAAACACCGTTGGTATGCGGCGGTCAGAAATAAGCACGGACGAAGTAATGGTGTCAGGGCTCCAGTCATAGTTACCTGGGAAGCCGGAGATAAACCGGGGTAGTCAGCCGTAATGGCGACCAGAGCATTATCCATGCTAAGTTGGTGGAACACCCCGTCAATCAGCTCCACCTTTATGTCCGGATCCTCTTCGGAGGCCGGATCAAGGGATCTTCCCGGATCCTCGGGTTGTGGAACCGGGCTGTGTATGCCCTGGACATCCCGGCACAGTTCCTGCGTCAAAATCATAAAGTAAGACACTTAACTTTGAAAGCACGGATCGGATGAATAAACGTCCGCTTACCCAGCTTCGAGGGTTATTCATGGAGAATCAGTTCAATGGGCTCATTTGGAGGAAGTCCTCCTTCTCCCCCTGAGGGAGTCCTGGACTAGGGGCTGTCCGGACAGCCGGACTATCAATATCCGCCGGACTCCCAGACTACGAAGATAGAGGTTTGAAGACTCCGGCTCGTGTCCGGAAGGTACTTTACTTGGCGTGGAAGGCAAGCTTGGCAATGCGGATATGTAGATCTCCTACCATTGTAACCGACTCTGTGTAACCCTAGCCTCTCCGGTGTCTATATAAACCGGAGGGCTGTAGTCCGTAGGACACAACATTACATCTCGACAATCATACCATAGGCTAGCTTCTAGGGTTTAGCCTCATTGATCTTGTGGTAGATCTACTCTTGTACTACCCATATCATCAATATTAATCAAGCGGGACGAGGGTATTACCTCCATCGAGAGGGCCTGAACACAGGTAAAAACATTGTGTCCCTCGTCTCCTGTTACCATCCGCCTAGACGCACATTCGGGACCCCTACCGAGATCCGCCGGTTTTGACACCGACATTGGTGCTTTCATTGAGAGTTCCTCCGTGTCGCCGCCAATAGGCTCGATGGCATCTTCAACCTTCAACGCTGTCGGGTGAGACTTTTCTCCCGGACAGATCTTCGATTCGGCGGCTTTGTCTGCGGGCCAATTCTCTTGGCCATCCGAGCAGATCGAAGCTACGCCCCGCCGTCGAGTCGATTCGAAGTTTAAACTTCACGGCCGATGACCGCGGAGACTTGATCTTCGACGGACTCGAGCCACAGCCAAGCGCGCCGCACTGCGACGATGGGCATGATCTAGCTCTGCCGCCGAACAGTGCTTTGGTGGCCGCTCTCGAATCCGCCCCGGCTACTTATCCGGAGCCGATTGCCCATGACGAGGGTCGGTGGATAGACGCCGCCCCGGGGGCTTCAACATCTACGGCGATGGAGCCGAATACCGATTTTGTCCCTTGCGAAACTCGTGATCCCGAGGCGCCGGACTCCTCGCCGGACTCCGAGCCTCCCGCGCCCCCGCCAATTAAGCCAGATTGGGCGCCGGTTATGGAATTCACCGCCGCGGACATCTTTCAACACTCGCCTTTTGGCGATATCTTGAATTCTCTGAAGCATCTCTCGCTATCAGAAGAATCCTGGCCGGACTATGGCCAAGATGGTTGGAGTTTGGACGACGAAGAAATTCGGAGCCCACCCACCACCCACTTTGTAGCCACTGTCGAGGATCTAACCGACATGCTAGACTACGACTCCGAGGACATCAATGCTATGGACGATGATGCCGGAGACGATCAGGACCCAGTGCCCACGGGACACTGGAAGGCCACCTCGTCATACGACGTCTACATGGTGGATACCCCAAAAGAAGGGGATGGCGAGAAACCAGCGGAGGAAGATTCTCTAAAGAAGCAACCCAAAGCGCCGGCGCGCGCTCTAAATCCCGCCACAACAAGAATGGAGAATCCGGCACGGGAGATAATAACACTCTGGAGAGTGCCGAAGAAAAACCCCTCCAGCAAGACTCCGCGAAGGAGGATGTAGAAGCAAGCCCTCACGAAAGGGCGGCAGAAGAAAAGGTTGATGATCACAACTATGTACCTCCCTCCGAGGATGAATCAAGCCCCGATGACAACGAACTCGAAGAGCCCGTCGAACAAGATCTTTGCAAACGCAGGCTCATCGCTACAGCAAGAAGCCTGAAGGAGGAAAAGCAGAAGCTCAACACAGCGGAAGACGCGCTCCGGATAAGATGGAGCAAAGTGCTCAAAACCGCAGACAAACAAGGCAACAGCCACCAACCGAAGAGCTACCAAGCGCAAGCTGCTCCCAGACCACGAAGAGGCCATAAAGCCTCCACCGTCAAATGGCCCAGCCAGTCCATCTGGACCCAAAAGGAAAGCCCCAATAAGAAAAGGAACATGTCAAGTGTCCGACGATAGCGGCACGCATACAAGCACAGGTGCCGCACACCCACTATGCTTCACAGACGAGTCTTTGGAACATGAATTCCCAGCAGGGTTTAAACCCATCAACATAGAAGCCTACGATGGAACAACAGCACACGGAGTGCGGATAGAAGACTATATATGCATATACATATGGCTAGAGGAGACGATCTCCACGCCATAAAATATCTACCCTCAAGCTCAAAGGGCCAGCCCGTCATTGGCTCAAAAGCCTCCCGTAAAACTTGTTGGAAGTTGGGAAGAGCTCGAGGAAGCGTTTAGAGAAAATTTTCAAGGGACTTATGTCCGGCCTCCGGATGAGACGACCTAAGTCATATAACTCAACAGCCCGGAGACTCAGCATGAAATGCGGAACAGGTTCCTTACCAAAAGAACCAAATAGTCGATCGTCCGGACGCCAAGCCTTAGCAGCTTTTAAGCACAATGTCTGAGACGAATGGCTCGCCAGACACCTCGGTCAAGAGAAACCGAGGACAATGACCGCATTAACAAGCCTCATGACCCGCTTTTGCGGAGGAGAGGACAGCTGGTTGGCAAGAAGCAGCACCAACGACCCAAGTACATCCGAGATAAGAGATGGAAACGGAAAATCACGGCGCAGAAAAGATCAGCGCCGGAATAAAGAGAAAAGCCCAAAGAGCACGGCAGTCAACGCCGGATTTAAAAGCTCACGGCCGAATAATAAAGCTCAACCCATCAAGGACGACAGCGATTTAACCGTCTAATCTACACAAAATCCTCGGTCGGATCTGTCAAATCCACAAGTACCCGGAAGGCACGCAAATCACACCCACAGGATTGTTGGGTTTTCAAACAGTCCGCCGACTAAACACCGAACGCAAGGGCTCGACGTGTCAAGCAAAGAAGATAAACCCGCCAGCGAGAGGCACCGAAAACAAAAGACTTTCCCACAAGGGGTCAAAGCGATAAACTCACTTCATGTGAGGACACGGAAAAACAAAGGCGGCACTTTCTAAAAGAGCTTCGCACGGTCCGCCCGCAAACCATAGAGATTGGATATCAAAACCAATCACTTTCGACCACCGGATTATTCCAAAAGTGTTGAACCGCGGGGACGGACTTCGATATTGAATCCGATAATAGACGGACTACAATTCACAAACGTCCTAATGGACGGAGGCGTGACTTAAACCTGCTATACTCAAGCACAATCCGTCGGATGGGGATAGACCCTACCAAAATTCGACACAGCCGCACTTCCTTCAAAGGAGTTACGCCCGCCCTTACGCCAAGTGCACAGCTCGATATTACTCAAGTCGTGTTGGATCATCGAACAATTTCCGACGAGAAAAGTTAATTTTCCATATCGTCCCATTTAAAAGTGAACATCAAGCACTATTAGGACGAACGGCTTTTGTCCGCTTCAACGCCATACCGCATTACGCGTCTCTTACACTTAAGATGCCCGGTCCACATGGCACCATTTCAGTGCGAGGGTCACTTAAAGACCCCGGATTCGGATAGACGAATTCGGACTCAGCAGGCTAGGGACTCCCTAGCCGCATACCCTTTCACAAGGGGCTGCGCGCACGACTAACATCGGTTTCATATAAACCTAACCTTAATTATTTACGCTTATTCTTTTGCATTATTTTCGCGCGAACTGTTTTTGAAATGTTCCTCTCTTTTCTACAGATGAACAACGTGCGTACCCGTCCAGGATAACGGCACAACGGAGACACAGGCGCAGACGTGCAGTAGGGACCCGTCGCAAGGATTCTTTTCAGATTAAGACCCTACGTAGACCTTTTTATTACTGTCTCTTGTTGCTAAATCGGCCTCGGCTTCTTCCTATAGCCGAGGCGGAGCCTGACGATTTGGCATTGGCCGCGTCAGGAGACAATGCCCGTACCTGGACACAAGGGGCTTAGGGTATAATTCTGCCCGTTATCATAAAAGTCCGAACACCTCAGGGAGTGTTCGGCGTCTCAAGTTGGGCACTATATGCATCAGCTCCGAATCATGTCTTTGGTCAAATGTTGGGTTTGCCCGGCTCCTGTGTTTTGCTGCCTTACGTTCCGTATCACCCGGCTAACGCGGCACCGGAGAACTCTGCGATTGTGCCCAGCCGGTGGGTGAGCACCTCAAGAGAGAAAGCCAAAACCGACCGTCATGATATAGCGCGAGTCCGTCACCACTTGATCGACCACGGAATGTTTAGAATTCCCGCTTTGAAGGGCCGCTTCGGTCAGCACATACGCACCCGAATCCGGAGATGTGCGGTGCCATTAGGGGCTATGTCGTAGCCCCACCCTCGAGCTCCATTGGCTAAGTGAAAGAGATAAAGCATTATAGTCCGGATTGCCTCGTCGCGCACGCTACCACCTCCTTATAACAGACCGAGACGTCGGATTAAAGTGTGAAAAGCGCTATTTTGCGAACACCCCAGCACCTTGTGCAAGGGGCTGAAGTCAAGATCGCATCTTTCAAAGTTATACACAAGTATACGTAAACGGCCGAAGGAGAAGTATTACTACTTGGAAGCACAAGTATAAAAAGCATTCATACTATAATCATTCATAAACAAGTTAATGCGTTCAATTGAGCGTTACATTCTTCGAGCACCGCCCCAAGGAACTGCTGCAGAGGCCAAAATAGCTCGTCGCCTTGGACCTCTCTCGCCACACATGGGCCACGATGTCGATCATCGCCAGCCGGACAGTCTATTCAGTTCGCCCATTCGCCAACTCTGTCCGACAATGAAGAGGGCGATCCGGACTGTGGAATTGAGTCCAATATAACTCTTCCACCTCGTGATCCCCGGCTCGAAAGTGCTTAACGGCGTCCGCCGACTCGCAGCCAAGTCCATGTAAGGATCTTCCGAACTCCATGCTTTTCAAATTGGGCATACTTGGCATCCATAAACCGGCGACGATAAGAAACGGCCTGCCACCGTGATTTCTCCGGCTTAGCGCAGCTCCTCCTACATAGCCCGCATTGCAGAGCGGGCATCCTTGGTCTCGGCGGTGGCCTTCTTCAGTCTTCTGCGCCCAATAGGCGCTCCTTTTCAAGAGCCTCGCCACGGTCGATAGCATCCCTTAATTTCTTGGCCAATCCGGCCACTTCCGCCCTGCTTAGGCAAAGGCGCAGCCTTTTCGACCTTCAACTCCTCGGCCGCCCTCGCGGCAACCGCATCACTCCTTCGGGCTTGTTCCTTGGCTTGTGCAAGCTCGCCCAAGTCTCTCCACAGCAGCAGCAGCACTGCTCGTATAAACAGCATATAACTTATCGAGGAGGGCTTTAACCCACTCAATAAAGCGGCTATGGAGAATTTATTTACCTTGCGACTCGTCAAGTCGCTGATTGACAAGTGCTATGTCAAGCATCGCCATGTCGATCGCCGACTTCGATTCGGCAAACCGATCGTCCGGCTGGCCCCAGACTATCCGCCACATGTCGAGCGGCGATATTTATTACCCGAGATATTTAGATTTTCGATCCTCGGCACGCTGTCGTCTTCGACAACCTACCGAGTCTCAGGGGCTACTATCTATACAGGGCGCATCTTTATATGCACAACTGTTAAAAAGCAAAGGGGTACGCTATTTTTGCATACCTCAAATCCTGCCAGCAAGCTCATGGCAGCATCACGCAATCCGCTTTCAGCGGACGAAATCCTTCCAACCACCGTGACGATTAACGCGCGGTGATCTTCTCAAATGGGCGCCCTCTCAAGCAAACTCTTGATTCTCCGGCCAGCTCGGTGGGTGTTGAACTCTTGACCCCTCCGGACTGGGGACACCCTCCGTGGCGACACTTGGGCTCGCTTTGCCTCATCTGGCGGCGCGTCGGACGGGCGTGACGCTCTCCATCATCTCCGGAAGAAGATCCCCGAGGACGAACTCATCGAGACGGCTGCAGATCCGAACTGCGATATAAATATTTCGTTACCTCTGAAGCATAAACGAAGGTACCTTTTATTAAACTTCCTCTTTCATACTCACGGCTCGTTGGAGGGCTGGTCCTTGGCGATGATTGCGCGTCCGGATTCTCTCCGGACGCGGACCCCTAGTGGGGATTTCTTCCCACGCTTAGGGGCTGGGGCCTCCGGATCTTGAGGCGGTCCTCTTCTCCCCTCAAGGAGGGATCCTTTGTTCCTCCTCTTGACGCCTTTGGACAAAGTATTAGCTTCTTTATCTCCCCGACCCCCCTCGTGGGCGCAACCTCCAACATTCGACCAGCCACGGGCTCCAAGTCACGGTCTCTGGGGGGGGCGGACACCTTATCAGCTTTGATCGCGCCACCCATTCCTGTAAAAGAACAAAGGGTAAGGAGACGATCTCTTGAAAGGCATAAAAAATAGGATGTCCGGGCTTTGAGCTATTTACCTGAGTATCCGGACGATCGCGGCTTAGTCCCGCATCCTCGGCCGAATCCAGACGCGCCACTTGCGGTCCGAAGAACAGCTCGTACATCTCCAAGGGTGTCGCACCCATGAAATGCTGGAGGATACGAGGTCCCTCCGGATTGAACTCCCATAAACGGAGAGGACGACGTTTGCAGGGTAGGAGGTGCCTAGTTAGCATGACCTGCATTACCTTGACCAGATCAATCTCCCTTGTTTGGAGGTCCCGAATCCGGCCTGCAAAGTCGGGCATGTCCTTGGGCGGCCCCAGTTGAGCCCTTGGTTGACCCACGACATCGATTCTTTGTGGAGGTCCCGGCGGAAGGAGGGCGGCGGCTTCGCTTCTCGCCCCTTGGAGCGGTGATGTAGAACCAGTCCTGCTGCCACAATCCCTGTTCCTCTTGGAAGGAACCTTCGAGCCACGGGGCATCGACCTTCTTGCTTATGTTCGCCCTGTCGCACTCCGCTTGACGCCCCCCGATCATCTTCGGCTCCACCTTGAATGTTTTCAGCCACAGGCTGAAGTGGGGGATGACGCGGAGGAAGGCTTCGCAGATGATAATGAATGCGGAGATATGGAGGATAGACTCCGGAGCCAAGTCGTGGAAGTCCAGCCCGTAGTGCCCCCTCACGAAGGGATCCATCGGGAAGCCTAACCCCCGACGGAGGTGAGATGCGAAAACGACGTATTCGCCGGGCTCGGGGGCTGGCACGGCCTGCCCTGGGGCAGGCAACCTGTGCGAAACTTCATAGGCCAGGTACTTGGCCTCACGCAACTTCAATATGTCCTCCTCCGTGACGGAGGAGGGCATCCACCGGCCCTGGAGGTCAGAACCGAACATTGCTACAGATCCGAAGCACTCGAGTCTGAAGCTCTTGGTGTTGGAACTGGGAACAGAGGAAAGATTCGATGCGAGGTTAAAAGACAAGGACAGGCCTTGGTCCTCTTATGAAGGGGAAATAATACCAAGGGTCGTCTCCGTGACCGTTCGAGATTCCCCTTCGATAGAGGAGGCGTGGCGACGGGAACGATTGGGTTAACCACGCACATATTGATGAGGATCCCGAAATAAAAGGGAACACGATCTTTGCTTCGACGCGACGTGCCAAGGAAGCCGCTTCGCTAAACGTGCTGAGGCGGAACAATAAAAACGATTCAAACGAGGGCTTGGCCGCGGTGTGACATCACGCTACGTAATACGTCAGCAGAATGAATTAAGTGTGTATTTTATTCTCTCTACGTTGGAATGTGGAAATTATTTTGTAGAGCCGGACACTATCCTGGTGTTCATTATCTTCTCTGGATTATTCAAGGGAGGAACCCGCCTTGCAATGCCGAACATTATGCACGCCGGACTTATCGTCATTGAAGACTGGTTCAGGGGCTACTGAGGGAGTCCTGGACTAGGGCGTGTCCGGACAGCCGGACTATCAATATCCGTCGGACTCCCAGACTACGAAGATAGAGGTTTGAAGACTCCGGCTCGTGTCCGGAAGGTACTTTACTTGGCGTGGAAGGCAAGCTTGGCAATGCGGATATGTAGATCTCCTACCATTGTAACCGACTCTGTGTAACCCTAGCCTCTCCGGTGTCTATATAAACCGGAGGGCTGTAGTCCGTAGGACACAACATTACATCTCGACAATCATACCATAGGCTAGCTTCTAGGGTTTAGCCTCATTGATCTCGTGGTAGATCTACTCTTGTACTACCCATATCATCAATATTAATCAAGCAGGACGTAGGGTATTACCTCCATCGAGAGGGCCTGAACCTGGGTAAAAACATTGTGTCCCTCGTCTCCTGTTACCATCCGCCTAGACGCACAGTTCGGGACCCCCTACCTGAGATTCGCCGGTTTTGACACCGACACCCCCTTGTACAAGCCGAACAGGATCATCACCAGATCTGCGGCCGATCCCGGCCCCTTGCGGCCATGACGGGTGGCGTCATTCTCCCCGTTGAAATCCCACATGGGGTGGCCCCTATATTGGAGCGGCTGCACCCCTCGCATAATGCACGTGGCCATGACTCCAATCATGTTCAATCCGGAATGAGCCAGCAACCTTATCCGGCCCATCAGATAATGGACGCTCCTGTCATCCTCCTGTCGAGGGCTCCGTGGGCGCCAACTCAGGCGTTTCTTCAGAGGAGCATTGCTGAACTCCAGGAGGCCGATCCGAACTGGGTCCGGCAGTGGAGCATCTTCCACATAAAACCATTCCGAGGGCCAGTCTTTGGACGCCTTCTTTGGGGTTCCGGATAGATATCCTGTCCCGGCGATGCGCCATATTTCGGCTCCGCCCACTTGATATATCGACCCCTCATGAGAGCGGTGTACGAGGCAAAACAATCTCTTCCACAGCGCAAAATGGGGCTCGATGCCCAGGAACAGCTCGCAAAGTGCTACGAAGCCCGCACTGTGCAGAATGGAGTCGGGCGTAAGGTGATGAAGCTGGAGTCCGTAGAACTCCAGAAGCCCCCGGAGAAACGGATGTATGGGAAATCCGAGCCCCCTTATTAGATAAGGGACGAAACACACCCGCTCTCCTTTGGAGGGACTGGGGGTGTTCTCCGCCTGCTTTCCACCTTTGTAGGTGGCCAGCCCGGCTCGAACCGGGACCATAAAGGCCGGAGGAAGGTATCCCTCCGCATGGAGCGTCACCAGCTCGCTGTGCGGGACTGAACATCTCCTCCAATCTCCTGGCTGAGGGCTGGGAGCGCGAGAGGAGGAGCCGCGTCGACGGTCCATGATGGAGTGGATTTTTGTCAGAAGAACTCCGATGAGTACTTGCGGAAGGAGGATGGTGTGATTTGGATCTGGATTCTTGCCTCTCTTATAGGCAGCTTATTCACGCAGCTAGGGGGTAAAATGTAAAAATACCCTGGCCTTTCGCATTCGTACGACACGTGGAAGAGGGCCTTTATTGGGCGTGGAAGCCAAGGAGCACAACATTTATAAGGAAGTCGGACACTATTCGGCAAGCACATGGAATTTGGAGGAGAACCCGCCTTGCAACGCCGAAGACAATGTACGCGCCGGACTCATCGTCATTGAAGCCTGGTTCAGGGGCTACTGAGGGAGTCCTGGACTAGGGGGTGTCCGGATAGCCAAACTATCATCATCGGCCAGACTCCAAGACTATGAAGATACAAGATTCAAGACTCCGTCCCGTGTCCGGATGGGACTTTCCATGGCGTGGAAGGCAAGCTTGGCAATACGGATATGTAGATCTCCTACCACTGTAACCGACTCTGTGTAACCCTAGCCCTCTTCGGTGTCTATATAAACCGAAGGGTTTTAGTCCATAGGACGAACAACAATCATACCATAGGCTAGCTTCTAGGGTTTAGCCTCCCTCATCTCGTGGTAGATCCACTCTTGTACTACCCATATCATCAATATCAATCAAGCAGGAGTAGGGTTTTACCTCCATCGAGAGGGCCCGAACCTGGGTAAAAACATCGTGTCCCTTGTCTCCTGTTACCATCTGCCTAGACGCACAGTTCGGGACACCCTACCCGAGATCCACCGGTTTTGACACCGACACTCATCCTACCTCTAAAAGATTCTTTACTCCACTTAATTAGCAACCTCTTACATTCAAGACTATCCTGGCAAGCAACAACAGCTTCAAAAGATTCAGCATTAAAAAGATAAACCTCGGGAATAGAAGGCATAGGTTCATCATCACTCACATCGTCGTGTTCAGGTTCAATAATTTCTCTTTCTCTAGACCTAGCAATTTGCTCATCAAGATATTCACCAAGTGGCACTGTAGTATCAAGCATAGAAGTAGTTTCATCATAAGTATCATGCATAGCAGAAGTGGCATCATCAATAACATGCACATATCGTAATCAATAGCGTAGTAGGTTTAGGTGTCGCAAACTTACTCATAACAGAAGGAGAATCTAGTGCAAGGCTAGATGGCAATCCCTTACCTCCCCTCGTAGTTGAGGGCAAAATAGTAGTTCGATCATCTTTAAAATTCTTCATAGTGTCCAGCAGATATAAATCCCAAGTAACTCAAGGAATAGAGCTATGCTCCCCGGCAATGGCGCCAGAAAAAGGTCTTGATAACCCACAAGTATAGGGGATCGCAACAGCTTTCGAGGGTAGAGTATTCAACCCAAATTTGTTGATTCGACACAAGGGGAGCCAAAGAATATTCTCAAGTATTAGCAGTTGAGTTGTCAATTCAACCACACCTGGAAACTTAGTATCTGCAGCAAAGTGTTTAGTACCAAAGTAATATGATAGTGGTGGTAGCGATAACAAAAGTAAAGACAACAAAAGTAATGTTTTTGGGTATTTTGTAGTGATTGTAACAGTAGCAACGGAAAAGTAAATAAGCGAGAACCAGTATATGGAAAACTCGTAGGCACCGGATTAGCGATGGATAATTATGCCGGATGTGGTTCATCATGTAGCAGTCATAACATAGGGTGACACAAAACTAGCTCCAGTTCATCAATGTAATGTAGGCATGTATTCCAAATGTAGTCATACGTGCTTATGGAAAAGAACTTGCATGACATCTTTTGTCCTACCCTCCCGTGGCAGTGGGGTCCTATTGGAAACTAAGGGATATTAAGGCCTCCTTTTAATAGAGAACCGGAACAAAGCATTAGCACATAGTGAATACATGAACACCTCAAACTATGGTCATCACCAGGAGTGGTCCCGATTATTGTCACTTCGGGGTTGACGGATCATAACACATAGTAGGTGACTATAGACTTGCAAGATAGGATCTAGAACACACATATATTCATGAAAACATAATAGGTTCAGATCTGAAATCATGGCACTCGGGCCCTAGTGACAAGCATTAAGCATAGCAAAGTCATAGCAACATCAATCTCAAAACATAGTGGAAACTAGGGATCAAACCCTAACAAAACTAACTCGATTACATGATAAATCTCATCCAACCCATCACCGTCCAGCAAGCCTACGATGCAATTACTCACGCACGGCGGTGAGCATCATGAAATTGGTGATGGAGGATGGTTGATGATGACGACGGCGACGAATCCCCCTCTCCGGAGCCCCGAACGGACTCCAGATCAGCCCTCCAGAGAGATATTAGGGCTTGGCGGCGGCTCCGTATTGTAAAATGCGATGAAACTTTTTCCCTAATTTTTTTCTCCCCGAAAGCCAATATATGGAGTTGGAGTTGGCGTCGGAGGGCCACCGGGGCCACGAGGTAGGGCGCGCCTGGGGGAGGGCGCGCCCCACCTCGTGAGCAGTGTGGCCCCCCTGGCCTTCATCTTTGGCAAGGATTTTTTATTATTTATTCTAAGATATTCCGTGGAGTTTCAGGTCATTCCGAGAACTTTTGTTTTCTGCACATAAAATAACCTCATGGAAATTCTGCTGAAAACAGCGTCAGTCCGGGTTAGTTCCATTCAAATCATACAAGTTAGAGTCCAAAACAAGGGCAAAAGTGTTTGGAAAAGTAGATACGACGGAGACGTATCAATATATTGGTAGGAAAATACCATCGCTCGTCCCAGACCGCCACTCATAAGGAAGACAATCAATAAATAAATCATGCTCCGACTTCATCACATAACAGTTCACCATACGTGCATGCTATAGGAATCACAAACTTTAACACAAGTATTTCTACAATCCAGAATTACTCACTATTATGACTCTAATAGCACCATCCTCATATCTCAAAACAATCATAAGGAATCAAACTTCTCATAGTATTCAATGCACTTAATATGAAAGTTTTTATTATGTCCCTCTTGGATGCCCATCATATTAGGACTAAATTCATAACCTAAGCAAATTTCCGTGCTGTTAAGAGACTCTCAAATGATATAAGTGAAGCATGAGAGTTCAACAATTTTTTCAACATAAAACTACCGCCGTGCTCTCAAAAGATATTAGTGAAGCACTAGAGCAAATGACAAACTACTCCAAAAGATTTAAGTGAAGATCAATGAGTAGTCGAATAATTATGTGACTATGTGAAGACTCTCTAACATTTAAGATCTTAAGTACTTTATTCAAACAGCAAGCAAATCCTAATAAAAGAAAATGATGCTCCAAGCGAAACACATATCATTTGGTGAAATATAGCTCCAAGTAAAGTTACGACGAACGAAGATGAAAGAGGGGATGCCATCCGGGGCATCCCCAAGCTTAGATGCTTGGTTGTCCTTGAATATTACCTTGGGGTGCCTTGGGCATCCCCAAGCTTAGGCTCTTGCCACTCCTTATTCCGTAGTCCATCAAAACTTCACCCAAAATTTGAAAATTTCACAACACCAAACTCAACAAAAAAACTCGTAAGCTTTGTTAGTATAATAAAGCAAATCACCACTTAGGTACTGTTGTGAACTCATTCTAAATTTATATTGGTGTTATATATACTATATTCCAATGTCTCCATGGTTCATACCCTCCGATACTACTCATAGATTCATCAAAATAAGCAAACAACACATAGAAAACAGAATCTGTCAAAAACAGAACAGTCTGTAGTAATCTGTAACTCTCGAATACTTCTGTAACTCCAAACATTCTGGAAAATTAGGACAACCTGAGAAATTTGTTTATCTTCTTCAAAAAGAATCAATATTTTATCACGCTTATTTTAAAAACGAGAATTGTTTTCCTAATCGCAAAAGTTTCTGTTTTTCCGCAAGATCAAATCAACTATCACCGTAAGCCATCCCAAAGGTCTTACTTGGCACTTTATTGAAATAAAAGCTATAAAACATGCTTACTATAGTAGCATAATGATGTGAACACACAAAAATAGTAGGTATAAATGTTGGGTTATCTCCCAACAAGCGCTTTTCTTTAATGCCTTTCTAGCTAGGCATGATGATTACAATGATGCTCATATAAAAGATAAGAATTGAAACATACACTACTAGGGAAAACCTTATACACAGAGGTATAGCAGTAGCACTAGTCAAAACTAGGCGATACTGCTACTTAGTAGTAGTGCTTGTCGCAAAAGCACGTTACAACTATAGTTTCAGCAGTAGCGTGTCTGCGCAGAAAAGCACTACTACTATAATTCCCACATTGTTGTCGGTAGGCTAGGAATAGTAGTAGCAGTTCTTCCTAAAGAACGCTACTGCTAAATGCTTTGTAGCAGCGCGTTTCTGGTGTAGACCGCTACTGCTATGAAAAAGAAAATAAATAGAAAAATAAGTAGAAAAGTAAATGAAAATCAAAGAAATAGAAAAAGGAGAAATGAAAAAAAAGAAAATGTAAAGAAAAATAAAAGAGAAAGTCCTAGCAGTAGCGCGTTTTGGCAAAACGCGCTATAGCCAGTAGCGCGTTTTGGCAGAACGCGCTATAGCTATTTTGGCAGAACGCGCTATAGCTGACTTAGCTATAGCACATTTTGCCAAAATGCACTACTGCTATGTTGACTTAACCCCGGCCGCGCGGGCTCCAGTTTTGCTAAGTCCTTTCCCCCTCTCCCCCTATCCCCCAACTCATCCATTGCCACCATCGATCGCCCAGCCGCCCTCGACCTCATCGTCGCCTCCCGAGGCCGCCCTCGACCTCATCGCCGCCTCCCGAGGCTGTCGTCGACCTCACCGCCTCTGCCCAAGGCGCTCGCCGCCGCCACCCAAGCCCGCCCTCAACCTCATCGCCGCCACCTGAGCCCGCCCCGGACCTCCGTCCCCAGAGCCCGAGCCTGCCCTCACCGCTGACCGTAAGGCTCTCCCTGTCCTCTTCCCTACCCTCCTCTATCTCTCTCTGCTCGGGCAATTCATATGTTGTTTTCGCGCTGGCGTTCATTTGAACCCTAGATTTGTTTAAGGCAGTAGGCATTTTTTAGCATTTAGGAAAAATGATTAGCAATTTTTTTAGGAAATTAGCTAGGGCAATTTTTTATGAAAATGCATAAACAGTAATTCCATCTAGGTTAATTAACTTAGGTGAATTTAGTTATGAACCTTAGGAATTAGCAGTTGTGGTATTAGTAGATGTTACTTAGATTAACTTAGGTTAATTAGTTTAGGGCAGTAGAGCAGCAGCATATAACAGGACCCTAGGAATTAACTTAGGTTAATTAGGTTAGGGTAGTAGTGGTACTAGTAGATGTTAATTAGATGTTTTTTAGTTAGGGAAGTAGGGTTTTACTAGGTTAATTAGGTGAAGTTAAATGAATGACCTAAATGAATGAAATAGTAGTTAACTGGATTTTTAGGACAAAGTTGTATATGCTTAAGTACTTAACTAAATATTATTTTTAGGACAAACTTGTATATGCTTAAGTAGTTAACTAAATATATTATAGGTTTATATATATAGTTGCTTAAGTACTTATATATTTGTTCTGCACCCAATGTATGCTTAAGTAGTTGTATAATTCCTAGTGTTCATCAATGGGTTCTTAAGTAGTTGTAGATGCTTAAGTAGCTAGCTAGAGTTCATCTAATTAGTTAGTACTTGTAGATGTTTAAGTACTAGGGAAATAGGGTTAGGGCAGTAGGACATAATTTGAATTGAGTTCTAGTGTTCATAATTTGAAATTTGTGTAGATTTTCTTGAAGTGTGAAACATTGAAGTGGTCATGATATATGAAAATTCCTCGATTGTGCCCAAGTGGCCTTTTGTCGTTTCTAGGGAATGAACCCGAGTGGCCTATGTTTTGCCAGAATGTTGATTCATTTCCGTTCCGGCAAATTCCAGGTGCTCAGTTTGTCCACTTTTTAGCAAAGGTCATGCCGAAATTTTCCATGAATTTCGGGATGACTTGTGCTACAAAATAGGACATATCGAGTGCCCGGGATTTGTCGCACTGGGTAGGAAGCAATGATCCTGTAAAACATAGGCCTTTTTTATGTCATTATTCATTTTATTAGGTCTAGAATTAATTGACTAGATTTAATCATAGGAAAGATGGCTAGCAACGATGAAGGACAGGGTTTTGGTGATTGTGACGACGTCTACCTGGCGGCAGACGAATATTTGAACCTTGCCAATGATCAACGGTTGTTGTTGCTGGTCCCACCTGTCACATCTGAGACCGACATCAAGACCGGCGCCGAGACTGGTGTTGAGACCCAGACCGGCACCGAGACCAGCACCGAGACTGGCAAAGCCATAGAACCAAAACCGAAGAGGAGATGTTGACGCTCAAACCAGCTCCTCACTACTAGACTAGTGGTCACAGAGGTGGACGGCAGCAATTTTGAGCCAAAACAGCCTGTGGAAACACGCTTCTGCTACGGCAATCAAATAGGCTGCATCGTACGGGCGTGCGCCACCATCAACAATGAGAAACTAAATAAGAGGCCAAATATGAAGCGCTCCCTCCTAACCCTGCTGCACTAGATATTCTTGTTCCCGGGCCGGGATGAAATCCAATATACTGATCCACAGAAAGACCCGGCAATGAAGAAGATAAACAAACGCGCCATCACCAAGTTTAGCGACGCGTTGGCCACCTGGAAAGTAAGGGTGAAATGCGCCATCGAAAAAAAGGAACCCTACTCCAAGATTATAAAGGATAATCTGACAATCACGGACGAGCAGTTTCAAATATTCAAGGCGGCTTGCGATGCCGAAGATTCCAAAAAAAGTTGAAGTACATGAAGGGGCTTCAAAAGAGGAACATGGGGTGCAACCACCTCGAAAGTCGTGGTTACGCGGGGAAGAGGTCCATATGAGCCAAGGAGGACGGGGAACGCGAAAGTCTGGGCATCCCAGACCCCTTGGCGGACTTCACCGTCCTGCAGGAGCATGACATCCTTAGGGCCCGGTACCATTGGGACCCAGTCAAGAAGGTTTTTGAGACGGACCCGGTCACGACGGAGTTCATGAGACTGCTGGTAATTTTAGTTTCTGATCAATTCGACCTCACATTTAGTCATATTTGTAAACGATCCTTGTTCCTTTTGTAGAGAGAGCAGCACCAGATTGCGGCCGAAAGCGACTCGCCGTCTGATGCGTTGGCGAGGCCAAAGTGGGACACACCATTCAACCGAGCGTTGAACATATTGAAACAACTCCTGGTGGACACTTGGCCGTTGTATGGACGCGTGCACGGTGTTGGAGACAGGGCCATGTGGAAGAAGTACTACAGTCAGACCACGGAGGAGAGAAAGGAAAGACGGAGGTTAACTGAAGAAAACGTCGATAAGAAGCTTGAGATTGCGGTTGATAAGAATTCAGCTAAGACAGTCGCAACAGCGGTAGCTGCCGCAAAACGGGAGCTGGTAGCTAAGTGTGGTGTCTTGGTTTCGGCTATCGTCAGTTGGAGCAGGCAAAATCCAAATAAAGATGCACTGGACTTTCCCCTTGCCGACTTCTTCGGGAGAAGCTCGACTAGCATTGCACAAGCACCAGCACCAGCACCTACACCAGCACCTGCTCCTACACCGGCTCCCGCACCTGCTCATAGCAGCCCGTCCTCTATCTCGGACATGCTTGGCGGTGCTTCATTTTTGGCTGAGCTCGATGCCCTCACGGTACATATCACACTTGCCCTCTTCAATAAATGTATAATCTCCTATTTTCGTTGCCTGTCGGATGTCTCACATCGCAGACATGTCTTTGCAGGCCGACGCCCCGTGCGCCATATTGTACGACATCAATGGCCAGAAGGTGGACGTGGGGTAGGCGACGATAATGAAGCCAAAGGAACAATTGTTCCACAGCCGGCCGATCCCCCCTCTTATCTTCAAGGTTTCCGTGGCTAGTGTCAAACCGGGCCACGAGAATTTAGCTCCTTCGGTACTAGGGGGAGATGATGACGAGACCCCACAGCAGCTTGGCGATTGCAAGATGTGGGTCCCATTGTGGCCAAAGAGTTTGCTTCGTCTGGAGGCGGTCGGGAGCACACCCACGACCACGTAGCCTCTGCAAGGTATGAACATCAGCACCCCACCTACCCAATTAGTGTCGCCTATCATGCTGGGTGATAGCGGACCGGGTGAGGAAGAGGCTCCATTAGTCGTTGATGACATTGCCATAGATGAGGATGAGGATGACGATGACACTCAACAGTATCTCAATACCGGCACCATTGATGATGGAGGATTGATGGATCAGCAGTATGAGTACTCAGGGTCTGAGCGTCATGAGTCAGTGCCTGAATTGACGCCTCCAGAACCTAACCATATTGTAGACGACCTTCCACCAAAGAAGCATCCGAAGAGAGCGAGGAAAGGCAACAATAAAGCTTCTGCTATGATCCAGCCGCCTCCGCAGCCTCGGGTTCAAGACCGTATACCTGTCCGCGGTGCAGCGAAATACCATATCCCAAGTGAACCAATCCTACCTAAGGCATCGGTAGAGGCCACACACGGCGATCTAAGGAGACTTCATGACGATGTGCTATGGAGAGAGAAACGCCTAATCGCCTCAGAAAATCCAGGATACCCACTCTACGTGGTTAACATGCTGTGGAAAAGGTTGTACGTCGACTCATTCCTGATACGTCTCCGTCGTATCTATAATTTTTGATTGTTCCATGCCAATATTCTTCAACTTTTATATATTTTTGGCAACTTTTTATACTAATTTTTGGGACTAACATATTGATCCAGTGCCCAGTGCCAGTTCCTGTCTGTTGCATGTTTTTTGTTTCGCAGAAACCCAATATCGAACAGATTCCAAACGGGATAAAAACGGAAGGAGATTTTTTTGGAATATTTATGATTTTTGGGAAGTAAAATCAACGCGAAACGGTGTCGGGGTGGCCACGAGACAGGGGGCGCGCCCTCCCCCCTGGGCACGTCCTGGGCTCTCATGGGCCACCCGTAAGGTGGTTGATGCTCTTCTTTCGGCACAAGAAAGCTAATTTTATGAGAAAGATCTAGGCGAAAGATTCACCCCAATCGGAGTTACGGATCTCCGAATATTTAAGAAATGGTGAAGGGGTAGAATCTGAGAACGCAGAAACAGAGAGATAGATCCAATCTCGTAGGGGCTCTTGCCCCTCCCAAGCCATGGGAGCCAAGGACTAGAGGGGAAACCCTTCTCCCATCTAGGGAGAAGGTCAAGGAAGAATAAGAAGAAGGGGGCTCTCTCCCCCTTGCTTCCGGTGGCGCCGGAACGCTACCGGGGTCCAGCATCATCACCGCGATCTTCACCAACACCGCCATCATCTTCACCAACATCTCCATCACCTTCCCCCATCTATATCCAGCGGTCCACTCTCCCGCAACTTGCTGTACCCTCTACTTGAACACGGTGCTTTATGCTTCATATTATTATCCAATGATGTGTTGCCATCCTATGATGTCTGAGTAGATTTCTATTATCCTATCAGTGATTGATGAATTGCTATGATTGGTTTGAGTTGCGAGTTTTATTATTGGTGCTGTCCTATGGTGCCCTCTGTGTCGCGCAAGCGTGAGGGATTCCTGCTATAGGGTGTTGCAATGCGTTCATGATTCGCTTATTGTGGGTTGCGTGAGTGACTAAAACACAAACCCGAGTAAGGGGATTGTTGCGTATGGGATAAAGGGGACTCGATGCTTTAATGCTATGGTTGGGTTTTACCTTAATGAATCTTTAGTATTTGCGGATGCTTGCTAGAGTTCCAATCATAAGTGCATATGATCCAAGTAGTGAAAGTATGTTAGCTTATGCCTCTCCCTCAAATATAATTGCAATAGTGATTACCAGTCTAGTAACATAGTCAATTGCTTAGGGGCAATTCCACAACTCCTACCACCACTTTTCCACACTCGCTATATTTACTTTATTACATCTTTATCTAAACAGCCCCTACTTTTTATTTATGTGTTCTTTATTATCTTGCAAACCTATCCAACAACACCTACAAAGTACTTCTAGTTTCATACTTGTTCTAGGTAAAGCGAACGTCAAGCGTGCGTAGAGTCATATCAGTGGCCGATAGGACTTGAGAGAGTATTTGTTCTACCTTTAGCTCCTCGTTGGGTTCGATACTCTTACGAAAGAGGCTACAACTATCCCGTATACTTGCGGGTCATCAAGACCTTTTTCCGCACCGTTCGGGAGTCATAGCTGGGTGAATATTCTCGTGTGCTTGTTTGCTTTATCACTAAGTAATTTTTATTTGATGTTCTTAGTTGTTCTCTATCTTTAGTTATGGATATGGAACGCAAAATATCAAAAAAATTAGGTGTACTTGCTACTCACAGAGATGGGGTAACTCCTAAAACCCTCGATTCTCATTATGTGAAAGATATTATGTACTACTTTGATAATCCTGAGAAACCCCCATTCAACTTTATAATGGGAGACACGTTGGATCAATGTGAATACTTTATGGATTATCGCTCGACACCAAAAGGGAAACTATTATGGGATCAATTTATTATGTTGCGTTGGTATGCCTAGAATCTATGCTTGAAATATGATATTACTTGTTGCTCTAGGATGAAGGCTCCACACCTTCCCTGTTCATGCAAATTTGATGATAATGAAACCTTAGATTCTTATGCTAATGGTATATATGATTACTATGATGTGGAACAAATAGAAGAATTTGTTGCTTTTAAGGCTGCTTATGAAATTGAATCTTTGTTTGAAAGTATGAAGCTTTAGATGATGATGCTTATAGGCTTGAAAATCTTGCTATACTTAGATATTGCTATGAAAATTATGAATACAATTACTATATTAATGCATTTATTGAGAAAGTCTCCGCTGTCCAAGAAGAGACTAATATTTTGCAGGAAGCTATGGAAGAAGAAATTGACGAAACTATGAGCTCATTGGATGAAAAAGATGATGAGGAGAGCGAAGAACAAATGGAGGAAGAGCGGATTAGCTACCCGTGCCCACCTTCTAATGAGAGTAACCCTCCAACTCATATATTATTTATTCCCCTTCGTGCTTACCGAAGGATGATTGCTATGATCCCTTGAATTTGTTTGAAATATCCCTTTTTGATGATGCTTGCTATGCTTGTGGCCAAGATGCCAATATGAATTATGCTCATGGGGATGAACTTGCTATAGTTCCTTATTTTAAACATGAAATTGTTGCTATTGCACCCACGCGTGATAGTCCTGTTATCTTTTTGAATTCTCCAAACTACACTATATCGGAGAAGTTTGTGCTTATTAAGGATTATATTGATGGGTTGCCTTTTACCATTGCACATGATGATTTTGATGAATATAATATGCATGTGCTTGCTGCTCCTACTTGCAATTATTATGAGAGAGGAACTCTATCTCCGCCTCTTTATGTTTCCAATATGATAGAATTGCAAGAAACTGTTTATACTATGCATTGGCCTTTACTATGTGTGAATGAATTGTTCTTTTATGACATGCCGATGCATAGGAAGAGAGTTAGACTTCGTTTATGCTTGATATATGTTACTTTGTGCTCACTACTAAATTACAAATCATTTTTAATTAAAATTGGCTTTGATATACCTTGTGATCCGGGTGGATTCATTACTTGAGCACTATATGCCTAGATTAATGGCTTTAAAGAAAGCGCTGCCAGGGAGACAACTCGGAAGTTTTAGAGAGTCATTTATTTCTTTTGAGTGCTTTCATATAGTTTAAAAACAAAAAAATAAAGAGGGGAACCTAAAAACTTTTCAAAAAGGAAAGTGAAAGTGAGAAAGACAAGCATTGTTGAAGTGGGAGCTAGCCTTGAACTTTGTTCATGCTCACGGAAACTTTGTGAATCTTGATTACAGAAACTTTTCAACAAAAAAAATTATCCCCTTGTACAATGCCATTGTATTATAAAAATAATGTGTCAAGGTTTGCCTTTAGGATGTTTACAATGCATGTTGGTTTGTGCGGTGCAGGACAGAAACTTTGGCTGTAGCGCGATTTTACATTTTTAACTGGAACGTCATTTTGTTCTGATTCCTTTTGCACTGTATTGATATACAACTTGTTTACTTGTCCTAATTTTCGTATAATTGTTGGGGTACCATAAGTATGGTGGATGTTCAGATTTCTACAGATTGTTCTGTTTTTGACAGAATCTGTTTTTGATGCATAGTTTGCTTGTTTTGATGAAACTATCAATTTATATTAGTGGATTAAGTCACGGAAAAGTTATGTTACAGTAGACACAATGAAAAAACAAAATATGAATTGGTTTGCAACAGTACTAGAGTGGTGATTTGCTTTATTATACTAACGGATCTTACCGAGTTTTCTGTTGAAGTTTTGTGTGGATGTAGTGTCTAATCGAGGATGTCTCGATATGGGGACAAGGAAGAGAGGCAAGAGCTCAAGCTTGGGGTTGCCCGAGGAACCCCAAGTAAATATCCAAGGAGACTCAAGCGTCTAAGCTTGGGGATGCCCCGGAAGGCATCCCCTCTTTCTTCAACAAGTATCGATATGTTTTCGAATTCGTTCCGTTCATGCATTATGTGCAACTCTTGGAGCGTATTTTGCATTTAGTTTTCACTTTTCTTTTATGCATCATGCTGGTATGAGATAGTCCTTGGTTGATTTATAGAATGCTCATTGCACTTCACTTAAATCTTTTGAGTATGGCTTTATAGAATGCTTCATGTGCTTCACTTATATCATTTGAAGTTTGGATTGCCTGTTTTTCTTCACATAGAAAACCGCCATTTGTAGAATGCTCTTTTGCTTCACTTATATTTGTTAGAGCATGGGCATATATTTTGTAGAAAAAATTAAACTCTCTTGCTTCACTTATATCTATTTAGAGAGATGACAGGAATTGGTCAATCACATGGTTAGTCATAAAATCCTGCATAAACTTGTAGATCGTCGAATATGATAAGTTTGATTCCTTGCAATAGTTTTGTGATATAAAGGTGGTGATATTAGAGTCATGCTAGTGGGTGGTTGTGGATTGTAGAGACACTTGTGTTAATGTTTGCAAGTCCCGTAGCATGCACGTATGGTAAACTGCTAGTGACAAATTTGAAGCATGGGGTGTTTCTTTGATTGTCTTCCTTATGAGTGGCGGTCGGGGACGAGCGATGGTCTTTTCCTACCAATCTATCCCCCTAGGGGCATGCGTAGTAGTACTTTGCTTCGAGGGCTAATAAATTTTTGCAATAAGTATATGAGTTCTTTATGACTAATGTGAGTCCATGGATTACACGCACTTTTACCTTTCCATCATTGCTAGCCTCCTTGGTACCGTGCATTGCCCTTTCTCACCTCGAGAGTTGGTGCAAACTTCGTCGATGCATCCAAACCCCGTGATACGATACACTCTATCACACATAAGCCTCATTATATCTTCCTCAAAACAGCCACCATACCTACCTATTATGGCATTTCCATAGCCATTCCAAGATATATTGTCATGCAACTTTCATCATCATCATATACATGACTTGAGCATTGATTGTCATATTGCTTTGCATGATCGTAAGATAGCTAGCATGATGTTTTCATGGCTTGTCTGTTTTTTGATGTCATTGCTACGCTAGATCATTGCACATCCTGGTACACCGCCGGAAGCATTAATATAGAGTCATATCTTTGTTCCAGTATCGAGTTGTAATATTGAGTTGTAAGTAAATAAAAAAGTGTGATGATCATCATTATTAGAGCATTGTTCCCAAAAAAGGCCAAAAAGAAAAAAGAAAGGCCAAAGAAAAAAAAGGAAAAAAGGAAAAAAAGAAAAAGAAAAAAGAAAGAAAATAAATAAAAAGGGGCAATGTTACTATCTCTTTTTCCACACTTTTGCTTCAAAGTAGCACCATGTTCTTCATATAGATTGTCTCCTACGTTGTCACTTTCATATACTAGTGGGAATTTTCATTATAGAACTTGACTTGTATATTCCAACGATGGGCTTCCTCAAATGCCCTAGGTCTTCATGAGCAAGCAAGTTGGATGCACACCCACTTAGTTTCTTTTGTTGAGCTTTCATACACTTATAGCTCTTAGTGCATCCGTTGCATGGCAATCCCTACTCCTCGCATTGACATCAATTGATGGGCATATCCATAGCCCGTTGATTAGCCACGTTGATATGAGACTTTCTCCTTTTTTTTCTTCTCCACATAACCTCCATCATTATATTCTATTCCACCTATAGTGCTATATCCATGGCTTGCGCTCATGTATTGCGTGAGGGTTGAAAAAGTTGAAGCGCGTTAAAAAGTATGAACCAATTGCTCGGCTTGTCATCGGGGTTGTGCATGATGGGGGCATTTTGTGTGACGAAAATGAAGCATGGCCAAACTGTATGATTTTGTAGGGATAAGCTTGCTTTGGCCTTGTTGTTTTGAAAAGACATGATTGCTTTATTGGTACGCTCGAAGTATTATTGTTTTTATGTCAAATGATAGACTATTGCTTTGAATCACTCGTGTCCTAATATTCATGCCATGATTAGACATATGATCAAGATTATGCTAGGTAGCATTCCACATCAAAAATTATCTTTTTTATCATTTACCTACTCCAGGACGAGCAGGAATTAAGCTTGGGGATGCGGATACGTCTCCGTCGTATCTATAATTTTTGATTGTTCCATGCCAATATTCTTCAACTTTTATATAGTTTTAGCAACTTTTTATACTATTTTTTGGGACTAACATATTGATCCAAAGGCTCAAGTGCAGTTCATGTCATTGCATGTTTTTGTTTCGTAGAAACCCAATATCAAACGGAGTCCAAACGGGATAAAAATGGACGGAGATACCACTAGCTGGTTGGCTGCTCCACAAGAAACTGACACTTGTCATTGAGAGCAACCCATCCTTCGAGGACTTTGAGCAAAAATCATCAAGTGAGGAAAACTCAAACCCAAAAATCTACAAACCCAAAGTGATTGAGCATCACTGGAGAGATTGTTCTTGTGTGGAACCGACGCTTGTTACCTTTGAGGACTGCGTATCCTCCAGACGGTTAGGCGTCATGGTCTGAGAATCCAAGAGGAATTGTGGATCACCAAGTGACCAAGTCTGTGAAGGTTTGGAAGTCACCTGAAGACTTACCACGAGTGTTGGGCGAGGACTGTGGGACTTTAGCTCAAGGAGAATACGGTGAGGACTGTGTGTCCTCGAGTTTAAATACTCAGCCGCTCCAACCAGACATACAATTGTCACAGAGTTGGAACTGGCCAACTAAATCATTGTCTTCACCAAGCCAACTGGTTTTATTTCCTCAACCCTTCCATTTCCTAATTCATGATGATTACTGTTTCAAGACTTTGACTGAAGACTTTCTCTATTTACTCAATCTAATTTCTTCAGTCACATAGTCTTCATCCTGCTTATCCTGTTATCACGCTTTCTGTACTCTGTGCTTGTTTTAATTTCATCATGATGACTATGTTGTTGCCCTGTTCTGTTTATACCTGAGTACTTATTCCGCTGCTAGTGTGTCGTTGCTTAGGAATTTCTTCACTTAGAAATTCCTCAGTAACGAATTTGTAAAAATCGCCTATTCACCCCCCCCCTCTAGTCGACATAACGCACTTTCAATTGGTATTAGAGCAAGGTACTCCCTTGTTCTGTGTGATTTTGGTTTAACCACCTTGAGTTTTAGTTATGTCGACTGCAGGAATGATCAAGGTCTCGGCTAGGTGTCCTACCTTCGATAGGACGGACTACCCCTACTGGAAGAATAAGATGTGCATGCATCTTGAGGAAATTGATAACAATCTCTGGTATGTCGTGGAAAATGGTGTTCCCTCAGTCACTCCGTCTATGAATGCTGCTGATGTGAAGAGATTCAAGCAACTCGATTCTCAAGCGAAGAATATCATATGTCGCCATCTGAGCAAAGGACAGTATGGCAGAGTGAGTGCTTTGGAAACTACTAAGCTGATTTGGGACAGGTTGTCCAAGGTCAACGAAGGAGTCTCCACTCAACGTGACTCCCGAGTTGATGTTCTTCGCAATCTCTTCAACCGCTTCAAAAGACTCGACAACGAAAATGTTCAGCAAACCTTCGATCGCCTCACTGACATCTCAAATGAGCTTCAAGCACTTGGTGCCACTGACATCACCGACCATGAGGTGGTGAAGAAATTGCTGAGATCACTTGATTCATCATTCGATACTCTTGCACTAATGATTCAAGAGCGAGCTGATTACAAGTCTCTAGATCACGCTGACATCCTTGAGAGGCAAAACACTCATGAGTTCTAGCTTGCTGAGAAGAGAGACCTCTATGGACCGAGTTTTGGAAGATCATGTGCACTGAAGGCCAAGGCAGTCTCTGAATCTAAAGGTGAAGATTCTGGTAGCAGCCTTCGTGACCCAGAAGAACTGAGCCAGGAGCTAGCAATGCTCGTGAAGAAATTCTAGAAGTTCTCTCGCCGTGGTCGCTTTGGAAAGTCTTCAAGAAGTGATGATTCCTCATCTCGTGACTACAAAAAGGGGACTTCCCACAAATGCAAGAAACCTAGTCACTACATGTCTGATTGTGCTCTGTGGGAAAAGGAATCAAAGAAGAAGAAGTACAAAGATGACGATTCTGATGACTCAAAGAAGAAGAAGAAATCTTCAAAGTCCTCATCATCAAAATCTTCAAAGTCTTCATCTCACAAGAAGAGTAGTTCCAAGAAGGCAAGGGCATTTATTAGCAAGGAAATGGACTCTGAAGTTGAATCTGAGGAAAATGTGGAGGAGGAGGAATCAGAGGAGTCGGTCTTTGGTGTGGCGAGCCTAGCCCTTACTACTGCTTACATCAGCAAGTCCATCTTCAACACTGAAGAAAATGACCTCCCCAACTCTGCTGACAAGGACGTCGATGACAATGATCCCACCTATTGCTTCATGGCAAAAGGTTTTGGAATCCAGTGAGGATGAATCTGATGACAATCTCAAACCTAGCTATTCCAAACTGTCTAAAATAGTTGTTAAACAACAAAAGGCTTTGGAAAAGATTCAAAATCTGCTAGACAAAAGTGATGACCTATTGGGTGAGGAATTGAACCGAACTAAGGCTTTGACTGATAATCTTCAGATACTTCAGTCTAAGTTGACAATCTTCAAAATCATCATAACACTCTCTTATCTGATCATGAGAAGCTTTCTTATGAATTTCTTCAGAGAAAGCAAGATCTTGAGAAGTTAAAAGTGAGTTATGAAGATCTTCAGAAGGAAAACGATTCATTGCTTGCTCAACAGATCAGTTCCGCTCAGGAAGAATTTATTCCACCATGTCTAAAGTGCATTGAGCGTGAATCTGCTAATTCTTCACGTGAATGTTCAAATACTTCTATTGCTGCAAATTCTTCAACTGTCTCTGTGGTCACAAATTCCTCATATAAGGATACCACAAGTATCACTGACGATAATGCAGGGTTGAAGGAATTGTATGTGATAGGCATATACAAAAGCCTCAAAGGGCATCAGACTCTTTGTGATGTGCTCAAAAATTAGATCTTGAACAGGAACCCTAGGAAAGAGGGTATTGCCTTTGAGAGGAAACTCAATGCTGAAGGGACCTACTAGAAACCTAAGCACTACCCCAAAACCTCATGGTTTGCTACGAATGGACCTTCCGTAGAACCATGCACTTTATCTGGCTTTACTTGTGAATCTTCATATTCCTCTGATGAGTCATTTGACTCCAACTATAAACTGTTCAAGAATCAGAATGGTGAAGTATTTGCTCGATATGTTGGAACTAACTACGGGAACGGTCCCCCTATGAAGAAAATCTGGGTTCCCAAAAAGTGCCTTGAAAATCTTCAGGTGAATGTCATCATGACACCACCTATGAAGAATAGGAACCCCAAATCAAATTCTTCATATGGATCAAAATCTTCATATGGATCCAAGTCCTCTTACGGACCGAATTCTTCATCTGGATCAAATTCATCACGTGGATCCAAATCCTCATATGAACATTACCGTGCTAACACTTCTGTTTCGCAGGTGAAAGATCGAGGATGTCGCCTAGAGGGGGGTGAATAGGCGCTTTAAAAAAATTACGGTTAAGGCTTGAACAAATGCGGAATAAACCTAGCGGTTAATTTGTCAAGCACAAAACCTAAAACAACTAGGCTCACCTATGTGCACCAACAACTTATGCTAAGCAAGATAAGCAACTATGTGATAGCAAGATATATGACAAAGAACAATATGGCTATCACAAAGTAAAGTGCATAAGTAAAGGGCTCGGGAAAGAGATAACCGAGGCACGCGGAGACGACGATGTATCCCGAAGTTCACACCCTTGCAGATGCTAATCTCCATTTGGAGCGGTGTGGAAGCACAATGCTCCCCAAGAAGCCACTAGGGCCACCGTAATCTCCTCACGCCCTCGCACAATGCAAGATGCCGTGATTCCACTAAGGGACCCTTGAGGGCAGTCACCGAACCCGTATAAATGGCGACCCTTGGGGCGGTCACCGAACCAGATACTTTGGCAACCCTTCGGGCGGTCACCAAGATGCCATCAAATTACTCAGGCGATCTCCACAACCTAATTGAGACCCGACGCCGCCTCGAGCTTTACACAACAATGATTGAGCTCGAACACCACTAACTGCCTAGGGCGCCCAAGCACCCAAGAGGAACAAGCTCAAGGGCACAAGCACCCAAGAGTAATAAGCTTCTCAACTTGAAACTTCCACGTATCACCGTGGAGAACTCAAACCGATGCACAAATGCAATGGCAAGAGCACACGGAGTGCCCAAGTCCTTCTCTCTCAAATCCCACCAAAGCAACTAATGCTAGGGAGGAAAGTGAGAGGAAGAACAAGAAGGAGAACACAAAGAACTCCAAGATCTAGATCCAAGGGGTTCCCCTCACATAGAGGAGAAAGTGATTGGTGGAAGTGTGGGTCTAGATCTCCTCTCTCTTTTCCCTCAAAAACTAGCAAGAATCCATGGAGGGATTGAGAATTAGCAAGCTCAAAGAAGGTCAACAATGGGGGCAAAAACGAGCTCAAGAGATGGGGAACCATTGGGGAAGAAGACCCCCTTAAATAGGTCCCCACGAATCTTTCCGTTATGTGCAGAAAGACATAGGAGCGGTACAAGCGTTATGATCACCGGTACAACCGGTAACAGGCAATAAGCGGAACAACCGGCCCACAACCGTCCAACAACCGCACCACAACAGAAGCTAGTCCGGTGGTAGAGCGGTACATGGCCGGTACAACCTCCGGACCAATTCTGGAGCGGTACAACCGCTGCAAACACCGGTTGTACTGGTCAACCGGTACAACCTCTCTATGGGGCGGTACAACCTCTCTATGTAAAACACGCAATATCAAAACAGCCACAACTTTCGCACACGAGCTCCGAATTCGATGAAACCAAGTTTGTTGGAAAGCTAGCAACAAGGGCTAACAAAATCCTGAAAGAAATATCAATAAGAAGCAAATTAGAAAAGGCCCATAAGAAAAAGGTGAGAACCCTTCCTCGGATAAGACTGGTAAAACCTCCAACACCGAAAACATCATAGAAGATGCATGTGAACTCCGTTTTCGATGAACTCAAGCTTATCATCAAGATGACCATAAGCTCTAAGACTCACAAAGAGAACCAAACAAGAACCAAGAAACATGATGCAAGGATGCAATAGTTTGAGATCTCTACTAATGATACGGTCAAGCTACCAACTTGAGAGCCCCCCTTGATAGTACGACAAACGATCCTATAACCCGGTCTCCCAACTACCACCACGAGACCGGTAAAAGAGAAAATCTATCAAGGGCAAACCTTTGCCTTGCACATGGTCCACTTGAGCTAGATGATGACGATCTTGACTCCCTCAAGTTGGACCACCTTTCTTGATTGTGTTGGCTCGATGAAGACTAGATGATTGCTCCCCCATAGTCCACTATGGGTGAGCCTCTCTTCGGCACATCTTCGCAAGACCATTGACACCACAAAGGATGGCAAGATTCAAGCACTTGATCTCTTCGTGATGCTCCACTTGAACTTGCACATGGCAATCATGATGACGATCACCACTTGATGTCATCCTTTCCATGGGTTGTATGATATCTTCCTCTTGACGCAAACCCATGGACACGTACCTAACCCCACATAGAACTCTCACATAGACCATGGGTTAGTACACAAAGTGCAATGGACAATGCTTACCATACCATGGGATCACTTGATCCCTCTTGGTACATCTTCTACGCTTTGTGAGTTGATCAACTTGATTCAGTCTTGACTTAGTCTTGATCAACCTTGAATCTTTCCAACTCTCTTCATTTGGATGATGTCTTGAAGGTAAACATGAATGATCACACAATCTTCTTCTTCAAGACATGCTTGCAATAAGCTCAACACTTACATGACCAATCTTTGGATAATTCCTTAATAGCACCTTGGTCAACTCATAAACTCCTTGAAACCAACACATGGACTTCAAGAAAAGCATATGGACAAAACCTTCAAATATAACTCAAGGCAACCATTAGTCCATAGAGATTGTCATCAATTACCAAAACCAAACATGGGGGCATCGCATGTTCTTTCAATCTCCCCCATTTTGGTAATTGATGACAATCACTTTCAAGAGAGTTTATATAAGGAATTATGCATCACCATGCAATGCAACAACCAATAGTGCATGCGAATGAGATGCAAATGCTAAGGAACAAAACCAAAGCAAGAGGAGACAACTCTCTAAACTTCTCCACAAAACTCTCTGAAACTTCTCCCCCATTGGCATCGATTGCCAAAATGGGCTAAAAGCTTAGAAGGCCAATATAAAATGTGTTCCTCCATAAATTGTGTATTTCTCAACAAGAGAGTGGAATGCAATACACATATCCAACGGTAAATACTTGGAGGAAGACAAACTATATTTAGGCCCAAAGATTGCAAAGGGAAGATATGCCACAAAGACATAATCAAAGAGAGAAACAAGCAATCAAGCAACCAAAAGATACCAATTGAAGCAAGCTATCAAAAGATACCAATTGAACAAACTAGGCCAATGATCCTACGAGCCACATGAATAAAGGATATTATGAGAAGAGCGGAGCAGTGTTCTAAAGAAACTAGAGAAGCTCCCCATGATTTGTGCACATCAAGAATTTTTGTATTTGGATACAAAGTGCACAAAATAGGATCATAGCTCCCCCAAAATCAATAGAAACTTACAACAAGTGCAAGTGAGCATATAGGAAACTAAGCCTAGTACTTGCAACAAACACATGGTTGAGCAACAAGTAAGAGAGGCAACTTAAGAGTGGGATCAACCAAAAAGATGTGTGTGACTCAAGGCAATGCACTTGAGAAGGCTAATGTACAGAAGAGCATTAAGCATCAATAAAGTCTTCAAAGAATGAGGCACGCGGTGCAAGGCCTATCATTCCCACACACAACTAGCAAATGGGTTCACAAGCTTACTAATAAGCATATAGAGAACCTATGCTTGTGACAACCCGCGGTGAAGATAGAAGATGAGAGGCTCATCAAGACGAGGGATACCAAAAAATATGGCAAAAGCCTCGTAAAGATAAGCAAGAGGAAAATAATCTTCACCACACAAGAGTGCAACAAGATGCAACGATAGAGGACACACACTCAAGGCAAAAGCTTTCACGGATCCACCAAAGAAATAACATAAGAAAGACAAGGTGGACGTGAAAGAAAGGATATCAACTAGAGATGTAATTTCTCTCAAGTGTATAAGGTTCTATGTAGACGAAATCATGATGATATATATATCTACAAAGAAGGATGTACACCCGAAATAGTTACAACACGAAGGAACAAGATATCCACAAGGAAGTCATAAATATACCAATAAGATATTTGCTTGGAAGCATAGAACTTGGCTTGATATGGTCTTATTGTATATAAATGAAGTCCAAACACACATCCATCAAAGGCATCACAACTAGCAGCAAGAGATCATTGTTGGGATGCTTTGAGAAAGGAAACAAGTATCGCAAGATATGAAATGAACATCATGCCAAGATGCAACCTACACAAGGTTGAATGCAAGAGGGGAAAGCATGAATAGATACTTGTTACCGAGATATCATTGGAAGGATGTAGAAGATACCAATTGAAGGTAGATAGTAGTTCATTGATCATCCTAGCTTGACTCCAATATGCACATGGTGACAACACCTTCCTTGCGAGTGAGCCGAGCATTCAATGCATCTCCAAATGTTCCTAGAAGAACAACACAAACTAAACGGTACCCAAACTCATCGGGACAAAATAGTTAGAAACACCAATACATAGGACAAACTCCACATAAATATGTGCATCTAGATATGAAAATGAATTTCATGCACATCTCATCCAAATTGAGACTAGGTGGAGTTACCCCTATATATTGAGTTAAAGAAAGAAAGCAAGCCAAATAAAATACATGAAGTAAACATGCATGCTCAAGACTTTCAAGAACCAAAACCAAATGAAAACGAAATGCAAGGAAAAAGGATACCAAATAGATAAATCATCACTTGGAAGATATCATTAAAGATACATCAAGGAATGAGATATCCATTGATACACACGAAAATAAAGATGTCGAACTCCCAAAGACAGGATGGTTCCAAACAAACCAAGCTCTCAACAAAGTTTCATGATGGCACAAAGTACCAAAAAGAAATGGCTTGCCTTCCACCAAAACACACTTGATGAGGATCACAAGATGAGTGTTTTAGAGAAAATAGAATAGCTCCCCCACGAATTGTGCATTACATAGGATTTGCATTTGAATACAAAATGCACAAGGTGGGATCATCACTTTCACTATATCTAGAAAACACTACACAAGAACAAGAAATAAACAAGATCCACAAGTGGTAGGGAAGACAATGGGAGTTGACACAAACTTGGCAAGAGATAAGGCAAATAAAAAGCAAAAGCCAACGTGAAGATGATCAATAATTTCTACCACACATAAGTGAGTACCAATTGTCAAAAGACAAGAAGTATTTGGAAATAATTCCCGTTGGTAGATAGCAATGATATACAACATCATCTTCACACCAAACACACGCAAATTGCAACTTGTAGAGCTAACATGCCACCTAGGAACAAGATAATTTATAATATCAATTCTAGGTGACAATATCTCAAATGTACACATTTTCTAGGCTTGTAATATGCACATAGCATATTACTCCCCCATAGTGTGATACCAATAAAAACTTAACAAGAGGCAATAAAAAGGATCCAACGAGAGATAATTAATGGACTATTTAGAATTTGAATTTCTCATGAGAAGACATACCACATAGCGACTAGATAATCTTGTAATATCAATACTAAGTGGTATTCCCCATGTACCCACCTTTATAGGATTGCGAAGTGCACAAACACATCACTCCCCCATAATGGGATATTCCATTAATCTCTCACACGAGCCAACTAAGAAACAACCAAGATGCACTAAGGCTCAACGAACGACACACAAGTACATGATGTGCAAACCAACACCCACATACTTGATTGCTCAAGATAATCAAGTTGGAAGCACAACATATACAAACACATGCAAGGAACAAAACCAACACATGCAAGGGGGCAAGTAACTTTCAATGTAAGCAATTTTAAGAACAAGTTACCGCAAGGAGGCACATTGGATATAAGATATAAACTTGACGATTCAATTGACTTGGCTTGAGACAATAAGAGTGATGAAGTCCCCTTAATTCTTCATAATGTAGCCAAGTCTCCAATGCCCTCCAACAACACCTATTGATCAAGTTTGAGCTAGTTGGTCCCCAACCAAGTTGGGTCCTAAGAGGTTAGTCACAATAGGCTTGGCTACCCAAATGGTTCTTTGCTTCAAACCACTTTGAGTACCAACAAACTTGGCAAACACATTGCCAACCTTATCCTTCCCAAGAGAATAGACATCATCAATAACAATTGGGTTGGATAAGTTACCACTAGTGCATGAAGAAGCGAGGTGACCTTTCTCACGACATAGATAGCAACGTCTACTCTTCAATTTCTTCTCACTTGATTTCTCAACTTGAGAAGCATTAGCTTGAGTCTTCTTGGGAAGAGGCCTTTCTTCAACTTGAGGTTGAGCATGAGAATGTACTTGTAGCCGCTTTCCTTGTTGCTTGTCATTAATGGCCTTCTTCTTTAATGGGCAAGATCTAACATGATGCCCTTCAATTTTGCACTTGAAGCAAATAATCTTGGCCGAATTCTTGACTTGTTCTTGGCCCTTCTTTTTGAATCTTTTGGACTTCTTCTTCTTATTGGAGTTGAATCCAAGTCCACCTTTGTCATTGGGGGATTTTTTCACACTCAAGATATTGTTGAGTGTGGATTTCCCTTCATGACTCTTTCCCAAGTCTTTCTTCAAAGAAGTGACTTGGGCCTTGAGCTCTTTGATTTCCTCTACATGGTTAGTCTCAACACAAGTACTAGAGAAAGTATAAGCTTCATCGTTAGAGCAATAAGGCAAGGAAAGCAATTCATCACAAGATGTACCAACATTGTGAGTAGATGAATTACAAGGACTATCACATGGTAATATAGCATTTTCACTAAAATTAGTGCTAGTATCTGCATGAGGCTCACTAGATGTTACCTTAGCAATTATGGCCTCATGAGCTATCTTTAGCACATTATGGGATACTAGAAGATCATCATGAGAGCTTGAGAGCTTTTCATGGCTTTCTTCCAATCTCCCATAATTGCTACATAGCAACTCAAGTTGAGCCCGTAGCTCAACATTCTCCTTCAAAATGGATGCTTCACAAGTAATAGAAATAGTAGCACAAGCATCATCGTTAACAACAAGAGGAGAAGGCAACTTGGCAAGCTCTTTTAAATAAGAAGCTTCAAGTTGAGCATGAGACTCGGTGAGTTTGATGAGCTCACCCTTGGTAAGGGCATATTTATCCCCAAGATGTTTTGGTGATTGATGACAATGCTTTTGCGGAGTCATCGTGTGCGTTGAGTTATTTCAGAGATTCATCCTTTGGCACGAGACGATTACCTCCCCTCGGTGTTTTATTCAAGACGGTGTAGCTCCTTCGTTTCTATGTTGGTGGACTAGTTTCGTAGGAGTCACCGTACTATCAAGAGGGGATCCGCTTTGGTAAGGCTAGGGTGGAATCAACACGTACACATCCTTATCACACCCGATGTTTCTTTCCGCTTCATTGGAGATACCTTTCCTATCTGTGCTCGCCTCGCCTGTCCCGGTGGTAGTACTGCATGTCCTCGTGTAGTACCTCCGAAGCACGTCAAGCGGTAGTACTGCTCCCTGAGTGGTAGTACCGCTCCCCAAGCGGTAGTACCGCTCCACGAGCGGTAGTACCGCTTGCGGTCTTCGGCCGTAGTACCGCAGTGGTTCCGGGCTACTACCGCCTCTACTCGAGACCGTTGTTTTTCGTGTCGGGTTTTACGGTACTAGTAGCGGCAGTAGTGGCGGTAGTACCATTCCAAGCGATAGTACCGCCAATACTTCCACGGTAGTACCGCTCTGGGGCTAGGACCCTGCATGTCTCATCAGCGCGGCAGTACCACTGGGAGGGAGCGGTAGTACCGCTCTTCAGCGGTAGTACCGTCCTGCCCAAGCGGTAGTACCGCTCTGTGCGTGGTTGTTCAGGGGGGTAACGGTTGGATTGTTTCCCCCACTATATAAAGGTGTCTTCTTCCCCAAAGTTGACTTGCCTCTTCCCCCAAAAAGCTCCATTGCTGCTCCAAGCTCCATTTTCACCCGATCTCTCTCCCTAGCCAATCAGACTTGTTGATTTGCTCGGGATTGGTTAAGAAGGCCCCGATCTACACTTCCACCAAGAGAAATTTGATTCCCCCTCTTATCCCTAGCTGATCTTGTTACTCTTGGGTGTTTGAGCACCCTAGACGGTTGGGGTCACCTCGAAGCCATACTCCATTATGGTGAAGCTTCATGGTGTTGTTGGGAGCCTCCAATTGTTGTGGAGATTGCCCCAACCTTGTTTGTAAAGGTTCGGTCGCCGTCTTCAAGGGCACCAATAGTGGAATCACGGCATCTCGCATTGCGTGAGGGCGTGAGGAGAATACAGTGGCCCTAGTGGCTTCTTGGGGAGCATTGTGCCTCCATACCGCTCTAACAGAGACGTACTTCCCCTTAAAAGGAAGGAACTTCGGTAACACATCCTCGTCTCCACCGGCTCCACTCTTGGTTATTTCGTGCCTTTACTTTTGCAAGCCTACTTGTGTTGTATACCTTGCTTGCTTATGTGCTAGTTGTTATTGCATCATATAGGTTGCTCACATAGTTGCATATCTAGACAACCTATTTTGTTGCAAAGTTTAAATTGGTAAAGAAAAGCTTAAAAATTGTTAGTTGCCTATTCACCCCCCCCCCCCTCTAGTCAACTATATCAATCCTTTCAATTGGTAGCAGAGCCTCGTCTCTTTATTAAGGACTTTGCCGTCCTAAGAGTATGGTTGACACCACAGGCTGTGCGGAGGAGCACTCCGGTGTGAATCCTATCTCGTCTACGGCCGATGGGGGAACCTCGATCTCTCGTGAGGAATTCAATGTGGCTCTAGACACATTGAAAGACTCCATGACGACCAAGGTTGAAAGCATGCTTACTAAATTTCTTGAAGGGCTTAAACTGTCCACCTCACCGATGAACGTGGGTGAACCCACTAACAAGGTGACGGATGCTACCCCCGACAAGGGGGAAGCTAACTGTGAAAAGAGTCCTTCTTCTAGTGGTAGAAATGGCACCAGCATCTTTGCCCATGTGGAACCCCCAATTTATGGAGGACCAATTCCCTCTACTCATTTGAATCATGCCGGTCCTCCTCCTAAGTATGTGAAAAATGAAGATTTTGATTCTTGGGTTTATCGTTTCAAGCGTCATTTAAAACATGTGAATACTAATCTTTGGAGAATCATTGAAGAAGGTTTCTATCCTCATGACCCAAGAAACTTCACCCCTCGAGAAGCCGTGGATAATCAATTCAATGAGAGTGATCTCTTCATCATCCAAGATGCAATCCTTCCCGAAGATCTCCCTCATCTTCGACCTCATGCAGTGGCTAAAGACGCATGGCAATGTGTTGTGTCTCTCTATCGAGGGAGTGCTAGCATTCAACGCTCCAACTATGAAGTGGTGCAAGATGAAGCCGATGAGTTTGCAATGAAAGAAGATGAAGAACCTCGTGAGCTCTTTCGAAGAGTGACCAAACTCGCGGTCTCACTCCGAGATCATGGAAGCAAGGACACGGATGACAATTGGATCAAGCGCAAGTTCCTCAAGGCCATGATGCCCTACAACAAGGCCATGTCCTCCGTCAGCCGTCAAAGACCGGACTTCCACTCCATGACCTCAAGTGAAGTGTTGCATGAGTTCGTTGCAATGAGCATCTTGGACAAGACCGCCGACAATGCGGTGCTCCATTCTCAAAGGGCAAAGAAGCCCAACCTTGATTTGAAGGCCAAGGTTAATATGGAAGAAGAGGAAGAAGTGGAAGATGAGGAGAGAAACCCCGAAGACACCAAATATGATTATCATGAGCACATGGCCCTTGCTTCAAGACAATTTTGGAGCAAGAAGAATACAAGACCCAACTTCAACAAGAACAACTCAAGTGGCGTCAAGGGCAAGCAACAAGTTAGAACTTGCTTCAACTGTGGCAATGTGAGCCATTTCGTTGCGGATTGTCCTTACCAGAAGCGGGAAGACAATGGTGGCAAGTTCATCCGAAAAGACAAAGCCAAGTCCTTCCCCAACAAGAACAACTTCGCCAAGAAGACTCCCACTCGTGGGTTGGTGGTTCAAGAAGAATACCAAGAGGATGACAATGATGATGAAAATGGAGAAGCGATGGCCATGGCGTCCGTTGCCATTGCTAGTACTCCCCGGGTGTCTCTCTTTGATTCACCCAACGAGAACATCACCGCCAAGTGCCTCATGGCTAAAGCTTCAAACAAGGTAACCCCCAACATCAAAACCACCATCATTACTAATCCCTCCTTGGAGGATTGCATTGATGAACATGATGGGTCTAATGAGGAAGTGAATGAATTTGAGTCTTTTATGAGTAAGCTCAAGGGCAAGTCCAAGAAGCATTTTGTTGCTCTCTTGTAACAACTTGGTGAGGCCAATGACATGATCGAGGCTCATGATGAAACCATCTCTAAGATGGAAGGTCATAGTCGTGACTATGCCAATGAGATATCGGATCTCTCTAATGCTCTTGAGGAAGAGCGTGTGCATCGTTTGACTTTTGAGGAGTCATACAACAATGACCATGCTAAGTTAAAGAAAGATCTTGATCATGCTCTTGTCATGTCTCGTGTGCTAACTTCTGAGAAGGCTAAACTTGGGGTTGATCATGCTAGACTCAAGGAGGAGTTTGAGATACTTGACAAGGCCCACAAGGTCTTGAAGGGTGCTCACGCTAACCTCAAGGAGTCTCATGCTCAACTCCAAGTTAAGCTAACCAAGGAAAAGGCCACCTTCCCTCATATGGTTTTAATTGATAATGCATGTGCTACTAACCCGTGTTGTGAGCATGTACATCTTGTGGAGGAGAATGCCAAATTGAAGGATCAACTTGAGAAAGGCCTTGTGACATGCATTCAAGGTGAGAAGAACCTCAATGACCTTTTGAGAAATCAGAAGGAAGTTGTGGCCAAGGAGGGAATTGGGTTTGCACCCAAGTCCAAGAGCAAGAAGAAGAACGACAAGACCAAACGTCCTCCTCCTCTCAAGCAAACCTTTGTGAAAGAGGGAGAGGGTGCTCCTAAGGAGAAGAAGGAAAAAGTGAAGGGAGTTGATGTCCAAAAGGGCAAAAGCATTTCCTCCAACAAAGCCGGCGACTTTAACCCGTCATATTTGTTGGTTCTCCTTATGAGTACATTGAATGGTCTATTTGGGTTCCTAAGACCCTTGTTACTAACATAAAAGGACCCATTACTAAATGGGTACCTAAAACCAAGCATTGATCTCTTGTAGGTGTTTGCTTCCGGTGGAGGATCACGGTTCCTCGATAGTGGAGCAACAAATCATATGACCGGGAGCAAGGACTTGGTGGTGGATGTGCAAAAGATTCCATCTAGGCCCACCAATGTTGAGTGGGGTGATGCCTCACATTCTAAGGTATTGGGTCTTGGCAAGGTTGTCATTTCTCAGGATCTAACGATCGAGAAAGTCATGCTTGTTGAGTCCCTTGCATACAATTTGCTTTCTGTTCGTCAACTTGCACTCATGGGTTTTGCTACGTTCTTTGACATTGATACCGTGGCCCTCTTGTGGAGCAAGACTCTTAAAGTATCCTTTGTTGGGCATGTCGAGAACGATCTCTATGTGATTAACTTTTCAGAGCGACCCACTAAGACCGCGACATGCCTAATGGCTAAAGTTGACGTGTGATGGCTTTGGCATCACCGTTTAGCCCACGTCAATATGAGATATTTACAAAGTATTCTCAAGGGGGACCATGTCCGTGGACTAACAAATGTTAATTTTGCCAAAGATCGTGCTTTCAGTACTTGTATTGAAGGAAAGCTCCATGAGAAGGCTCACCCTCCCACGACCATCATCTACTCGAAGACACCCTTGGAGCTCCTTCACATGGATCTCTTTGGGCCTCCATCTTTTGATAGTCTTGGAGGTAGAAAGTATTGCTTGGTGATTGTGGATGATTATTCAAGATACACTTGGGTATACTTCTTCAAGAGGAAGAGTGAGACTCAACAAACTGTCATCGACTTTGCAAATGAAGCTCAATGTCAACATAATGCAAAGATCTTGACAATCAGAAGTGACAACGGCACCGATTTAAAGAACTACACCTTGGATGAGTTTCTTAGTGATGAGGGGATCAAGCATCAATATGCTACGCCATATACCCCTCAACAAAATGGTGTTGCGGAGAGGAAGAAGCGGACGTTGATGGATGCGGCAAGGACCATGATGGCAGAGTTCAAGTCTCCATACAACTTTTGGGCCGAAGCCATCAACACCGCATGTCATGCATCCAATCGGCTCTATCTCCGCAAAGGCTTGAACAAGACTCCTTATGAGATACTCACCGGCAACAAGCCCAATCTCAAGTACTTCCGGGTGTTTAGTTGTAAGTGTTTCATGTTGGAGAATGTTGCATAAAATAAAAAAATTCCTACCTTCACCAAGATCAATCTAGGAGTTCATCCAGCAACGGGAGAGAGGAGTGCATCTACATACCCTTGTAGATCGCGAGCGGAAGCGTTCAAGAGAATGGGGTTGAGGGAGTCGTACTCGTCGTGATCCAAATCACCAGAGATCCTAGCGCCGAACGGACGGCACCAACGCGTTCAACACAGGTACGGTCAATGTGGCGTCTCCTCCTTCTTGATCCAGCAAGGGGGAAGGAGAGGTTGATGAAGATCCAACAGCATGACGGCGTGGTGGTGGATGCAGCAGGGATCCCGGCAGGGCTTTGCCAAGCGTTTGCGGGAGGAAGAGGTGTAGCAAGGGGGAAGGGAGGTGCCAAGTGCAAGGGTGTGGCTGCCCTCCCTCCCCCCTCTTTATATAGGGTCCCCAGGGGGCGCCGGCCATGGAGATGGGATCTCCAAGGGGAGGCGGCGGCCAGGGGGAAGGCTTGCCCCCCAAGGCAAGTGGAGGCGCCCCCCACCCTAGGGTTTCCAACCCTAGGCGCAGGGGGGGCAAAGGGGGGCGCACCAGCCCACAGCGGCTGGTCCCCTTCCCACTTCAGCCCACGGGGCCCTCCGGGATAGGTGGCCCCACCGGTGGACCCCGGGACCCTTCCGTGGTCCGGCACAATACCGTGACCCCGAAACTTTCCCGATGGCCGAATCTACACTTCCTATATATAATAATTCTTCACCTCCGGACGATTCCGGAACTCCTTGTGACGTCCAGGATCTCATCCGGGACTCCGAACAACTTTCGGGTTACTGCATATTCATATCTCTACAACCCTAGCGTCACCGAACCTTAAGTGTGTAGACCCTACGGGTTCGGGAGACATGCAGACATGACCGAGACGCCTCTCCGGTCAATAACCAATAGCGGGATCTAGATACCCATGTTGGCTCCCACATGCTCCTCGATGATCTCATCGAATGAACCACGATGTCGAGGATTCAATCAATCCTGTATACAATTCCCTTTGTCAATTGGTACGTTACTTGCCCGAGACTCGATCGTCGGTATCCCAATACCTTGTTCAGTCTCGTTACCGGCAAGTCACTTTACTCGTACCGTAATGCATGATCTCGTGACCAGACACTTGGTCACACTGAGCTCATTATGATGATGCATTACCGAGTGGGCCCAGAGATACCTCTCCGTCATACGGAGTGACAAATCCCAATCTCGATTCGTGCCAACCCAACAGACACTTTCGGAGATACCCGTAGTGCACCTTTATAGCCACCCAGTTACATTGTGACGTTTGGCACACCCAAAGCACTCCCACGGTATCCGGGAGTTGCACAATCTCATGGTCTAAGTAAATGATACTTGACATTTGGAAAAGCTCTAGCGAAACGAACTACACGATCTTTGTGCTATGCTTAGGATTGGGTCTTGTCCATCACATCATTCTCCTAATGGTGTGATTCCGTTATCAATGACATCCAATGTCCATAGTCAGGAAACCATGACTATCTGTTGAACAACAAGCTAGTCAACTAGAGGCTTACTAGGGACTTGTTGTGGTCTATGTATTCACACACGTATTACGATTTCCGGATAATACGATTATAGCATGAACAATAGACAATTACCATGAATAAAGAAATATAATAATAACCATTTTATTATTGCCTCTAGGGCATATTTCCAACATTTCATTCTCAAGAAAGGTGTTCGTTTGTCTGAATTTGAGGCTAGAGCTTATGAGGGCATATTTGTTGGTTATGCTACAAACTCTCATGCTTACCGTGTTCTCAACAAGTCTACCGGACTCATTGAGGAGACGTGTAACGTGGAGTTTGACGAAAATAATGGCTCCCAAGTGGAGCAAAGTGGTACTTGTGATGTAGGTGCTGAAATTCCTCCCCAAGCCATAAGAAGAATGGGTATTGGTCATATTCTACCCATTGAGGAACCCCTTGTGGCCGAAGGAGAAGGACAATGCTCCACTCAAGTGGAGCCATCACCTCCCAAGACCCACACGCCAAGAACAAAGTGAAGGCCCTCAAACTCGTGAACAAGACCAAGGGCAAGATCAACCTCAAGATGGTGGTGAACCTCTAAATGATGCCCAAGGTCAAGTTCTCCCCCTCGAGCAAGTTCAAGATCATGAGCAAGCTCAAGATCAAGAACAAGCTCAAGATGGTGCTCAAGATAATCAAGTTAACCCTCCTCCTTCCACATCCGAGGAGGAATTAGAGCGTCGTGCCGTGAAGATTGCTTCCAAGCTCACCACCCAAGGCCATCTCATGGAAAATGTGGTTGGAAGCCTAAGAAAGGGGGTAAGCACTCGTAGATAATTAGCAAACTATTGTGAACATCACGCATTTGTCTCTTGTGTTGAACCCCAAAGGTCTATGAGGCGCTTGAAGACTCAGATTGGCTCAATGCTATGCATGAAGAACTCAACAACTTCGAGTACAACAAGGTGTGGAGATTGGTGCCTAGGCCATCGGGGAACCACAACGTCATTGGAACCAAGTGGATTTTCAAGAACAAGCAAGATGCTCATGGAAACATCATTCGTAACAAGGCAAGATTGGTAGCACAAGGCTACTCCCAAGTCGAGGGTATCGACTACGGTGAAACCTTTGCTCCCGTTACTCGCCTTGAATCCATTCGTTTGTTGATTGCTTATGCTTCACATCAAAACTTTAAGCTGCAACAAATGGATGTGAAAAGTGTTTTTCTTAATGGTCCTATTAATGAGTTGGTCTATGTCAAGCAACCCCCCGGGTTCAAGGATCCCTACTTCCTGGATCATGTGTATCAACTCGATAAGGCACTCTATGGCCTTAAACAAGCCCCACGTGTGTGGTATGACCACCTTACCGAGTTGCTACAAGATCGTGGATTTGAAGTAGGGCAAATCGATCCCACTCTTTTTACTAAGAAGGTCAAAGGGGAGTTGTTTGTATGCCAATTATATGTTGATGATATTATTTTTGGTTCCCCTAACAAAGCCTTCAATGAGGAATTTTCCGCTCTCATGACCTCCAAGTTCAAGATGTCTTCTATGGGAGAGTTGAAGTTCTTCCTTGGTTTTGATATCAAACAAAGAAGAGAAGGAACCTTCATCAACCAAGCCAAATATACTCAATACATGCTAAAAAGATTCAAGCTAAGTGATGTCAAGTCGGCTTCTACTCCAATGCCTACCAAGTGCCAACTTGACATTGATCCCAATGGTAAAGCGGTGGATCAAAAGGTATATCGCTCCATGATTGGATCTTTGCTTTACCTTTGTGCATCTAGACCAGATATCATGTTGAGTGTGGGAATGTGTGCACGGTTTCAAGCCGCACCAAAGGAAAGTCACTATGTGGCGGTCAAGCGAATTTTCGATATTTGGCTCATACCCCAAACTTTGGCTTATGGTACCCAAGAGGGGCAAACTTCAAGCTTGAAGGATTTACGGACTCCGATTGGGCGGGAGACAAAGTGGATAGGAAGTCCACTTCCGGAGGGTGCCAGTTTCTTGGGTGCTCTTTGGTGAGTTGGTCTTCCATGAAGCAAAGTGTGTGTCTCTCTCGCCCAATCAAGCGAATATGTGGCGGCCGGTAGTTGTTGTGCACAACTCTTATGGATGAGGCAAACTTTAAAGGAATACGGTGTCATTTGTGACAAAGTGCCTCTTTGGTGTGATAACGAAAGTGCCATCAAGATTTCTCTCAACCCGGTGCAACACTTCAAGACGAAGCATATTAAGATTCGGTATCATTTCATCCGAGATCACATTAGGCGAGGGGAGATCGAGCTCAAGTATGTCAACACTCATGATAACCTTGTAGATATTTTCACGAAGCCCATGGATGAAGCAAGATATCGCGAGTTAAGGCATGAGCTAAATATCATTGATTCGAGCAATGTGACTTGAACTCTTGCACACCCCACCTCACTCAACTTGTTGTCTAGTTTAGATGTAGGCATGACATAGGGGGAGTGTTGTTCTCTCAATGAACTCTCCCTCCCCCCATTATGCATAAAACGGTCAACTCTTTCACATTAGCCATTTTTGATGGTACTTGTGCTTCAAAGACAAGTTTTGGTCATGGGCCCAAGGATAATTCTTTGCGGTGCCATACCAATTGACTCAAACATAGGTGGCTCCGGCCACCGCCCTCTCTTGAGAGAGGCCAGAGCTCGCTTCGCTTTCGTGTGGTTGTTTTGAAGAGGTGGGTTCTGGACCTTTGTTAGTTTGTTTGTGGCCGTGTTGGTCTTTCCTCCTTCGTGGGTGTGTTTTCTCGTTTCTTTTTGAGCTTTAGCCGTATGTCTAGAGGCCTGTTGGTTGCTGAGCGGTACTACCGCTGGTGGTGCGCGGTACTACTGCTGCGAGGCGGGGGCAGGGGGAATTTTCTTCTCCCCCATACCCATTCGCTCGCCCCCTTGCTCTATTTGTCTCTCCAAGAACCGCGCCTGGAGGGCTCCATGGATCTCCCTCCGGGGCGTTCCTCTCCATTTCCTTCGGTTGAGACGACCCCCACCTTATCCTCTTGCCATGGATGCCGGTATTGCCCCCATTCCCTCTCTCTTCTTGTCTAGATTTCCAATCTAGCATCTTAGGGGCAATAGTGGTTGCATCTCTAGATTTTTGGCCAAATCTAGGCTTGAGTAGGATGGAGAAGGCATCTAGGCAGTTTGGATTGGTGGTTGGTAGAAGTATTTTTGAATTTGGTAGGGCGGTAGTGCCGGATCTGACCACGGCAGTAGGAAACTGTTGTTTCCCCATCTCGAGCGGTACTACCGCCTCTCTCGAGCGGTACTACCGCTTGAGCGGCATCGCTTGCCGCTCACGGTCGTGTACTACCACCTCTACCAGGTTCCACCATACTCTTACCTCTCAAAGGATCTTTTTGCTTGTGTTTTGTGGCTTATGCTCGTTCTTTCGGTTGTTTATGTGTTCTTGTGTGTGGTTCCGGTGATGAGCTTCTCGAGCATCAGCTTGGCGATCAACCCGGTGGCCGTGCCACGTCCAAGCGTTACCACACAACTGAGTCTGCAGGAGGTTCCTCAAGTGCTCCACCTCCACCTCAACTCAAGAAGAAGTCTGCTATCAAGCCGAAGCAATCTGGCAAAACCGTGCCAGAAGTGCAAGCCAAGGAGTTCTGGGCAAGACATCGCCGCAACCCCTATGAGGCAGACCAAGATCCCACTTTGGTCAACCGTCCGTTCTGGAATAGGTTTCAGTTTGCCATCTTCTTTGATGTACTCAGAGCCAAGAAGAACCTCTTTGTTAACGTGCAATCCATCGACACCGACCATATGGAGAAGGATCCTGAATACGGTGAAGCTCTTTAGATGTGCACTCAACTGAACATTCTTGGGGTCATGCAATTCAACAAAGATTATGATGCTGATATGGTGGCCCAATTCTATGCCACGGTTCATCTCGGGACTGATGAGGACAGGACACTGACTTGGATGACCAATGGCAAGTTGCTTTCAGTCAAGTGGAAGGCATTCATGGAGTTGATTGGGGTGGAAGATCAAGGGCTTGCATCTCCTGCCGGCTTTCGCCCACACCGCAACACCACCGCCACTCACAAGCAATCTCTATGGACCTACTACACTTTGAAGATCAACCCTGAGACAAAGAAGGAAACGTATGAGCTGCCTGCCTTTCTGGACATTCTTCACCGTGTCTTCCGTGAGACCCTTTTCCCTCGCATCGGGAATCTGGATATGGTTCATTCTTATCTCGTGGACATGCTTCTCTTCTGCCAGCATGAGAAGGAACTAAACACCGGAGAGTCCCTGGATATCTCTCATGTTATGTGGTCTGAGGTCTTATCTGCTATCTCCGAGCGCAAGTGCCCGATTTATGGTCCATTCATCATGCTGCTTATTGAGAAGGCCTGGGATCGTGTCTATCCCAAGGTGATGCTAGAGACTGGAGAGTTGGTTTCTCACGACGTCAAGCGTCTAAGGAAGAAGGACAACTGGGGCACTCAGGTCCCTAAATCTGGAGGTCCTTCGTCTGCTACTGCCATGGAGACCGAGGAGGAGGCTGAGGCTGAGGATGATGATGATGACTATGTGCCTTTTGCGGCAGAGCCCTCTTGGGCAAAGAAGCTCAAGCTCAAGATGAAGAAGCTGTTCTGCATGGAGTCTCACGGTCAGTACATGACTCATGTGGCTGAGAAGAAGGCCCGAGGTCGTCACAAGGAGCACATGCGTCAGTTGGGTGCCACAGTTAACAGTGGATCTGAGGACCAGCTTATTGAGGAGGAGGAGTGGATTCAGCAGCACTGCCCATGGACCGATTCTGATGCCGAGCACTTCCTGACAGACGACGGTGGCGCAGACGATCCTGCTAAGATCTGATGTTTGAGTCCCTCTCTTGCTATCACCTGGAGCCGTAGCAACACTCCCTCTCCTTTTTGGTGTCTCGATGCCAAAGGGGGAGAGAGTTTAGGGATTTGTGTTTTGTGTCTTCCGTCTTCTGTGTTTGTGTTCTCTCGCAGTTTGCTTTGTTTGGTTTGTGTCAGTGAGACCTAAGTTCCAGTCATATGGTGTGAGACATATGCTACCTTATTCTTCGAGTATCATTATCTATGCCACTATCTAGCTTATGAGTTGCATGCTTATCTTGTTATCTATGTTGCTCTCATACACCCTGCTTAGGTGGTTGGTCTCTAAAATGTAGGGGGAGCGTTGATCCTAGGATGTGTGTCGTGCAGTCCAAAGCACTTATCTAGATAGCACACATCTAGGGGGAGCCCATCTACATTTTAGGGCGGTGGGGTTTTTGCACTTGTCCTATATCTTTCCTGTTTGAGCAAATCCCGTATTGTCATCAATCCACCAAAAAGGGGGAGATTGTAAGGGCATATTTATCCCCAAGGTGTTTTGGTGATTGATGACAATGCTTTTGCGGACTAATCGTGTGTGTTGAGTTCTTTCAGAGATTCATCCTTTGGCATGAGACGATTACCTCCCCTCGGTGTTTTATTCAAGACGGTGTAGCTCCTTCGTTTCTCTGTTGGTGGACTAGTTTCGTAGAAGTCACCGTACTATCAAGAGGGGATCCGCTTTGGTAAGTCTAGGGTGGAATCAACACGTACACATCCTTATCACACCCGATGTTTCTTTCCGCTTCATTGGAGTTACCTTTCCTATCTCAGGCTCGCCTCGCCTCGTCCCAATGTAGTATCATGTCCTCGCCGTAGTACCGAACCATGTCAAGCGGTAGTACCGCTCCCCGAGCGGTAGTACCGCTCCCCAAGCGGTAGTACCGCTCCACGAGCGGTAGTACCGCTTGCGGTCTTCGGCCGTAGTACCGCGGTGGTTCCGGGCTACTACCGCCTCGACTCGAGACCGCTGTTTTTCGTGTCGGGTTTTACGGTACTAGTAGCGGCAGTAGTGGCGGTAGTACTGTTCCAAGCGGTAGTACCGCCAATACTTCCGCTGTTGTACCGCTCTGGGGCTAGGACCCTGCATGTCTCGTCAGCGCAGCAGTACCGCTGGGAGGGAGCGGTAGTACCGCTCTTCAGCTGTAGTACCGTCCTGCCCAAGCGGTAGTACCGCTCTATGCGTGGCTGTTCAGGGGGGTAACGGTTGGATTGTTTCCCCCACTATATAAAGGTGTCTTCTTCCCCAAAGTTGACTTACCTCTTACCCCAAAAAGCTCCAGTGTTGCTCCAAGCTCCATTTTCGCCCGATCTCTCTCCCTAGCCAATCAAACTTGTTGATTTGCTCAGGATTGGTTGAGAAGGCCCCGATCTACACTTCCACCAAGAGAAATTTGATTCCCCCTCTTATCCCTAGTGGATCTTGTTACTCGTGGGTGTTTGAGCACCCTATACGGTTGAGGTCACCTTGAAGCCATACTCCATTGTGGTGAAGCTTTGTGGTGTTGTTGGGAGCCTCCAATTGTTGTGGAGATTGCCCCAACCTTGTTTGTAAAGGTTCGGTCGCCGCCTTCAAGGGCACCAATAGTGGAACCACGGCATCTCGCATTGTGTGAGGGCATGAGGAGAATACGGTGGCCCTAGTGGCTTCTTGGGGAGCATTGTGCCTCCACACCGCTCTAACGGAGATGTACTTCCCCTTAAAAGGAAGGAACTTCAGTAACACATCCTCGTCTCCACCGGCTCCACTCTTGGTTATTTCGTGCCTTTACTTTTGCAAGCCTAGTTGTGTTGTATCCCTGGCTTGCTTATAAGCTAGTTGTTATTGCATCATATAGGTTGCTCACATAGTTGCATATCTAGACAACCTATTTTGTTGCAAAGTTTAAATTGGTAAAGAAAAGCTTAAAAATTGTTAGTTGTCTATTCACCCCCTCTAGTCAACTATATCGATCCTTTCACCCTTGACGACCCTTGAGCCATTTTTGAGGTGCTCAAAATCCTCAAGGAGTCTAGCATGAGCAACTTCAAGCTTAACATTTTTAGTTTCAAAAAAACGGCCACCTCAAGAGCTCTATCATTAGATTCCTTCACTCTAGATAATTCTAGAGGAAAAGTCTCCTCAAGAGATTCCTTGGTGGTTTGTTCAAGTTCAAGAGCTTGACATAGCTCCGCGATCTCATTTGCGTAATCACGCCCATGAGCTTCCATTTTCTCAATGGTGACCTCATGCTCCTCTAGATGAGATTCCAACTCCTCAATGTATTTCTTGCCATCAATGGCAATGGACATTATTTCCGTGAAGTTGGAACGAGCAATTTTATTTTTATGAAGAGCTTTAAAAATCATTTCCCCCTTAGTTTTTAAGGAGGCAACATTATCATTCTCTTCATCATTAGCATCAACATCATCATCAAGAGACATATTGGGGTACAAAGTAGGAGATACCTTTGACGCCTTAGCCATAAGGCAAAAAGCAATAGATGATGATGTAGGATCCCTTGAGGCACCATTAAACACCACATCTTGTTCCATGGAGTGTTCGGTTTCCTCTACATTGTTAGCACAACAATTCGAGGAAATAGATGCATTTTTATCATGGCAACAAGACATAGCAAGCATATCATCATGAGATTTAGTCAAGCAATTTCTACATGATATGCAAGGACTATCAACAAAAGCATGTGAAACATTTGGAGTGCTCGAAGTGTTAAAGCCCGAAGAGGGAGCATTGCAAAGGATCATCCACAATAAGCATACTATCATCATTGCAATGACCAACACTACTCACCATATCATTACCTTGTGGCAAACCACATGTAGGTGAAGTAGAAGAAGTTGAGAAGACTATACAACCGGAGGTGGAGGGAGAACAATCATCCCCACAAATATTGGACACACCATATTTATCTCGAAGCTTTGTCCACAACTCATGAGCATCCCGGAACGGCATGAGGTGATTCCACTAAGGGACCCTTGAGGGCGGTCACCGAACCCGTACAAATGGCGACCCTTGGGGGCGGTCACCGAACCCGTACACTTTGGCAACCCTTGGGGGCGGTCACCGGTACCCCTCAAATTGCTCGAGGCGATCTCCACAACCTAATTGGAGACCCCGACGCTTGCCCGGAGCTTTACACCACAATGATTGAGCTCCAAACACCACCAACCGTCTAGGGTGCCCAAGCACCCAAGAGGAACAAGCTCAAGGGTACGAAGCACCCAAGAGTAATAAGCTTCTCAACTTGAAACTTCCACGTATCACCGTGGAGAACTCAAACCGATGCACAAATGCAATGGCAAGGGCACATGGAGTGCCCAAGTCCTTCTCTCTCAAATCCCACCAAAGCAACTAATGCTAGGGAGGAAAGTGAGAGGAAGAACAAGAAGGAGAACACAAAGAACTCCAAGATCTAGATCCAAGGGGTTCCCCTCACATAGAGGAGAAAGTGATTGGTGGAAGTGTGGATCTAGATCTCCTCTCTCTTTTCCCTCAAAAACTAGCAAGAATCCATGGAGGGATTGAGAGTTAGCAAGCTCAAAGAAGGTCAACAATGGGGGGGAAAACGAGCTCAAGAGATGGGGAACCATTGGGGAAGAAGACCGCCTTAAATAGGTCCCCACGAATCTGCCCGTTATGTGCAAAAAGACATAGGAGCGGTACAACCGCTATGAGCACTGGTACAACCGGTAACAGGCAATAAGCGGAACAACCGGCCCACAACCGCCCAACAACCGCACCACAACAGAAGCTAGTCCGGTGGTAGAGCAGTACATGGCCGGTACAACCTCCGGACCAATTCTGGAGCGGTACAACCGCTCCAAACACCGGTTGTACCGGTCAACCGGTACAACCTCTCTATGGGGCGTTACAACCTCTCTATGTAAAACAGGCAATATCAAAACAGCCGCAACTTTCGCACACGAGCTCTGAATTCGATGAAACCAAGTTTGTTGGAAATCTAGAAACAAGGGCTAGCACAATCTTGAAAGAAATATCAATAAGAAGCAAATTAGAAAAGGCCCATAAGAAAAAGGTGAGAACCCTTCCTCGGATAAGACTGGTAAAACCTCCAACACCGAAAACATCATAGAAGACGCATGCGAACTCCGTTTTCGATGAACTCAAGCTTGTCATCAAGATGACCATAAGCTCTAAGACCCACAAAGAGAACCAAACAAGAACCAAGAAACATGATGCCAGGATGCAATAGTTTGAGATCTCTACTAACGATACGATCAAGCTACCAACTTGAGAGACCCCCTTGATAGTACGGCAAACGATCCTATAACCCGGTCTCCCCACTACCAACACGAGACCGGTAAAAGAGAAAACCTATCAAGGGCAAACCTTTGCCTTGCACATGGTCCACTTGAGCTAGATGATGACGATCTTGACTCCACTACAAGAAATATGTCAACTAGTGACCTTCTGTCAGTGACCCTGGAAGAATTTGTCATAGATGTATGACCATTTCAGACCAATTGGTCAAAAGCTGTTCGGGGGGCTCCAAACCCTAAACCATTGCGACCATTTTGGTCAGAAAGGTCGTAATTTCCTTACACGAAATGGTCACAAAGCAAACAGTGCTAGTCCGCTGCCTTATTTCCAGTTGTTAATGACCAATATAGATGGTCATAGCCTTGTAGATTGTGGTGAGTTGTGATGACTAGGCGCCATCTCATCAGTTTTGCCTATGTGTCATGTCCATGTGGCAGTTTTTGCCCTAGGTTGTGAAGCAACCTATATTTCTATTATTCCAAAAAATTCCCAAAAAATTCTCATAAATGTTTTGGATCATATCTTCATCAAATATGTCAAAAACATTCCTTGCCTAGTTCAAAAATAATTCAAAAATATTCATTTTCCTATTCTGTTCAGAGTAGCACTTTGTGAAGGAAGTACCACTTTGGCATGTCCAAATGGTATCCATTTTCTACAGTGCTTTCCTATGCCCAAATAACTATCCTCCACCAAATGACAGCTCAATCCATTCATTATTTTGAGCCCAGCTTCAACATTCATATTTATGTCCAGTGTGGTACTTTGTAAAGCAAGTACCACCTAGGCTCCTCCTTTTGAGGTGAAAATTTGAGAAAACGGTCTTCTTAGTAACTGATCATCCCCGGCCAAAACTCACGCCCATTAGCCATGTGCATTTCCCGTAACACAAATCAAACACTTGGCTGCTTATTCATGTTTGAGCATCGATCGATCTCCTCGTGAGAATCTTATGTTGTGATTTTCTTCCTAGCACCTACCTGGGGAGTGCCCAACCCACTAGACATGCCTAGGCCGCCCAGAACACATGGCAATGCCACGGTCACGCGGTGACCACGCTGGCGGCATGCGAGCCACGCGCTCTAGAGTTAGCCCTCGCCACCGGCCAAACCTCGATGTCTCGCCATCAAACCATGTATTTCTGATTAAATAGATACTTATTTACCTAGAAATGATTTTTGGAAAAAAATAAAGAGCAAACTATGAGGCACCTGCAGTTCAAATTTGACCCGCTTCCAACTGAATCGACGGGAATTTTTCTTTTTCACCAGAGGTGGATCAAAAAATTTGACACCCAACCATTTTGTCAATTGTGCATTATATATGGCCTAGTATTTTATAAAAATGATTAGGTCTAATTTTGCAACAATTATTTGGTAGTTCCTTCACAAAAAAAACTCCTTTTGGGCACTCGGAAAATGAAAAATGAATTTTCCGTCAAAGAAAATGAAAACTTCCTTGGCAACATTGTTTGCCATTCCAATATGCACCCTCGTGCACAATATGAGATCATTTGAACAAACTATGCCATGAATGTGGCCATAAGATTGATCATTTGGCTTGAAAGCCATGAATCTTCACGCATGATAGCTCATTTCGAGAACACTTTTTAAAATGATTATCAGATTATAAGTTTATTATTTTTCCGGAAACTTGGTCACATATAATGACACAATCTGAAGGTTTTCCAATTTTTGATTTTTTTGAATTTTTATGCCCGTTTCAAAATGCGGTCAAAACGGCGGGCTTGACCGTTCCTAGCTAGTGGTTGAATCTTGGAATTTTTTTGGTGTTTCTATGATTAAATAGATACTTATGTACCTAGAAATGATTTTTGGAAAAACTGAAGATCAAACTATGAGGCAGCTACAGTTCAAATTGGACCCGTTTCCAACTAAATCGACGGCAATTTGTCTTTTTCACCAGAGGTGGATCAAAATTTTTTCACCCAACCATTTTTTCAATTGTGCATTATATATGGCCTAGTATTTTATAAAATTGATTAGGTCCAATTTTGCAACAATTATTTGGTAGTTCCTTCACAAAAAAACCTCCTTTTGGGCACTCGAAAAATGAAAAATGAATTTTTCGTGCAAAGAAAATGAAAACTTCCTTACGCAACATTGTTTGGAATTCCAAGATGCACCCTCGTGCACAATATGAGATCATTTGACCAAACTATGCCATGAATGTGGCCATAAGATTGATCATTTGGCTTGAAAGCCATGAATCTTCACGCATGATAGCTCATTGCTGAGAACACTTTTTAAAATAATTACCGTATTACAAGTTTATTATTTTTCCTAGAAACTTGGTCACATATAATGACACAATGCGAAGGTTTTCCAATTTTTTGATTTGTTTTGAATTTTTTATGCCCATTTCAAAATGCGGTCAAAACGGCGGGCTTGGCCGTTCCTAGCTAGTGGTTGAATCTTGGAATTTTTTTGGTGTTTATATGATTAAATAGATACTTATGTACCTAGAAATGATTTTTGGAAAAAAATAAAGAGCAAACTATGAGGCAGCTACAGTTCAAATTTCACCCGTTTCCAGCTGAATCGACGGCAATTTGTCTTTTTCACCAGAGGTGGATCAAAACTTTTTTCACCCGACCATTTTGTCAATTGTGCATTATGTATGGCCTAGTATTTTATAAAATTGATGAGGTCCAATTTTGCAACAATTATTTGGTAGGTCCTTCACAAAAAAACCTCATTTGGGGCACTCGAAAAATGGAAAATGAATTTTTCGTGCAAAGAAAATGAAAACTTCCTTAGGAACATTGCTTGGAATTCCAAGATGCACTCTCGTGCACAATATGAGATCATTTGAGCAAACTATGCCATGAATGTGGCCATAAGATTGATCATTTGGCTTGAAAGCCATGAATCTTCACGCATGATAGCTCATTTCTGAGAACAGTTTTTTAAAATAATTACCGTATTACAAGTTTATTATTTTTCCTGGAAACTTGGTCACATATAATGACACAATGCGAAGGTTTTCCAATTTTTTGATTTTTTTTTTGAATTTTTTATGCCCGTTTCAAAATGCGGTCAAAACGGCAGGCTTGACCGTTCCTAGCTAGTGGTTGAATCTTGGAATTTTTTTGGTGTTTCTCTGATTAAATAGATACTTATGTACCTAGAAATTATTTTTGGAAAAAATAAAGAACAAACTACGAGGTAGCTACAATTCAAATTTGACCCGCTTCCAGCTGAATCGGTGGAAATTTGTCTTTTTCACGAGAGGTGGATCAAACCTTTTTTCACCCAACCATTTGGACAATTGTGCATTAAATATGGCCTAGTATTTTATAAAAATGATTTGGTCCAATTTTACAACAATTATTTGGTAGGTCCTTCACAAAAAAACCTCACTTGGGGCACTCGAAAAATGGAAAATGATTTTTTGTGCAAAGAATATAAAAAATCCCTTTGAACTTTTGCAGAGTATAAAGAACTCATTTTAAACAAATATAAAGAATATAAAGAATATAACAAATATTGGTAGGTCTTTTACAAAAAAGAACTCATTTTGAGCACTAAAAAATTGAAATGATTTTTTCATGACCTATTTAAAGGTCATAAAGTCTTCAAATTGTTTGTTGCGTTCTGATTGGTCTATAGGCATATCACGCAGATCATGCATCCGACACCGTCGGATGCTCCGGGATCCAACGGCGGACCTCATCCCCTCACCCTCTCACCCACGTAGCCCTCTCACCCCCTCACCCATGCAGCCCCCACTCCCCATCGTTCCAACCCTAGCCCCCATGCCCCCACTCTCCCGCACCCGCACCCGCTCGCCAAACCCTAGCCACCGCCACCGCCCCCGCACCATGGCCGTCGACGGCGAGGAGCCCGAACCCTACCCAAATCCCATCGATCCCCTCCTCCCATCGCACCCCTCCTCTCCCCATCTCCTCGCCGCCGCCATCGACGGCGCTACCCACCTCACTCTCCCCGCGTCGCCGCCTCCAACCCCACTCGCTCCCTCTGGATCTCGACGCGCCGCCGCCCCCACCCCACTCCTCCGGCGTTCCCCTCACACTCTCATCCGCATCCCGTCCCCTCGGCGGCGGCGCCTTCCCCATCGCGCTCCCGATCCAGATCCCTCCCCTCCCCACCTCAGATCCTCTCCCATCTCCCCACTCTCAGATCCAACTGGCCCGAGACGGAGGCCGTCGTGGACATGGTCACCACCACCGACCACGAGTGGGGGTCCTGGTCCTCTCCCTCGTCATCCTCGGCGGCGGCTTTTGCGAGCGGTTCCTGGAGTGGTCGGTCATCGCGCTGGAGGCACAGCTCCTAGCGCTATCCCTCGTGGGGCTCGCGGGGTCCCTCTGCCGTGTCTTCATCATCTTCTCCTTCGTCGTCACCAACCGCGTCCGGACCTCCCTGTCGGTGTCAAAACCGGCGGATCTCGGGTAGGGGGTCCCGAACTGTGCGTCTAGGCGGATGGTAACAGGAGACAAGGGACACGATGTTTTTACCCAGGTTCGGGCCCTCTCGATGGAGGTAAACCTACTCCTGCTTGATTGATATTGATTATATGGGTAGTACAAGAGTAGATCTACCACGAGATCAAGGAGGCTAAACCCTAGAAGCTAGCCTATGGTATGATTGTTGTTCGTCCTACGGACTAAAATCCTCCGGTTTATATAGACACCAGAGAGGGCTAGGGTTACACAGAGTCGGTTACAATGGTAGGAGATCGACATATCCGTATCACCAAGCTTGCCTTCCACGCCAAGGAAAGTCCCATCCGGACACGGGACGAAGTCTTCAATCTTGTATCTTCATAGTCTTGGAGTCCGCCAATGATGATAGTTCGCTATCCGGACACCCCTAGTCCAGACTCCTCAAGAGCCCTCGAACCAGCTTCAATGTCGATGAGTCCGCGCGCATATTGTCTTCGCATTGCAAGGCGGGTTCCTCCTCCGAATAATTCATAGAAGATTGTGAACACCAGATAGTGTCCGCTCGCAAAATAAATTCCACATACCACCATAGAGAGAATAATATTTACACAACTTCAATCTGCTGACGTATTTCGTGGCATGACGTCACGCCATGGCCAAGCCTTTACTCGAATTGTTTCTATTATTCCACCTCAGCGCATTTAGCGAAGCGGTTTCCTTGGCACGTCTTATCAAAGCAGAGATCGTGTCCCCTTATTCCGGGATTCTCATCAATACGGACGTGGGTAACCCAACCGCGCCCGTTGCCACGCCCCCTCCATCGAAGGCGAGTTCCAAACGGTCACGGGGACGGCTCTTGGTATTCTACCCCTTTATGATGAGACCAAGGCCCGTTCCTTTTCTTCAATCTCAATCGAATCCGCCCCTCGCCTCGAGTTCCAACACCTAAGGTTCCAGATTCGGGCGCTTTGGACCTTTGACAATGTCCGGCTCCTACCTACAGGGCCGGTGGATGCCCTCTTCCGTCACGGAAGAGGACGTGCTCAAGCTGAGAGACGCCAGGTATCTAACCTATGAGATTTTACATAGGCTGCCCGCCCAAGGGCAAGTCATCCCCACTCCCGAGTCTGGTGAGAGTGTGGTGTTCATGTCTCACTTCCGTCGGGGTTTAGGCTTCCCGATGGACCCCTTCGTGAGGGGCCTCGTGTTTTATTATGGGCTGGAATTCCATGACTTGGCTCTGGAGTCCATCCTCCACATCTCATCATTCATTGTTGTCTGCGAAGCCTTCCTCCGCACTACCCCTCACTTCGGATTGTGGCTCAAGACCTTCAACGTGGAGCCGAAGATGATCAAGGGGCGATAGGTAGAGTGCGGAGGGGCAATTGTAAGCAAGAGGGCCGATGCTCCATGGCCCGAGGGGTCTTTTCAAGAGGAGCTTGGTTTGTGGCAACATGAGTGGTTCTACATCACCGCTCCCAGGGGCACCAGGCAGGTGGCGCCACCTGCCTTTCGCTCGGGCCCTCCGCAACGGCTGGCATCATGGGTCAACAAAGGGCTTGACTGGGGGCCGTCCAAGGACGTACCAATATTGCAGGGCCGGATTCGAGACCTCCAAGAGAGGGAGATCAATCTGGTCGTAGTGGCGCAGATTATGTTGATTCGGCGCCTTCTGCCCTGCAAACGTCGCCCTCTCCGTATGTGGGAATTCAATCCGGAGGGACGGCGAGCTCTCCACCACTTCATGGGTGCGACGCCCGTGGAGATGTATAAACTATTCTTCGGATCACAAGAGATGTGTTCGGACTTGACCGAGGACGTAGGTCTGAGTTGCAATCGCCCGGATACTCAAGTAAGTAGTTCCCGTGCCCGGACGTGCTATCCGTACATTCATCGTAATACTTGCCCTTTTAAAAAGTTGTCCCTTGAACAGGAGTGTATAGCAGAAGCAAAGTTAATAAGGTGTCCGGCCCCCCTCCCTGAGACCACGCCGGAACCTGTGTTAACTAAGATCTTTGGAGGTCAGGCCTTTGGAAGAGGGCGAAGGGGGAACAGAGCTACCACCTCCGCTTAGGGAGGCCTTTAAGGAAGGGGGATCGAGAATCCCTCCTCCAAGGGGAGAAAGGACCGCTCAAGATCCAGGAAGCCAAGGCCTCAAAGCGGGGGAAGAAATCTTCACCAGAGGGTCCTGCGCTGGGAGAAGCCCCGGCCACGCTATTTCCCCAAGGGAATCAGCCCTCTAGCGAGCCGTAAGTAGAAAGGGGAGTTTTGTAATAAGGGACATCCCCGTTTTTATTTCTGAGGATAACCAAAGTTTTTACCTTGTAGTACGGATCTCAGCCCTTCTCAGCAGAGCTCATCTTCGGGGGATCTTCGTCCGGAGATGATGGAGAGCAAAACGCCTCCATCTGCTGCACCGTCAGACAGGGCGGACGACCCTGAGGTGTCATCGCGGAGGGTCTCCCCGAGTCCGGTTGGGCCGGAGAGTTCGGCACCAACTGGTGTACGGCCGGAGGAGCTGAAGGATCTGCTCGGGCGGGCGTCTATCTCAGAAGATCACCGTAGGTTGATGAGTACGGTGATTAAAAGGATTTCATCCGCTGAGAGCGGTTTGCATGAGGCCGTCAGAAGTTTACTGACGGGGTTTGAGGTACGTGAAAATGACATACCTTTTGACAGTTTTGCGCTTAGAATGCGCCCTGTATAGATAGTAGCCCCTGAGACTCGGTATGTTGTCGAAAATGACAGCGTGCCGAGGATCATAATCTCAGTTGTAAGATGTCGCCCTTACCATACAGGTGGCGGGGCGTTCGGTGGCCAGCCGGACTGATGGAGTTGCCGAACTGAAGCGGCAACTTGACGTTGCGGATGCGGACGTTGCGCTGGTCAATAAACGACTTGACGAGTCACAAGGTATGTGGCCCGCGGTCACCTGGTAAGGGAGCTGGACGCCCATGCCTTACAACATATATGCTTTGGTGTAGATGGTGCCGCTGCTATGGAGGAGCTTCGGGCGGAGCTTGCCCGAGTCAAGGAGGAAGCCAGAAAAAGTAATGCGGCTGCCTTGAAGGCGGCCGAAGAGCTGAAAGCCGAGCAGGCTGCTCACTGCCGAAGCAGGGAGGAAATGGCCGAAATGGCCGTGAAGCTTAAGGATGCTACCGACCGCTATGAGTTTCTTGAAAGAGAACGCCGAGCGGAGCAAGAGGACCTGAAGAAGGCCGCCGCTGAAGCCAAGGATGCCCGCTCCGCGATGAGGGCTATAAAGGAGGAGCTGTGTCAGGCCGGTGATATTGCGGCTGGAAAGCCCTTTCTGCTGCGTAGGAAGTTCACGGATCCGAAGTATGCTCAGTTGGGCCAGTTGTGGGGTGCGGAGGATGCTTATCTGAATTTGGTGGCGAGTGCGATGGACGCAGTCGTACATTTCCGAGGCCAAAAGGATCACGGAATGGAAGGGCTTTTTTGGTCTCAATTCCATAATCCGGAGCGTCCGCTTCCGTTAACTGATCGGTTGGCTGAGTGGGCTGAGCTGAACAGGCTGTCTGTACTTGCCATGAAGGATGTCGTGGCTCATCTGTGGCCGGAAAGGCCCGAGCCAAAGAGTTATTTTGGCTTGGTGCAGCAGTTCCTTGATGCGGTGCCGCATATCAAGGCGATGAAGCGGTCGACATGCATAGAGGGTGCACGGATGGCTCTCGCCCATGTCAAAAAATACTGGGCAGAGATGGAGGCCAACGATGTTGCATCCCGGGATTCGGACAAAAGCCGATTACCACCCGAGCACTATTTTGAGGAAGTCCTGCAGGGCGCTCGTTTAATAGAGTCGCGGTGCTCGAAAAATGTTATGTTCAAATGACATGTATGATTTGTGAAACCATGTTCCAAATATATAATATAAGGGCTTTTTATACTTGTGCGTTCAAGTATTGAAATACCCCTCATGCGGCCGTTAATGTATATGTATATATAACCCGAAGATAGCGTCTTTGGTTTCAATTTCACGCACATAGTGCGGGGTGTTTGCAAAAAAGCGCATTTTCACACTTAATCCAACGTCTTGGTCCTGTGAAGGAGGTGATAGCGTAGAAAACTAGGCAACCGGACTATAATGCTTTATCACTTTCACTTAGCCATGGTGGGGCTACTATATAGCCCCTAGGGGCACCGCGCTCTCCGAATTCGAGGCGCGTGTGTGCCTTACCGGGAAACGGTCCTTCGTCAAAGCGGAGGAATTCTAAACATTCCGGTGGTCGATCGAGTGTTTGACCAGTCTCTCGCTATATCATGACGATCGGTTTGCCGCTTTCATCGAGGTGCTCACCCGCCGAACGGGCACAATCGCAGAGTTCTCCCCGTGCCGCGTTAGCGATATAATGTAACATAAGGCAGCAAAACACAGGAGCTGGGCAAACCCAACATTTGACCAAAGACATGATTCGGAGCTGATGCATATAAGGCCTAACTCGAGATGCCGAACACTCCCTAAGGTATTCGGTCTTTATGAGAATGGGCAGAACAATGCCCTAAGCCCCTAGTGTGCAGGTACGCGCGAAAACTTCTGGTGCGGCCGATGCCAAAACGCTAGCCTCCTCCTCGGTTATGGTAAGAAACGGGGGGATGTGTATCAACAAGAGACAGTAAAAAAAGGTTTACGCAGGGTCTTAATCTGAAAAGAATCCTTGCAAAGGGTCCCTGCTGCACGTTTGCGCATGTGTCTCCGTTGTGCTGTATCCTGGACGGGTGTAGCATATTGTTCATCTGTAAAAGAGAAGAACTTAGTTTGAGAAAAAAAAGGATCGTGCGAAGAATGTATTTAAAACAGAGTATGATTCAAAAAATGAATAAAATTGAGCTTTATTGGCTCTCATTGTTCGTGCGTGCAACCCCTTGTAAAGGGGTACGCGGCTAGTAAGCCCCTTGTTTATTTATACCGGACTCGCCTAACCGTGTCCGAGGTCTGAATGACCTGTTTTAGGGGCTTTGATCAGCAAAGCCGGATTAGTGTGTGGCTGTCAAGGCAGTCTCACGTTCTTCTGCGGTCAAGGAACACTCGAAGTTACCCTTTAATGAGATGATGCCGCGTGGACCGGGCATTTTAAGTGTAAGAGAAGCATAATGTTGTATTGCGTTAAAGCGGGCGAAAGCTTCGCGTCCCAATAGTGCTTGATGGCTACTTTTAAATGGGGAGATATGGAAGATTAACTTTTCGCGACGGAAGTTGTCGGGTGAACCGAACACAACTTCTAGTAGTAGGGAGCCCGTACAATTGGCATATGCGCCTGGAGTCACTCCTTTAAAGGAAGTGTTGCTATGGCGAATTTTGGTTGGGTCTATCCCCATTCTGCGGATTGTGTCCTGGTATAGCAGGTTTACATCACTACCGCCGTCCATTAGGACTTGTGTAAATTGTAGTCCGTCGATTATAGGATCCAATATCAAAGCAGTCCATCCTGCATTTCGGATACTTCTGGAGTAATCCTGATGGTCGAAAGTTATTGGTTTTGACATCCAGTTTTGGGACTCCGCTGGGTGGACCGTGCGGCACGTACTTTAGTGGGTGCCGCTCTATTTTTCCTTGATATCACTTGAAGTGAATTCACTGTTTTGACCTCTTGTGGGAAATTCTTTTGGTTTCCGGTGCTCTGCTTGTGGGGTTCGTCGTCGTCCTCACTTGGTGTGTCGAGCCCCTTGTGTTCGGCGTTAAGTCAGCCGGACTGCTTGAAGACCCAACAATCTCTGTGGGTATGGTTTGCAGGCTTCCCGGGGGTACTGTGGATTTGACATATCCTGTCCAAGATTTTTTTTAGGTTGGATAGCTCGTCGTTGTTGTCCTTGAGAGGCAGTGTTTTGTTGTTCTGCCTAGAGCTTTTGAACCCGGCATTGACTGCCGTGCTCTTTGGGCCATTTTCTTTAGTCCGGCGCTGGTCTTTTCTGCGTCATGGTTTCCCATTTCCATCCCTAACCTCGGATGTACTCGGGTCGCTGGTGCTGCATCTTGCCAGCCAGCTATCTTCTCCCGTGCAAAAGCGGGTCATGAGGCTTGTTAGTGCGGCCATTGTCCTTGGCTTTTCCTGGCCGAGGTGTCTGGCGAGCCATTCGTCTCAGACGTTATGTTTGAAGGCTGCTAAGGCTTCGGCATCTGGACAGTCGACTATTTGGTTCTTTTTGGTGAGGAACCTATTCCAGAATTTGCGGGCTGACTCTCCAGGCTGTTGAGTTATGTGACTTAGATCGTCTGCATCCGGAGGGCGGACATAAGTCCCCTGAAAATTTGCCCGAAACGCATCCTCGAGCTCTTCCCAACTTCCAATGGTATCCTCTGGGAGGCTTTTGAGCCGATGCCGGGCTGGCCATTTGAGCTTGAGGGGTAAGTATTTTATGGCGTGGAGGTCATCTACTCTTGCCATATGTATGTGTAGTATGTAATCTTCAATCCAGACTCCGGGGTCTGTTGTTCCGTCGTACGCCTCTATGTTTACGGGCTTGAATCCCGCTGGAAATTCATAGTCCAGTACCTCGTCGGTGAAACATAGGGGGTGTGCGGTGCCCCTGTACTTGGGTGTGCCATGATTTTCGAGTACTCGACGTGTTGTGTTGCTTTCTGGAGCTTGCTTCCTTGGCCCATAGATGGACCTGACCGGGCCATCTGTTTTGCGAGGATCCTTATGTGGATCACGTGCCGGTTTGTGTGCGGTGCCGCTTGCCGCTCTTTGTTTATCGTTTGGTCGTCTATCCGTCCAGGCGGTCTCTTTGTTTTTTGGCTGTGGGGGCTCTACGGCCTCCTCGTCAAATTCGGGCAACAGCTTGCGCTTCGGGTAGCTCTTTGCTTGGTGACTATCACCGTATTTGTCTGCGGTCTTGAGTACTTTGCTCCATCTCATTCTGAGTACATCTTTCGCTGTTTTGAGCTTGAGCTTCTGCTTCTTCAGACTTCTTGCAGTGGTGACGAGCCTTTTGTGGAGGTTCTTATGCTCCGATGATGTGTCCGGCGTGAGATCATCCGTACTGTTGTTTTCGCTGGGGATGGGTTGCTTGTCCAATTCATCCTGTTCGGATGGTTGCTTGGTGGCATGTTCGTCGTCCACTGGTTCGCCCTGCTCTACGGCTGGGTATGTATGGGTGCTGTTGTTGTCGAGGCGGGACTTCGGGCGGCGCTTGCGTCGCCGTTTTGGCTGTTTTTCGGGGGAATTATCCTTCGCAGCGTCCCGTTGTTCCTCGTTATCGCTTACTTTTGGTGTATGCACCATATATACATCCTGAGTTGAGGTGGCTTTCCAGTGCCCTGTGGGCGCTGGTTCTTGGTCGTCTCCGGCATCGTCGTTCATACCGTCGATATCTTCGGAGTTGAAGTCTAGCATGTCGGTTAAGTCATTGACAGTGGCTACGAAGTGGGTGGTGGGTGGGCTTTGAATTTCTTCGTCGTCTGCACCCCAACCGTCCTGGCCATAATCCAGCCAGGGCTCTTCTGATAAAGAGAGACACTTTAGTGACTTCAGGATGTCGCCAAAAGGCGAGTAATGAAAGATGTCCGCAGCGGTGAACTCCATGATCGGCGCCCAATCGGATTCGATTGGTAGGGGCGCGGGAGGTTTGGAGTCCGGCGAGGAGTCCGGAACCTCGGAGTCACAAGCTTTGCAAGGGACAGGGTCGGTATTCGGCTCCATCGCCGTAGAGGTAGCAGCCCCCGAGGCGGTGTCTAGCCACCCATCCTCGATCGGCGCAGTCGGCTTTGGGTTAAGGGTCGGAGTGGACTCTTGTGCGGCCTCCAGGGCACTGTCCGGAAGCAGAGCTAAATCATGCCCATCGTGATAGTGCGACGCGCTCGGCTGTGGCTCGAATCCGTCAAAGATCAAGTCTCCGCGGATGTCGGCCGTACAATTCAAACTTCCAAATCTGACCTGATGGCCAGGGGCGTAGCTTTTGATCTGCTCCAGATGGCCAAGCGAATTGACCCGCAGTGCAAAGCCGCCGAATACGAAGATCTGTCCGGGGAGAAAAGTCTCACCCTAGACCGCGCTGTTGTTGATGATCGAAGGAGCCATCGGGCCTATGAGCAACGACACAGAGGAACTCACAATGAAAGCACCAATGTCGGTGTCAAAACCGGCGGATCTCGGGTAGGGGGTCCCGAACTGTGCGTCTAGGCGGATGGTAACAGGAGACAAGGGACACGATGTTTTTACCCAGGTTCGGGCCCTCTCGATGGAGGTAAAACCCTACTCCTGCTTGATTGATATTGATGATATGGGTAGTACAAGATTAGATCTACCACGAGATCAAGGAGGCTAAACCCTAGAAGCTAGCCTATGGTATGATTGTTGTTCATCCTACGGATTAAAATCCTCCGGTTTATATAGACACTGGAGAGGGCTAGGGTTACACAGAGTCGGTTACAATGGTAGGAGATCTACATATCCGTATCACCAAGCTTGCCTTCCACGCCAAGGAAAGTCCCATCCGGACACGGGACGAAGTCTTCAATCTTGTATCTTCATAGTCTTGGAGTCCGGCCAATGATGATAATTTGGCTATCCGGACACCCCCTAGTCCAGGACTCCCTCACTCCCCCAAAGCCGCACTCCTCCTCCCTCGTCCCCATCTCCTCGCCACCATCATCCAGTCCCAGGTCGCCAGCATCCAGTCCAATGACATGCAGTGACGCCAAGGCCAAAGCTGAGCGGAGATGGAAGGATACGACTTTGCCGCCGGCGAGGCTTAGGGTCTTCGTCTCCGACCAACCTCACGCCCCTCCTGCCCCCTCCCGGTGGTAAGTGAGGCGACAGTGCCTCCCTTCCTGGCGCCCCGACCAAGTTCCCCCTTTGCTCGCCGTGGCCGCTGCTAAGTAGACCCCTGGCGGCGACGACGAGGTAAGCCAACCTGCAGCCAAGTACAGTATGGTTTATTCTCCGCGTACATGAGATTACTCATCAATTAAGCATTGCCATCTTGAGATAATGGCTTTGAAATTGTCTGATTTGATCTGATGCTTGGATCTACTGATGGATGTGGTGTAGCACTGCCCATATAGATTTTGTTGTGCCTAGCAGCTAAATTAGAAGACATTTGCGTGATTTGGTCTGCAGTAATATACTGTATTCGTTATGCTTGGATCTACTGACGGATGTTCCCTATTCCCTTCTCTTCATTGTTTTAACAAAATATCTGGAATTAATCTGCATTGTAGTTGTTGGTAATCTTGTTAATGGGCATATGCTCTTGCATAGAAGTTACAATAACGTAGGAAGTCAACATTCCTTTTGTGTGAGGATCTCCTGAAGTGAACATGACACCTTTTAATTACAGCATTTTCTTGACCGCTGATACATCTAGTTGCAGCTTGATCAACAACACTGCCTATCTATTTCTCCATACATCTGGGATGCAATTAGATCGACATTTAGGAAAGTTGGGGTCATTTTTCGATCCCTCTGATACCCTTATACGGCAGCAGAGTATGTATGTCCAGTTTGGTTTAGGCCACTTGTTCTTATCAGTTAATACTTAATACCACTTAATTGACAGAGTTGGCTATAGCAGTCACAAGTGTTCTGAACTTTGTACTTTACCATTGTGGTTGGAGCGTTTTCAAGTGTTTCAGTAGGTGCTTACTGCTAGCTGAGTGGACTAACAGTTTAACTAATACATCATAAAGGTTGCTCTGATTTACGTTCTTTGGCAAAGTGTCCTGCATTGATTGATGGTGCAGCCATATACCCCTGCTAGTACCTGATTGTTCTCATTTATTATTGTGCAGCAGCGCCTTCTTGTTCATATCCATTTTTTTCAATTAATGCCAACATGTACAAATACCCCTGCCAGAAACTAAGAATGTTCATAGTAATTTGAAAAGTATCTCATGCTTGATGCTTATACACTTGCATACACATCCCTCCTCCTCCTCTTCTCTTCTTCTTCCTCCTCTCGTCTCCCCCAATCTGATGTGTGTGTGCCTTTATTTTTGCAGGTTCGTGAAGAGGCCAATCTGGTGTTGTGAAAGAAGGGGGCTGGCCATGGAGAAGATTGCGCGGTGAGCTCCTCAGGGTAGGTTATCCCACAGATCTCCTCAATTGGGATGTGAAGATGCAGAACTTCTATTTGTTCGGGAGCTACTTTATTATGTCAAATTCACCAGATACTTACGATTTCTTTTATGATCTTGTGGCTGGGCTAGAGCAAAAACAGAGTTGCATATGATTTCTAGGTACTAGTAGTCTAAAATGTTGGCCTATCTAGTGTACTGTAGGAACCTGTTGTAATCCCCCCTAGATGGAGGATTAGTTCAGCTGTTATGCAACCAATAACTCTTCATATATACTGCATGCTGTTGTTTACTGAAACCAAATAAATTATCTACATGAAACAGAGCTTAAAATTTGCGCCGAAGATCACCATACTAGTATGAGGTGCCTTTTGCATTTCTCTATTTGTGTTGCTATTACTATGGCATGCATTGTCTGTGTTTAAATTTTGTGCTGCTGCTTCAGATCACCAAGGATTGCTCGTACCTTTTCATGTCTTGTGTACTAGCGTTAAAATCTTACAGCAAATTACATCTTTATTTTGAATAACAGTATATGAGATTAGCAAGAAATTATATGGTTTGAAATATTTTGGCGCTGATCTTCTTCTCAATTATTTTGTAGACTGCTTTCAATGGGGGAAGAAGCTTAGAGAACTTCAATTAAATAGAAGAATTATCCATGATTTCATTGTTATGAAGGTGATTGAGTTGGTGTTCTATACCAGTTCCTTATTTACTTTGATGGTTCTTGATATGTGAACTGTTTCATAGGGCATAGTTATCCATGTTGCATTCCAATTACTTATTTGACTAGATGCTTCAAATGATGAGGCTAGTTGATTATCCATGTTGCATGTGAATGGGTTGAGTAGATAGAATTGGAGTGAGCAGATCACTATAGGACAAAGGAAAAGTCAGAAAGTATGTGTTGGAAAATATCATCGTTCTTGCTCACTTTGCAAAAATGACGAGTACTAGAAATTGTCCCCTTTCACTAATATTTGCTGTTTGCTGATGTTTATACGTCTCTATTATGATTCATGCACACAGGTTGGCTAGAAATAGCCCTGGTTATAGATATTTTTTATTATGTTATACATTAATGTATGCTGTTATTATTTGTATGTGTGATGCTTTCAGCCTGTTTTACTGTTTCCTCCTCGATTGATCTATTCATGTAATGTTCTGTTCTTGTAGGAATTCAAGTTGTCGCACCTGGAGAACTTGCCCATCAAAGGGAGCAATGAAGACATTGTTAGGATAGTACGAGATGTGCTCCTACGTGTTGAACAATGTTATGTAGTAGTGAGATAAGGCAAATTATGTAGACATTGTATTCCTGTGTAATGAAATTTTGTATTCCCTGTGTACATGTTGCTTTAATGCCTGATTGTGAAAATTACTCAGTTGCCATGATAGTACCGGGCCTGAATAGGCCACGAGACATACCAAGGTGGTACAAACGTGGTTTGGGGTGAAAAGGCCATGGCCCAAAAAATATTTTGCTGGAAGGACGAAAACTAATAAGAAATGCATTATAAGAGGCCATGGCCCAGAAATAAAAAGGCTAAAATGTGGGCTTGGCCCATGTAGTTGACCAAATTAATAAGGAAAAAATTATTCTAAAAAGGCTGAATTGTTGGGCTAGGCCCATGTAGAAAACCGAATTGGACCGGGCTGAATCTTGTGCCACATCAGCTTGCCACACTGGATGTCTACGTGGCCTGGGGAGGTTGCTAGTGACCAAAACGCTACAGTGGACATATATTGGTCATAAACGTCTTCGACCATTCCAGAAGAAAGGTTGCTATAGTCAGTTTACGACCGCCAGCTTTTGACCTTCTCTTTTTGGTCACAAAAAGGTCGCAAATGAAAAACCATGACCTTTCAGTGACAAATAGTGGTGGTCACAAGTTGACATATTTCTTGTAGTGCTCCCTCAAGTTGGACCACCTTTCTTGATTGCGTTGGCTCGATGAAGACTAGATGATTGCTCCCCCATAGTCCACTATGGGTGAGCCTCTCTTCGGCACATCTTCACAAGACCATTGACACTACAAAGGATGGCAAGATTCAAGCACTTGATCTCTTCGTGATGCTCCACTTGAACTTGCACACGACAATCATGATGACGATCACCACTTGATGTCATCCTTTCCATGGGTTGTATGATATCTTCCTCTTGACGCAAGCCCATGGACACGTACCTAACCCCACATAGAACTCTCACATAGACCATGGGTTAGTACACAAAGTGCAAAGGACAATGCTTACCATACCATGGGATCACTTGATCCCTCTCGGTACATCTTCTACGCTTTGTGAGTTGATCAACTTGATTCACTCTTGACTTAGTCTTGATCAACCTTGAATCTTTCCAACTCTCTTCATTTGGATGATGTCTTGAAGGTAAACATGAATGATCACACAGTCTTCTTCTTCAAGACATGCTTGCAATAAGCTCAACACTCACATGACCAATCTTTGGATAATTCCTTAATAGCACCTTGGTCAACTCATAAACTCCTTGAAACCAACACATGGACTTCAAGAAAAGCCTATGGACAAAACCTTCAAATATAACTCAAGGCAACCATTAGTCCATAGAGATTGTCATCAATTACCAAAACCAAACATGGGGGCATCGCATGTTCTTTTAGCAGGGAAAGTCTAAAGGCTATGAATATGTGCATTATTCTTCAAACCATTATATTCATAAGTCCTCGAAGAATTTCTCTACTTATTCATATGCTTATCCTAACCCCTCTTCTGTGAAACGAAGTGCACTGGCTTCAATGCCATATTTTTCTTATGGATCTCGCAGAATGATGAACTCTTTGCCACCCCTTCAAATGTGGGTGGTGAAGAAAAAGAACAATCTCTTATGCAGGGTCGGGTCTCCAGACGAACTTAATCGTTTGAAGAATTTGCTGGAGACCTGAATGTGCTTGAATGGACGCAAGCTAATCATGAAGAAATGAATTACTCATTTATCACGTCCTCATAATTGCTATATTTGTTACTGCTGATGAAATTGATATCATATTCTTCACTGATAGTTGCACTAATTCATCTGCAGGATGAACAACCCAAAGCTACTCAGTGGGTCCTCGACAGTGGATCTACAAATCACATGATCGATGACAGGAACTTATTGATGGACACTGCTTTATCTCCATCTCATCTGAAGCATATCACCTATGCTGACAAAGGCAAAAGCAAGGTATTGGGTCTAGGTAGGGTTGCGATCTCAAAGGATAGACACATGGTCAAAGTCATGCTTGTCGAGTCCTTAGGATTCAACCTCATGTCTGTCTCAATGCTTTGTGATCTTGATATGGTTGTCGTCTTTGGCAAATATCGTTGCATTGTGCTAATGGAATCTGACAATTCCAAAGTCTTCGAAGGCTTTAGGAGAGGAGACTTGTATATTGTTGATTTCTCTGCAGGACCACAGCAGGCCACATGTCTACTTGCAAAAGCTTCCGAAGGCTGGTTATGGCATCGACGACTTGGTCATGCTAGGATGAGGAAATTGCATACACTCGCGAAGAAGAAGCATGCCATTGGCATCGAGGGTGTCAAATTCCTCAAAGATCATCTTTGTGGGCCTTGTGAGGCTGGAAAGATAACCAGAGCCAAGCATCCCTCGAAGACTATCATGACCACTTCTCGTCCCTTTGAATTACTTCACATGGATCTCTTTGGCCCTAATCATTATGCCATGTTCACAAATTTTGCATCATTATATGGCTTTGTCATTGTTGATGATTATTCTCGTTATACCTAGGTGCATATCATCACTTACTAAAATGAAGTGCAGGAAGTCTTCAAACGATTTTCCTCAAGAGCATCTACGAACTTCGGTGTGAAGATCAAGCATATCAGGAGTGATAATGGAACCGAGTCCAAGAACATTGGTCTCGATGAGTATCTTGATATACTTGGTATTATTCACAAGTTATCTGCTCCCTATACTCCTCAGCAGAATGGCGTCGTGGAGCGCAAGAACATAACTCTTGTTGAGATGGCTCGCACTATGCTTGATGAATACCAGACTCCACAGTGTTTTTGACCAGATGCTATTGATACTGCATGCCACATCATCAACAGGGTATATCTTCACAAATTCTTCCAAAAGACCTCATATGAACTCCTCACTGACAAGAAACCCAATGTAAGTTATTTCAAAGTCTTTGGTGCTAAATGCTGGATTAGAGATCCTCACCACCACTCTAAATTTGCACCGAAAGCACATGAGGGTTGTATGCTTGGTTACGGAAAGGACTCGCACACTTACAGAGTATTCAACACCTATCATCACAAAGTTGTTGAAATTGTAGATGTGCGGTTTGATGAGACTAATGACTCGCAAAGAGAGCACCTACCTCCTATGCTAGATGAAATGTCACCTGAGGAATCCATCAAGTTTGAGGCTACTGAGGATGTCATCCCTACCGAAGAATCAGCTGAAGAAGACATTCTGGATCATGAAGAAAATCACGCTGGTGCTACTGAAGAAAATGGCCCTGAAGAAATTGTTGGGTCAAATCAAAGTTGTCAGCCTGCTCATCCTCGCATTGCAAAGGAAGTGCGGATTGAGAGAATCATCAATGACATCAACGCACTAGGTCCTCTCACGCGCTCAAAAGCTTCACATTTGTCTAACTTTTGTGGGCATTTTGCGTTTGCCTCTATCACATAGCCCACCAAAGTTGATGAAGCATTCATGGAATCTAAGTGGATTCAAGCTACGCCAGGTGAATTGCATCAATTCGAACTCAACAATGTGTGGGAGCTTGTCAAGCGACCAGACCCACGCAAGCACAACATCATCGGCAACAAATGGATCTACCTCAACAAAAAAGAAGAAAATGGCCTTGTGGTGAGGAATAAGGCTCGTCTTGTAGCTCAAGGCTACACACAGGTTGAAGGAATTGGTTTCGATGAAACTTTTGCACCTGTTGCTATACTTGAAGCTATTCGCATATTACTTGCTTATGCTAACCATCATAATATCATCTTTCATCAAATGGATGTGAAAAGTGCATTCCTCAATGGTAAGCTTGAGGGAGAAGTATATGTTGCTCAACCACCAGGTTTTGAGGATCCAAAATTTCCAGATCACGTCCGTAGACTCAACAAGGCCCTCTATGGCCTCAAGCAAGCACCTCGGGCGTGGTATGATACATTGAAGGAATTCCTCATGAAGAAAGGCTTCAAACCTGGTTCACTTGACCCAACTCTTTTCACCAAAGCATATGATGATGAATTATTCGTGTGCCAAATATATGTTGATGATATTATCTTTGGCTGTACTAACCAACGTTACAGTGACGAATTTGCCTATATGATGAGTGAGGAATATCAAATGTCCATGATGGGAGAGTTGAAATTCTTTTTAGGTCTATAAATTCGTCAACAACACAATGGCATATTCATATCCCAGGAGAAATACCTCAAGGATGTGTTGAGGAAATTCGGCATGCAAGCTTGCAAAGGCGTCAAAATATCTATGCCCACAAATGGCCATCTATGCACCGATGAAAATGGTAAAGACTTCGATCAAAAGGTATACCGCTCCATGATTGGCTCTTTATTGTATCTATGTGCATCTAGGTCGAATATTATGCTTAGCACTTGCATGTGTGCCCGATTTCAAGCTACACCAAAGGAATCACAACATTAGGCTGTGAAGCATATTCTTCGATATCTAGCTCACACTCCAACACTTGGATTATGGTATCCCAAGGGCTCTTCTTTTGATCTCATTGGATATTCTGACTCTGACTATGCTGGTGATCGGGTGGATCGCAAGTCAACATCAGGCACATGTCATTTCCTCGAACGTTCCTTGGTATGTTGGTCCTCAAAGAAGCAGAACTGTGTATCACTCTCTACTGCTGAAGCTGAGTACATTGTTGCTGGATCTTGCTGTACTCAATTGCTATGGATGAAACAAACCCTCAAGGACTATGGCATCAATGTGAAGAATGTGCCACTCTACTGTGACAATGAGAGTGCTATCAAGATTGCTCACAACTCAGTTCAGCACTCGAAGACAAAGCACATCCAGATTCGTCGTCATTTTTTTCATGACCATGTGTTGAAGGGCCACATCTCCATCGACCACGCAAATACTGAAGATCAGATGGCCGATATATTCACAAAGCCCTTGGATGAGAAGAGATTTAGCAAGTTGTGGTGTGAGCTAAATATCTTAGAATCTATGAATGTTCTTTGAAAAGGACACACATCCTAACACTTATGCAAATTTGATGACTTAGATGTGCAACACACAAAGTAACATTTTTCTTCAACCAATGAAGACTAACCCTCTAAGCGGGAAGAAATTAATGAAGAATTTGATTCTCAGAACCCTACGACCATTGTACGCAGTGTCTGAAATCATCATTCTTATACGGTGGGTTACGCCACCAACCAAAGTTGAAAATATTCAATTTGAATTTTTTTGCAATTTATTCAGTTTTTCAATTCTTCAAATTTGCGATTTCCTAAGTCTTTCCATCGTTGTTCTTCAATGCTATTTATATATTTGAGTTTTTCATGTCCTCTACAGCATTCACTTATAGCTAATTCTTCAAGTTGCTTTTTCATCTAAGTGAATGCGATCGGACCCGTTCCTCCTCTATGCTAAACTCCACCCAGTCTGTTTACAAATTCTTCATGTGCGTTCTATTTGAATCCCATTCAAAATCTTCACTGTGTCCTTCATAGCTGAAGAATTTGCGAACAAAACGTTAAAATTTTCATATTTAATTTTTCGGCTTTTGCCGCTCAAATCCTTCCGCATCCCATGACTGGATTAAACAACTCACCCACGATCTCCACCTCTCTGTACATGGGTGACACATGTCTCTAGGATAGCAAGGGTCAGGGGCACGTTCGTCCAAATTCTTTGGACGAACAGTTTTTGACTTCCTTATAAATACCCCTCCCTTTGCACCTCAGTTCATTTACTCCGCTCAACCTCTCTCTCCCGCTCGAGCTCTCAGACCTAGCACCACCGCTAATCTCCATCATCGTCGGTGAGGAAGAGCTTAGCTGCCTCGACCTCGTCGCCGCCGTACTCGCGCCGGCCGCGGATATCTTCACCTCCGCCACCGCTGTAGTTGTCTTCCTCTGCCAAGTTAGGGCGTGGAAGATCTGAACAGACGAGCTTCCCCAGTTCATCTCTCTGTTCATCGTGTTCTTCGTCAAGGGTAAATAAAACTCGCTTTTACTGCCCTCGTTGATTCTGATGATTTACTCAAAATCTTCAAAAGGTGTTTATTCTTCAATCTTCACATTCTTAAACACCACAGTTGCATCTGTTCTTGGTTTTCTCTCTAAGATGTACTTTTCTTCAAGATTCCTTAATTGTGTGGATTTCCAATCTATACAACTTTGGAACCTAAGACAAGAACTCTTACTAAAATTCTTCAAGACTCCCTGGTCAAATTCCTCAAACTTGATTCCTTTTAAAAACAAATTTTGAGAACGCATATGACCTCCTCAAATTCTTCGCACCTATACTCTGTACACAGGTACACATGTCTGCTGCTGAATCACTAGGTTCTCATCAACTTAACTCATTTGCAGCGTTCCTCGAAGAAAAACTGCATACTTCCTGAGAGACATCTATTGTTCAAAATCCTCAGCTAAAGAATATGGCTAAAGAAATGCGTCCTTGGAAGGGAGGCAAGAGGCCTGAGACCAACACAGCATTTGATAACCCTAAAGATATCTATGCAGATTACTGCACTCCTGATGATGCCACTCATGGCAAGGAGAACAAAAATCAGCGCAAGGTGCACATTCGGCGGATTGAACGAAGATGGGCACGGGAATGGAGGGAGTACTTCTATGTCACTCCTAAGTACATGAAGAAATTCGCTGTAAATCCTCCATGCCTAAGACCTCCACTAGCAATAGGCCAAATAGCTGATCCCTCTAGCATCAAAAGAGGTGAGTAATTTCCAAAAGAATGGGCCAATCGCCAAAGAAAATTGGCTAAAGTAGCAAAGGAGGCAGTGAAGAAATTCAACGAAGATTCTTCTGCTGCTGCTACTGAAGCCTCTGCTAGTCAGCCTAAGAAGGCTATGAAGAAGAAATCTGCTGTGAAGCAATCTTCCTCTGCAATGCCCTCACGGCCCAGCTCCTCAAAGCCCTCAGGGTCTTCTGCTCGAGCAAAGCCCTCAGCTGCACCAACAAAGTCCTCAGCACCAGTGCATCTTGCCACGTGCAAAAGGACTACAGGCTTCTCAATTGCTTCAGGAGCTTCAGCAAGTTCCTCAGCACAGCCGCAGCTGCTGAAGAAAAAGGTCACTGCTAGACGCGACACAAGGCCAAGTCCTCACAAGAAGCAGGTCTCCTTTGAAGTTCCATCGTCTGAAGACAAAGATGATGAAGAAGAACTGGCACAAATCATCAGAGACCGACAAAACCAGGCCGCTAGTACCAAAGGCAGTGTTGTGCCGCTCTTGTTGGCTCCGAAGAAGATCCTTGACTACATCGATCTTTGGCATAAAGATCCCAACACACCCCTTCTTGATCTGAACATCACACCAGGCCAAAGTAAATTGTTGACTGCTTTCAGTGCTGAAGAAAAATGGAAGTTTGAGAAGGCCATATCAATGAAGAAAGCTCAGTAGAAGAAGGAGCATTATCTGAAGAAGAATGTTTCGAAAATGACAACTGAAGAAATTGTAACTATTCAGTCTGAAATCAAAGCTCTCAGTGCTGAATTTGACGCATATAAAGATGATTGGCTAGGAGCCAAAGTCAGATTTGTCAAGCTGGCTAAAGGCCTCAAGCCCAATGTTGCTGCCACAGCGCATCAAGAAGTTCCTCAGGGTGAAGCATCTGCTTAGCCCACTAAAGAACATGCCAGCACCGCTAATGAAACTCAGGCTACTGAAGAAACTGAGAATGCCTGGGCTGATAATGATATTCCAGCTCCTGATGAAACTGCTAAGGCAACCACCAACGTTGCGCCTGAAGATCAACCCAGACCAGCTGAAGAATCTGTCGCTGCGCCTGAAGAATCTAAACTTGCCAAGGCAACAGACACAGTTGTGCCTCTTCCATCTGCTCCTCCTGCAAAATCTTCATAGATGAAAAGCAGTATCCTTCCTTCTGCATCAGAAGCGAAGAAAACCAACGTTGCCGAAAGGGCAGCAGCTAAGAAGAGGAAAGCATCAGATGCCTCAGAGTCTTCTGCTCCGAAGAAAGTGAAGACTTTGACGAGCTCTTTTGAGAATCCCATTGATGTTGTTCCACTGAATGTCATGCCATCAAAGGAAATTGTTCCTTTTGATGAAGAATATGTCATCAATGATGACACTGATGAAGAAGATCCATCTGCTGCTACTCAGAGCAGTTGGATGAAGAAATTGAAGTGGATAATATCCCTTCACCGCTACAGGTATCATCACTGCTGCCTTAGTTCACTACTAAAGAGGCCGGTGCTGAAGAAGTTGAAGCTGATGAAGAGGATGTGGGCCCGGGTCTATGAATCCAGTAATGAATGATGAATTTTGGGAAAGTCATCATCCCAATTCTCCTCTGTTCACTCCTCCGCGGCAAATTCCTCAGTCCCCCATGCACACTGAAGTCATTCACTCGGGTTCGGATCAAGTTCAAGCTTCACTTCACTCCATCCCCGAAGAAATTCCAGCCACTAGTGTTGATGAAATTGAGAAGAAGACAGCAGAAGAAACTACTTCAGAGATTCCTCAGCCTGAGGCTCTAGAGGTTGCGCTTGAAATGGTTGTGAAGACTTCAACTATAAATCTTCAGCCCAAGCCACAGAATCCTCACTCCAAGAAGCAGAAGTTCAAGGCTGATGACTTCTTTGCTGAGCATCATTTCTTCTCAGATTTCAATCCATATGACATTGCTCGCCTTCGCCGCAAGCGCTTCTGGACTGCTTCTCAGATGAACTTCTATTCCTCGTTGCTGTTTGACAAGGACAAAGTGTTTGACCATGAGCATCTTCCTCATGTGGATATGGAGTCACTTCCGTGCTTTACTCCAGTCCTCAGTGTTCTTCATGATGCAGGGTTGCTCAACTTCTGCATCGACATCTGCGATTGGAATGAAGAGCTAATTCTTCAGTTCTATGCCACTTTGCATCTGACAGGCAATGTTGACGATGTGAATTCATGGGTTTTGGACTGGATGACTGAAAATACTCATCACAAAGCTCCGGCCTCTGAATTGCTATTGGGGAATGTAGTAATTTCAAAAAAAAATCCTACGCACACGCAAGATCATGGTGATGCATAGCAACGAGAGGGGAGAGTGCTGTCTACGTACCCTCGTAGACCGAAGCGGAAGCGTTGACGCAACGTAGAGGAAGTAGTCGTACGTCTTCCCGGTCCAACCGATCCAAGCACCGTTACTCCGGCACCTCCGAGTTCTTGACACACGTACAGCTCGATGGCGCACCGAACTCCGATCCAGCAGAGGTGCGGGAGGAGTTCCGTCAAGACGACGGCGTGGTGACGATCTTGATGTTCAATCGTCGCAGGCTTCGCCTAAGCACCGCTACAATATGACCGAGGTGTAATATCATGGAGGGGGCACCGCACACGGCTAAGGGCGATCACGATGATCAACTTGTGTGTCCATGGGGTGCCCCTACCCCGTATATAAAGGAGTGGAGGAGGGAGGGCGGCCCTCTTCTATGGCGCGCCCAAGGGAGTCCTACTCCCACAGGGAGTAGGATTCCCCTTTCCTAGTCCAACTAGGAGTCCTTCCATGTATTAGGAGTAGGAGACAAGGAAGGGGAAGAGAGAAGGGAAGGAAGGAGGGGTGCGGCCTCCCTAGTCAATTCGGACTAGGCCATGGGGCGCGGCCTGCCCTAGGCAGCCCTTCTCTCTTTCCCGCAGGCCCAATAAGGCCCAATACTTCTCCCGGCGAATTCCGTAACTCTCGGTACTCAAAAAATACCGAATCACTCGGAGCCTTTCCGAACTCCGAATATAGTCGTCCAATATATCGATCTTTACGTCTCGACCATTTCGAGACTCCTCATCATGTCCTCGACCTCATCCGGGACTCGGAACTCCATCGGTACATCCAAACTCATAAACTCATAATATAACTGTCATCGAAACCTTAAGCGTGCAGACCCTACGGTTCGAGAACAATGTAGACATGACCGAGACACGTCTCCGGTCAATAACCAATAGCGGGACCTGGATGCCCATATTGGTTCCTACGTATTCTACGAAGATCTTTATCGGTCAGACCGCATAACAACATACGTTGTTCCCTTTGTCATCGGTATGTTACTTGCCCGAGATTCGATCGTCGGTATCCAATACCTAGTTCAATCTCGTTACCGGCAAGTCTCTTTACTCGCTCGTAATACATCATCTCGCAACTAACTCATTAGTTGCAATGCTTGCAAGGCTTAAGTGATGTGTATTACCGAGAGGGCCCAGAGATACCTCTCCGACATTGGATGACAAATCCTAATCTTGAAATACGCCAACCCAACAAGTACCTTTGGAGACACCTGTAGAGCACCTTTATAATCACCCGATTCGTTGTGACGTTTGGTAGCACACAAAGTGTTCCTCCGTAAGCGGAGTTGCATAATCTCATAGTCATAGGAACATGTATAAGTCATGAAGAAAGCAATAGCAACATACTAAATGATCGGGTGCTAAGCTAACGGAATGGGTCATGTCAATCAGATCATTCAACTAATGATGTGATCCCGTTAATCAAATAACAACTCTTTGTCCATGGTTAGGAAACATAACCATCTTTGGTTAACAAGCTAGTCAAGTAGAGGCATACTAGTGACACTCTGTTTGTCTATGTATTCACACATGTATTATGTTTCTAGTTAATACAATTCTAGCATGAATAATAAACATTTATCATGATATAAGGAAATAAATAATAACTTTATTATTGCCTCTAGGGCATATTTCCTTCAGTCTCCCACTTGCACTAGAGTCAATAATCTAGATCACATCACCATGTGATTAACATTGATAGTTCACATCATCATGTGATTAACACCCATAGTTCACATCGCCATGTGACCAACACCCAAAGGGTTTACTAGATTCAGTAATCTAGTTCACATCGCTATGTGATTAACACCCAAAGAGTACTAAGGTGTGATCATGTTTTGCTTGTGAGAGAATTTTAGTCAACGGGTCTTTCACATTCAGATCCGTTATGTATTTTGCAATTTTCTATGTCTACAATGTTCTGCACGGAGCTACTCTAGCTAATTGCTCCCACTTTCAATATGTATCTAGATCGAGACTTAGAGTCATCCAGATCGGTGTCAAAACTTGCATCGGCGTAACCCTTTACGATGAACCTTTTGTCACTTCCATAATCGAGAAACATATCCTTATTCCACTAAGGATAATATTGACCGCTGTCCAGTGATCTACTCCTAGATCACTATTGTACTCCCTTGCTAAACTCAGTGTAGGGTATACAATAGATCTGGTACACAGCATGGCATACTTTATAGAACCTATGGCCAAGGCATAGGGAATGACTTTCATTCTCTTTCTATCTTCTGCCGAGGTCGGGTTTTGAGTCTTACTCAATTTCACACCTTGTAACACAGGTAAGAACTCTTTCTTTGACTGTTCCATTTTGAACTACTTCAAAATCTTGTCAAGGTATGTACTCATTGAAAAAACCTATCAAGCGTCTTGATCTATCTCTATAGATCTTGATGCTCAATATGTAAGCAGCTTCACTGAGGTCTTTCTTTGAAAAACTTTTATTCAAGTATCCCTTTATGCTATCCAGAAATTCTATATCATTTCCAATCAATAATATGTCATCCACATATAATATTAGAAATGCTACAGAGCTCCCACTCACTTTCTTGTAAATACAGGCTTCTCCAAAAGTCTATATAAATCCATATGCTTTGATCAACTCATCAAAGCGTATATTCCAAATCCGAGATGCTTGCACCAGTCCATAGATGGATCGCTGGAGCTTGCACTTTGTTAGCTCCCTTTGGATCGATAAAACCTTCTGGTTGCATCATATACAACTCTTCCTCCGAAACCCATTCGGGAATGCAGTTTTACATCCATTTGCCAAATTTCATAAATTGTGGCAATTGCTAACATGATTCGGCCAGACTTAAGCATCGCTACAGTTGAGAAAATCTCATTGTAGTCAACACCTTGAACTTGTCAAAAACCTTTTTGCGACAAGTCGAGCTTTGTAGATAGTAACACTACTATCAACGTCTGTCTTCCTCTTGAAGATCCATTTATACAATATGGCTTGCCGATCATCGGGCAACTCCACCAAAGTCCACACTTTGTTCTCATACATGGATCCCATCTCAGATTTCATGGCCTTAAGCCATTTTGCAGAATCTGGGCTCATCATCGCTTCCTCATAGTTCATAGGTTCATCATGGTCTAGTAACATGACTTTCAGAACAGGATTACCATACCACTCTGGTGCGGACCGTACTCTGGAAGACCTACGAGATTCTGTAGTAACTTGATCTGAAGTTTCATGATCATCATCATTAGCTTCCTCACTAATTGGTGTAGGAATCTTTGGAACTGATTTCGTGATGAACTATTTTCCAATTAGGGAGAAGGTCTGATTACCTCATCAAGTTCTACTTTCCTCCCACTCACTTCTTTCGAGAGAAACTCCTCTCTAGAAAGGATCCATTTATTAGCAACGAATGTTTTGCCTTGGATCTGTGATAGAAGGTGTACCCAACAATTTCCTTTGGGTATTCTATGAAGACGCACTTCTCCGATTTGGGTTTGAGCTTATCAGGATGAAACTTTTTCACATAAGCATCACAGCCCCAAACTTTCAGAAACGACAACTTGGGTTTCTTGCTAAACCACAGTTCCTATGGTGTCGTCTCAACGGATTTAGATGGTGCCCTTTTAACGTGAATGCAGCTGTCTCTAATGCATGATCCCAAAACAATATTGGTAAATCGGTAAGAAACATCATAGATCGCACCATATCCAATAAAGTGCGGTTACGACATTCGGACACACCATAACGATGTGGTGTTCCAGGTGGCGTGAGCTATGAAACTATTCCACATTGTTTCAATTGAAGACCAAACTCGTAACTCAAATATTCATCTCCGCGATCATATCGTAGAAACCTTATTTTCTTGTCACGATGATTTTCCACTTCACTCTGAAATTCTTTGAACTTTTCAAATGTCTCAGACTTGTGTTTCATCAAGTAGATATACTCATATCTGCTTCAAATCAACTGTGAAGGTCAGAAAATAATGATACTTGTCGCGAGCCTTAATATTCATCGGACCACATACATCAGTATGTATGATTTCCAACAAATCTGTTGCTCGCTCCATTGTTCCGGAGAACGGAGTGTTAGTCATCTTGCCCATGAGGCATGGTTCGCAAGCATCAAGTGATTCATAATCAAGTGATTCCAAAATCCCATCAGCATGGAGTTTCTTCATGCGCTTTACACCGATATGACCTAAACGGCAGTGCCACAAATAAGTTGCACTATCATTATTAACTTTGCATCTTTTGGTTTCAATATTATGAATATGTGTATCACTACGATCGAGATCCAATGAAACATTTTCATTGGGTGTGTAACCATATAAGGTTTTATTCATGTAAACAGAACAACAGTTTATTCTCTTACTTAAATGAATAACCGTATTGCAATAAACACGATCAAATCATATTCATGCTCAACACAAACACCAAATAACACTTATTTAGGTTCAACACTAATCCCGAAAGTATAGGGAGTGTGCGATGATGATCATATCAATCTTGAAACTACTTTCAACACACATCGTCACTTCACCCTTAACTAGTTTTCATTTATTACGCAACTCCGTTCGAGTTACTACTCTTAGCAACTGAACCAGTACCAAATACCGAGGGGTTGCTATAAACACTAGTAAAGTACACATCAATAACATGTATATCAAATATACCTTTGTTCACATTGCCATCCTTCTTATCCACCAAATATTTAGGGCATTTCCGCTTCCAGTGACCATTTCCTTTGCAGTGTAAGCACTCAGTTTCAGGCTTTGGTTCAGCTTTGGGCTTCTTAGTGGGAGTGACAACTTGCTTGTCAATCTACTTGAAGTTCCCCTTTCTTTCCCTTTGCCCTTTTCTTGAAACTAGGGATCTTGTCAACCATCAACACTTGATGCTCTTTCTTGATTTCTACCTTCGTCGATTTCAACATCACGAAGAGCTCGGGAATCATTTTCGTCATCCCTGGCATACTATAGTTCATCATGAAGTTCTACTAACTTGGTGATGGTGACTAGAGAACTCTGTCAATCACTATCTTATCTGGAAGATTAACTCCCACTTGATTCAGCGATTGTAGTACCGGACAATCGAGCACTTGCTCACTAGTTGAGCGATTCTCCTCCATCTTTTAGCTATAGAACTTGTTGGAGACTTCATATCTCTCAACTCGGGTATTTGCTTGTAATATTAACTTCAATTCCTGGAACATCTCATATGGTCCATGACGTTCAAAACGTCTTTGAAGTCCCGATTCTAAGCCGTTAAGCATGGTGCACTAAACTATCAAGTAGTCATCATATTGAGCTAGCCAAAGCGTTCATAACGTCGCATCCGCTCTCTGCAATAGGTCTGTCACCTAGCGAGTGCATCAAGGACATAATTCTTCTGCTGCAGCAATGAGGATAAACCTCGGATCACGGATCCAATCCGCATCATTGCTACTAACATTTTTCAACACAATTTTCTCTAGGAACATATCAAAATAAACATATGAAAGCAACAACGCAAGCTATTGATCTTACAACATAATTTGCAAAATACTACCAGGACTAAGTTCATGATAAATTTAAGTTCAATTAATCATATTACTTAAGAACTCCCACTTAGACAGACATCTCTCTAGTCATCTAAGTGATAACGTGATCCAAATCAACTAAACCATAACCGATCATCACGTGAAATGGATTAGTTTTCAATGGTGAACATCTCATGTTGATCATATCTACTATATGATTCACGCTCGACCTTTCGGTCTCCGTGTTCCGAGGCCATATCTGCATATGCTAGGCTCGTCAAGTTTAACCCGAGTATTCTGCGTGTGCAAAACTGGCTTGCACCCGTTGTAGATGGACGTAGAGCTTATCACACCCGATCATCACGTGGTGTATGGGCACGACGAACTTTGGCAACGGTGCATACTCAGGGAGAACACTTCTTGATAATTAGTGAGAGATCATCTTAAAATGCTACCGTCAATCAAAGCAAGAATAAGATGTATAATAGATAAACATCATATGCAATCAAAATATGTGACATGATATGGCCATGATCATCTTGCGCCTTTTGATCTCCATCTCCAAAATCTTGTCATGATCTCTATCGTCACCGCACGACACCATGATCTTCATCATCTTGATCTATATCAATGTGTCATCACATGGTTGTCTCACCAACTATTGCTCTTGCAACTATTGCTATCGTATAGCGATAAAGTAAAGCAATTATTTGGCACTTGCATCTTATGCAACAAAGAGACATCCATAGGGCTTACGCCGATTGTCGATAACTTCAACAAAACATGATCATCTCATACAACAACTTATATCTTATCATGTCTTGACCATATCACATCACAACATGCCCTGCAAAAACAAGTTAGGCGTCCTCTACTTTGTTGTTGCAAGTTTTACGTGGCTGCTACGGGCTTAAGCAAGAACCAATCTCACCTACGCATCAAAACCACAGCGATAGTTTGTCAAGTTGATGTTGTTTTAACCTTCGCAAGGACGGGCGTAGCCACACTCGGTTCAACTAAAGTTGGAGAAACCGACACCCGCTAGTCACCGTGTGCAAAGCACGGCGGTAAAACCAGTCTCGCGTAAGCGTCTGGCGTAATGTCGGTCCGGCCGCTTCATCCAACAATACCGCCCAACCAAAGTATGACATGCTGGTAAGCGGTATGACTTATATCGCCCACAACTCACTTGTGTTCTACTCGTGCATATAACATCAAACCATAAAACCTAGGCTCGATGCCTTTGTTGGGGAACGTAGTAATTTCAAAAAATCCTACGCACACGCAAGATCATGGTGATGCATAGCAACGAGAGGAGAGTGTTGTCTACGTACCCTCGAGACCGAAGCGGAAGCGTTGACGCAGCGTAGAGGAAGTAGTCGTCGTCTTCCGGTCCAACCGATCCAAGCACCGTTACTCGGCACCTCCGAGTTCTTGACACACGTACAGCTCGATGGCGCACCGAACTCCGATCCAGCAGAGGTGCGGGGAGGAGTTCCGTCGACGACGCGCGGCGTGGTGACGATCTTGATGTTCAACTGTCGCAGGGCTTCGCCTAAGCACCGCTACAATATGACCGAGGTGTAATATCGTGGAGAAGGGCACCGCACACGGCTAAGGAACGATCACGATGATCAACTTGTGTGTCCATGGGGTGCCCCCTACCCCCGTATATAAAGGAGTGGAGGAGGGGAGGGCCGGCCCTCTTCTATGGCGCCCTAAGGGAGTCCTACGCCCAGGAGTAGGATTCCCCTTTCCTAGTCCAACTAGGAGTCCTTCCATGTATTAGGAGTAGGAGACAAGGAAGGGAAGAGAGAAGGAAGGAAGGAGGGGTGCGGCCCTCCCCTAGTCAATTCGGACTAGGCCATGAAGCGCGGCCTGCCCTAGGCAGCCCTTCTCTCTTTCCCAGGCCCAATAAGGCCCAATACTTCTCCCGGCGAATTCCGTAACTCTCGGTACTCGAAAAATACCGAATCACTCGGAGCCTTTCCAAACTCGAATATAGTCGTCCAATACATCGATCTTTACATCTCGACCATTTCGAGACTCCTCGTCATGTCCCCGATCTCATCAGGGACTCGAACTCCTTGGTACATCAAAACTCATAAACTCATAATATAAGCATCGCCGGAACCTTAAGCGTGCGGACCCTACGGTTCGAGAACAATGTAGACATGACCGAGACACGTCTCCGTCAATAACCAATAGCGGGACCTGGATGCCCATATTGGTTCCTACGTATTCTACGAAGATCTTTATCGGTCGACCGCATAACAACATCGTTGTTCCTTTGTCATCGGTATGTTACTTGCCCGAGATTCGATCGTCGGTATCAATACCTAGTTCAATCTCGTTACGGAAAGTCTCTTTACTCGTTCGTAATACATCATCTCGCAACTAACTCATTAGTTGCAATGCTTGCAAGGCTTAAGTGATGTGTATTACCGAGAGGGCCAGAGATACCTCTCCGACATTGGAGTGACAAATCCTAATCTCGAAATATGCCAACCCAACGACTACCTTTGGAGACACCTGAGAGCACCTTTATAATCACCCGATTACGTTGTGATGTTTGGTAGCACACAAAGTGTTCCTCCAGTAAGCGGAGTTGCATAATCTCATAGTCATAGGAACATGTATAAGTCATGAAGAAAGCAATAGCAACATACTAAACGATCGGGTGCTAAGCTAACGGAATGGGTCATGTCAATCAGATCACTCAACTAATGATGTGATCCCGTTAATCAAATAACAACTCTTTGCCCATGGTTAGGAAACATAACCATCTTTGATTAACAAGCTAGTCAAGTAGAGGCATACTAGTGACACTCTGTTTGTCTATGTATTCACACATGTATTAAGTTTCCGGTTAATACAATTCTAGCATGAATAATAAACATTTATCATGATATAAGGAAATAAATAATAACTTTATTATTGCCTCTAGGGCATATTTCCTTCAATTGCTTCATGTCGTCCCAGTCAGTCTGCCCACTGAAGGAGCACTGAAGCTATATGAAGAACCTAAATTGTCAAATCATCTGATGCAAGTGCTGATGAAGCCTTTGTAGGCTGGCCAAGCGCCAAGGACAAATTTTCTCGTCAAAGATCTGTTGTATGTGCCAAGGACTGTCTATCGCATTATGGCCAAAACCCTCAGTACCATTAAGGGCCACAACTCTGATGAAGAAGTTGTTGGCATCATGAAGAACTTGCTTTCTAACATCATGCATGGTATTCCAATCAACTATCATGATTTCTTCATGAGGACTTTGGCCAATGCTGCTTTATCACCCTTTGAGTTGAAGCCTTATGCTCCCTGGATCATGAAATTCATCAGATCAAGGACTTCAATTCATTACAAGGCTGATTTTCAAAATCATCTCAGCTATTTGCCCCCCATTGAAGTCCTCAAACGGACTATTTCCTCAGCTGATGAGAAGGGCAAGGCTATATTTGCTTGCTGATTTCCGTCGTATTTTTCCTCAGTGTTGAGCACTTCGTTCCATTTATCATTGAGCGTATCATGTGCGGCTTTAAGCTGTTGCTTCTGCTTCTTCAAGCTCCTCGCGGTGGCGATAAGTCTCTGGTGGAGGTGTTCTTGTTCCAATTGTTTTTCCGGGACGATGAATGTATCATCATCCGGACTGTTTTCCTCTTCGGAGACAGGTTGATAATTAGAGTCTTTGGCATCGCTGTGATCGGACAGGGGCCCCGGACTGTGTTCGCCATCACCTTGCTCGTCTTGCTCCATTGTTGGGTCCGCGGTTTCTTCATTGTCTTCGGCGTCGTCCAGGGTGTTATTCCCTCTTGTGCCGGTGTCGCTCTTTTTACCATGGCGTGGTTTCTAGCGGCACAGCTGTCATCGGTGCTTTGGCTGCTTTCCAGGGGTTTTGTCCTCAACTGGGTCCTTTTTGTCATCGACATTGTCTTCTTTGGGTGTATCCACCATGTATATGTCGTATGAAGAGGTGGCTGTCCAGCGCCCTGTGGGCGGTGGTTCCTATTCCTCTCTAGCATCGTCGTCCATACCGTTGATGTTTTCAGAGTCGAAATCAAGCATGTCGGTCAAATCGTCGACAGTGGCTATCAAGTGGGTGGTGGGTGGGTAACGAAGTTCTTCGCCATCCGCTTCCCATTCAAGCCAGACATAGTTCGGCCAGGAATCTCCTGACAAGGAGAGATACTTTAATAAGTTTAACATGTTACCTAGAGGTGAGTGTTGGAAGATGTCCGCGGAGCTGAAATCTAAGATCGGTACCCGGTCAGATTCTATGGGTGCGGATACACGCGGTTCGGAACCTATGGCCGAAGACAAGTCCGAGGTTCCGATGACAGAGGCCTCGTTGGAGGTCAGATCTGTGTTCGGCTCTAACGCCACTGAGTCTGCGGCCTCCATGGTCAGGTTGAGCTTCCCATCCTCGGATGGTGTGCTCTGTTCTGGATCTAGAGCCAGAGTCATTACAGGCGCTATCTCCTGCACACAGTCCGATGACAGATTTAGGTCATGTTCATTGTGGCGGCGGGGCATGGCCGTCATGGGCTCGAATCCGTCGAAGATCAAGTCTCCATGGATGTCGGCGGTGTAGTTCAAGCTTCCAAACCTGACCTGATGGCCAGGGGCATAGCTGTCGATCTGCTCCATATGGCCAAATGAGTTGGCCCGCAGCGCGAAGCCACCGAATACGAAAATCTGTTCGGGGAAAAAAACTTCATCATGGACTATGTTGCTATAGATGATTGAAGGAGCCATCAAGCCTTATGGTGATGACACAGTGGAACTCTCAATTGAAGCACCAATGTCGGTGTCAAAACCGGCGGATCTCGGGTAGGGGGTCCCGAACTGTGCGTCTAAGGCTAATGGTAACAGGAGGCGGGGGACACAATGTTTACCCAGGTTCAGGTCCTCTCGATGGAGGTAATACCCTACTTTCTGCTTGATTGATCTTGATGATATGAGTATTACAAGAGTTGATCTACCATGAGATCATAGAGGCTAAACCCTAGGAGCTAGCCTATGATTAGAATTGTTGTTCTCCTACAGACTAAACCCTCCAGTTTATATACACTGGAGGGGGCTAGGGTTACACAGAGTTGGTTACAGAGAAAGGAATCTTCATATCCTAACCGCCAAGCTTGCCTTCCACGCGAAGGAGAGTCCCATCCGGACACGGGACGAAGTCTTCTATCTTGTATCTTAATAGTCCAACAGTCCGGCATATGCATATAGTCCGGCTGTCTGAGGACCCCTTAATCCAGGACTCCCTCAGCGAGCCCCCCTCCCCGCTGTGGCTGGTTCTTCCTTAACTCTGGTGAGCCCCCCCCCCCTCCCACCCCCTGAAAATCGAATGACCCAAAAGTCGATTTAGTCGACTGAATTATAGCTAAATTGGAGCAGCATCGCAAGCAAGAGAAAGAGCGAGAGCAGCAGCGCGAGCAGGAACAAGAGCAGACCAGGCAAGGGACCGAGAGCAAGAGTAGAGCCGCAGCGCGAGCGGGAGCTAAAGTAACAGCTCCTACTGATGTGGATGTCGCCGCCGAGGGAGCGACGCCATGGAGGAAGTGGCCAGCGATGCTGTCGTGGATGGAGCCGTGCTGTGTCGGCTCGGGACCGAGCGCCGGCAGCACCGTGAGATCAAATCAAGAAGAAAATGCGGCGATTAGTGTACAACCTCTTTCGTGGCGCCGATTGGTCTGCAGCTTCATCCGAGAAAATGGTGATGATGATGCTCTTCCAGTGGTGCAGGTGAAGACGGCAGTGTGGGAATGGAGGTGGCGCGAAAGACGAGGGGAACATCGGGCAGCTCCTTGGAGGTGGAGGACGGGGTGGCCAGATCGACGACGGATCCTCATCCGGTACGGTGGATGAGGGATGTTGAGGTGTTTCTGTGGACGACACCGTCGGGGAAGAGGCTTCGGCCGGGTGGCAGACGGAGGAGGGTGTGGGGCTTCGCGGGTTTTCGCAGCCTCGGTGTACGAATTGGTTTGCGGATCGGATGGGAGTGGGGAACCATGGCTTAGGGACGCGCATGTATGAAATGTGGAGTAAGTTACCAAAGTACCCCCACCGACTAGAGGCAGTTCTTTCAGTTCAGGGGTATCATGGGCATTTCACGTGTCGGGATTTCACAGGAGGTGGGGGTTTTCGTGCGCGTTATAATTTTGGAATAGCAAGGTGCGGGTTGAGATGGAGGGAGTTGTCGGAGCACAACAAGACAAGGATATATCTTAAATATTTCGGGGTAACAAGGCGCGGGTTGAAGAGGCGGGAGTTTCACAGCACGATAGACAGAGACGCTAGCTTGAAATTTTGGCATAACAAGGCGCGGCTTGAAATCTCGGGAGAACAAGCTTAACGTGTACCCAAAAAAGACAATTTAGACTAGTATGATATACTACGTACAATGTGTTTAACACGCACAACACACACACACAAACACCATTTAGACTAGTAAGGTACACATGCATTGCACGCATGAGATTTGGCAACCAAATTATGAATAAATACCACATTATAGCATGTAAGCTTTGAGTCATATATGCATGATGTAGATGTTCGTTTAATTCTTATAGTTCATTTCATTCAAAATCATCTAGTTTTTATAAGAAAGATAATCTATTTTAAGATTCATGGAATTGTGCGTTGTAAGGCATAAAGTAAAAACAAATCATGTAGAAAAACATTTGGGCAGTTCTGATATGGAAGATTCTAGAACAAAGAAGAAGTGCTTGTGTTTTGATGTTTGTGCATTATGTTTAAGTTCAACCATAGAGTCTTTTAGATTGTACATGTGGCAAAATCTGGTGGAATCTATATGATATCCAACGGCCAGTAGTGCTCAAATTTGCCAGCTCTGCACCATCGGATTAGCCTCATCCAACGACCATCTTTCAAAGTTAAAGTTATCCGCACATTATATAAAAAATATAAAATATGATATATATATATATATAGGGGTATAGATATAGATATGTGATGCGAAATCCACCCATCATCTCCAATTAGAATAGTGTGTCCATGCACGGATGCAATGTGGCCAAACGATATCTACCATCGGTATCTCAAATTCAAACCAGTCTGACCTTGTTCAATGTGTATACATTACAACATGCTCGTTTCCAAACCACACCGCGCAGATCTCCGTTATGTTCATGCATGCATGGGTTTCAAACATCATGATCTCTTATTCAAATATTTGAATTCAACTTTACATTGATTATGACCTCACCTAGTCTTTTACACCCACACAGTCGTCTTCTCTTTATAATTGTACCACTAAGTTTCTCTCGTGCATGCATGCACACACACTACTAGTCGGCATTATCCATCGCACACATGCAATCTTTTTCTTCAGGTCGGTCTCCCATGAAGGCACACACACATCCCCCTCTCCATCATATCGGGCATTCTTTATCTCTCACATGCATGCGCAACGATCGATGTTCCTCTATGTGTGTGTGTGTGTAGCTAGGTCTTTCATAGTTTTCCACATAAACCGATCAATCTATATATCTAGTGAGGTCTCACCCTCTTTCCCACATCCACATCGATCAATCTATACCTCTCTATATAGGATTACATATATAGCTAATACACCCACATTAATTATATATCCAACGTCCCCCTCTCATCATCCATACCTTCCGCTTCATCTCTCAGACGCGCGCACAATGGCGAAGACAGGGGCAGCAAGGGCCCTGCCCCCCCTAACATCACTATATATCGAGGCTAATATGAATGTGATCATTAGACAATTGCTGGTAAAAATGGTTTAAGTTGATGAATTGGCCCTCCTCGTAAAGGATTAGCAATGCTTGGCCCCCTAGATCATGGGACATTTTTCATGGCTCCGCCACTGCGCAACAGCGCACGTTCTCGCCCCCTCTCTCTAAATATCGATCTCACAGTTGTGCACTCCTTGGTAGTCTCCCTCCACTCGGCCCCTCGCACCATCTTCAAGCCCCCCACCGGATTTTGCCACATGTACAATCTAGCAGACTCCATGGTTGAACTTAAGCATAATGCACAAACCTCAAAACAACAGTGGTTCTCCTTTGTTCTAGAATCTTCCGTCATAACTGCCGAAACTTTTTTTCTAGTTGAATTGCCATTATTTTTTTTACTTTATGCTTTAGAACGCACAATTCCATGAATCATAAAATAGATTAAGGGCTTCTTTGATTCAAAGGATTCTCAAAGGAATTTTGGAGGATTCTAATCCTTAGGGATTTTTCCTATCTTGGTTGTTTGACTCGTAGGATTGTAAACCATAGGAATTTTTCCATATGATTCATTTGCACTAGATTTCATAGGAAACATCCCATCCACTCAAACCTCTTTGAAAGAATTTTGCATTTTTTTTCTATGCACAATCAAACACTCGTACAATCATGTAGGATTCAAGATGACATTCCACTCTAATCCCATGTTTTTCCTATTCCTGCGTTTTGGAAATCCTACGAATCAAAGAGGCCCTAGGTTTTTTATAAAAACTAATTGATTTTAAATGAGATGAACTATAAGAATTAAATGAAGGTCTACATCGGGCATATAGGACTCAGAGCTTACATGCTATAGTGTGGTATTTATTCATAATTTGGTTGCAAAATCTGACGCGTGCAATGCACGTGTACCTTACTAGTACTTCGAGTATGTGCAAAACACGTAAATTAGAATTCCAATGGCACGCTACACAGTGTCTCTCTTATAGTTCATGAAGCCATGTGGCACATGTGGAGGCGTTATCGCGACATTCTTGTGTGGATTGATCACAGTGACGTGCTGCTGGTTCCAGAAGAATGTACTCGTCCTCCCTGAGCCACACTGGCAGTACATGCATGAAGCAAAGATGTGCATGCACGCCACGCACGCACTCATTCCCTCACACGCACACGCGGATACACGGGCGGACACAATTTTGTACCAAGATCCACCCCATGTGATAATTTTACGCATGTAAAGTCTTTCACTTCATTGATGGTCAATTAATACAGCGCATGCAAATTGAGTGGACGCGAGGGCGGAAGAAAGACATTACTACTCCATTGCGCGCATGCGAGTAGTTAAATCATGGGTTGCTAGTAGTACTTCCATTGGTCTCCTTCGTATTTTGTGCCAATTTTTGACAGTAACATAATATTTACGCATCTGAGCAGTGTAGTCTACTTGAAATTTATGTTCCACTAAACTCATCGGGAGCCGTTTCTGGCCTCGAAACCAAAACCATCAATTTATCTTTACCTTGTTTCCATCACATTCGAAAGTACTAGTGCTACAATTAAGTGCAAGCCTGCTCACACCTACTAGTATGTACCAAACCTGAACGTGTTCCCACTATAGAGGTATTAGTACTAGTGCTAATACTTAGGTTATAAAAAGGGGAACTACATAACCGAAAATTACTCTACCTTTCCTCCTCATAAGTGCTTCTTCTTCGTCCGTCCTTGCCATGGCCGGTGCGCAGAGCTCTAGGTTGAGAACTACTCGTAACAAGGGAGCGGCAACCAAGGTGTAGAAAAAAAGAGAGGGCTCGCCGCCATGCAGAGACCTCGAAAGATCTCTCACGGGCAGGCGATGGCTCCCAGGAGCACCCTAGCTGCAGAGGCGAACATGCCGAGTTGGCGGTGCTGGAGTCGTTATCCCTTGACAGCATGCCTGATCAGCTCAATAAGCACCTCAATAAGCAGAAGGAGTTCATCCACGTCTTGGTGGAGCTGCTAAAGGAGAGCCTCAATGACATGCCCGTTGAGCTCAATAAGCAGGGGGGTTGACTGCCGGCTTGGTGATGCTGCTGAAGAAGAGCATTGCCTCGGAGAATAAGGCGACCGGCGAAATCCTGCAACTTCAGGAGGACAAGGTGAAGCTCTGCCATGAGCTTGACCTACTAAAGGAGAAGAACGCCGGCTGGAAGAAGTTGCATGAGAGTAGTAGTTCCTTGATGAAGATGTTGCAGGCCCTCGTCATCGAACAGAAGGAGGAGTTGGCGAAGCTCTGCATCGAGCACCCGGCTGCTGTCAAGGTACGTAATGCGGCCATGGAACAGATGATGAAGGCTCGCGTCGAGCAATCCCGTGTCATGGATAGAATGAAGATGGCGGAGGAGACGCGCAAGGAGATGGAGGTCGTGGAGGCGATGCAGAAGCAGTTATGACTCCGCGGCGAATTAGATCATTTTGGGTCATAATCTTCCTTCTTCTTTTGCTCCTGTGTTTCTTATTTTGCTTCGGGTGTTTCACTGCACGTGTCACGTTCTCTGCGAGACATGAATAGAACAATGCTAACAATGAGATGAGTAGCAAATTAGATCATTTTTTATCGCCATATGGCACTGGGTTGCCGTGATTCGTGCTCCTCTGTCGTAGTACTACTCCAGTGGAAAACCTGAGTATGCCACACGGTTCTTTGCTCCTCCTCAGGTCGTCGGCACATTTATATGAGCAGTTAAATCACAAGGCCCCGCCTTCCAGCAGTAATGAGCCGTCAAATCACAAAGGCCCTCGACTCTCGTGAAAACGACCAAGCTAGACTGCCCCGCCCTCCAGCCTTTTAAAAAATGTATACATTGTACAGTAGTAGTATCGATGGATTGCGCCATGGAGCAAAACTAACAAGATGGAATTAAAGGGAAAAGGTGGTACATATAGAGAGTGCTCGTCGCCAAATTATGCATATAGTACTATTAAAGAAATAAAGAAATTAGCATACCTATTTAATTCTTGGGTTCTTATTATTTATGCCACTAGTTCTGTATCACTACTCAGTTTTGCCATTAGAAGTTACAACTACTCAAAAAATGCCATCGATCCGCGAGATGCCTGCTCAAAAATGCAATTAGATATCTAAAAAATGCCATCGTTAAGTTAGATGTTTGCTCAAAAATTCCATTAGACATTGTTATTTTCACATCAAACTTGTTGACCATGTTACATGACAAAAATAAGCTGATTATCACAATGATAAGTTAATGGTGTCCAGCACAACACACCCCTCAAATAAAACTAAGCACCTTGGAATTCATTGACAAAACTAAGCACCCTGAAATTCTTTGACAACTAAACTGCTGGCTATATGATGTTGGCCGTATATATTGTATGTATATAATGTGAAGAAATGAGTGGTAGTACTATAGCAACTAAAAGATGAAATGTAAGAAATATAACGAGAACAAACATAACATAGTTCTGCTGGGGGCTCAGCACAACACACCCCTCAAATTAAACTAAGCACACCTGAAACCAAACTAAGCAACTAATCTAATAGACACTGCATTAGAACCACCATGAGCAACGACACTACCACCTTACTCGGAGTCCTCGTCCACTTCCTCAACTTCGTCCTTGTCCCTCTTCCTCTTAGCCGATACTTATTTGCTTGAACCACACACTTGGCTCTTGCTCTTCATCCAACCCTTGTAGATATTGAAAGAAAGGTAGCCATCCATTGCAGCGTACTGGATGTGGTTTATATCTAGTACATTCCACTGTCATGCATGACGATGGAACGTGTGCCGAGGTTTCTCTAGTTTACCGTACGAAGGATGAACCATGGCTCCTACCAGGGTCAGCATTGAAGGCTGACCACGGGAGGGCAGCAACCAATTCTTCTAGAGGTCGAAGGGGTTGCCTACAACGAGGCCTATCCGACCCAGGAATCTTTTGTCGTTCGTGCATTCTACAGTAATGAATTTGACTAGGCCGCCCTTGAGGAAGTTCTTAAATTCCTCGCACTCAATGTCGGCATGGCATATGTGGTAAACCAAGCATAAGTCATGCATGCAAACCTGGATTACGGTGGGCTTTGTCGGCGCGGGATGGTCGCGCCGGCACCTATGGGGCCGGGGCCCCTTCGTGTGTTCGGTAGGAGGGCGGAGGCTGCCCGGAGAGCAGATCGAGGCGACAGCGAGGATTTTACCCAGCCGGACGCGATGGTCGCGTAAACCCTCTGCTGCATTGTGTTGTATTTGATCTTGCTCAAGGATGCGAGCAAAACGGTGGAGTGGTGTGCGAAATCCTCGCGAGCGTAGCTAGTTGCCGAGCCCTCTCGCGAGAATAGCGAATGGTTGGAACCTCCTCTACGTTGTGCATGGGCCTCCTTTTATAGGGCAAGGGGTCACCGACAGTGTCAACGTGAGGTAGAGGGGTAAAAGCGTAAAGAGGTGGTAGTTGGAGCAGTCTTGGAACAGTGCAGCTACGGTGCTTTCTACCTACTTTTGAGAGAGGGGGACAAGGGCATTAAATGCCCGTCGCCGTCGCCCAAAAGCTCCGCCATTCGTCTTCTTTTTCGCCACGGCGAAGTCACCACCGTGGAGTGCCACCGCATCCTTCATGCAGACTGACCATCGCGCCGCGTCTCTGGAGAAATTTGGAGGCGACGTGGGCGAGAAGAGCTGGAATGAGCACGTAGCATAGCTCTCCCGGCAAGTACCTTGCCGGGCCTTGATCTTCTTGGACCCGGGGCTTGTCGGGCTCTGTGACTTGCCGCCCCGGGTCCTCGCCGAAGCGCCGCGCGGGCGCCGAGGCGTGTCTTCTGTGATGTGGTTTCTGGTCCTCCCGCGAGCTCCTCTCGCGGGGATCTCAGAGGAGTAATGTAGCCTTGAGCACAGGAATGGCCTTCCGGCAAGCTCCTCTTGCCGGGGTCTTGAGTTTTGGTCTTGCACACTTTGTTCTTGAACGGCTTGGCAGGGAGCCGGAATGGTCTCCGGCAAGCGTACGGTGGATCTTGCTGTGGGGAGCTGCGGCTACCCGTGCACAAGTTGGGGTACTGAGGTACCCCTACCTTAGTACACCGACAGGCTTCTTCTTCTCTTCCTCCTTTAGATCCTTCTCTTGTCCTAGGACTGTGGTGTACTCAACATCTAGCCCAGCGACCCACTCATCATTTGAGTTTTCGAACATGTGTCTGAAGCGAGCAAGGAATCCTTTCACCATCGCAAAAGAACGGGTGTAGATGATGTCGAACTCATCGCCGGTGATGGTTCTAACCTTGTACTCACCGCCAATCATGGAGATTTGGGACGCCATGGATTTGGGAGGAGGGTTAGGATTAGTGGAATTGCCGTAATGTGAAAGGACAGGACGACTAGGAGCGAACTGCCGTAATCTTAAAGGACGTACGGGGACGAGTAGGAGCAAACTGCCAGCGGTTTTTCGATTGTAAAAATGCTGAGTGGGGTGCGCGAACGGCAGGGTAGTGGCTTGCTTGCTGGATAAATGGATTCATGCATAGTTCTATGGGGGCCCAATTAGATGTAATGTCTACTTGATGCCCAATTAAATGGCTTTCGATGTAATGTCAAGCATCGGGAAAATTACAGGTGATACGAAGCTTTCCATTCTCCCATGATACGGGCTTCCGAGAGCCCTTGGATCTGAGATCGAACAGTTTCATGGCGTGATTCTAGACCTATGGGTGTATATCCTATCCTGGAGGGTTATTCTGCAAATTTTCAGCAACTTAGCATGCGACCGTTCGATCTCAGATCCAAGGGTTGGGAGCAGCCCGTATCATGGTCGCGCCTACCACGACCGTCGCCTCGCTCGCTCAGTCGCGCCCTTGGAGATTTAACACAGTGCGTTAGGCTATCTGATGTTGGCATGTCATACATAGTCATCACTTAGTCACTCATACTACAACAAGGTTAGCTATAAGGTTGGCTATAAGAGTTTTTTTACTTCTCTCTATCTCTTTCTTCGTAGTATTTATTGCATTTGCCAAGGATTGACCTCTTTCAATGAAATGGTGCTTAGATGAGGTGCTAAGGGCATTAAATGGCTTAGTAATCAAGTCCCCAATGCATAGGTGCTTAGTTTTTGTTGCTAAGTTTGCTTCATTTAATTAACTATAGACTCAAAATTGTCTTTTCACCTAGGTAAACGTGCTTAGCACCGTTTCTTCCTTGGGTCACCAAACTAGTCTCTCTATTCTTAATTAACTTGCCACATCATACTTTATGCCTATGTGGCAAGCTTAGCACCTGTAGGAGCAAGTAAGTACAATAGTGGGCTATAAGCCTGCTTTACATGGCATTTTTGCATATGTAGAGGAAAGAGGCAAGGAAAAAGTGGAGAAGTGGGCTCTCATGCAAGAGCCAGCCTCTACATGGTGGAGCATTGGGAGAGGCACCTGTATGGAGGTGGTCAGGAATCGGAGACTCACACGGTCGTAGCGCCCTTGATTAAAATGATAATGGCAAGTCAAATCACGGGGCCCACAGCCGGCGGTAACTTCATTTGTTAAATCACATGGCCCTATGTTTGCAGCAGCCTACTCCCTCATCTTCTCGCGTCTCTGTCGAACCAACTAGGCGGAACTGCCCCGCCTACCGCACAGGAAAAGCCCCGCCCTCGACTTTTAAATAGTACAGTATACTAATTTTGTATCAATGGATTGATCCATGGAGCAAAGCCTCAAGAAAATGATGGTACACATGTACGGAGTATACAGCACGCCCGTCGCGTTTGTGTCGCACCCGAGACGGTCGGTCGGTCATGCCGCTCTCCGAATGGAACGCGCATCATATTGCGTTTGCACACACATGTGGGACCGCAATTGAGAACCGACCATAGGCACACTCCCTAGCCCCGCAAGTCGGTGAGTTAATAGAAGAGAGAGATGAGCGATAGTACTAGAGAAGTGTTGTAGGAGTACATACGTTGGTACCTGGACGATCCCTGCAAGACACGGAAGATCAGTTCGTCCATGCATGTGACCCGACTCCAGCAGACGCGCCTGAATTGGCTATCGTCTACATATCGTGCAGGCTGTGTTGTACAGGGTTGTAGTTCTGGTGAGAAATCTAAAAAAGGGTTTTGTGTCATCTCGCAAAATTAGGTATCATGTGCTTCGGATCACTACGAGGGTTAAACAACGACAACTGAGTTGGGCTAGTCATTGGGGGCACATGCATGAAGACTACTCGGCTGCCATCTAGGTCAAGCCGGCTATGTTAATTAGGACATCTATCGACGGACCCCTTTTCTATGAGTTTATCTTTAATTTGAGCTTTGATCCTCGTCTAGTTTGTCCGTCGGGATTCATCTTGTCTCCTTTGGGCAGTGAGGTTATGATTTCTTGTCATGTGGCATTTTTTTCGTGCTATATGTTATAATCCAGTGCTTCAGATCAAAATGACGACAAATGCGCCTCCGGGGCACGTGCATGAAGACTTCTTGACAGTCATTGACGAGGTCAAGCCGGCTCCGGTAGACAAAAGAAAACTAGTACTCCACTATATAGGCAGGAGCCTCCGCGCTTGCTTGCTAGTGTTGCTCTCTTCACACTGTCTCGTCCTCTCTAGATCTAAACATGATAGTGGTGGCCTCTCTCTCTCTCTCTCTCTCTCTCTCTCTCTCTCTCTCTCTCTCTCTCTCTCTCTCTCTCTCTCTCTCTCTCTCTCTCTCTCTCTCTCTCTCTCTCTCTCTCTCTCTCTCTCTCTCTCTCTCTCTCTCTCTCTCTCTCTCTCTCTCTCTCTCTCTCTCTCTCTCTCTCTCTCTCTCTCTCTCTCTCTCTCTCTCTCTCTCTCTCTCTCTCTCTCTCTCTCTCTCTCTCTCTCTCTGCTCACCGCTAGTCACAGATCCAGTCGGATCCTCTCCGCCGGGGAAGGTGAGAAGGTGCAACATTCACGCGGTCGTCCTCGGTGACGGCTCTTACCCAGTGCCGGCGCGTCGCGATCAGCGTGCCTTGCCGTTCTCTCCCAAGCATCGCTGGAGAGGGAGGGCCACCCACCCCTTCTTCCTCACTACTGTAGTGTGGGCGGATCCGGCCTCTCGTCGCCCACCTAGCAATATCACAGCGACCCTCAGGTATAACTTCCTTCAAAACTGGCCTTGCTCTACTTCCCGAGCTCCTGACGTTGCTGCATTTGTATCTTTTACTATTTCTCAGGCCCCCTTGTAGATAGGATCGATCGGCTATTCGAAAACCACCTAATTTTTTACTGTTAAGAGGTAAAACTAGTTCATGCACTCGAATCTAGTACTACTTTGTTCAAACAAGGAAGAAAGGGGTTGGGGTGGGGGAAGATTTGTTACCTGAATCCAGGACTTGGTCAAAAGAGGAAATAATGGGGGCGAAAAGTAGCGGACTGGCTATCCAACTGGTCTCTAGGTCTAATAGGGAAATAAAGGGAACGCAGTACAAACTCAATATAAACCCGATCTATTGGTTGAAAAAGGAAAGAAAGTGGGGACTGAGGGACAAGTTAATAGAGTAAGTCCAGCACTAGATTTGCTAGCCTCACACAGTATAAGGTGGCTATACCGAACAAAAATGGGACCAACCCAGATATCCTCTTCTGATGTTTGTTGCCCCGAGCCCCTCTTTGTAATGCCACTTGTAAAATGTAGCAGTTGCACTGTTAAAAGTAAGGACACGTTAAACCAATGTTGTTTTCAATGTAATGCCACCAGTAATATGAATCAACGGCACTTTTTTCATGTCCTGCTAAATTTCCCATTAAGATAAGTTGCTTCTTTTCGTTAAAGATGCAACTGTCCTGGTCCGCCTACTCTCCCATGCCAAAATACCGACTCTGTAGCAGCTGTTAATGTAATTTTGCTGGTAAATGAAGCAATGGCACCATTAAAGTAATGTCGTATTTAACAGTTTTCATAGTTAATCCTAATGCCCACACTAATATCTAGCAATGTTGCTGCTTTAGGCTAGTCATAGTGGGGAGTATCATATACTAGTATCATGCATATGATACTAGTGTATGATACTACCTTCATAGTGCATAGTATCATAAAGTAGTATCATAGGTGGTTATATTTATTGTCATGCATGACTCAAAGTAGCATAGCATTTAACATGATACGATATCTACCTATGTTATTCTAACCTCCTCTCTCTTCTTTAATTGTGTGCCACATAAGCATGTTTGCTAGTCCCAAGTGCATGTTACCGGTTATGTTACTCCCACTATGGCCAGCCTTAGAAATTGCTACTGTCCTTGTACGATTGCCATTCAGATAAGGAACATGCTTCTTTTCATTTGATGCATGTTTCATCACTTGTTAGTCACCCTCCTTTCCAACTTTTTTGTGCAAACAGAGATATGCATTTCACGCTTGATCTTAGTTGAACTACACAAATGATATCCAAATTATTGTTGAACATTCCAGGAGCTTCACGACCAACCTTGATGTTGCTCAATTTTATTGCAACTAATGAAGAAGAAGCTCTTGGGTTTTGTTTTCTGATGGAAATGGAACCGGGGCTAGAGCCCTTTTCTTAAAAAAAAGAAGCTGCTAGCTCATGGGACATTGCTTCATTTTAGGTGAACTGCACCAAAAGGTCCCATGAATTGAATCATCCATGTTGGTGAGTGGTGTCATCCCTTCTACGACGGCGTTGACTGCAGATATGGTTCCCATCACGAGGTATGTTCCTTTTTGGTCTGACCGTTTGCCAAAGATCCTGCATGTTCATCCTGCTCTTGTGCTACTATTTTGGCACTGCCATGATAAAGCAGTAATGTTATTATTTTGCACCTTAATCTAGTGGCACTATTAATTTGAGGCAATGTTTTGGCACCGCTAGTGCCACTGTTTTTTTTATATATCGAAAGAGGGGGCTCCCTCCAATTTCATTAAAGAAACCCAACCATAGAGAACCATTATCCGACAACATCTCAGTGTAAACGGGCAGTTATGCAACTACTACTAGAACGGACTGAGTACTAGCAGGAGACAAGTTCGCCACATAAGCTAGGCAGGTAGGGAGACGCAGCACCAGCTCGACCAAGTTTGGATTACAATCCAAATGCTACCATAGAAACATCAGGGGGAAGATAGGGACTGAAAGAGCCAGCTTCAGCATCCCAGTCTAAGCACCCCCGGCCTTCATCCTTGCGACGCACGGTACACCTCGTTTGCCACCTACTCGACCCTAGTGTCACTGATAAAATGAAGTAATAATACAGTTAAAATAGAGCGAGTGTCCTCTCTATCATTTCATTTCCAATGTAGATAAAGAAAGTGCTTCTCTTTGTTAATGTATGTTTCATCAACTAGTCCCATTGTTAATGTTTAAGCGTTTCTGCAAACTGGCGTGCCTAATTTTAGTTGATCTACACACAAATAGAGATTTGAATGTCTCAAGGCCCCTCCTTGTACTACCGTTGTACACTGATGTTCATCACTGGCAGAAGGTGTATCGGGGAGACTTGGGACGATTTCCAGTATGAGGCGTACCGTACGAGGCGTCGCACTACCCATCTCGCCCTCGCAGCATGGCATACTATGATACTATCGCAATATTTTCTTCTATTTATTTTGTGTGTTTCATCAACTAGTGCCACTATAATGTAATCACGCTTTTTCATTATCTGTGCAAACAGGGTTATTCAGCTGCATTTTGGTGGAACTGCACAAATATACGGATGGAACCGGCATATATGCAGAGTGCGAGGTATGCCAAGTAAAAATGACCGACACCAACTGAGGGAGTCCTGGACTAGGGGGTGTCCGGATAGCCAAACTATCATCATTGGCCGGACTCCAAGACTATGAAGATACAAGATTGAAGACTTCGTCCCGTGTCCGGATGGGACTTTCCTTGGCGTGGAAGGCAAGCTTGGCAATACGGATATATAGATTTCCTACCATTGTAACCGACTCTGTGTAACCCTAGCCCTCTCCGGTGTCTATATAAACCAGTGGGTTTTAGTCTATAGGACGAACAACAATCATACCATAGGCTAGCTTCTAGGGTTTAGCCTCCTTGATCTCGTGGTAGATCTACTCTTGTACTACCCATATCATCAATATCAATCAAGCGGAGTAGGGTTTTACCTCCATCGAGAGGGCCCGAACAGGTAAAAACATCATGTCCCTTGTCTCCTATTACCATCCGCCTAGGCGCACAGTTCGGGACCCCCTACCGAGATCCGCGGTTTGACACCGACATTGGTGCTTTCATTGGGAGTTCCTCGTGCGTCACCTATAGGCCCGATGGCTCCGCCGATCATCATCAACAACACGGTCCGAGGTGAGACTTTTCTCCCGGACAGATCTTCGTATTCGGCGGCTTTGTCTGCGGGCCAATTAAGCAGCCATCTGGAGCAGATCGAAGATTCGCCCCAGCCATCAGTCGATTTGGAAGTTTGAACTTCACGGCCGACATCGCGGGGACTTGATCTTCGATGCTTTGAGCCCGCGGCCAGCGCGCCGCCTTGTCTCGATGGGCATGATTTAGCTCTGCTGCCGGACAGTGCCCTGGAGGCCGCACAAGAGTCCGCTCTGACCCTTAATTCGGAGCCGACTGCGCAGATCGAGGATGGGTGGCTAGACACCGCCTCGGGGGCTGCTACCTCTACGGCAATGGAGCCGAATACCGACCCTGTCCCTTGTGAAGCTCGTGACTCCGAGGTGCCGGACTCCTCGCCGGACTCCGAACCTCCCGCACCCCTACCAATCGAATCCGATTGGGCGCCGATCATGGAGTTCACCGCTGCGGACATCTTTCAGCACTCGCCTTTGGGCGACATCCTGAATTCGCTAAAGTATCTCTCATTATCTGGAGAGCCCTGGTCGGACTACGGTCAGGACGGTTGGGATGCGGACGACGAAGAAATTCAAAGCCCACCCACCACCCACTTTGTAGCCACTGTCGACGACCTAACCGACATGCTAGACTTCGACTCCGAAGACATCAACGGTATGGACGACGATGCCGGAGACGACCAAGAACCAGCGCCTACGGGGCACTGGAAGGCCACCTCGTCAGACAATATATACATGGTGGACATTCCAAAGGATGGGAATGGCGATGGAACAGCGGAGGAAGACCCCTCCAAGAAACAGCCTAAGCGCCCGGCGTCGTGGCGCCGCTCTAAATCCGCCACAAAGCAAGAATGGAGATTCCGGCACGGAGACAATAACACCCCAGCGGTGCGAAGACAACCCCTCCGGCAAGATTCAGCGGGAGGATGAAGAAGCCAGCCCTCATGAGAGAGCGGCGAGCGAAGAGCTAGAGGACAATAATTACATGCCTCCCTCCGGAGGCGAGGCAAGCCTCGGCGACGGCTTAATTCGTCGTGCACGAGGATCTGTCGAACAAGAGCATTTCAAACGCGGGCTTATGGCCACGGCAAGCGGTCTCAAGAAAAGCAGCAACAGCTTAGAGTGACCAAGATTTGCTAGGCGACGGATGGATGAAGTCCTTGCGGCGAAGAGTATGAACTCGAGCGCCCTCCAAAAGCTACCCTAAACGCAAACTCGCTGCCCGGTTAGAGGAGGAAGCATATAAACCTACATCACCCGATTACTGTCGGCCGACCGGCCACCTCGTAACCCGTGTGAGAGGCCTCTAGGCCTTCCACTAAAGTCATACCCCGGCATCGCTCGAAAAGTACAAAGCCACGGGGGAACGCGTCGGACTTGCGAGACATATTGGAGGATAAGGCAAGACAGTCAAGATCGAACTACGGATCGCGTGGGCGCCCCCACGATGCGCGACGATGACCGTCGCGCCGGATATAGCAACTCCGGCCGGGCCGAACACAGTAGACAAAGCTCGCTTGAGCTACGTCGTGATATAGCCCAATATAGAGGCGCCGCACACCCACTATGCTTCACAGATGAAGTAATGGATCATCAAATCCCCGAAGGGTTCAAACCCGTGAACATTGAATCCTACGACGGCACAATAGACCCCACGGTTTGGATCGAAGACTATCTCCTTCATATCCACATGGCCTGCGGTGATGATCTTCACGCCATCAAATACCTCCCACTCAAGCTTAAAGGACCAGCTAGGCACTGGCTTAGCAGCTTGCTAGCAGAATCAATTGGGTGTTGGGAGGACCTGGAAGCCGCATTCCTTGATAACTTCCAGGGCACATATGTGCGACCACCAGACGCTGATGACCTAAGCCACATAATTCAGCAACCAGACGAATCGGCCAGACAATTTTGGACACGGTTCTTAACCAAGACAAATCAAATCATCGACTGTCCGGATGCAGAGGCCCTCGCAGCCTTCAAGCATAACATCCGCGACGAGTGGCTTGCCCGGCACCTAGGACAGGAAAAGCCGAAATTCATGGCAGCCCTCACATCACTCGTGACCCGCTTCTGCGTGGGAGAGGACAGCTGGCTAGCCCGCAGTAACAACCTCAACAAAAATTCTGGCAGTCCAGATACCAAGGACCGCAATGGTAGGTCGCGTCGCAACAAGAACAAACGCCGCGTGCGGCGATATCTCGAGATACGGCGGTCAGCGCGGATTGAGGCTCAAACCGGTCGTGGAAAAAGCCATTCAAAAGAACTACTCGGGTCCGTCCAATTTGGACCGAATACTCGACCGCTCGTGCGGATACGGCACCAAAAGCCAGCTAATCACACCAACAGAGATTGTTGGGTATTCAAGCAGCAGGAAAGTTAATTGCGAAAACAAGGACAAGGGCTGCATAGCGATGGCGAGGAAGAGACCCCGCCCGAACAATAGAGGGCGAAGGTTTCCCCCACAAGTGCGGATGGTGAACATGATATACGCAACCCACATACCCAAAAGGGCGCGGAAGCGTGCACTCAGGGACGTATATGCGATGGAGCCAGTCGCCCCAAAGTTCAATCCATGGTCCTCCTGCCCGATCACCTTTGATCGACGAGACCACCCCACCAGCATCCGTCATGGCGGGTTCGCCGCATTGGTTCTAGACCCAATCGTCGACGGATTTCACCTCACTAGAGTCCTGATGGACGGCGGCAGCAGCCTGAACCTGCTTTACCAGGATAAAGTGCGCAAGATGGGCATAGACCCCTCAAGGATTAAACCCACAAAGACGACCTCCAAGGGCGTCATACTAGGTGTAGAGGCCAATTGTACAGGCTCAATAACACTGGAAGTGGTCTTGAATCCCGGATAACCACGGCGAGGAGTTAATCTTCGACATAGTTCCGTTCCGCAGCGGCTATCATGCGCTGCTCGGACGAACCGCGTTTGCAAAATTCAACGCGGTGCCGCACTACGCATACCTCAAGCTCAAGATGTCAGGCCCTCGAGGAGTCTTCATGGTCAACGGAAACATTGAACGCTCTCTCCGAACGGAGGAACATACAGCGGCCCTCGCGGCAGAAGTGCAGAGCAGCCTCTTAAGGCAATTCTCGAGTCCGGCCGTTAAGAGACCGGACACCGCCAAGCACGCCCGGGGTAACCTACAACAAGACCACCTGGCATGTTCCGAGCACGCGTAGCAATGCGGCCCCAATCCCAGCCCTTGCAAGATCACAAAACCAGTACTCCGCGTACATAACTACGCTCTGGAGATACCATGGTCATAGGGGGAGGGGCACGACCACGGCAGGCCCAGAGTGCGGCTCAACCGCACCAGGGGCTCCCAAGTGTGTCATCCTTTTTCTTTTATTTTTTTCCTTTTTTCTCTTATCCTCAGGACTCCGTTTACCAGAGGCCCTATCCGGCAGTAGACCTGCCGAACTCACGATGCAACAGCCAGGGAAGAAGAAAGGCCACGCCGAGTATCCAGGTGGTCTCCATTACGAGCATTATACCTGTTTTATACACCATTCCACAGCCTACCCCTGGAGGGGGACATGCTAAATAGTTCCATCCCTTGCTTATCGCACTATTTGTATCATTCTGCATTCATGGCAGTACTTTTTGAATAAACAATGCATCGCTTCTTGCCTATAATTGCATTCCTTTCTTATACATATGTTCATTTATGACATGTTGCATCCGTACACTTTGGTACGGCTAAATACACCAGGGGCTTAAGTTCCCCACATTATGGTGTGATAAGTCCGAACACTTTCACAAGTGCGGCACCTCGAACTTATAGCATTATATGCATCCGCTCCGAATCATGTCTTGGGTCAATAGTTGGGTTTGCCCGGCTCCCATGTTTTGGTACCTTACGTTCCGTTATATCGGCTAAGATAGCGCTGGGAGAACCACTGCGATTATGCCCCAGTTGAGCTGGGTGAGCACCTCAGTGGAGAAAGCTAAAACTGACCGTCATGATGGGGCGAGAGCCGGTCGCTGTTCGAGAGGTTTTTTCGAGTCCCTAAAGACTTATGCCGCTTAGAGCGAGGAACCGGCTTTGTCCGCCCAGCGTGGATAGCGCCCGAATTGACCTTCCGAACACTAGGGGCTTTGCGAAATTTAAAATTATAAAATTCTATGGCTAAGTGAGAGTGTTCAAGCATTATAAGTCCGATTGCCTTGTTACGTTGTGTTGGCGCCTCCTAGATGGACCCAAAATGGGAACAAGAGCGCTCAAGTTTATCCGAACACCCCAGCACTAGTGCATGGGGGCTGAAGCCGACGACTTGCCATCTCTCGATTTGATAAGCGGCCGCCTGAAGGTAATATTTTAAATTAACAAGTGTTGCTTAGCGATATCTGAACAAAGTTTTCAGTAGACAGGATAACAAAATGTGAGTCTACTCAAATATTACATCTTTGGAGCACTCACCGCAATAATGAGGGCACCCTTCAGGACACCCTTATAATACATCTCGGGCGTGCGATACTCCTTGCCCGGCGGTGGAGCGTCCGTCACAAGCTTCTCAGTGTCTATCTTGCCCCAGTGCACCTTGGCACGAGCAAGGGCCGACGGGCACCTTCAATGCAGGCGGAGTGCTTGATGACTTCAACCCATGGACAAGCATCCACCAGCCGCCGCACCAGGCCGAAGTAGCTCCGGGCATGGCCTCTTTGGGCCTGGCCGAACTATGAGGCCCTTCATGGCCTGTTCGGCCACCTTGTGAGCTCGACCAGCTGCTTCAGCTAGTCACTAAGGGGCACCGGATGTCTGGCCTCAGCATACTAAGACCAAAACACCTTCTCCATCGAGCTCCCCTCCCTGGCTCTGTAGAAAGCGGCAGCATCGGACACGCTGTGAGGCAGATCTGCAAACGCTCCTGGAGAGCTCCGAATTCGGGTAAGTAACAGGTAATTCACTTTTACATGCTTGCTTTGCATGAAGAATGCCTTACCCGCCGCTATTTTCTTCAACGCCTCGATTTCTTGGAGGGCCTTGTGGGCTTCGGCCTTAGCGGCTTTGGCACTCTCAAGAGCCGACATAGCTCGGACTCTCGAGTCTTGAGTCACGCCCAAACTCTCGTGTCTTTCCACGAGCACAGAGCTCTTGTTGTACCTCCGCCACCCGCGCCTCCTGCTTCTCTCGCCCGGTGCGTTCCGCGGCCGCATTGTGTTCGGCAGCGGACACCGTCTCCTTCAGGGTCGCCACCTCGTTCGTAGCCCCTGGAGTACCCAAGTTATCCTTGTCATTTCTCTTGCAACCAAATCCTTTTACAGAAGGTACAACTTTAATCGGTGTTACTCACCTTCCTTATCCTCGAGCTGCTTCTTGCACGGCCGAGCTTCGCTCTCGGACCGCTCGAGGCTCTGCTTCAAGGTATTGACCTCCATGATCGGTCGACAGAGGTCAGCAGCGCCTTTGCATTCCCATATTGACATATTTTTGTTAAGACTCTTGCGTATATCTTTTAGATCCTCGGTCCGGCTTTTCTTTCCGAACACGAGCGAGCATCGAGGCTCTTGTCTATGTGGTATTATATTACATATCTTAAAACTCTTACCTCAAAGCTGTTAGAAAGGCTGCTGCGAGCTTCGATCGGCCCGCTCTTGGCGGCTGAACCTTCGAATCACCGCACTCATGGCGGTGCGGTGTTCCTCTTTGATGGAAGCGCCGTTAAGCGCCTCCGGCAAGTTATCCGGCGCCTCGGTTGGGCCGGAGGCGCGGCGTCCTGATCTTGCCCTTCTTACGAAGGGGCCGCCCGCCGGACTCCAGAACCACCGTAGGTTCCGGTGCAGAGTCCGGTCCAAAGTCTGGGAGGTTGCCCTGCGACACCTCCGGAGCCTCCCCCTCCTGGTGGGTCCCTTCCCGGGATCCCACCTTGGCGTCGTCAGCATCACGGGGGGTGGAGGCGGTCGGAAGAGAAGTGCTATCCACATCCGACGTGCCCAAGGACCCGCTCGACGAAGCGGGAAGATCGTCCTTGGGCGGACTACAAGGTTGTATGCGGTATTAGAAAGACACCATGCAACAAAAACAAAAATTATGAGTTATTCAGGAGTCCGGATACTTACGATCTCGCCAGGGGCTTGGCCCTTGAGGGCCACTCCTCGTCGCCGTCGCCGTCGGTGGCGGAACAGTTCGGGGGAAGGGTCCTTCCCTTCTTGGACCCTTCGGCCTCCCTCGTTGGGGAGGCCTTCCTCTTCTTCTCTCCCCCCGCTGGGGGAGAGGCCTCTTTCTTCTCCTCCTCGTCCTCGTGGGAGGAGTCCGCCTTGGAGTCATCGGATGATGAATCCGATAACACCTGACGCCGGGAACTCCTCCGGGTTCCCGTGGCCTTCTTCTTGGCCTTCTTCTCCGGCACCATGTAAGGTGCGGGGACCAGCAGCCCTGTCAAACGGGCATCCGCTGGGTCTTCTAGGAGGGGAGCCGGACAGTTAACCTGTCCGGATGTCTCCTGCCAGGCCTGTTAAAGGTATTGGGAGTTTAGATCCCACACATAGAGTCAAACTATGAAAAGCAAGTGTCCCATAAAGGATAACATGGCTTACCTCACCAGCTGGACGCTACGAGCTGAATCTGCGGTCTTCGGTAGCGGATGCGGGGGCCTCGGCGCCCTTGAACAGCACCTTCCAGGCATCTTCATACATAGTGTCGAAGAGCCTGCTCAAGGTCCGGTGCTGTACCAGATCAAACTCCCACAAATTGAAGTCCCGCTGTTGGCAAGGGAGAATCCGGCGGATGAGCATGACATGGATCACGTTGACAAGCTTGAGCTTCTTGTTCACCAGGGTTTGGAGATAGCATTGGAGTCCGGTCAGCTCCTCCGAACTACCCCATAGCAGGCCCTTCTCTTTCCAGGAAATGAGCCGCATGGGATGCTAGATCTGAATTCGGGGACCGCTGCCCATTCAGGGTCACGCGGCTCGGTGATGTAGAACCACCCCGATTGCCACCCTTTGATGGTTTCCACGAAGGCGCCCTCGAGCCAAGTGATGTTGGGCATCTTGCCCACCATGGCGCCTCTGCACTCCACTTGGCTGCCCTTCACAACCTTTGGCTTGACATTGAAGGTCTTGATCCACAAGCCGAAGTGGGGCTGGATGCAGAGGAAGGCCTCGCACACGACGATAAACGCCGAGATGTTGAGGATGAAATTCGGGGCCAGATCATGGAAATCCAGGCCATAGAAGAACATGAGCCCCCGGACAAAGGGGTGGAGTGGGAAGCCCAGTCCGCGGAGGAAATGGGGAAGGAGTACCACCCTCTCATGGGGCTCGGGGGTGGGGATGAGCTGCCCCTCGTCGGGGAGCCGGTGCGCGATATCGCTGGATAAATATCCGGCGCTCCGCAACTTCTTGATGTGCCCCTCCGTGACGGAGGAGGCCATCCACTTGCCTCCCACTCCGGACATTGTTGGAGAAGGTCGAGGTGAGATGTGCAGACTTTGGCACTGGAGCTCGAGTGCGCGGAGATGGATAAGCAAAGGAGGAAGAAGGTGTAGGTAAAAAGGTGGATCCTTATCCCCTTATATATGGGCGGACGAAACTATGTGTCCCCACCGGCCTGGTAAAACTCGCTTATCTCCCAAGCGCCACAATCAATGGTGCGGTTGGGTTACCCACGTCCGTATTGATGAGAATCACGGAATAAGGGGACACGATCTCTGCTTCGACAAGACGTGCCAAGGAAACCGCTTCACTAAATGCGCTGAGGTGGAATAATAAAAATGATTCGAGTAAAGGCTTGGTTGTGGTGTGACGTCACGCCACAAAATACGTCAGCAGATTGAGCTTGTGTAAATGTTATTCTCTCTACAGTGGTATGTGGAATTTATTTTGCAGAGCCGGACACTATCCTGGTGTTCACAATCTTCTATGAATTATTCGGAGGAGGAACCCGCCTTACAATGCCGAAGACAATATGCGCGTCGGACTAATCGTCATTGAAACCTTGTTAGAGGGCTCTTGAGGAGTCTGGACTAGGGGTGTCCGGATAGCGAACTATCATCATTGGCGGACTCCAAGACTATGAAGATACAAGATTGAAGACTTCGTCCCGTGTCCGGATGGGACTTTCCTTGGCGTGGAAGGCAAGCTTGGCAATCTGGATATGTAGATTTCCTACCATTGTAACCGACTACTGTGTAACCCTAGCCCTCTCCGGTGTCTATATAAACCGGAGGGTTTTAGTCCATAGGATGAACAACAATCATACCATAGGCTAGCTTCTAAGGTTTAGCCTCCTTGATCTCGTGGTAGATCTACTCTTGTACTACCGTATCATCAATATCAATCAAGCAGGAGTAGGGTTTTACCTCCATCGAGAGGGCCCGAACCTGGGTAAAAACATCGTGTCCCTTGTCTCCTGTTACCATCCGCCTAGACGCACAGTTCGGGACCCCCTACCCGAGATCCGCCGGTTGTGACACTGACACCAACCATGCTCCATGCATGCATTGGCATCCACCACCACCCGTGGGATGTGTGGCGCTCTCTATGGACGGATCTTTCTCGGCAGCAAATCCTCTAGCCAAATACTAGTAGCTTATATTGGCAGTTTTCTAGGGAGTACTCTTTTTTGAAAGAAGCACCAGTCTATTTTTCTTTATTTTACACAGTGTCACAACTTTGACCCAAAGGTCCAGAGCTATTTTAGGGTGATTGGCGTAGTACTCGGAGACTAATTCTAAGCATGATTTTCATTAGCTGTCACACTGATTGTAAGCATGAGTAGGTGGAAGATTAGGTTAGTACGAAGCTTACCTTAAACCCTACCGCCGCCGTTGAAATGAGGCGAGCGTCGAGGGAACCGTGGAGAATGGCGGGGAAGCGACGTCGCGCCATCCGGCCTCCTCTTGTGGTGGGAGAATGAATACTCCTGTGGCTCCGGCTGGCTCTGCACCCTCACGAACGGCACACCGTACTCGATCGATTCGTTATCCTCTGGGTGCTCGTCCTTCGACCTGTACACCCGCCACCTCCGCCTGACTTTTGCCTCGGGCGAATCTGTCTACTCCATCGCCCAGAGGAGATACTCGATGAACTCGAAGGACTGGGGCGTGACTGCTGCCGAGGAGTACATGTACATCGCCGCCCTCATCACCGTCGTCTCGCTCTTTCGCATACATTGCCACATGGCCATCACCGTGCTCGAAATATCCCACTCATCGTCAAACCAAGTAAGGATCTCCTTCAACCTGGCTAACTTTGCACAGTGCATTTGGTGATCTGCTGATTATTGCTTGCATCCTCTCCATAGATGTCTTACGAGGTGGTCGGTGCTAGCTTTGGAAGATGGGAGGAGAGACGATGGTCTTGCAATAGAGAAGAGGGAGAGGCGAGATGGTGGTTTTGGAATGGAGATGATGGAGAGGAGAGGAGGTGGTTTTGCAATGGAGAAGAGGGAGAGGCGACACGGTGATTTTGGAATGGAGATGATGGAGAGGAGAGGAGGTGGTTTTGCAATGGAGAAGAGGGAGAGGCGAGATGGTGGTTTTTGAATGGAGGTGATGGAGAGGAGAGGAGGTGGTTTTGCAATGGAGAAGAGGGGGAGGAGCGTGCGGCGGCGATTTAGGATTGGACGAGAGGGCCGGCGCGCTGTGACTGGATCAAAATCAAAATCAATTTACCCTTCAATTAAGAAAGCGACCCCATATTAACTAGTCTCCCTTTTATTCTGGGTCATAATTGACCATGATTTTCACAAATAAAATACATGTTATACATTGCAAAAATAATATAATTTGAAAGTATATTCAGATATGAACCAAACGATACAATTTTTGGTGACATGCATTCACATTTTGCTTGCCAAATACAGTACATGGTCAAACTTTACCCAAAATACGCAAAACAAAAAAACTTCCAAGACCAGCGCCGCTCTTCCGCTCTTCTCCTCTTAAACCACCAACGCTCCTCTCCTGTTCCAATCTAAATCCAGCATCGCTCCTCTCCTCTTCCATTTCAAAACCACCGCCCCTCCTCTCCTGTTCCAATCCAAAACCAGCGTCGCTCATCTCCCGTTCTAATCCAAAACTAGTGCTGCTCCTCTCCTCTTCCATTCAAAAACCACTGCCGGCGAGTGAAGGTGCTGCGGAGAAGTAGATCGATGGAGGAGTACAACCGATACATGAGGATCGCAGACGGCGAGCCTGTGAAGCTAGCTAGGATGTTGGAGATACAGTCTTGGTTTGACAACAAGGACCAACTAGCTGCGACGGCGACATCCATGGCCAAATATCTGCAACAGAGCAAAAAGGCGGCGATACTCCCGGAGGGAGTCGCGTGGGAGTACATAGAGCTGCTCCTCTGGGCCATGGAGCAAAATGATTCACCAGATCCGATCTGAGGGTGCGGTGGTGGGAGTATCGATCCCAGATGTAGCATCCACCAGAGATTAAAGGATCGAGCATCTATAGGGTGTCGTTTGTGAGGGTGTCATGCCAGAGCGAGCCGGTGGAGTCTTCGTCGACCGAAGCCAACTGCAAGAGGAGAAAAGCAGTTGGCCCGACGACGCTTCCCCGCCATCCTCTCCCTCGCCGGTCACATCGTCTCACGGGGCGGCTGTCTGCTGCCGAGGAATAGGAGGGACTGCCCCCCCCCCCCAGCCCAATAGTCGGGCAGGTTGTGAATTGTCAGTAGGAGCTTAGGGTTGTCAGTATTTGTAGGTTCTGAATTGTGTTTTGTGTTGTGTATTTTGAGAATACTTTCAGATATGAAGGTCTTTTTAATTTCACATTTGCAGTATTGAGCATATGAAGTATTTTATAAATTCTAGAGATCTATTTTTAGCACTTAAAAATGTAGTTTCATAGGAGTATAAAAGTGCGAACAATGTGATTCTCGGAGGAGAAACTACAAGTTTGATTTTAGATAAGCGCAAGTTCGATTTGAGATAAGAAATCGCAACTTTGAGGCGAGCATTTATATTAACACAGCCTTTTCAAGCGATGTGAACATCATGTTGGAAGTTTTATTCATGGTCGAAACTGGAACTACCAGCCAGTTAACATCATGCTGATCAACATTCATACATAGCACATCTTCATATGATGCACAGTCAAAAAGATATGCTATTTTCAAAATGCCCACACAATATCGAGTGTGCGAAAAACAGAGAAAACGAGGGACGATTTTTTGTCAAGTGTTGGACATGGTGTAAGTAGATGACAATGGGGACCCATATGTAAATAAAGGAAGAGGCAAAAAATTGGAAATATTTTCCCTGCACAGGTGGAATCGAACCCGGGCGGAACAGCTGTCGGGTAGTGTCACTTGGCCACTAGGCTAGTTCAGTTGTTTCGTCACTAATAAGGCACTTCCTCAGGTGGTTAGATCTCCTCCTGCGCCTTTGTGCGCTCGCCGCGACGCCATTGTCTGTCGTTGTGAACATATTGAACAAACGAGAGGAATGGAGAGGGGTATGCGTGAGAGGCGGACGGTCGGGACCCACCAGGTCTATGGTAAATGCAAGCAAGTGCCTCATCAAAAAATACTTCCTCCTAATGCTATCTTGACGTGGGGCCACGGTTTGCCAACATAGTTACATTTTTTGGCGCTTCAGCGTAGTTACTATAGGAGATAAATTCTGTGGCGGCCGGGAGGTGGCGGTATCATTTATTATCCTTTGGGCGAGCAAGTATCATTTGGGTTTTGGGCTGCCCCGTCTAGGCTTTCTTTTTTAACATGCGCAGCCCACGACATGCCGGTTTGTATTTTCTTGAGGGCCGTCATGTATCGACCGACATATGGACCTCCCATCCGATGTTTTATTTTTCCTAAAACATCAGCAGCCCAATTTATGTGTTTTTTTTTGAAGAAAACGCAGAGGTCTGTTCTATTTTTCTATATAAGAATAGGAACGCCTAGTCCAACTTATGTTTCTCTTCTAACTATATTATATATATTTAAATTATTTTATATGGTATTATATATTATTGTTATTGTCATCATATATTTAACAGATACTTACGTATGTAAGAAAACAATATCCCACATCTTATTAACTTATAAAAATAATTTCTTAACAATAAAATCCTGGATTTTTTTGGCAACGAAAATCCTGGTGATTGTGTACAAAAGCTTGGTAAGATTTAAGGACCAATGTAATAATAAATCACTTATTATTTATATATATGTAACAAAATGCTCAGCCCCTGTTTATTTTTTGATAACATTGCTGCGCCCACCCCAACATTATAATTAGAATCAGCCTAGCAAAATTGTGTATTTCGAGAAAGTGCAAATGGCCTGTAATTTTTTATGAAAAAAAATGGGCCGCATGAACGCTACATTATTTGTTCACCCAGCCAGCTAATGGACTGTAATTCAAAAAAAGATCAAATTGATTGTAAATTCTAACCTGCAAAAAAACTGTAAATTCTGAAGAAAAAAATGGTTGAATACGTGCCATATTTTTGGAAGCTGAAATGTGGGCCAATAGGTCGAAGCCAACGCAAGTCGTTGTCAACTTAGTCAACAAATGATTCTGACATCGTTACCGTTGGATTTACATCCAACGACCGGCATCCATCTTCAATCTCTCGTCTTCTTCCTCCAGCGCCGCCGGGACCACCTGCTCCCGCCTCCTGCTGCTAGCAACTCTGCTTAGCACGCTTCGCTGTGAAGCCCTACTCCACCGTTGGCTAGGTCATTCCTTCACCCCTCCACACCTCCTCTTCTTCTCCACCGACTGCCGAACCACACCGCACCAGAACCAGTTAACCCTCGTACACCTCTCCGTCTACGACTCTACTCCCGCGTCTTCCCATCTCCGGCTCGTTGTTGTCCGGGGCCTCGCCGTCGTCCACCACCTTGGATGCGCTCGGTGCGGAGTGGTCAATGTGGTCAATGAACGACACCATCGGAAGTAGATTGTGCATGGAGAGGCTGACAGCTGGGTCCACGGCCGCACGTAAGGAAATGCCTCCTTATTACGCGCAAAATAATGATTCCTCCACCTGACAGCTGGGACTCACCGGAAGGGCCTCTGTATTTCGCGAAAAAACGTTCCCCCTGCTGACAGGTCGAACCCACCAGCTATATCTTCGCACGCAAGGAAGTGCCTCCTTATTACGCACAAAAAAATGAATACCCCCCTCCCCTACTAGCTGGGACCCACCATAGTGGGAGGCTGACTTATGGGCCAACTAAGTTGGCGGGGACGGAGGGCTTTGTCAACTTAGTCAATATGGACGATTCTAGCTCCAGTGACCGTACGATGTCCATCCAACGGCCGTAGTGCTTCTTCAACCTCTGGTCTTCTTGCTCCAGCCGCCCAAACCAGCGCCGGTCGTGCCGCGTGCTCCTGCCTCCCGTGGCCGGCTGCGATGCCATGGAGGCCTCACCGCCCATACTACTCCCACCGCTGGCGGGCCATCCCTCTACTCACCCACACCCCCTGTTATTCTGCGGCGACGGCAGCCTCACACCGCAGCCGAACTAGTGAACCCTCGTACTCCTCTCTGCGTGGGCATCCACTGTCGTGTCTGCCCCGGTTCCGTGTCGTCCCCTTCCTAGGCCTCGCCGTCGTCCACCGCCTTGGTGCTCTCAGTGTGGCGTGGTCAATGTGGTCAACGACCGACTTCCATCGGAAGACATCAGACGTGGAGAGGCGGCGGTGGGTCCACGGCCGCAGCAAGGAAGTGCCTCCTTATTACGCAGACAATAATGATTCCTCCACCTGACAGTAGGGACCCACCGGACGGGCAACCGTATTTCATGAAAAAATGTTTCCCCCCTGACTGCTGGGACCCACCAGTTACATCTTCGCACGCAAGGAAGTGCGTCCGGGCAAAAAAAACGATTTGCCCCCCCTGACTGTTGGGACCCACCGGCTACATCTTCGAATGCAAGGAAGTGCCTGACAATCGGGACCCACCTGGTCGAAGCATACGTAGTGTTGTCATTCTGGTCGCGAATGTGTACGTACATACTGGTTGATGTAGAGGCGTGCACATGTCGTAGTAGAGGCGCGCACGTAGCTTGTACACGTACGTATAGCAGCCAGTGTGCAAGAAAGAAAATACAGCCACGTACGTACATACGGGTCGGGTCTCAAACGCCCACTCGCGCATACGTATGGCCAAGGATCATGTACATGGCTGGTTCGAAATGGAGAAATAGCGTCGTCGTCGTGTTCATGGGGAGCCAACCAGCTAGGTCGGAACAAAATGCATTGTCGTGTTCATCGGGAGAGCTTGGACGAAACATCCGATGGAAACGAGGCCTGGCGTACCGCAGAATGGAGGAAACGGCCTTGTGTTCGTCCGGCCACGGTCGAAACGGGATCTTGTTCATCGGGAGGGGTCTGGCGTACCGCAAAACGGAGGAAACGGACTTCTGTTTGACCTCCTACGGTCGAACCGGGGTCCTGTTGATCGGGAGGGGTGTGGCGTACTGCAAAAAAGAGGAAACGGACTTGTGTTGGAGGGCTACGGTCGAAACGGGGGTCCTGTTCATCGGGAGGGGTGTGGTATCGCAAAACGGCACTCCACGGGATACTGTTCATCTCCACCGTCGACCTCCTCCAGCCTCCACGGGCTACTGTTCATCCACCGTCGACCTCCTCCAGCCTCCACCTGCGACTGTTCATCCACGGGCTCCTATTCATCCAGCCTCCACCGCGCGCTACTCCACCGGCTACTGTTCAACCAGCCCTCTCCACGGGCTCCTGTTCAACCACCCCTCCACGGGCTACTGTTCATCCAGCCCTCCACCGGGTACTGTTCGACTAGCCCTCCACGGGGTCGTCCTGTTCATCCAGCCCTCCACGGGGTCCTGTTCATCCAGCCCCAACCGGCCCGATCGATCGGGGTCCTGTTCATCCAGAGGCAACACCACGGGGTCCTATTCATCCAACCCCACCGGGAACTGTTCATCCAAATCCCCCAAAGAACGCCTTTGTTCATCGAGGCGGCATCGCCGGGTTCGATTAGCGGCGAGAGCGAAGAATCGCTCAATCGGGTTCAGTTAACAGCCATCGATCGATCGCTCCGGTTCAGTAACGCGTAACCTGCAGTGCAATCGCTCGGGTTCAGTAGGCGAACGCCTCGCTCGGGTTCAGTTAGAGCCCAACGCTCGCACCCACGCGCGTGTGTGTACGAGAGAAACACGCAAACCTTCGTGCATCGCTCGGCCCCGACCATCCACCGTAATCGGGAACACCCCAATATTTTCCTCGCCCTCGCTTCTACCACGGTTTTTTCCGTCATGGACGGCCCAAAGAATGTCAAGCAGCTGCGTGTCCGGCCCGCCTAGGACGAAAAGCCCATTTTCTATCATGATTTTTTGTCATAGAAGTAGGAGCCCACCACATCTATGATGATATCGGGTTTTGTCACAATTATCGTCATAGAAGTGTCATAAGTATGACAGAAAAAATTTCGTTCGGCCCAAAATGTCACGGATGTGTCTTTTTTTTGTAGTGCAAGCTAGTCAACTAGAGGCTCACTAGGGACATGTTGTGGTCTATGTATTCACACATGTATTACGGTCTCCGGTTAATACAATTATATGAACAATAGACAATTATCATGAACAAGGAAATATAATAGTAACTATTTTATTATTGCCTCTAGGGCATATTTCCAACATCCTCCTCCATGGCCTCCCCCTAGATGGGGAGAGGTTCTCCATCTGGTCCTTGGCCTCCATGGCAATGATGCCCCCCTACAGGATCCTCCTCCATGGCCTCCGGTGATAATGGCCCCCTCCGGCAGGGTGCCGGAGAGGGCCTAGATTGATTTTTCATGGCTACAAAGGCTTGCGGCGGCGGAGCTCCCAATCTAGGTTTATTTATGGGGGTTTTGGTATTTATAGGAATTTTTGGCGTCGGTCTCACGTCAAGGGGGTCCACGAGGCAGCGACAAGGTAGGAGCACCCTCCCGGAGGGTATGGCGCACCCCCCTACCTTGTCGTCGCCTCAGGACTCTTCTGGTCCAACTCTTGTGCTTCGGGGTTCTCTTTTGGTCCATAAGAAATCACCATAAATTTTTAGCCCATTCCGAGAATTTTTATTTCTGCACAAAAAACGACACCACGGTAGTTCTGCTGAAAACAACATCAGACTGGGTTATTTCTAATCAAATCATACCAAACCATATAAATTTTTTGTAAACATGGCATGAATACTTCATAAATTATAGATAAGTCAGAGACGTATCAGCCGGTACAACCGCTTGAAGACATGCCTTAGGGTTTGCCAAACCAAAGGTGTTACAACCGCCCGGGGGCAGCGGTAGAACCGTTGGCAAACCTCCTGTGACGCCCGGATAATTAGGCTACAGTAAAACTCTGCTAATGATGCCACGTCACCACTCTTACTGTCGTAAACCTCGCGATGATTCAATCCCGCCCGAATTCAAAATTCAAATCAAGGCAAACAAGAAAAGTTTTCAAACATTAAAACTAAAATGTTCTATATGTTCCAAATATTGCATAAATAATTGTGGTGGAGAATCCACATTTTTATAAAGTATTTAATTGCCTTTGAAATAAATAAAACAGTAATAAAAACAAATAGTTAAGTGCCTTTACTAATTAATAAATTATCAAACAAAAATTAATTGGGGACTAGACATTTTGTGACGGTGGACTAAACTGAAATACTAAATTAGATCTGTATATATTTTCTGAAACTAAAATAAGCAGTAACTAAAATAAAGCAGAAAAGTAAATAAATAGAAAAAAAAGGAAAAAACACAAACCCCGGCCTTTGGGCCACGGCCCAAAGAGCCACTCAGACGCTTGAGCCGGCCCAGTGGCCTCCCTTAACCCCCCACCCCGACCAAACCCTAACCCACCCCGTCGCCCCACTCCTCCCCCCGAAAATATCTCCTTCCCCTCTCCCCCGATTTGGATCGGGATCGAGGAGGTTGTCGACGCCGACGCCCCGCGCCCGGACTCCGTCGCCCCGCCGCCCCTTGCCGGCGCTCCCCCACCGGCCTGCCTCCTCTACACCGTCGTCCCCGTCACCCCCCTCGACCACCGCGGCCTAGTCCCTACACTGCCGGTGAGGCCCCGGCCTCTCCCCTCTTCCTCTCCCTGTGTTGGACGTCGCCATGCCCGCCGTCCCATGTGCGCGCTCACTACGCCATGCCCGCGCACCGCACCTGCCAGTTCCGCCGTCGCCTGGTACCGTAGCTCCGCGCCCCGACTCCTTCCGCCCCTGCTGCCGGCCCGCGCCCGTGGACGCTTCCCCTTGCTCGCGCGCGGCTCGACGCGGCTCTACCGCACCACGTTGTCGCGTCGTGCTCGCCCCTCAACGCCGTCGCCTCCTTGCCGCTCCCGTGTGGTTTCGCCATGAGCTGCAGCAGCTGCTCTGTGCTGCGGGGCTGCCGCCACCACCACCGCAACTCCCGCTTTCGCCCACTCGTGCGTGGCGCGCCCGCTCATGAGTGCTCCGTGTCCCCGCCTCCGCCGTTCCTCTCTCGCGCCTCTCGCTCCTCCTTGCGCCCTCCCCATGCGCTCGCCGTGGCAGCGCTCGGCGAGCCACCATGCACCGGTGGCTACTGCTCGGGACTACGCTGTTCGGGCGCCCGCCCGCTGCTGCCAGAATCGCTAAGGCCCCCGCCCATGACAAACGGGCCCCGGCGTAAGAAAAAAAAAAAGGTTTTTTAAAAAAAAGATTTAATAATAATAATAATAATAATATAAATAATTAAAATAATTAAAATATTAGTTAGTTAATTAATTAACTTAATTAATCTGATTAGATTAACCTAATCACCTAGTTTAGTTAATTAATCTGTAAGGTTAGTTAATAGTCGATGACATGCGGGACCCACACGTCGATTGACCCGATCAACACCTCATTGACTGGCGGCGTCATCTTGATGTCATCTTGACATCGGCGTGCACTATTACGGATAATGTTAGAATTAAATAGTTAAATAAATTCTAAAAATGATTAAAACTTTAGAAAATCATATAAAATAAACCGTAGCTCGGATGGAAAAACTTTGTACATGAAAGTTGCTCGAGCAGCGAGGCGAATCCGGATCGCAACCCGTTCGTCGCCGCACATCCCTAGCATAGTGAACCTGCAACATTTCACCTCCGGTTCATCTGTCCGAAAACACGGAACACCGGGGATACCTTCCCGGATGTTTCCCCCCTTCACCGGTATCCCCTCTTACCGCGTTAGAACACGTCTAGCTCCGCGTATTGCCATGTTATGCTTTATGTTGCTTTGATTGCTCTATTATTTATTTGTGTTCCCCCTTCGTTACTTCTTTCGGTGAACCCGAGGCTATGGCGACCCTGTTCGACTACACGAAGACGACCCACTCTCTTGCCAGAGCAACCAGCAAGCCCCCCTTGATCACCGGATATCGCCTATTCTTCTCTATCTTGCTTGCATTAGAGTAGTGTAGCATATTCTTGTTTGATTACTCCTATTACATTGCATAGCTTGACATTGTTGCTACATCTGTTGATACCTTACCGCAATCCTAAATGCTTAGTATAGGATGCTAGTTTATCATCATTGGCCCTACATTCTTGTCGATCGCCTTGCTATACTATCGGGCCGTGATCACTTGGGAGGTGATCACGGTATATACTACATACATACATACTATACAGATGGTGACTAAAGTCGGGTCCGCTCAAGAGTACCCATAAGTGATTCGATGAGGGGCTGAAAGGACGGTGGCTCCATCCGGTAGAGGTGGGCTGGGTTCCCGACGGCCCCGATTGTTACTTTGTGGCGGAGGCGGCAGGCGAGTTGAGACTACCTAGGAGGCAGTGGGCTGGCCTGTTCGGCGTTCGCGGATACTTAACACGCTTAACGAGATCTTGGTATTTGATCCGAGTCGGCCATTTGGTCTATACGCACTAACCATCTCGTGGGAGTAGTTATGGGTATCCCGGCGTCGTGGTATCACCGAAGCCTTCTTGGCGTCGGCGGCGAGTGGCGTGGCCGGATTGGAGCGTAAGCTGCGCTTGTATTAGGGGCTAGTTACGCTTCCGGCCGCGTTATAACGTGCAGGTGTGCTAAGGCGATGGGCCCAGACCCCTGTGCGCTTAGGTTTAGACCGGCGTGTTGACCGCTCTGTTGTGCCTAGGTGGGGCTGCGGCGTGTTGATCTTCCGAGGCGGGCATGACCAGAAAGTGTGTCCGCCAAATGGGATCAAGCGTGTTGGGTTATGTGGTGCACCCTGCAGGAAGTTTAATCTATTGAATAGCCGTGTCCCTCGGTAAAAGGGCGACCGGAGTTGTACCTTGACCTTATGACAACTAGAACTGGATACTTAATAAAACACACCCTTCCAAGTGCGGATACAACCCGGTGATCGCTCTCTAACAGGCGCCGAGGAGAGGATCGCGGGTAGGATTATGCTATGCGATATTCTTGGAGATGCTACTTGGTGATGCTACTTGGAGATGCTACTTGGAGGACTCCTATCTACTCTCTTCTACATCTTTGTGAGGCGGAGGCTGCGAAGCGTAGTCTTGACAGGATTAGCTATCCCCTCTTATTACGGCATTCTGCATTCGGTCCTTGATATGGCCTTTTACACATATACACATGCATATGTAGTGTAGCTCCTTGCTTGAGTACTTTGGATGAGTACTCACGGTTGCTTTCTCCCCTTTTCCCCTTTCCTTCTTTACGGTTGTCGCAACCAGATGTTGGAACCAGGGCAGGCGCCACCGTCGATGGCGACTACTACTGGAGGTGCCTACTACTACGTGCAGTGGCGGCGGCGACCGGGGAGTAGTTTAGGAGGATCGAGGCAGGAGGCTGCGCCTCTTCGTCTGTATCCTAGTTTGTGCTAGCCTTCTTAAGGCAAACTTGTTTAACTTATGTCGTACTCAGATATTGTTGCTTCCGCTGACTCGTCTATGATCGAGCACTTGTATTCGAGCCCTCGAGGCCCCTGGCTTGTATTATGATGCTTGTATGACTTATTTTACTTTTAGAGTTGTGTTGTGATATCTTCCCGTGAGTCCCTAATCTTGATCGTACACGTTTGCGTGCATGATTAGTGTACGATTAAATCGGGGGCGTCACAAGTTGGTATCAGAGCCGACTGCCTGTAGGAATCCCCCTTCCACACTCCTTGGCCGAAGTCGAGTCTAGACATTGCAAAACTTTTACTAACATGGCTGTGTGGCCCATGGGCCCACGTCGCCATTGGGTGGTAGTAGGATCTTTTACTCCTTGTCTATACTCTTGGACTCTGATCTCTCTTCTATTCGGGTTAAATGAATTTTGCTAAATCTAACATTACGATCTCGTTATCACTTTCACCCGGAGAGCCCCTTACTACTAAGGATCGCCTCACGCACATGAAGACCTCGAAGATACTCACCGCGTTAACCCGAGAACTTGTCTTCATCGCGTTTGCAATTCCCTTCCACCGTCAACCCTTATGGATAACTACTTGCGGTTGTTATTCTTACATTCATCGATTGGTCTTGTTATTACGAGATACCCGAAACACTAAATCGTTGTTTCGATAATCCTTTGAGCTTCTTGCCTTGCTGTTCTTTGTCACTGAATACCCCTACGGATAATTCTCGCACTTATCGAGTATCCGCTTATCCCCAGTTGTTCATATGCTTTTCAAATTACTTGGAAATACTACCCGATCTTCCGAGTATCCTCTTCAAACTATTGCTCGGCAAATACTTGTCTGCTTGCAATATGGATGTTTTCCATATGTGTAGCTATATTCATTAGTATCCTTTGACACGATCATTTTGATCCTATCGATTCAACATGTGTGTGAAAGCACGCAATCATCAGTTGATCCTTTTAAATTATCTTTTCGGCTCAGACGTCCTTTTAAACATGAGCTGGTTCTCAACAAATCCAAATGCCATCGCTTGTATCCCTAAGGCTATTCTACTTATCCATCCCTAATCAGAACATTGCTTCTGATCCCTTGATTTGAAAATCATAAATTCCTTTGCATTTGAGCTCTGGGTTAGTTAGTTGTTTCCATAATCCAATGCCTCCGCACTGTTACTTCCTCTGGTTGTGTGCCGATGCTCACATCAGCTCTGTTATGGACCAGCAGATCCTTTCTTGGATTTTATCTGATAGCGTCCTTCATATTCAATTCCTTTGGAAGTCTTTCTCCATTGGTAAATCCTATCCTCTGATTGACCAACCATGCTCTGCTTTCGAGCTGGTGGTATTTACCATTGAAGCTTGTGGTATGTATTTGCACGATATCCTGATGGGTTGAACCTTTGCCTTCCTTAATATGTGTGAACTCGAAAGTTTTCACGAGTCATACTCATCTGGTATTTTGCCAGATAAATTTTTAACAATACCACTTCATCGAACGCGAGAAGTGAATGAAAGGTTATGCATTGGAGAAGTGGGAGTCGACCTTGAACTTTGTGTTCATGCCCATGGACACGGTGTAGAACTTATCATGAAAGCTTCTCTTAAAATAATTATCCCCTTGATATAATTTCATCTTATATCTGGGATTTGGTCTTTTGCAATCGTGGTTTCCGACCATATTGTTCTTCCTTGATCCAATTTCTCGGACAAGTTCAAGCACTTGTCTTCTACGGATCAATACCCCAGTCCAACCTCTACTTTGATCCGTCTTCGAGTATTACCCCCTGGTATCTCGAGATTGTCGCAGGCGCATAACTTATTATGAGTTCTTCTTCAAGTACTACATTCTCATTGATTCCAATTTTTCACGTGCTTGAGTTATTAAACACTCCGGGACATCGATAAGCGAATCGAGTCCGCATCGCGATTAAACAACTCTTAGTAATCTTCTTTGCTTATGAGTTTGTACTCGATCACGTCATCCCTAGCTTTGATCGGCTATATCATTACCATGCTAAATTTTAAGCTGTGCTACGGTCCTTCCTTCGGAGCACAATTTTCGACGATGAACTAACCTTACGTCAATCCTCCTCGTCATATCATTTCGCCTTGAACAACAAGCTTGGTTTCGAGTTTGTGTCGTGTCCGTGGTTCCAATAACCTTTCGCTTCATCATTCTTTGACTTGATGTCATCGCAGATCGATTACACCTGCATAAACCTCTCAACAATTGTGTCGTGATCATCATCAACATTTTGAGCTCTTACAGGATATCAATTGAATTCATGATGAGAAATACCATCCTTGCCCTCGATGATTGTGTATCATCGACCACTTTATTGCCTTCCCTCCAACACAAACTTGTTCGTGTTTCGTGATATACCTTGAATTCCTTGCTACCCATCATTGTTCTTCTTTACCTTGGAGTATTACCACCCTTACGTCAAGAATGCCGTGGGAATTTCACCACCTCTTAAGGATTCTTGGTATAGTGATACTTCTCACCATCACCATTTTTCTTGGTCCTTGTGTTGATCCCGACCGGGGTACCAACAAGTGAGCGGTGCTGTTTGGATTCTGCCTAGTTAGCAACCCTATTGCTTTGAAGTTAATGGTCGGCCATTCATTCTTAGACTATTGATTATTGAATCACCATTCTGACATTGGTCGTGCAGCCCAACCCATATTTCGGGCGCACCTTTCAACCAATGTTTAACTGTGTATGTTTCCTCAAACATGCTTCATTATATCATTTGATCTGACAAATGCTATCTCCTTATCCACATAATTGAGGAGATGCATCTTTTGGATGCCTCGTTGAATTATCGCTAAGTCCATCAGCCACCTCATCATCCTCTTCTTGCTTTAATGATGAACTCTTGTTTCGGAACTTGCTTCCATAGTTCATTTCCCGAGAATCTTGCAAAGTCATTTCGTCTATTTGTGTTGCACCTTTTCTTCTCGGACATCCTGAGTCTGAGTTATCATGACACCAATCGGATCTGAATCTCGGTCAGATATGATGGTTGGGACAACTTTCCAAGAGTTATGATGTTGGTCCTTTGATGACCCGGTAACATGATGTCATGCCTAGCACCCCCCCGGGTGGAGGACATATCGTTATAATTTCTTTTGCAAGGATGACCACTCTTCCTGGAGGAAATGGTAAGACTTATTCTATAAGTTGTTTCCGATGGATCATTTGTATCCAAAGTCCGACCTTTGCTTGAAGACCATGTCACTGCTATCTCGAAGCATGTCTGTGGTACTCCGATTTTCAACAAGAACATTTGAAGCCCAATGCTAAATGTTTCCTGCTCAATTATCCAGACACCGCTGTATGGGTAATGTCATGAAATTCCTCTCCCCTTACATAAATGGTCTTCTACTTTCTATCCTGTCAAGGATATCATGCTCTGTTTGTCCTTGGGAAGGAAATACCCCTGAGATATGTGTTTTAACACATTTTCCTTTCAATTGTTCATTTAATCGATAGCCATATTTTCCTTTCCATTGTTTGGGTTAACCTTTCTTGTGATCTATATGACCTAGCAGTAATATTCTCCTGCTTATGTAAACACCTCGTGGTACCGCTCTGTCAGTAAGACCCTGTACTATTGTTGATGACATTCCGGTAGCCACCGATGGACGAGAACCTTGCCTATTGGCCGCCCCGTTCAACGAGCAGGAAAATGGTTCCTTGGTATCGCTATTGTTGCCGACATAACTGATAGGCTACTCTCTGACACGCCTTGCTATCGTGACCGTGCAAGATGTCGGCCCCCTTCCTACCTTCAACCACATGGTGGGCCCATAACCCACAGTTCCACAGGATCGAAACCTGACTCTCTTGTACACCCCCTGTTCCCAGAGTTAGTCCTCATGCGTGGACTCGTATGTAATTCACGGACCACCGTCCCAAGTGATCTATTTTGGTATCAGACGCAATACTTATTCTCGTTGCCCTGAACCCCTTTCACCTTCTGATTAGGCATCGAACGCTTGCCTATCCGTTTGAAACTTCTCATGGTACCTCCTTACTTTGCTCTCGATATTTTCTTAAGATTCCATTCGAGAGTAACTTCCGCCACCTTCCTCGATGTTATCGACCAGATAGTCAACCTTGTAGAGGTCTGTCCTTTTGAAGCTACCCCTTATCCTTTCCGTAAGTACGATGAAGATTCCCAAGGAAGGACGACCACTTCATCATGATGACCCGAAGCAGAGAACTGAAGACATCAATGTAATGGATCGACCTCTTGAGAAGAACAACCAACACCGAGAAGACTCGTTAGAATTTCGTAACGGACCTTCCCCTAGACCCCTCTTAAATCTCGGGACGAGATTTCTTGTAATGGAGGAGAATTGACGCCTTGGATAATTAGGCTACAAGATAAAACTCGCTAATGATGCCACGTCACCACTCTTCTTTGTCGTAAACCTCGCGATGATTCAATCCCTTGAATTCAAAATTCAAATCAAGGCAAACAAGAAAAGTTTTCAAACATTAAAACTAAAATGTTCTATATGTTCCAAATATTGCATAAATAATTGTGGTGGAGAATCCACATTTTTATAAAGTATTTAATTGCCTTTGAAATAAATAAAACATAATAAAACAAATAGTTAAGTGCCTTTACTAATTAATAAATTATCAAACAAAAATTAATTGGGGACTAGACATTTTGTGACGGTGGACTAAACTGAAATACTAAATTAGATGCTGTATATATTTTACAGAAACTAAAATAAACGGTAACTAAAATAAAACAGAAAAGTAAATAAATAGAAAAAAAAGGAAAAAAAACACAAACCCCCCCGGCCCACTGGGCCACGGCCCAGCAGGCCACCAGACCGCCAGGCCGGCCCAGCCGGCCTCCCCTTACCCCCCCACCCCGACCAAACCCTAACCCACCCGTCGCCCCTCCTCCCGAAAATATCTCCTTCCCCTCTCCCCCGATTTGGATCGGGATCGAGGAGGTTGTCGACGCCGACGCCCCGCGCCCGGACTCCGTCGCCCCGCCGCCCCTTGCCGGCGCTCCCCCACCGGCCTGCCTCCTCTACACCGTCGTCCCCGTCACCCCCCTCGACCACCGCGGCCTAGTCCCTACACTGCCGGTGAGGCCCCGGCCTCTCCCCTCTTCCTCTCCCTGTGTTGGACGTCGCCATGCCCGCCGTCCCATGTGCGCGCTCACTACGCCATGCCCGCGCACCGCACCTGCCAGTTCCGCCGTCGCCTGGTACCGTAGCTCCGCGCCCCGACTCCTTCCGCCCCCCTGCTGCCGGCCCGCGCCCGTGGACGCTTCCCCTTGCTCGCCGCAGCTCCGGCACGGCTCTACCCGCACCACGTTGTCCGCGTCGTGCTCGCCGCCCCAACGCCGTCGCCTCCCTTGCCGCTCTGGCGTGCGTGTTTCGCCATGAGCTGCGGCCATTTGCTTCAGTCTTTGCGGGGCCGCCACCACCACTGCGAACTCCGCTTCGCCGCTCGTGCGTGGCGCGCCGCTTCATGAGTGCTCCGTGTCCTCGCCTCCGCCGTTCCTCTCACGCGCCTCGCTCCTCCTTGCGCCCTCCCTATGCCTTTCGCCGTGGTGGCGCTCCGCGAAGCCACCCGCTGCGCCCGGTGGCTCTGCTCGGGACTTCGCTGTCGGGCGCCCGCCCGTTGCTCGCTCAGAATCGCTAAGGCCCCTGGCCCATCGACAAACGGGCCCCAGGCCTGAAGAAAAAAAAAAAGGTTTTTTAAAAAAAAGATTTAATAATAATAATAATAATAATATAAATAATTAAAATAATTAAAATATTAGTTAGTTAATTAATTAACTTAATTAATCCTGATTAGATTAACCTAATCACCTAGTTTAGTTAATTAATCTGTAAGGTTAGTTAATAGTCAATGACATGCGGGACCCACACGTCAGATTGACCCAGTCAACACCTCTGTTGACTGCTGATGTCATGCTGACATCAGCGTGCACTATTCGGATAATGTTAGAATTAAATAGTTAAATAAATTCTAAAATGATTAAAACTTTAGAAAATCATATAAAATAAACCGTAGCTCGATGGAAAAACTTTGTACATGAAAGTTGCTCGAGCAGACGAGACGAATCCGGATACGCAACCCGTTCGTCGCCGCACATCCCTAGCATAGTGAACTGCAACATTTCACCTCCGGTTCATCTGTCCGAAAACACGGAACACCGGGGATACCTTCCCGGATGTTTCCCCCCTTCACCGGTATCCCCTCTTACCGCGTTAGAACACGTCTAGCTCCGCGTATTGCCATGTTATGCTTTATGTTGCTTTGATTGCTCTATTATTTATTTGTGTTCCCCCTCCGTTACTTCTTTCCGGTAGACCCCGAGACTGCCGGCGACCCCTATTCGACTACACCGAAGACGACCCCACTCTCTTGCCAGAGCAACCAGGCAAGCCCCCCCCCCTTGATCACCAGATATCGCCTATTCTTCTCTATACTGCTTGCATTAGAGTAGTGTAGCATGTTACTGTTTGATTACTCCTATTCTGTTGCATAGCTTGACATTGTTGCTACATCTGTTGATACCTTACCTGCAATCCTAAATGCTTAGTATAGGATGCTAGTTTATCATCATTGGCCCTACATTCTTGTCAGTCTGCCTTGCTATACTATCGGGCCGTGATCACTTGGGAGGTGATCACGGTATATACTACATACATACATACTATACAGATGGTGACTAAAGTCGGGTCCGCTCAAGAGTACCCGCAAGTGATTCGATGAGAAATTTGAAAGGACGGTGGCTCCATCCGGTAGAGGTGGGCTGGGTTCCGACGGCCCCGATTGTTACTTTGTGGCGGAGCGCAGGCAGGTTGAGACTACCTAGGAGGCAGTGGGCTGGCCTGTTCGGCGTTCGCGGATACTTAACACGCTTAACGAGATCTTGGTATTTGATCCGAGTCGGCCATTTGGTCTATACGCACTAACCATCTACGTGGGAGTAGTTATGGGTATCCCGACGTCGTGGTATCACCGAAGCCTTCTTGACGTCGGCCGATCGAGTGGCGCGGCGGATTGGAACGTAAGCTGCGCTTGTATTAGGGGCTAGTTACGCTTCCGGCGCGTTATAACGTCTTGTGTGTGCTAAGGCGATGGGCCCGCACCCTGTGGCGCTTAGGTTTAGACCGGCGTGTTGACCGCTCTGTTGTGCCTAGGTGGGGCTGCGGCGTGTTGATCTTCCGAGGCGGGCATGACCCAGAAAGTGTGTCGGCCAAATGGGATCAAGCGTGTTGGGTTATGTGGTGCACCTGCAGGAAGTTTAATCTATTGAATAGCCGTGTCCCTCGGTAAAGGACGACCCGGAGTTGTACCTTGACCTTATGACAACTAGAACTGGATACTTAATAAAACACACCCTTCCAAGTGCCAGATACAACCCGGTGATCGCTCTCTAACAGGGCGCCGAGGAGAGGATCGCCGGGTAGGATTATGCTATGCGATGTTACTGGAGATGCTACTTGGTGATGCTACTTGGAGATGCTACTTGGAGGACTCCTATCTACTCTCTTCTACATGCTGTGAGACGGAGGCTGCCAGAAGCGTAGTCTTCGACAGGATTAGCTATCCCCCTCTTATTCTGGCATTCTGCAGTTCAGTCCACTGATATGGCCTTTTACACATATACACATGCATATGTAGTGTAGCTCCTTGCTTGCAGTACTTTGGATGAGTACTCACGGTTGCTTTCTCCCCTTTTCCCCTTTTCCTTCTTTACGGTTGTCGCAACAGATGTTGGAGCCCAGAGCGACGCCACCGTCGATGGCGACTACTACACTGGAGGTGCCTACTACTACGTGCAGGCTGGCGGCGACGCGACCAGAGTAGTTTAGGAGGATCGAGGCAGGAGGCTGCGCCTCTTCGATCTGTATCCTAGTTTGTGCTAGCCTTCTTAAGGCAAACTTGTTTAACTTATGTCTGTACTCAGATATTGTTGCTTCCGCTGACTCGTCTATGATCGAGCACTTGTATTCGAGCCCTCGAGGCCCCTGGCTTGTATTATGATGCTTGTATGACTTATTTTACTTTTAGAGTTGTGTTGTGATATCTTCCCGTGAGTCCCTAATCTTGATCGTACACGTTTGCGTGCATGATTAGTGTACGATTAAATCGGGGGCGTCACACCTCCTGAGAACAGCAACCCCAGGGTATCACCCCTGGGGCGATGGTTGCACCGGATGTACCGGACAAGCGGTACAATCGCTTGGCTCGGCTGTACAACCGCTAGGGAGTTTTCTCCTCGCGGAAGGATATATGGTGGGTGGAATGGAAAGTGTACGTGCATTGATTCACCCAATACCTTCTGATGATGATTCCCTCTTAATAGTATGGGTTTCTTACGACGAAAGAAATAAACACGTAGAAAACATCATCTTCGTTCTTTTCCATCGGGAGGGAATGCCTAAGCATCTTGTATCAAACAAAGTATACCTGAGAAACTTGGCACACGATTAGACCGCAAAGTGAGTTGTCATCATCACCACAACAATAAGGCGGGAAATGCCCTAACAATATGTTTATAGTATAACATGTTCATAACCACACCATATGTATCACCATTATATTCATGCATGCATGGGTTTAAACACACTATGATCTCTTATTCAAATATCTGAATCCACTTTTATAATGAATTATGATCTGTGTTAGTCTTTTACACCCACACAATCATCTTCTCTTTGTAGCTAGCACTAACTTTCTCTTGTGCATGCACACGCCCTTCTTGCCCTCCCCCTCCCTCGGCATTCTTTCCATTGCGCACATTTATTAATTTTCTTTGTCATTCTTCCACGGTCTCTATAGGTCTCCCCAGCTCCTTCTTTTCAACAAACACCAATCGATATACCTCTCTAGCCAGGTCTATCTACCACATACACACACTTTCCCTCTTCTCCTCTCACCATCCATGCCCCCTATCTCTCATGTGGTCCCACACACATCCACACTCTCGTCCCTTTTTTCATCGATCTCACACTCACACACTCATCCCCCTCTCTATATAGTAGGCCTCTCGCACGACCTCCTAGGCGCATCCCTGTCTCTCTATCCGTCTTTCCGGAGTCCGGACCTTATTTGCCTCTAGCACATGCATGTATACCGGTCGATCTCCCTCTATACATATTGCTAGGTCGACTATTACTGTTTTTTTCCCACGCACCAATCAATCTACCTCACTAGTTATGTCTCTGCCTTTCTCCGACACACGACAATTGATCTACCTATCTAGTTAGGTGTGCTTACCACAGACATATTGTTCCCCCCTCATCATCCATGCATGCCTCCCGACCCGTCTCTCACACGCACGCGCACACACAGACACACATCCCCTCTCTTATTGATATTGTAGTCGTACCTTCCGTTTGTCTAGTAGGGCTCTCCCACCATCTCCGAGAAGCAACTCCATCACCACCCCTCCGGCACTCTAGCTCTGTCTCTCTCCAAACCTTATTTCTGTCCTAAACATATGTATGGATGTCGATCGATCTCCCTTAATACATAGCTAGGTCTCTCCTTCTCCACACATATATCAGTCGTTCTACCTCTCTAGTTAGGTCTCTACCTCCCCCCCCCCCCCCCACACACACACACAAGCACACACTCTGATAGTCGAACGCTCTAGTTAGGTCCCTGCCACACACAAACTGCACCTCTCCCCTCTCACCTTCCAGTAGGGCGGCCACCCTATATCTTTGACCTGCGCACACACAATTTTGCTATCTCTCTATCATTCTCGCGCCCATACTTCATCCCTCTCTTCCATTCTATCGATATCTCACGTCGATGATCCCTCCCCTCTCTTTTCGTGGATCGCCCCCTCTATATAAAATATATCTAGGTCTCTGTTTCACACACATTGCATATGTTACTTTTTTGAGATATAATCGACATGTATTCCCTGTCTATCTGTCACGCACACAAGTACACTTACGAAATCACGCAAAAAAACACTCATGAACGCACACACCATCTCTCTTTAGGTGTGTATCTCTCTCTCTCTCTCACACACACACACACACACACACACACGTAGGTGGGGCACGTGCACGAAGAGAAGTGATGCACGCACGACGGGCGTATTCAGGTCATGTAGTGGTTGTTCACTTTATGGAGGGTCATATACCACGAAACAAAGTGCGACTTGACGTGTTATTTTTAAATAAAATTTTATTCCTCAATAGCACGTACTACAAAATATAAAACGATTTGTATATCAAGAAAAAAGAAATAGACAGGAGCCTCAATGCTTGCTTGGTGGGGAAGGTTGGTCTAACTAAAACAAGTTAGACTTGAGACAAACCCAAAACTTCAATTATCTAAATCGGAAGTAGTTTTTGATATTGCAGACATGGATACGTTTTTCAATAAACTTGATCAACATTCATGAAGATTGACTTAAAAAAATACAATGTGCACCAAGCAAAATTTAGAGCTCGATACTAAGATATTATGGACCCTAAGATATGTTTCACTTAAGCGCCACAATTAATCAGTGGAGGCATGTGATTTTGTCTCTTTTTTTCCTCTCATGGACAGAGAGGTACTCAATCAATTTAAGAGACAATATATCCAAAAAGTAATCAAAGCAATTTTCTTCGTAAAAAATATGGAACTACACATGCAACAACAAACGGTAGAATTGCATAACAAAGAACTTTGTATCCTAATTACGACAAACTTGTCCAGTCACAAAGTTACAACTTCCAGTTTTCTAATAGAGGCCTCAAACATCGTTCAGGCGTACGGTTGGCAGTTGGCACACATGACTTCATAACATCGAGGAGTACTTTCAATGAAAATTTATATATAGCCTCCCCGCAGTCTGCAATCCGTACTGTTAGGACCTGGCTACTTGCAAGTGAACTCAAAAATGCAAAAATACACAACCCTGTGATGAATTCATCACTTCTTTCCGCCTCCAGAAACATTGAACTTGAAGAAGATGATGTCTCCATCCTGCACCACGTACGTCTTCCCTTCCTGCCTGTACTTCCCAGCAGCCTACAATCCATCAATGCCAAACGGTTGCGTAACTCATAACATTGAGTTTAAAGATCAAAAGTAAGGCAACTGATACAGATCTAACATAGACTAGTGTTTGCACACCTTCACAGCAGATTCACTGCCCAGCTCTTTTAGATCTTCAAACTTCATTACCTGATCAAAAAAAGTAGATTTATATATATGAACTATCAAGGTTCCAAATGTGCATACAGTCAAGTAAACAATGCCATAGTAACGGCCATAACAGTGTGCATTTCCAATTTCAAAGCAGAAGTACCAAAATATTATGAAAGAGAAAAAAGAAATGTCGTTTATCATTTTGAACACCGCAAACAGAAATACATCAAGTTAACATAATGAAAGGAGCTTCAGTAAACATCAAGATTTGAAAAAAAAACAAGCATGCCTAAGCATCAATGTACCTTGGGGACAACACTTTGGCATAATGAAGTGCAAATAGTAAGAATAGCAACAGTTAAACTAAACTGTCAACAAAGAATGCCACAGTTCAATTATTCCAAATGAAGGAATTGTGTCTAGCTATTTCAGAAAGGACTCTACCTCAGCACATATGAAGCCTCTTTCAAAATCAGTGTGAATTGCACCAGCAGCTTGCGGAGCTTTACTTTGACGTCTGATCTGCCAGCACTTCACCTGAAAAGAGAATTCAAGCTTGTAAGCCAGCAGAAAACTGTCAAACGTATTCAGAAACTCCTATTTGAAACTTAAAACATGAATAGACATCTAAACACTCTAATATATTCCTCCACGTTTAGAACATGAACAGCCAACAAGATGCAACTTTGACCATTATTGTTGATATGTTATTAAAAAAAGAATTATGAAGAAAAAAAAGGATATTATTTTCATTTGTCAAATCTCATTAAATTCTTTACATACTGATTATGAATGTTATAAGCTTGATTGCACCCCTTATTTTGGAGCAGAGGCAATAACCAATAAATACTGATGTACAAAGAACAAGCACATGAATTTTGCACACCAAAACTGTAACAGACTGCTGTTGGACCACCATTTTAGCAAAATAAAGGAAAACATGGCTTACACAACACACATAGTACTGGCACAAAGTAAGCACAATGTAAACATATGAAATGTACCTCGCCGTGACCAGCAGTGAAGAAGTATATGAGATGAATTGCTGCAAAACCAGTCTTGATGATTTTGGGGATCAAACTGTTCACAGTGGTGAAAGATTTAGTATAAATAAATGCAGAGAGAAATTGTAATGCATGTTACAAATAAATAAACTTGATTGCTATCTTAATTGTGGTAATCAACTCGGCCATAATTAGCTATGGCTTGCCTTGTCGTTTGGTTTTCGGTGCAATATTTAGCAGCTTCATCTTCTGGCATATCCACTAGTTTCTGTTCGAAGGCACAGCTGAAAGGAATAATAGTTTCACCACCATGCTCTTTCACCCTGAATAAGAAATAGTTAGATATTAGCTAATATTCCAATAGGCAATAGCCCCTTCTCATAGGAAATTATGCATATTAGGTTTATGCTAATCAAACACAACATAATCAGATTTAATCAAAATCACAACCACATGAACTTCATATAATCAATTTCTTAGTGGACAAGAGCCTACAACATACTTCAGGAAAATACAATTTATTCCATCAACCATCAGGCCTTCTTTTGTCTCATGGGCTTTTCTCAGCATCATGGTGGGTCGGTTCTAGGACTGAGACGGTGAGTACCAGGGGTGAGAGTGAGAAGGTTGAGGATGGTGATTAGATCTTTATTGAACTTCTCGTTCAATGCTTAATTGATATGGTGGTGTGTGTGTATATATATACATACATGAATAGTGCTGGCAGATACCATGTCTAATACTCCCTCCATTCCTAAATATTTGTCTTTTTAGAGATTTCAATAAGTGACTACATACGGATGTGTATAGACATATTTTTGAGTGTGCATTCACTCATTTTGCTCCGTATGTAGTCACTTATTGAAATCTCTAGAAAGACAAATATTTAGGAACGGAGGGAGTATATATAGCAGATATATATACCTTCCTAACTAAAAGAAGTTCGGTAAAGATCAAATATATTTACTTTCCTAACTAAACTGATCTCTTTTCCTAACTGAACAGATATACTACTTTGTAACTAAAAGACCTACTGCACTTATCTTGTTCAAGTGGGTACAGTTCACGTGAATAGTAATTCCTGCTTAGTGCTGACCGATACCATGTGGGTACTGTCCACATGAATAGTGCTCCTTAGTGCTGAGTGCTGACACATACCACTGGGACCTGCCTATGACAATTGCTGGTATTCATATGTAAGCGATCCATAAATTTTGCGAGATTCTACCCTCAAATACAGTAATCAACAAGTCCAAGCATAAACATTGGTTCTCTCTGTGATAACATTTTTTCAATAATAAACCCAATGTGTTTTTAACCAGACAGCTGCTCTACTCAACAAGCAAGTTGGAACAACTATCATATACAACCAGATATAATGATGGAAACTTGAAACGATTTAGCTTCAAAATGATCTATCCTGCTACAGCAATTAGGCTGTACATGAACAGAAGTTCCACAGAAAATTAGCATTCGCAGTATGAAATGCATGCCATATAGCATGAGTTTATCTGTAATTCTGCTATAGCCATTAGACTTGGGGTAGAAATAGTACCAAGCATGTATCTTTGGTAGAAACTTGTTCTTTTTTCTCAGGTAGTCCTTTTCACTCATGTTCACCTGCACAAAGTAACATACTAGACTAATCAATACAGCTACATTTTACTTTCAAAAAGGATGGTTAGGCCTTTTAGAAGCCATATAAAAGAGAAGGTGTTTTTCTGTTTCAACTACTGATAAAAGTAAGGTCAAATCTAAGGATTAACCCAGTAAATGAGCTACAGTTATAGCAGAGCGATTAATGTCCATTTGGCATGATTACTCAAGCTGAACGTGGGATAATTCCAGATATCAAAGAGATATTTTCTCTTGCTGCTAATATAAATATAATTTCAAGTGATGTATGCGCAGCAGCTATTAGTTGTATGTACCATCATATAACGAGTACATCAGTAGGTTTTTCAAGTAGAGAATTTATGCTTCCCATTTCATTTCCCTCTCAACAGGTGAGCAATAATCATATGAAAGCGAAAAGTAATATCTAATCTTCATAAACCCTTCTACAGCACACCATCCCTATATTCCTATTAGGGACCCTGATGTGCCTTTTGGGTCCAAAAAAAGTAAGAATCCATATGGAAACATCATATATCTTGTGATTTCCTTACTTCACTAGTTCACTTAAACTCTAATGACACTTCTTGCATACTTTGCTTTGGCTCTTGCTCACGCATGGAAGTGCAACTTTAACAATTGCTTCAACTATTACAGACTTGCAATGCCTTACAGTGGAGTGGAATAAACTGGCATATGGAACTAAAAAGGTTCCCCTATTCTAATGCTATAGCAAGAAGCATGCAATAGTTTTTTCTAGTTATGTTTCCTGTGATCAGATAAAACTCAGTTAATTGTCTACAGAGCATGCACTTATTGCTAATCATACAAATGCCGAGAGTATGGCGTATCGATTACCAGTCGCCCGTCGGTTCTGTAATGGCTCAAAATAAATGTTGGAAAGCAGAAGTAGACAGACAGCAACAACAAAACAGAGGGGAAAACAAAGCTGGACTAAATATGGGATGCCACTAAATTATAGATGGAAATGCTGGTAAAGAAGTTCAAGCAACAAGCATGTAACTATAATTAATCAAATGACGTCATTGCTAATAAAAAGTTCAAACAAAGCCTGTACATATTAATCAAATGAGACCATTCTTCCAATCCAAATAAGTAAAAATTACCAAATAAACAACGGGCTTAGCAGTAAGCAGCTGAAAGGTATTCAAGATCTCAATTTCAGCAGCTTTCCATTCTCCTAAACGTAGGTCTTTCCCGTCTTGAAGATGTGTCATGATCTGTTGTAAGGGAAAGTTCAAATTAAATTACCGATTAATCTACCGACAAAAGTTGAAACTAAATTTCAATAGTTCATGAGATCTAACTGATTGATAGAAATGAAGCAAAAGTGCAAAACTGCAGAGCTGTAAAACATGCCCTACCCTCTGACATAATTCATGGTCTATCTTAAGTTGCTTGTCATTGCTCCTCTTCATTGCCTTCTCAAGGTCATCAATTTTAGCCTGCACAAACTCTATATCCTACAGAAGTGCAACAGAGCCTTGTTACAACTAGGTTAACAGCTGGTTAAGTTGACAAACAAATCAAGCAGAACTCAAACAAAACCTTGAGCCTCAGTTCTTGAGTAATAGTTTCCAAATCACGAACAGGATCAACTGTATCATCAATATGGGTGATTTCCGTGTCTTCAAATGCTCCTAAAAGTCATACCATACTATCAGTTACAGATACAGCAAAAGATTCTATTACATGAACACCTAGCGCGTAATTGGTTTGGTGCCAAAAATTGGCATATTGGCCGCTAATTGGTGGGTTGCCAAGTTTTCTTGTCTATGAAACATAAAGTTGCCAATATTTGGCAAGTCTTGGTATTGCCAATGTTTGGCAATGCCAACATTTGGCTAGTCTTCTCATTTAAGTCTCCACCAAGACATCCAAAATTTATCACTTTTAACATATACTCAAAACATAACCAAGGGAACTTTATTAAGAAGCATAATACAATAGTTGAATTATAAACATTTTACAATAGAGACATACTCAAGACATGAAAGATTCCATCAACAGCACGTATATGGGATAAGAAGGCATTGCCCAGACCCTCCCCTGCACTTGCTCCTCTAACAAGCCCGGCTATGTCGTTGATTTCCAGATATGCAGCCACCTGCAGAGAATAACAAAAGTCACTATACATCTGAAACATAAGCCAAGAAGCTGCAGATTACTGTATAGAAGTGCAAAGCAGAGAAAAGAAACAAACCTCACTCTTTGGCTTGAAAAGTTGGCAAAGATAGTCAAATCGCTCATCCGGAACATGTACCCGTGCCTCATTTGGTTCAATGGTACAGAATGGGAAGTTCTCAGCCGGGATGGACAACTTTGTTACTATGTTGAAGAAAGTTGATTTGCCAACATTGGGTAACCCAACCTGCATGAAACATCAATAGTAAACAGCGTATCTCCTCGTATTACTCTACTTGGCTACAGCAGAGAAAGTGATGCGCCAATTAACACTCAACAGAAGAGTAGTCCATTATAATTCATAAAATCCGCGAGTGAATAGAGGATATAAGGGCAAGTACTGCCAAACACCATCAAAGCAACTAGAGAAGTTCCTGCAGTGGCAACTCATGAAGCTTGTTGAACAGCAGTCCATAGTAACATGCTAATGGTGTCCAAGCAAACCGAGTTACATACATAAAAAATATAAACGCGTCCTACTCCTACTAGCATGTAGCGACTAAGATTTAAGCAGGGATAACATTTCATATGTTACTATTCCACAGAGAGCGAAGAGATCTATTCAAGAAGTAGCGAAGTAAACGGGGCGCTTTTTGAGCCTGAATTGGGATACAGATCCGACACTAGAACAGTTCCCACAATATGTTTCCCCAACTCGCACCATGCGGCCCACCGAAACATATAAACTAGAACAACAAAATCATGGAATCCATGAGATCTGCACCAGGTTACAAGCCACGAGCTAACCACCAGCGATTCCGAACTTCGCCAGTGCGGACCAAGCGAACTCCAAAGCCCTATTACACTAAGCCAACCGCAACAGGGACATCACACGCTCTCCTGTCGATCCGAAAAACCGCCACCGCACCGGTAAGCAACGATGAAACCCCTGCGAGCACTCGGGAGAACGTGGGGAATCCGCGGGAGGGGGGAGAAGAGGGGGGGCGTACGATTCCGATCTTGAGGTGGGAGGAGAAGCGGCCGAGGATGGGGCGCTCCGCCGGCTCGCCGTCCTTCTTCGACGCCTTGGGCGGCATCGGGCTCGGCTCCGCTGCGGCGAGGGGGTGTGCTGGGGAGGAACCCGCCGCCTATGCCAACCAGTCAGCAACACACGTCGACGACCAAGCAGACTCTGTCAACGAGCATGAAAGAGCTGGGCCTGTGCCGAACAAGCGCCGGAACGGACTACCCATCTCGTGTCATCATCACCACGAAGGCCCACCTCAGCAGATCCGACTTCAGAAATAACGAGGTGAGGCACGGTGACCCCTTAAACACGCCGAATAAAACCGACTACCAAAACTCAATCGCAACTCACGCGGAGCCGCCACCGTTGCCACGTGAAGCGGCGCACAACCAGCCACATTGTCGGAGGAACACCTAGCGACCGTATTGTCGTGAGCGTCTATCACATGAAGGGCGTGAAGGGAATCAAGAGGTCTCTTTTAAGACGATGCTCCAGAGAGGGAAGCGATGATGCCAACATCGTGACCCGGCCCAACTGGGTCTTAGAATTTCACCCGAAGAACTGAATCTGAGGGTGTGCCAGAGATCAGTGGCGGATCTAGGACCCAGGCCAGGGGGCCTGAGCCCTGGGCGTGAGGAATGCACACTTCCTTCAATATAGCATGAATGGCACTGTAGCGTCATTGTAGATGTATTGTAGCTGGCCTAGGGCCCGGGGCTTAGCCCAATCCCAGCCCCTCCAAGGAGGTGAAATGATGCCCACGGACGTCGACGTCGCCGGTCGGCAAGAGCTCAACAAGTTCACCGGGAGCACCGCCTAACACCAGAAACCCATGCATCACACCTCCACTAGCCCACACACTCGCGTCATGACCATGCAGGAGCCACCACAAACCTCATCGCCAGCAAAAAACCGCCCCAGCAGACTCCAGCGAACCGGATCTGCACGAGACCGACCAGATCTAGCGTCCGACCGCTGTTGCATCGCAGCTGCAGCCACGCGGACGACCTACTCGAGAATAATCTCTAGAGAGAGGGAAAAGGGGGGTGCCACCCCCACCCCGTCTCGCAAGGAAAGCGCGGTCGGGGCGGAGCCATGGAGGTCGTCGATAAAGTTGTCGCAGCTGCCACCTGCAGGAGACACCGCCATGGAGGTCGTCGGACCACCGCAGTGCATAGCCAACCGGGCTTAACCCGAAGGCCTCCTTCGATAGAGTTGAGGGGAGGAGGTGGGGATTGCAGGGAAAGGTGGTTAGCGGTTTTCTTATAGAAGAACTCAGTGAAGGTCTCATACACTTCAAAAGTCGCTGTTGGGATATATTTTTTGGGGGCAAGACTCTTTGTCCCAAAATATAGCGAGTACTAGATTATTATTTTTCAATGCCAAAACTTGCAAGGTTTGAGTAAGTTTGTGGAAAAAGTTATCAACATCTAGGATACCTAATCAATACCATAAGATTCATGAATATATTTTCATATGGTCTCTCCGTTCCAAAACAATCGAAGTCATAGATTTGTCATAAGTCAAACTTGCTTTAGTTTGACTGATAATATTGAAATATGATCTCACGAGACTAACTTGGTGCTCTACATGTTAATACTCCTTTCGTTCCTTGATATAAAGTGTATAGATTTTTGAGAAGAAGTCCGAAATCTAAGGTGTATTGCGTTGCACCACTCGTTTGGATAATTTTTTTAGGGATTTGATTACATTTCCTTATATCATGTAAGCTCCTCTATTTTCTCATGTCAATTAGTCATGTGTAATCTCACTCAAAACTTGTGAAAATTTCCCTCTATGTGCGTTCTTTAATTTCCGTGCCAAAAGCTATACACCCTATATCATTTCCCTCTATGTGCGTTCTTTAATTTCCGTGCCAAAAGCTATACACCCTATATCAAGGAACGGAGGGAGTATATGTTTCGATAGACTTGGTCAGACTAAAACAAGTTTGACTTGAGACAAACCCAGAACTTCAATTATTTGAATCGAAGGTAGTTTTTTATATTGCAGACATGGATAATTTTTTTAATAAACTTGATGAACGTTAATGAAGATTTAGTATAAAAAAAACAATGTGCACCAACTATAATTTAGAGCTCAATAATAAGATATTATGAACCCTAAGATATGTTTCACTTGAGCGCCACATTTAATCAGTGCAGGCATGTGATTTTGTCTCTTTTTTTCCTCTCATGGAGGGAGAGGTACTCGATCAATTTAAGTGGCAGTATATCCAAAAAGTAATCAAAGTAATTTTCTTTGTAAAATATTAGTAAGAATTATGGAGCTACACATGCAACAACGGTAGAATTGCATAACGAAGAACTTTGCATCCTACTTACGACAAAGTTGTCCAGTCACACGTTACAACTTCCAGTTTTCCGATAGAGCAGAGCAGTTCTAGCTCACGAATGAAAATTTATATTTTTCATCCCTTCCAGTTGGTGCTTATAGCCTCCCCACACAGTCTGCAATCAGTACTGATAGTACCTGGCTACTTGCAAGTGAACCCAAAAATGCTAAAATACACGACCCTGCGATGAATTCATCACTTCTTTCCGCCTCCAGAAACATTGAACTTGAAGAAGATGATGTCTCCATCCTGCACCACGTACGTCTTCCCTTCCTGCCTGTACTTCCCAGCAGCCTGCAATCCATGGCAAACGGTTGCGTAACTCATAACGTTGAGTTTAAAGATCAAAAGTAAGGCAACTGATGATACAAATCATCTAGCATAGACGAGTTTGTGCACACCTTGACAGCAGATTCACTGCCCAGCTCTTTTAGATCTTCAAACTTCATTACCTGATCAAAAACAGTAGATTTATATATAAGAATTATCAAGGAATACATCAAGTTAACATAATGAAAGAAGCTTCAGTAAACATCGAGATTTTTTCAAAAAAACATGCAACAATTAACTACAAAGTGCAAATAGTAAGAACAGCAACAATTAACTACACTGTCAACTAAAGTTCAATTTATTCCAAATAAAGGAATTGTGTCTAGCTATTTCAGAAAGGACTCTACCTCAGCACATATGAAGCCTCTTTCAAAATCAGTGTGAATTGCACCAGCAGCTTGCGGAGCTTTAGATTGACGTCTGATCTGCCAGCACTTCACCTGAAAGGAGAATTCATGCTTATAAGCTAGCAGAAAATTGTCAAATATATTCAGAAACTCCTACTTGAAACTTAAAACACGAACAGACATCTGAACAACCTAATACATTCCTCCCCGTTTAGAACATAACCAGCCAACAAGATGCAACTTTGACCATTATTATTGATGTGTTAGTAAAAAAACAGAATTATGAAAAAAAATGATATTATTTCCATTTGTCAAATCTCATTAAATTCTTTACATATTGATTGTGGAAGTTAGAAGTTTGAATGTGCCCCTTATTTTGGAGCAGAGGCAATAACCAATAAAGACTGATAATGTATAAACAAACAAGCATGTGAATTTGGACGCCAAAAATGTAACAGGCTGATGTAGTACCACCATTTTAGCAAAATGAAGTAAAATGTGGCTTATACAACACATAGTACTGGCACAAAGTAAGCACAATGTAAACATATAAAATGTACCTCGTCATGACCAGCTGTGAAGAAATATATGAGATGAATTGCTGCAAAACCAGTCTTGATGATTTTGGGGATCAAACTGTTCACATTGGTGAAAGATTTAGTATAAATAAATTAAACAGAAAAAGTTGAGCAATATGCAAAGAGAAGATGCAATGCATGTTATAAATAAATAAACTTGATTGCTAGTTTAGACTACAAAAACGTCTTATATTTCGGTACAGAAGTAGTATCTTAATTGTGGTAATCAACTCAGCCAAAATTATGCTACATGACTTGCCTTGCTGTCTGGTTTTCGGCGCAATATTTAGCAGCTTCATCTTCTGGCATATCCACTAGTTTCTGTTCGAAGGCACAGCTGAAAGGAATAATAGTCTCACCACCGTGTTCTTTCACCCTGAATAAGAAATAGTTAGGTATTAGCTAATATTCCAATACCCCCTTCTTGTAGGAAATTATGCATATTAGGTTTATGCTAATCAAACACAAAATCATCAGATTTAATCAAAATCACAACCATATGAACTACATATAATCAATTTCTTACTGCGGACAAGAGCCTATAGCATACTTCAGAAAATACAATCAGTATCATGGTGGGTCGGTTCTAGGACTGAGACGGTGAGTACCAGGGGTGAGGGAGGGAAGTTTGAGGGTGGTGATCAGATCTTCACTGAACCTCTCATTCAATGCTTAATTGATATGGTCGTGCCCCTATTATAGGAAAGACTTCAATTGATGCTGAAAGCATATATCACAACTTTCCTAATCAAAACGATATATTTATCTTCCAAACTAAACTGATCTCCTTTCCTAACTAAACAGATATACTTTGTAACTAAAAGACCTACTGTCCTTATCTTGTTCAAGTGGGTATAGTTCACGTGAATAGAAACTCCTGCTTAGTGCTGACAGTACTCCTTAGTGCCGAGTGCTGACACATACCACTGGGACCTGACTCACTGCCAATGACATTTGCTGGTATTCATATGTAAGCGATCAACAAATTGTGTGATATTCTACCCTCAAATACAGAAATCACCAAGTCCAAGCGTAAACATTGGTTCTCTCTGTGACGACGATTTTTAAATAATAAACCCAATGTGCTAAATCAGATAGCTTATGTACTCGACAAGCAAGTTGGAACAAATATCATATACAACAAGATATAATGATGGAAACTTGAAACGATCTAGCTTCAAAATGACCTATCCTGCTACATCAATTAGACTGTACATAAACAGAAGTTCCGCAGAAAATTGGCATTCGCAGTTTGAACTGCATTCTGTATAGCATGAGTTCATCTGCTATAGCCATTAGACTTGGGGTAGAAACAATACCAAGCATGTATCTTTGGTAGAAACTTGTTCTTTTTCCTCAGGTAGTCCTTTTCACTCATGTTCACCTGCACAAAATAACATATTAGACTTAGAAGCCCTATAAAGAAAAGGTGAATTTCTGTTTCAACTACTGACAGTAGTAAGGTCAAATCAAAGGATTAACCCAGTAAATGAGCTAAAGTTAGCAGAGCGATTAATGTCCATTTCGCATGATTACTCAAGCTAGACGTGGGATAATTCCAGACATCAAAGACATATTTCCTCTTGCTGCTAATATAAATTTAGTTTCAAGTGATGCATGCACAGCAGGTATATGTACCATCATATAACGCGTAAATCAGTAGGTTCTCCAAGTACGATTAATGCTTCCCATTTCATTTCCATCTCCAACCGGTGAGTAATATCTAATCTTCACAAGCCCTTTCTACAGCACACCATCCCTATATTCCTATTAGGGATCTGATGTGGCTTTTGAACCCAAAAAAGGGAAGAATCCATATGGAAACATCATATATCTTGGGATTTTGGCACCTCTTGCATACTTTGGTTCTTGCTCACGCATGGAGGTGCAACTTTAACAATTGCTTCAACTATTACTCCCTCCGTTCCTAAATATAAGTCCTTTTAGAGATTTCAATAAGGACTACATATGGATGTATATAGACATATTTTAGAGTGCAGATTCACTCATTTTGCTCCGTATGTAGTCCGCGTTGGAATCTCTAAGAAGACTTATATTTAGGAACGGAGGGAGTACAGAATTGCAGTGCCTTACAGTGGAATAAAACTGGCATGTGGAACTATAAAGGTTCCCCCACTCTAATGCAATACCAAGAAGCATGCAATAGTTTTTGTACTTGTGTTTCCAGTGATCAGACTAAAATCAGTTAATTGTCTATGGAGCATGGACTTCTTGCTAATTATACAAATACCAAGAGTATGGCAGATTGATTACCAGTCGCCCGTCAGTTCTGTAATGGTTCAAAATAAATGTTGGAAAGCAGAAGTAGACAGACAGCAATAACAAAACAGACAAAACAAGCAAAGCTGGGTTAATGTCACATTGATTGAACCCTAAGAAACATCACATTGGTTGAAATTCCGCATTAAATATGGGATGCTACTAAATTCTAGATGGCCATGCTGGTAAAGAAGTTCAAGCAACAAGCATGTAACTATAATTAATCAAATGATGTCATTGCTAATAAAAAGTTCAAGCAACAAAGCCTGTACATATTAATCAGATGAGACCATTCTTCCAATCCAAATAAGTAAAAATTACCAAATAAACAACTGGCTTCGCAGTAAGCAGCTGAAAGGCATTCAAGATCTCAATTTCAGCAGCTTTCCATTCTCCTAAACGTACGTCTTTCCCGTCTTGGAGATGTGCCATGACCTGTTATAAGGGAAAGTTGAAACTAAATTACCGATCGATCTACCGAATAAAGAACGATATACCAGTAAAGAAATTCCAATTGTTCATGAGATCTAACTGATTGATAGAAATGAAATAAAAGTGCAAAACAGCAGAGCTGTAAAACATGCCCTACCCTCTGACATAATTCATGGTCTATCTTAAGTTGCTTGTCATTGCTCCTCTTCATTGACTTCTCAAGGTCATCAATTTTAGCCTGCACAAACTCTATATCCTACAGAAGGAAGTGCAACAGAAAACCTTGTTACAGCTAGGTTAACAGTTGTTTAAGTTGACGAACAAATCAAACAAAACTCAAACGGAACCTTGAGCCTCAGTTCTTGACTAATAGTTTCCAAATCACGAACAGGATCAACTGTATCATCAATATGAGTGATTTCCGTGTCTTCAAATGCTCCTAAAATCATACCACACTATCAGTTACAGATACAGCAAAAGATTCTATCACATTAAAACCTAGAGCGTAACTGGTTTGGTGCCAGAAATTGGCATGCCAATGTTTGGCATTGTGCCAAATATTGATTACTGATTATTTGGTTACCAAGTATTCTTGTCTATCAAACATAAAGTTGCCAATATTTGGCAATTCTTGGTATTGCCAATATTTGCAATGCCAACATTTAGTCTTCTCAGCTAGATCTCCACCATGATATCCAAAATTTTCACTTTTAACATACAGTATATAATACAGATAAGAATAGCCAAGGGAACTTTATTAAGAAGCATAATTCAGTAGTTGAATCATAAACATTTTACAATAGAGACATACTCAAGACATGAAAGATTCCATCAACAGCACGTATATGGGATAAGAAGGCATTGCCCAGACCCTCCCCTGCACTTGCTCCTCTAACAAGCCCGGCTATGTCATTGATTTCCAGATATGCAGCCACCTACAGAGAATAACAAGAGTAAATATAAATCTGAAACATAAGCCAAGAAGCTGCAGATTACTGTAGAAGTGTAAAGCAGAGAAAAGAAACAAACCTCACTCTTTGGCTTGAAAAGTTGGCAAAGATAGTCAAATCGTTCGTCCGGAACATGTACCCGTGCCTCATTTGGTTCAATGGTACAGAATGGGAAGTTCTCAGCCGGGATGGACAACTTTGTTACTATGTTGAAGAAAGTTGATTTGCCAACATTGGGTAACCCAACCTGCATGAAACATCAATAGTAAACTTAATATCTCCTCTTATTCCTCTACTTGGCTACAGCAGAACAAGTAGTGCGCCAATCAACATTCAACAGAAGAGTAGTCCATTATGATTTATGATGAAATCTGAGATCGAATAAAGGATACAAGGGCAAGTACTGTTAAACACCATCAATGCAACTAGAGAAGTGCGGTAGTGGCAACTCATGAAACTTGTTGAATAGTACTACCAGTGCATAGTAACATGCTAATGGTGTGTGTCCAAGCAGACTGAGTTACATAGATAAAACTACAATTCGTGCTGCTCCTATTAGCATGTAGCGACTTAAGATTTAAGCAGGGATAACATTTCATATGTTACACAGAGACAGCAAAGAGATCTATTCTAGAAGTAGTGAAGTAAATTGGGCGCAATTTGAGCCTGAATTGGGATACAGATCCGACACTAGAACAGTTCCCACAATATGTTTCCCCGCTGAAACATAAAAACTTGAACAACAAAATCATGGAATCCATGAGATCTGCACCAGGTTACAAGCCACGAGCTAACCACCAGCGATTCCGAACTTCGCCGGTGCGGACCAAGCGAACTCCAAGGCCCTATTACACTAAGCCAACCGCAAGAGGGACATCACATGCTCTCCTGTCGATCCGATCAACCGCCACCGCCACCGCACCCACCAAGTAAACAACCATGAAACCCCTGCGAGCACTCGGGAGAACGTGGGGAATCCGCGGGAGGGGAGAGAAGAGGGGGGCGTACGATTCCGATCTTGAGGTGGGAGGAGAAGCGGCCGAGGATGGGGCGCTCCGCCGGCTCGGCGTCCTTCTTCGATGCCTTGGGCGGCATGGGGCTCGGCTCCGCTGCGGCGAGGTGGTGTGCTGTGGAGGAATCTGGGGATGGGCTAGCGTGTGTGGGAGAGAGAGGGAGAGAGATGTGGGCTGGACGGCTAGGGTTTTTGGTGGGAAGTGGTAGTTGCGGCGAGCTGAGAAGAAGAACGGGGCACGGGTTTATCACGTGTAGGATGGGCTCAAACCTGGCCATATGGGTTGTGCCTCGCGGGCCGGCCCATGGGCTCGGAATTTCAGCCCGACATGTGACGGGCACGACACGCAATTAAAAGGGTCGGGCTGGTCTTCGGCCTGCGAGAGCATGGTTAATAGTATAGCCAGCTGCTGGCTATAAGCCAGTGCCATGTCATCTATATCCCATCTTATAGCTAACATGTACAATAATGAGCTTATTATAGAATATAGCCACGGAACCTATTGACAAGAATCTGATGAGCACCCCGCAGAAGATACATGATCAGAAAAGGCATAGATCAGAGCTTAGTGAAACAAACAATGAGCCATCGGCGACCTCCGTGAGGAGGATCGTCGGAAGCAATGAAAATCATATGCTGGAACTGCCGCGGTTTGGCCAAAGACCAGTTAGAGAGGGCGCTCGACATCCGTAGCAATGGGGGCGGATGTGTTTTTCTTGTCAAACACATTTGAACACAAAGAAGGGCAAAGAAAGCTGCTGAAGAAACTAAAGATGGACCATCTTGAGGTGGTTGAAAGTGTTGGCGCTAGTGGCGGCCTAATCTTGTTTTGGCGGAACCCAAATGCGATTGAAGTGGTGGCAAAAACCAAGAACTTTATTGATGTAATGGTGGGCTCGCTGCCAAAAGAGCAATGGCGTTTTACCGGGTTCTACGGAGAACCTAGATGGGAGGACAAGCATCTGTCGTGGACGTACCTGCGCGGCCTGCATACTCACTATAATGCACCTTCGGTTGTCGCGGGAGACTTCAACGAAATTCTTTATTCGCATGAGAAGGAAGGAGGAGCCCCACGGCCGATACGCATGATGTAGGACTTCCGTGATGCATTGGTTGACTGCGAGTTGGAGGATATGGGAGCGGTGGGTGATCAGTTTACATGGCGTCGGAGACGGCTGCGTCAACGACTTGACAGAGTGGTCTGCAATGGGAGCTTGCATGGTCTGTTCCCGAATGCATTTGTGACCAACGCACCACATATTAAGTCTGACCATAGGCCTCTTGTGTTGAACCTAGAAGGAGAGGTGGATGTGGACAGTCAACAGCGTAATACCTCAAAGCAGTTTGAGGCAAGTTGGCTCAAAGAACATGATGTCACGAATAAGGTAATCGAGGCGTGGGAAAAATCTGCAGCTCGCGATCATTAGCAGATCGCATCGCATCGGTGCATGCAGACTTACACAAATGGGATAGGAGGTTCTTAAATCCCTCAAAGATCGGCTTAAGAAGCTAAAGGAGGAGCTGGATTCTTTATGTTAGGGCCACTCACTGATGAGTCGGCAGATCGGCAAAGGAGTTGCTTATTGAAATTGAAGAAACAATGGAGAAGGAGGAAATATATTGGATACAGCGCAGAGGGAGAACTGGTTGAAAAATGGTGATCGTAACACCAAGTTCTTCAATAACTTTGCGACGGCGAGAAAGAAAAGAAACTTTATTCGCTGATTGATGGATGAAAATGGTGCATGGCGAGAAGATAACGAAGCAATGAGAGGTTTAATTGATGCATATTTTCAGAGCTTGTTCACATCTGAAGTGATAGAACCGAATGTTGAAGTCTTGAATAAAGTCAAAACGAAAGTTACTCCGTACATGAATGAGGCCTCTTTGGCACCATATATACGCCGAGGAAGTGAAGCGCGCATTGTTTAGCATTGGAGATATTAAAGCTCCAGGCCCAGACGGGTTGCATGCTATTTTTTATTAAAAAAATTGGCATCTTGTTGGGGATGATCTTGTGAGGGAGGTGCTCCAAGCGGTTAATAGTGGGGTGATCCCGAGGATGGAACACCACCACTATCGCTCTAATCCCAAAGTGGACGCTACCAAACTGTTTCCCAATTCAGGCCCATAAGTCTATGTAATGTTGTCTACAAGGTCATTGCAAAGATGTTGGCAACGCGCTTGAAAGTATTTCTTCCAGAGATAATTAGTGAAAATCAAAGTGCGTTTGTTCCTGGCCGCATCATAACTGATAATATCATTGTTGCATATGAGTGTCTTCACAGCATGAAGAAGAAGAAAGGGAAGGTTGGTTCATGTGCAGTCAAACTTGACATGCACAAAGCATATGACCGTGTTGAGTGGGTTTTTCTGAAGGCTATCTTGATCAAGCTTGGATTCGATGTGAGATGGGTTCAACTTATTATGGCTTGTGTGTCTTCTGTTGAATACAAGGTGAGATTCAACTCAAATGAAACCAACCCGTTCAGTCCAAGTAGAGGCCTTAGGCAAGGGGATCCTCTATCCCCTTACCTGTTTTTGTTATGTGATGAAGGCCTCTCTGCTCTAATCGCACATGAGGAGGAAGTGGGCAATCTCAATGGGGTCAAGGTTTGTCATGATTCACCTACGATATCTCACTTATTATTTGCTGATGATTCACTTGTCTTGATGAGGGCGGATGCACCAACGCCACACATCAAGAGTATTCGGATGATTATTGTTCGCTTCAGACGGATGGTTAGTGCTACTAAATCATCTATTTTTTTCAGCCCCAATACTGATGTTGATGCTAAGGTGGAGGTGTGCCAAATTTTGGATATTATGACGGAGTCCCTCTCTGACAAATATTTGGGGCTGCCGTCAATGATCGGGGTTGATAGGGTGGATTGTTTTAAACATCTCATAGAGAGAATTCAGCAAATTGTTAACGGGTGGAAGGAAAGGACACTATCCTATGGCGGCAAAGAGGCTTTGATAAAGGCGGTGGCTCAAGCTGTCCCAACATATGCGATGAGCGTGTTCAAATTCCCCAAAAGAAATTGTAAGGGGATCACTGACGCAATGTCGCACTATTGGTGGGGTGACGGAGAAGATCAATGCAAAATGCATTGGTTCGCATGGTGGAAGATGTGTGTCCCAAAGAATAGAGGTGGCGTGGGCTTTCGAGACATTCATTGCTTTAATCTTGCGATGCTCGCGAAACAGTGCTGGCGACTTATTGATCAGTTTGATTCTTTGTGTGCAAGAGTACTAAGATCAAAGTACTACCCAAGTGGTGACATTCTAAATTGTGAATTGAAGAAGGGATCTTCTTATGCTTGGCAAAGTATATGGGCGGGTATCTAGACCTTTAAGAAGGGATGCATTTGGAGAGTGGGAAGTGGCCACAAAATTAATATCTGGGAGGACAGTTGGATTCCTTCTAGCTATTCAAGAAAGATCATAACTTTTCGTGGTAATTGTGTCCTGACTAGAGTCCATGAGTTAATTGACCCGGTGTCAGGTGCATGGGATGAAGCACTTGTGCGTGAAATTTTCTGGCCCGTTGATGCCGATCGCATACTCCAGATCCCCATATACCAGGATGACACTGAAGACTTCGTGGCGTGGCACCTCACCAAGTCAGGAATTTTCAGTGTAAAATCAGCTTATTACGGACAGTGGGAAGATAATTACATTGGTTCCAATTCCGGTCCAATGTACGGAGGAGGATAAGCCCAGCATCCGGTTTGGGCAAAGCTGTGGAGTTTGAAAGTCCCAAGCAAAGTAAAAATCTTTTTATGGAGATGCCTTCACATTGTTGTACCTTGTATGGGTGTTCTGGCTAACCGACATATTGCAACATCCGGCCAATGCCCGATCTGCAAGTTACACGCGGAGGATGTATCACATATGCTGTTCAGTTGTGGTAGAGCGAAGGAGATTTGGATGCAACTCGGGTTACTGGAAAGAATAAACGTCTCACGCACTGATGGAAAATCTGGCTCTGAAGTTCTGGATGCCTTGTTATGCGACAAAGCTAACCAGGAACAATATACTGATGTGGTCCAAATTCCAGAGATGGTTGCCGTGACAGGCTGGTACTTGTGGCGGCAACGGCGTCTGATTGTTAGGAATGAGGAAGTTCAGTCCCCATCCTGAACTAGCAGTACCATACAAGCAGTGGCCCTGAACTTTGTACGGGCTGCGGAAAAGCCAAGTGTGACGCCAAGACTAAACAGATGGAAAAGACCATTGTCTGGCCAGATTGCACTTAATGTTGATGCCTCATTTTCGGAAGATGACCACTCAGGAGCGTGTGGGGCAATTGTCCGTGACAACCATGGTCTGTTTGTATGCGCATCCATTGCAAGACTTGAACATGTCCCTGACATAGTTTCAGCAGAAGCTGCGGCCCTCATGGAAGGTCTAAAGCTCTCACTGAATATAGGCTGCAACTCTGTTTTCATCCAAATGGACAATTGGGTGGTGGTGGACGCATTAAACCAGAACACTGGACACTCAATGGTCGCAGCACCAATTTTAGATGAATGTCGAAGTTTACTCCAGGAATTCGGGAAGGTCCTTATTGAACATTGTAATAGGGAGTCGAATATGGTAGCTCATGTGCTAGCGCAATGGGGGCGTGTTGATCCACCATTTGTTTGGTCGGACGCACCGCCCGACTTTATATCTACCTTTTTAGTTGATGATGTAACTTTTATTTGAGGAAATAAAGCTAGCCATGAAGGCCTTCCCGTCAAAAAAAAAACATGTACAATAGTAGATCAAAAAAGTGTACTACTTTTTTATTATGTGGCCCACCTTTCATTCTCACAAAGTGCCTAGGAGTACGTGCTAGAGCTGGCTCTTCACGAAGAGGTTGCTTACCTTCTCTCTCCTCTTCTCTTTCTTCCAACTAAGCAGAAATATACTAGTTTATTCCTTATAGCCCGCTGACTAAGCTCTATTGTACTTGCTCCCATGGAATAAGGTCGAACCCAAAAGCCGAGCATTTGGGCACGACATGACCCTTTTAGGGCTGGCATGACAAGGTCCTGACCCGACACGTGGCGGCATGTGGGGGATGCGGGAAGACAAAGAGGGTCATCCAACAATCAAACCCAATAAGAGTCGCGCAAGAGGCGAGCGCTGGTTGTGTCCACGTCGGACTAACTAGAAGAAAAAAAGATTGACGTTTGCTTCATTTGCTGCCCCTACTGGGCCGCCCAACGCCCATTCCCCGCTCGCCCTCTCCCTCGTCTACCGCCGCCGCGCCCTGATCTCGATCGCACCGCCGCTTGCTCGCTTTCGCCCGCCTGCGCTCTCCTGCTGCTCGCCGCCTCCCGCCTGGCCAGGAGTTCTCTCCACCGCTGCGCTTGCCGAGGCGCTCTCTCGCACTGAGTCCGCCTGCCCACGCAGAGGTCGCGCTGACGCCGCAAGACGCAAGACCGCGCCAGACCACCCGTCAAGCTGCGCCTTGTGCGCCTCTTCCCCCTCCCCGACCTCGCGCCTGAGGGCCTCCAGGTCTATGTCGCCTACCTCAAGAAGGCCGTTGCCCTCCGCTCCCGCGCAGACTTCGAGCACCTCACAGACCTAATCTTTGCAACCTAGCCTACCTCGGAGCGCCCTGATTTCGTTGGCTGCCTTACCTTTCTCTTCAAGGATATTGTGCTCGCCGTTGAGGAGAATGACGCGGTGCTTCGTGAGCTATGGGGTGAGGATGGTGTCGCCTACGCCATCATCGAGCTGCAGGAGGAATGCGGCTCGAGGGGCACCCAGATCCTTCATCGCTATGCTGATTACCGGAAGCTTGCAGTCTTTCGTCAAAATAGTTCAGTTCCCTAACTTTGTGGTTAACAGAGGTATGTGATTCAGTCTCATGAGGAGTACAACAAGCATACTTGTTTATATATTGTCACATGTAGTGCTAATGTTTACTTCATTGCTAATCTGTAGCAAGGTCTTCTATCATTGTTTAACATTGACAAATGCAACAACTAAGCTCTCAGGTTTGGGACCTTCACTATTTTCTGTCGCTCAATGTAATAATCAGATTTGTCATATTGTCATGCAGTCCTAACTTGACATGTGCAGATTTGAAATGTCAATAGATTCAAGGAACTCTTTCAGGAGTCATATGAATAGAATGGGATGTACAAGTTCAAGGAAAACTCAATATGGTCAATGCTAATTTGTACCAAATTTCGATCACTAAAATTTTGCTGGAACCACATTTAACCTGTACATGATTCACGCATCTATCAACACCGGTTGACTGATAACATAGTGCACCCTTTTGTCCTCCAAATCATATAGGAGGCAGTCAAGTTTCATCTTCCAATTTCTGTGGTATTTGAACCTATTAGGATGCGTGCATCTACTTTCAACACAAATATGTGTTCAGTTTAATTGTGCACTTCATTTGATAGGTGGATCAATATTACTAGCTGAAACTCATAAAAACCCATAAACATCTTTCTTATAAAATGGAAGGTGAATTTGAATTGTCATTTATGCAGTAGCTCATGATGACTACTTCATTTGATATTCTCTCTCTAACTCATGTTTTCCCCTAAAATAGCATGACGCCTATAGTATTCAGATCTTCTCCATTGTTATAGTTATTTGAATTTCAACTCTACTTTGCTACTTTGTTAATAGGTTGAAGCTATAGGTCACCAACCACATTGTTGAAGCACGAGCGCCAAAGGTCATCTCCACCGTTGAGTGGCAACGTTGAGGTGTCGCTAATATTGCCGCTGCTGAAAATGGCGGTGCTACTATGAAGTCGAGTTATTTTCCGTGGATTGTGAGGGTGCAGTGAGATGTTCCAAGTCACCGCTTTATTCATCAAAGCCTTAAAAGGTGGAGAAGGAGCTTGGAGAACCATCGATGTTGACACCGAGGCCACTAAGCTTGCTGTTAAAGAGAAAGGAGATAGAGTTACACAATCTAAAGCAGAAAAGCTAGTAAGCAAGAGACAACTGATGCTGTTTCTGAGCCTACAAAGGCTAAAGAGAATGTTTTAAAGCTGGAAGAGAGGTCTAAGTAGAAACCTAGACTTCCACTCAAAGATGATGGAAAAATTACGTTTGAGAATACTTCAAGCGTCAAGCTTTTCTCGACTGCTTTGAGCCAACTTCAAAGTTGAAACTTATGCATGTGCTCTCAGTATACCTTTCACTCAATTAAATCTTCTTAATTGATCTTTCTAACGAATACAAGCCTTTATATTTGCAGGCAACTAGCTTTGCGTATTCAAGAAGATGCATCATCTCAGGCATCTATTTCTCCACAAAGAAATGAAAGAAAGTGGCCATAAAATTGTTCAAAAGAAGGAGAAAGAACTGAAAGGCCAACGGGATGTTGCTCTAGGGTACAAAATGATTAGTTTAGCTATTACTATTGTGTCATTTATTTACTTTGCCTCAAATTTGCAGACACAGTATTGTTGCTTTGGAAGTGTTATTGGATCACCTTTGGTCTCTAATGATTTTCGCCACTGTCGTTGATTAATGCCTAACTAATATATAAGTTGTACATGCATGCTAGCAATAACAACTACAAATTAATGGAAAAGTGGCTGCCAATTTGGCACCACAAAAGTTCTCTGGTTCAAAGTTTGATCTTCTCGGTGTTCTGCTTGCGTGCAGAGCGATCTGCTCCAGGTCATGCATCCTTTTGGCGTGGTAACCAAGTTCATCATGCTCCGTGCCAAAAATTAAGAGCCCTCTCTGTTTCATGCGTTTGCTCAAGTTCCAGTTGTGTGGTGGATGTGCGTTTGTGGTTTTTGTGATTGTAATGTGGGGTTTGTGCTGCTGTTACTGCAGGCCCTTGTCCAGATGGATGACTTGGATTCTGACAGGGCCTGGATGGCTTGTCCACTAATTTCAGAGAAGAACACGAGAACACAGAGAAAATCGTAGGCGAATTTGGGGAATCCTCATTCACTCAACGCAGTTCGATCTAGGGTTTGGCCGGCCGGAACACGGTGGCTGATAAGGGCCAAGCCCGATTACAATTTGATGCCCAAGGAGGAGGCCTCCGGGGTCTAAATATACAGCTGGAGTGAAAAGCAAGACAATGACAGGAGCTGATTACAATACAACGCGTAAATTTTTGAAAAAGGTAAACGACTATCTCGGGCCGTCCATTTGAAGATCAACGGTGGACACTCCAGATGGCTTGACGAAGCGGTAAGTTGTCCAGTTGCCGGTGGATCGCAGATCAACGGCCATCGCTCGACTTGACACGATGAAACGGTACTGAAGCAATTCAGTTGTTGTCGATGACAGCTACAGTCCTGACAATTCCCCCCTGCAAAGAATAGACTTGCCCTCAAGGCTGGAGTTCTGGAAAGACTTTTTGGATGAACGATGCGTCTTCCCAAGTAGCTTTTTCCACTGGCAAGTTTACCCACTTGATTAGCCACTGCACTACTGGAATGCTGATGTCTCCTTGCACTCTGGGAATGAGTTTTCTCTGCAGGATAGCTTCAGGTTGGATTAGTATGTGTCCATCCTCATCAATCAGTGGTAGCTGAGGGTTGGGTACTGCCTCAGGTCCCAGATGTTTCTTCAGCTGACTGATGTGAAATGTGGGGTGTAGTTTGTAACCCTCGGGGAAAAGTAGCCTGTAAGCAACTCGGCCAATTTTCTCCAAGACTTTAAAAGGGCCATAGTACTTAGAGTGCAGTTTAAGATGTCGATGGATGCTTAGGCTAGTGTGCCTGTAGGGTTGTAGCTTGACATAGACCATGTCCCCCACTTACAGGGTTCTATCAGATCTTTTCTTGTCAGCAAAATGTTTCATTATGGAGATTTTCTTTGATTTGGGCCACAATGGCATCTCTGTCCATTTCTGTTATGCTATCTTCTCCTTCTGGTGCTGGTAGTAGGAGTTCAGCAATGAGAGGATGTGGTCTTGCATATAGTGGTGAAAAGGTGTCATTTTCAATGATGTGTGGAAGCTGGTATTGTACCACCATTCTGCCATGGACAGCCACTTGTGCCATTTCCTTGGATGAGCAAAAGCCATGCATCTAAGGTAATTTTCCAAGCACTGATTTACTCTCTCTGTCTGTCCATCAGTTTGAGGGTGGTAGGATGTGCTGAGGTGTAGTTTCACTCCCATTCTGTTGAACAAGTTCTGCCACAGGTGACTAGTGAAGATTCTGTCTCTGTCAGTGACTATGACTGTAGGAAGGCCATGCAATTTGAACACATTGTCAATGAAAGCTTGTGCCACTCCTGTGACAGTGATAGGGTGTTTAAGGGCAATGAAATGGGCATATTTAGTGAACCTATCCACTACCACAAGTATTAGGTCCTTGTGATCAGATACAGGTAGCCCTTCCACAAAGTCCATGCTGATGTGTGTCCACGCAAAGTCTGGGACAGGCAAGGGTTGTAGTAGGCCAGGGTAAGGAAAATGGTGTGCCTTGTTGAGCTGACACACTGGGCATTGTTGGACAAAGTCCTTGACTGCTTGTCTCATGCCAGACCAGGTGAACAGAATTTTGAGTCTGTGATATGTAGCTCTCTCCCCAGAATGGCCACCTAATTTAGATGTATGGAAGGATGTGAGCAGTGATGTTCTCAGTTCAGTGTTGTTGCCAATGAGGATTTTTCCTTTATATCTCAATACCCCCTGGTGAGGGAGTAAGGGTTTTTCCATTAGGAGCAATGGCAAGTTGTTCCAGAAGTTCTGAGCATTTGGGATCTTGTTTGTAACTGTTGACTACCTCTATGATCCATGTAGGAATAGCAGTTGTAGAAGAGAGAGCCTGTAGAGCGTACTTAACTCTGGAGAGGGCATCTGCTACTTTGTTATCTTTCCCTTTCTTGTACTCTACCTTGAATTTGTACCCCAAGAGTTTAATTAACAGTTTGTGTTGTATACCTTCTGTTAATTTCTGCTCTTGAATGTGTTTGAGACTTTGTTGGTCAGTTCTAATAATGAGAGATGAAGATGCAAAGTAATGTTTCCACTTTTTAATGGCCTCAATGATTGCCAAAGCTTCCTTGTCATATGTAGACCATCCAGCAGCTTTGGGTCCAATTGCCTTACCGAGGAAAGCAATGGGTTGCCCCTTCTACATGAGCACTGCTCCCACTCGATAACCAGATGCATCAGCTTCTAGAATAAAAGGACTGTTAAAGTCAGGGAGTGCCAGCACAGGGGCATCTGTCATGCTTGTCTTTAACTGTTGGAAAGCAGTTTCTTGTTTTTCAGACCAGAGGAAATTGTCCTTCTTCAGAGCATCAAATAGGGCCTGCAGATAATTCCAAAATTTCGATAAACCTTCTGTAGTAGCCAGCCAGTCCAAGGAAACTTCTCAAATGTGTGACATTCTCTGGTTGGGGCCAATTGTTAATAGCTTCCACTTTAGCAGGATCAGTTGAAACCCCCTTAGCTGTGATCACATAACCAAGATACTCCACTTTTTCCTGTGCAAAAGTACATTTAGAGAGTTTTGCATACAAGCTGTGCTCTCTAAGAGCATTGAAAACCCTTGCAAGGTGTTTCAGGTGATCCTTATATGTTTTACTGAAAACCAAGATGTCATCAAAGAACACTAACACACATTCTCTGAGAAGTGGGCCCAACACAGAGTGCATTAACTGGTGGAAGGAGGGAGGGCCATTTGTCACTCCAAAAGGCATGACCAAAATTCAAATAATCCCATGTGGGTGCTGAATGAAGTTTTCTCAATGTCTTCTGCCTTCATTCTGATCTAATGATAGCCACTTCTTAAATCAATCTTGGTGAAAATAGTGGCTCCATGCAGCTCATCCAATAGATCTTCAATCATGGGTATTGGATATTTATTTTTGATTGTGTATGTGTTGAGTTTCCTGTAATCCGCACATAATCTCCAGGTCAAATCTTTCTCCTTACTAAGATAGCAGGGGAAGAGTATGGACTTGTGCTGATTCTGATAATTCCTTTTGCAATGAGCTCTTTGATTATACTCTCAAGTGCATTTTTCTGGTGATGAGGCATTCTGTAACATCTTTGGTTAATTACAGGAGCTCCAGATTCCAGATTAATAGCATGATCACAGTCCCTTTTTGGGGGTAAGCTCATTGGTTCTTGGAAGATATCTTCAAAATCTCCCAGTAACTTGGACAGATCTGGTTTATACTCTTGCACTTCCTCCCTTGTTTGTTGGATTGGTTGCATCCATATCAGTGCTCCAGTTAGTACATCATCCAGGATATGCTCCATATCCTGAAGCAAAGGAACAGAGGGACTGGTGGGTAAACTATTGGGAAACGTTGCAGAAAATAATTTTTTTCTACGGTTTCACCAAGATCCATCTATGAGTTCATCTAAGCAACGAGTGATAGGAGTGCATCTACATACCCTTGTAGATCGCGAGCAGAAGCGTTCAAGAGAACGGGGATGATGGAGTCTTACTCGCCATGATCCAAATCACCGATGACCAAGTGCCGAACGGACAGCACCTCCGCGTTCAACACACGTACGGAGTGGCTGACATCTCCTCCTTCTTGATCCAACAAGGGGGAAGGAGAGGTTGAGGAAGAAGGCTCCAGCAGCAAAGACGACGACGTGGTGGTGGTGGAGAGGCAAGATTCTACAGGCTTCGCCAAGCTCTTAACGGAGGAGGAGAGGTGTTGGGAGGGAGGGCTGCGCCTTGGATGTTGTGTGCAGCCTCCCCCGCCTCTATTTATAGGGAAGGGGAGGGTTCACCCCTCTAGATGAGATCTAGAGGGGGCGGCCAAGGAGGGGCTTGTCCCCCCCAAGGGGCGCCCCACTAGGGTTTCCCAACCCTAGGCGCATGGGCCCAGGGGCGCCCAGCCTCCGGGGATGGTTCCCGCCCACTACAGCCCATTAGGCCCTCCGAGAGGTGTGGCCCTCCGGTGGACCCTCGAACCCCTCCGGTGGCCTCGGTACAATACCGATATGCCCTCAAACTTTCCGGTGACCGTATGACAACTTCCCATATATAAATCTTCACCTCGACCATTCCGAACTCCTCGTGACGTCCGGGATCTCATCCGGACTCAACAACATTCGTAATCACATACAAGTCTTCCTAATAACCCTAGCGCCACCGAACCTTAATGTGTAGACCCTACGGGTTCGGGAATCATGCGACATGACCGAGACAGCTCTCCGCCAATAATCAATAGCGGATCTGGATACCCATGTTGGCTCCTACATGTTCCACGATGATCTCATCGGATGAACCATGATGTCGAGGATTTAAGCAACCCGATACAATTCCTTTGTCAATCGAGACGTTATTTGCCCGAGATTCGATCGTTGGTATCCCAATACCTCGCTCAATCTTGTTACCGCAAGTCACTTTACTCGCATCAGTAATGCATGATCCCGTGACCAAACACTTGGTCACTTTGAGCTCATTATGATGATGCATTACCGAGTGGGCCCAGAGATACCTCTCCGTCATACGGAGTGACAAATCGAGCCTCGATCCGTGTCAACCCAATGACACTTTCGGAGATACCGTAGTGCACCTTTATAGTCACCCGATTCGTTGTGACGTTTGGTACACCCAAAGCACTCCTACGGATCCGGAGTTACACGATCTCATGGTCTAAGGAAAAGATACTTGACATTGGAAAAGCTCTAGCAAACGAACTACACGATCTTGTGCTATGCTTAGGATTGGGTCTTGTCCATCACATCATTCTCCTAATGATGTGATCCCGTTATCAACGACATCTAATGTCCATAGTCAGGAAACCATGACTATCTGTTGATCAACGAGCTAGTCAACTAGAGGCTTACTAGGGACATATTATGGTCTATGTATTCCACGTGTATTATGATTTCCGGATAATACAATTATAGCATGAATAAAGACAATTATCATGAACAAGGAAATATAATAATCTTTTATTATTGCCTCTAGGGCATATTTCCAACAGTCTCCCACTTGCACTAGAGTCAATAATCTAGTTACATTGTGATGAATTGAACACCCGTAGAGTTCTGGTGTTGATCATGTTTTGCTCGCGAAAGAGGTTTAGTCAACGGATCTGCGACATTCAGATCTGTATGTACTTTGCAAATATCTATGTCTCCATCTTGAACATTTTCACGGATGGAGTTGAAACGACGCTTGATGTGCTCGGTCTTCTTGTGAAACCGGCTCCTTGGCAAGGGCAATAGCTCCGGTGTTGTCACAGAAGAGTTTGATCGGCCCCGACGCATCGGGTATGACTCCTAGGTCGGTGATGAACTCCTTCACCTAAATTGCTTCATGCGCGCTGCCTCCGAGGCTGCCATGTACTCCGCTTCACATGTAGATCCCGCCACGACGCTCGCTTTGTACTGCACTACCATCGCTCCACCATTCAACATATACACATATCCGGTTTGTGACTTAGAGTCATCCAGATCGTGTCGAAGCTAGCGCCGACGTAACCCTTTACGACGAGCTCTTCGTCTCCTCCATAAACGAGAAACATGTCCTTTGTCCTTTTCGTATTCAGATATTCTTGACCATTGTCTAGTGTTCCTTGTCGGGATTACTTTGGTACCTTCCTACCAAACTTACGACAAGGTTTACATCAGTCTGGTACACAACATGGCATACATAATAGATCCTATGGTCAAGCATAGGGATGACACTCATCTCTTCTTTATCTTTTGTCGTGGTCGGGCATTGAGCCGAGCTCAATCTCACACCTTGCAATACAGGCAAGAGCCCTTTCTTGGACTGATCCATTTTGAACTTCTTCAAAATCTTATCAAGGTATGTGCTTTGTGAAAGACCTATGAGGTGTCTTGATCTATCCCTATAGATCTTGATGCCTAATATGTAAGCAGCTTCTCCAAGGTCCTTCAGTGAAAAACACTTATTCAAGTAGGCCTTAATGCTGTCCAAAAGTTCTATATCATTTCCCATCAAAAGTATGTCATCTACATATAATATGAGAAATGCCACAGAGCTCCCACTCACTTTCTTGTAAACGCAGGCTTCTCCATAAGTCTGCATAAACCCAAACGCTTTGATCATCTCATCAAAGCGAATGTTCCAACTCCGAGAGCTTGCACCAGCCCATAAATGGATCGCTGGAGCTTGCATACTTTGTTAGCATTCTTAGGATTGACAAAACCTTTCGGCTGCATCATATACAGTTCTTCCTTAAGATGTCCGTTATGGAATGCCGTTTTGACGTCCATCTGCCATATCTCATAATCATAGTATGCGGCAATTGCTAACATGATTCGGACGGACTTCAGCTTCGCTACGGGAGAGAATGTCTCATCGTAGTCAACCCCTTGAACTTGCCGATAACCCTTAGCGACAAGTCGAGCTTTATAGATGGTAACATTACCATCCGCGTCCGTCTTCTTCTTAAAGATCCATTTGTTTTCTATCGCTCGCCGATCATCGGGCAAGTCTGTCAAAGTCCATACTTTGTTTTCATACATGGATTCTATCTCGGATTGCATGGCTTCAAGCCATTTGTTGGAATCTGGCCCGCCATCGCTTCTTCATAGTTCAAGTTTCACCGTTGTTCAACAACATTATTTCCGTGACGGGGTTGCCATACCACTGGTGTGGAACGTGTCCTTGTGGACCTACGAAGTTCAGTAGCAACTTGATCCGAAGTACCTTGATCATCATCATTAATTTCCTCTCTAGTCGGTGTAGGCACCACCGGAACATTTTCATGAGCTGCACTACTTTCCGGTTCAAGAGGTAGTACTTCATCGAGTTCTACTTTCCTCCCACTTACTTCTTTCGAGAGAAACTCTTTTTCCAGGAAGGATCCGTTCTTGGCAACAAAGATCTTGCCCTCGGATCTTAAGTAGAAGGTATACCCAATGGTTTCCTTAGGGTATCCTATGAAGACGCACTTTTCCGACTTGGGTTCGAGCTTTTCAGGTTGAAGTTTCTTGACATAAGCATCGCACCCCCAAACTTTTAGAAACGACAGCTTAGGTTTCTTCCCAAACCATAATTCATACGGTGTCGTCTCAACGGATTTAGACGGAGCCCTATTTAAAGTGAATGTAGCTATCTCTAGAGTGTATCCCCAAAATGATAGCGGTAAATCGGTAAGAGACATCATAGACCGCACCATATCCAATAGAGTGCGATTACGACATTCGGACACACTGTTACGCTGAGGTGTTCCAGGAGGCGTGAGTTGTGAAACGATTCCACATTTCCTTAAGTGCGTACCAAATTCATGACTTGAATATTCTCCTCCACGATCTGATCGTAGGAACTTTATCTTTCGGTCACGTTGATTCTCTACCTCATTCTGAAATTCCTTGAACTTTTCAAAGGTCTCAGACTTGTGTTTCATTAAGTAGACATACCCATATCTACTCAAGTCATCAGTGAGAGTGAGAACATAACGATATCCTCCATGAGCCTCAACGCCATTGGACCGCACACATCGGTATGTATGATTTCCAATAAGTTGGTTGCTCGCCCATTGTTCAAGAACGGAGTCTTGGTCATTTTGCCCATGAGGCATGGTTCGCATGTGTCAAATGATTCATAATCGAGAGACTCTAAAAGTCCATCAGCATGGAGCTTCTTCATGCGCTTGACACCAATGTGACCAAGGCGGCAGTGCCACAAGTATGTGGGACTATCATTATCAACTTTACATCTTTTGGCATCCACACTATGAATATGTGTAACATTACGTTCGAGATTCATTAGTAATAAACCATTGACCATCGGGGCATGACCATAAAACATATCTCTCATATAAATAGAACAACCATTATTCTCGGATTTAAATGAGTAGCCATCTCGTATCAACGAGATCCAGATACAATGTTCATGCTCAAACTTGGCACTAAATAACAATTATTAAGGTTTAAAACTAATCCCGTAGGTAAATGTAGAGGTAGCGTGCCGATGGTGATCACATCGACCTTGGAACCATTCCCGACGCACATCGTCACCTCGTCCTTCGCCAGTCTCCGCTTATTCCGTAGCTCCTGCTGTGAGTTACAAATATGAGCAACGACACCGGTATCAAATACCCAGGAGTTACTACGAGTACTGGTAAGGTACACATCAATTACATGTATATCAAATATACCTTTAGTGTTGTCGGCCTTCTTGTCCGCCAAGTATTTGGGGCGTTCCGCTTCAAAGGACCCTTCCTTTACAATAAAAGCACTTAGTC